>OZ030024.1:57627700-58215200 GCA_964023405.1 Apodemus agrarius | reverse complement strand
CCGGCAACTTTATTTACCAATCAAAACCAACTGGGGGTGGGAACCTCACCATCTTATATTCGGACTTTCATGCAAATCCATAACAACTAGCATCCTAATAGATTGGCTATTTAAAGATTCTGGCAAAGATGTGAAGAAAAATGAACTTTTATACACTGTTGATGGGAATGTAAATTTGTATGGCCACTATGATGAACATTATGAAGGTACCTCAAAGAACTGAATTAGAATCTCCCAAGCTGGGGTGTAGCTCGGTGGTAAAATCCTCTAAAGAATGTACAGGTCCTGAGCCCAATCTCTAGCACCACCAACATAGATGATAGATAGATAGATAGATAGATAGATAGATAGATAGATGATACATAGATAGAGATAGTAGGTAGATGTTAGATTGGTTAATGATAGACAATAGGCAATTGATATATAGATAGGTGATAGATAAATAGGTAGGTAGATAGATAATACAGATTTCTGCCGTATGTCCGGTAGATCTCACTTTCACCCTATGGGTACCTAATCAAATTGAATGAAGTTGGCATACCAAAGAGATACCTAGAAGGTGATGATTACTGAAGAACTCTCTGAATACCTCAGCTATGGAGTCAGCCTGGCTGCTCATCAACACAAGAATGAACAAAGAAAAGTGTGGTCCATGCACACAATGGGATGTTCTCCAATCATAAAGCAGAATAAAATCTTTTCATTTGAAGCCTACTGGCGAAGCTGAAAGGCCTTATAGTTCAGCGAGGTAAGGCAGACCCAGGAAGACAGACGCCACACATTCTCACATGCAGAAAGTAGAGCAATGCCTGCTAGACGTGGAGAAAGGAGGCGGGGGAGTGGGAAGAGGGGCTGCATGTGGTCACTGCACACTGCGTGCACGTAAACTGCACCCCTACCCAAATGTGAAGTCAGTGCATATTAATAACAATGGGAATCGTAACACTCACACTCATCGTAGTGTCTGGGGGAGGAAGGGTGGAGTGGGCACGGTGCTGGCTGAGCACTTGATTTGATGATTGAAAAGTAACGATTTACTAGACAGTTTCTGGAAGGCGGAACTAGCAGGGCTAATTACAGAGGCTCCAGCAACACGAAGGTCTGCTGAGGACGATGATGGGCATTTGGAGAAGTCCCTGGAAATAGTATTTTACATCGATGTATTTATGTTTTCCTTGCCACTCTGACATACCCTTCCAATGAGACATGTTAGCAACATGCTAGACGGTATTGTGCCTCCATAAATGATGGCTTTATGGACGTGGTAAAGTTCCTACCTAAATGCCGCAAACGTGCGTTGATTGCTCATTTTCAGGGATGAGGATGGGCTTTGAATCCTCGGGAAAGGAACATGGGAAGAGTGACCCCAGCAGGTCAGCCTGGGGAGGGGCGCAGGGTAAGGCTGGGGTAGGAGAGGGCCCTCAGGATGGTCTTACCGCCAGGCCTCTTGGCCTAGGTTTAATTCCATCCCCAGGACCTGCATGAAAGTACTGCCTCCACAAAGCTGACCTCTGACCCTCACACATGCATGTCCTCCAAACAAACAGCTTGTAATTCTAACATGTAAATTTGAAAGCAAACCCCAGAACCTACAGGAGAGGTCTGTAGTCTACCAGGTGGTAAGGGCCCAGCATGGCGATGCTGCCTTGGGGGGGGCTCCATGGCCCGTCTGCCCTCACCCCAGTTCCTGGACACACGAGAACATCCACAGGCATAGAGGTGACCCCTGTCCTTACCTTGCCCTGGCTCAGTCACAGTAGAACACAAAGGAGCAGCTGCCTGTGGAGCCTCCAGCCCCTCAACGGGTCTTCTCCGTGCTGTTTGTTCCCCAGGAAGTGACCCCTTGACCCACTTTTCCATCCTCCCCCAGCAGAGATGACTGAGTCACCTCATGAAGCTTTTTCAAATGTTACGGTTCACAGAACGGTTCGCTTACAGCTAGTTTATAAGCAAAGTAGGGGGGAAAATCCTTCTCTGGCTAAGATATTTGCCTAAAATACTCCCGGAGCTGAAAACAAAATCCAAAACAAAAGGAAATGTAAAAGGAAGCCTATGTTTGATTGACGGACTTGAAGATTTACTTTGCATTTTTTCCTCCAATTATTTGATTTATTTTTCTTTTAATGAAATTTGAAGATTTCCTGTGGATTTAGATAAAAAAAAAAAAATGAATGGGTTTCCCAGACTGAGCACATTGCTGGTTTGTTTTTATCCCTAAAACACACACCCTGTCCCCACCCTGCCCTCTGTGGGGCTCTGAGTCACCCCTGGGAATGGCCCTAATCCTGTCACCAGCCCTCTGGACCTTCCTCACAGACAGAACCTTCTCCAGCCCTTGTATCTTCTTCTCCGCCGTCAGCGACTGTTTCTGCTAAGGTGATAGGATGGTGTGAAGGATAGAGCGATATCTGTCACTTCCAACAAGGGCCCTTCATTTGTGCTAGATGCACAAGCAGGCCAAGGGGAAGGTATCTGGGGTCCCATGTGTATTCACTTTTATTGCCGTAATAACAATAACCGGTTTACTGGTTTAAATAAAATTATACAAAAATTTATTTATTTATTTTTTATAAAGGCACAGGTTAGAAGCCTAAAATGGTTCTTACTGAACTTGGCTTGCGTCAGCAGCTGGGTTCCTCCGAAGAGTCTGGAGGAGAGGAGCTGCTTGCTTGCCTTCCTCAGTTCCTGAGAGTCACCTACACTTTTCGGCCTGGTTGGGTTCAGTCGCCATGTGTGCCTCCTCGGTTCTAGGGGTCAGAGGAAGTGTCCTTTAGGTACCACGTTAGTTCCTTCGGCACTGCTGCAACCGCGAAGCTTGGCGGGATAAGGAGGAAGGGTGTGTTTTCTCATGCTCACAAGGAGTTTCGGCCCATTACGGTAGGGAAAGCACAACACCGAGCTCTCAGTTCCTGGTGATAGAGCTTGAGACAGAGCTACTCAGAACACCGCAGTTCAGGACCCGGGGAGACGGCAGCAGGACCCAGGAGCCCGGTGCAGTCCTCAGAGAAAGTAGTGAGCCTCAACTAGCCAGGTCCTACCTGCTAGAAGCTCCACATCCTCCTGAGACAGTGCTGGAGGACAAGCATTTAAAACATAAACCTGCAGGGGACGTTCGGCAGTCAAACCATGGCAGAGGTGATTATTCTGCTTGACGTAGTTTTTCATAGCCTGTTTCCCGTGCTGACTCTCGGGCGCTTTCCTGATTCTGGTCCTCCACATCTGTGCTCTCTTCTATTTAGCGCTGAAACACTTTGGTGTAGTATGTGCTTACTAAATGCTACTGTGTGAGTGAACAGAGATAGGGTTAAACCAGTTAGTTAAAGTATTAACTAATTATTTAACTAATAATAATAATAAAACTTATATAAATATATTATATAATGTCATATAAATAATATGATATAATAATACATAAATAATAATAATAATAATAATAATAATAATAATATAAACTAACCCCATAACAGACTCCAAAAGCACTCCTTTATCAATGTTTTGTGATGATAATATTTTCTAGCCCTTTACAGCAGCAGTCTTGAACCTGTGGGTTGTGACCCCTTTGGGGGTTCATAGATTACCTAAGACCATTAGGAAACACAAATATTTACATGATGATTCCTAACAGTAGCAAACTTGTAGCTATGAAGTAGTGATGAGGATAATTTTATGGTTGGGGTCACCACAGCTTGAGGAACTGTGTTACTAAAGGGTCACAGCATTAGGAAGGCTGAGAACCACTGCTCTAGAGGAAATTACTCTTTCCGAAAAGTCTGTGTCTGCTAGTCATGTTAGAATAATCTGGAAATTTCGTCAGTGGTAATACACCTCATTAAAGAATTCACGTTCTTCTTCCTAAAGGAGGAGTTTGGGGTGATGTGCACCTCACCTCGTTGCTTAGTTGCTTTGGTTTCTGTCATCGCGTGGAGGAGCAGCAGTTAAGACTGTTGGTGCTGCCAAACAGGGAACTCCAGCCTGGTCTGACGGGTTTTGGTTAAACATTAAGTTTAAGGTAAAAAGTTATGGCGAATAACTTAAAATGAAAGCAGATAAGTTAAATCTCCACCCCCTCACCCCACCCCCCAAAAAAGTAAATGTGAAAATAAAGACAAGAGAAGGTCAAGCAGATTGGCTGTAATGCAGCTCAGGCTAGGCGAGGCCAGCCTGCTCTATGTCGTAGTTACAGGCCAGCCAGGGCTACCTCATGAGCACCTGCCTCAAAGACAGAAACAGCAAAGGCAGAAGAGAAGCAGCCACGGGAGTGAAGCAAAGGCAAAGTTGTGCCCGAGGAGCTAAGTCATGCAGACTGTCGTCCGGCCCAGCTGGGGAAGAGCAGAGAGTTCAGCTGGGAAAAATCGCCTGTGTTCGCAGGCATTTCAACACCAACAGAAGCCCTCAGTCCGTGACTGAGCATGAGGACCACCTAGAAATCTACCCCGAAACCCGCGGTGGGGATCATGCAAGACTGTGAGACTGCTCGCGGGATAACAGGACCTTGGCTTATCTTCATGAGGGGCCATTTGTAATCGTACACTGAGTCTGGCCGGGCCCAGGGTAGTCATTCTTGGGACAGGATAAGAAGTGCTCCTTTGGAAGATGAGAAATAGTCTATAGATTCAGGGGTGTGGACCTCTTACCCCAAGCTAGTGGCAACAGGAAGTTGATCCCGGGGAGCAGAGCTACCACACATCTGGAGGGAAGAGTTGTGGGGAGGCCCTGATTCATCACAGGAACAAATACTCTTTTTAATTGATGGCTAGTGAAGAGGCCTATTGTTTAAAGCCCAACTTAAATTTAATGTGAGGCTGAATGTTAAGATTCGCTATTACTCAGTTTGTTTGTTTTTTTTACGAGGGTGGCAACATACAGGATATGCACTTGTCAGCCGCACACACACACCCTTTGGGTGTGGTGGGCACTAGGCTGCCTTGCCAGTTGTAAACTTGATGACATAATTACCGTAAACTTGGAGACTCTTTCCAGGTGCTGTGTGTGCGCCCAGGTGGCTTGCAGATTTTGTTAGTACTTTTTTTGTTGCTGTCCCACATAACAAGCCAGAACAGTGAAGAAATAATACATCCTTGGTATAAATAGGCTCTATCCGTGTTGCAGCACTCCTGGCCTCTCCAGAGAGGTTGGTAGAAGCTCACCTGTCTGTGAAGCACAGCTGGTCCAGCCCCCAGCAAAGGAAGCAGCCACTTCTTAACTCTGGGTATGTGTTGTCATGAAGAAAACAAGCTAGTACTGCTAGATTTTGTGTGGAAAAAAAAACACCCAGATTTTGAAGCTGAGAATTTTTTTGTACAGTTCGGTTTCCCTGTAGGACACCTGCTGTTAGGAAGCTCTAGATAGGAGAGGCGTTAGCAAGCTTCTCCAGCCAGTCCTCATGGCTGCTGTCTGTGTGGGCCACAGGTCTCTTCTGACCTCTCTCTCTCTCTTCTTGTTTCAAGGACTTTCTTATGTAGACCACTGGCTCTCCACCATGGGTGAATTTCTTCCAGAATGGACATTGAATGGCCAGGAACCTTTCTGATTGTCACAGCTGGTGGCTGGGGGTGGTACTGGCATCTCGTGGGTAAAGGACTAAGTCTGATGCTAAACATTCTGTGACACAGAATTGTCCCTATAGCCATGAATTATCCAATCCGGATGACAGTGGAGCGGAGGAGACCAATGTGCTAATGGTCATCCTTTCTTTTCCTCCTCCTTCCCACCTGTTCTTTCCTCTCCCCTTCCTTCCGTCTCTCTCTCCCCCCTCCCTTTCTCCCTCCCCCTCTCCCTCCCTCCCTCTCTCTTTCTCTCTCCCCTCCTCCCCCCCTCTCTCCCCCTCTCTCCCTGTCTTGCTCACATTCCCTCTGGGTTTCAGCCTGTCTAAGTTGGTAGTTCTGTTTCATGTGCAAAAAAACCAGCCATGTACAAGAAGATGGCCTCCTGCAGATTTAAGAATGGGAAGCCCCAACCTCCACTTCTGATCTGTGGACCTTGGGAAGCCCAAGACTGCATGGAGAATTCACCCCTGGGTCTTCCCAGTAAAGACCTGGGACCAGAGTTGGACAAGTTGGGAGGTCAGCTCTGTTTCCACGGTCTCTGGGCTCTTACATCCTTCACCACAAGCTATTTGCTTAGACATTGTTGCCTATATGAAGTCATGCAACAGAAGGATCTTGACCAACATTTGTGTCTTGGAAGAAAATAAATTAAAATGTAGTTGTGGATAAAGAACAGAAAGCACTGTGATGTTTAGCTCCTACTCCTGGCCCAAGTACCTAAATAGAGTACCCTATGGTGTTTTCCCAGAATTTGTAATTTCCTCAATCTTTGGTTAATGTCTTCTCTGTGGAGGCATAAGAATTCTTTTGTAGTGGCTCCCTGCGGATACAAAGTTAAACTTTGTTTTTATTCTAAGCACAAGAACAAAATAGAAAAGAGAGAAAAGGAAGGGGAGGGAGGGAGAGAGAGAGAGAGAGCTAACTGTATATAGCTGATACTACAGAGAATGAATCATATGAGTGCGTATTCTACTAAGCAGTTGTAATTTAAATATTATAAACTTGTGACTCCCTGAGGTAATCCCATGAGGGCATCTGAAGGGCTGTGAGATCTGTCAGTCAGTCAAATGCTGTTTGGTACTTGGAAAGATGGAGTGTTTGTACATTAATAGTTGGCTGGCTTTGACTCACAGAGAACACTGCATGTTTCCCTTACTCGATTATTGGCTATAATGCATAGTATTTTGGTTGTAGGTATTAGACATCTTCTTGAATAAAATCTCCTGATTTTGAAAAAAGAAATCAGAGAATGATATGTGATAGTTACTGGACAATGTATCAAGGCCTGTTCATAGGAATCTCGTTACCAGAACACTGGTATCCTACCATACGTACGCGAGGGACATTTTGGTCTCATATAAATGCTGATGACCTCATGGCCACCATCCAAGAGTCCTGGAGCTCTCCAGCCTCCAACTTCAGCAGCTTCCTGTTGTAATTCTGGAGAAACTATATTTTACCAGTGTGGAATTCGGTTTGGATAATCAGGCCCCAGCCCTGCCAGGCACTTTGCTCTCTCTTCCGTCCGTGTGCCTTTGTGGAGGACACTGGCCTGATTTGTTCTGAAGGCCGGGTTGAGCCTTGGCTGAAATTGTTTTCCAGGGAGACAAGCCTACCCTGGGGCTTAAGATGAAACCTAACAGCCCTGCTTTGTTCCTCTGAAGAGCTTTGTTAGGAACAGGACTGCAGCGATCAGGTTAGGAAATCTAACTGGTTCGAGACGCCGAGGAAAACATTGATTCGTTTGTTTGCCTGCCCTGTCTTTCCTATACTTTTTCAGTGAGCACTTACTCACTGTGGACTGTAGTCCACACCACAAAACGCCTAAACAGATTCCGGTGTCAGAACCCAGAAACAAAAGGGAAGAGTTCAGAGTACATTATTGAGGATGGCCACATGGTCTTTATCTCCCTGTGAAGGAAGATTGTGTCTCTTGGGGTTTCTAACACTAACTGTGGGTCCAAAGCACAGACATTAAAGACTAGAAATTCTCTAAGAGAAAGTTACAGGTTTCTATTATCCCCATTCAAGGATGGGGGTTGGGGCTGGAGAGATGGCTCAGCGGTTAAGAGCACTGACTGCTCTTCCGAAGGTCCTGAATTCAAATCCCAGCAACCACATGGTGGCTCACAACCATCTGTAACGAGATCTGATGCCCTCTTCTGGAGTGTCTGAAGACAGCTACAGTGTACGTACATATAATAAATAAATAAATAAATATTTTTAAAAAACTTGTATTTAAAAAAAAAAGGATGGGGGTTAAAGATTATAATGAGGATTAACACTTGTGTTTCACCCAGTGTATAACTTGAATCAGTTTGAAAACTTATAACATGAAACTGTCCTTTATCCAAGTCATCAATGAGGACCTGACTCTTAGTCCTTCCAACTTTGGGATGACCATCCATCATGTCACACCAGAAAGGCCTTCTTCAGAACTAACAGTGGCAGCCATGGAATCCACTTTACATTTTCTGACAAGCTACATGTGTGGCAATCACCATGTTCCAGATGACTTTGGTGCTGAGGGAAGGCTACCTTGGGACAGAAAGCAGCAAATGGGAGGGGAGAAGGGTGGAGGCACGTGCTGGAGGGAGGAAACACCATCTAGGGCTTATTTATTTTTTTCCCTTACTGTGAATGCCATGTTACTTTAAGAGTTTACTGAAAGGACTTTATAGAGTTTTTAAATGAATTGCTTACATTGTTTAAAATGTGAACTGAGATCCTCCAAGAAACGCTTTCAGAGAGACCTACTTTTCCCTCGGAAGTCCTCTGTGCAGCTCCGCTTCAAAGCCACAATCACCAATTTCCCCGGGCTGCCTGCGATCCCATCTCCTGTGTTTGAGTACCTGGCTCTGAGAGGGTTTCCTGTGTCTGTCTGTCTGTCTGTTTGTTTTGTTGTAGGGAAGGAGGTTACTGTTTATTTGTCTGTTTTGTCTAAGTGGTGTTAATGTGAAGAATACTTTTGAAATGAAGACAGGAAGCATAGTCTCTTAAAGGAGCTTTTGTTCAGCTTGTGATGTTGGACTGGCTTTGAGGGAGTCTCCAGAGCTCTGGAATTTACACTGTGGCAGAAGACCAAAGGACAGAATAGAAGCGAGCCTTATAAAGAGTGGGCAGGGCAGGCCTGCGTGGGCCTGCTGCTCCTCCCAGCAGCTCTCCTCTCCCTCTCCCCCTCCCTCT
The DNA here is from genome assembly GCA_964023405.1 of Apodemus agrarius. Lineage (NCBI taxonomy): Eukaryota > Metazoa > Chordata > Mammalia > Rodentia > Muridae > Apodemus > Apodemus agrarius. The sequence continues at coordinate 58,206,468 of OZ030024.1, read as the reverse complement.
CCGGAGCTGCGGGACTGGCTGACCCCTGCGCCCGGGAGCCACTGCAGGTCGCCATTTCAATGCTTCAAAACAGGACAATTTTGTCTGGCTCCACTTAATCTGGGAGTTCTCAAACCAAGTCTACCAGTATCCCGAAGAGAACCCAGCCTAGAAAAATAACTTTCTTTCAACTGTATGCATCATTGGCTACTATTAATTCTTAATTTAGACGTATTCTGATAATGTCAGAGGAATAAAATTTGGAATAATATTTATTTTAAAAGCTATAAACATCGACACTTTTTTCCCCTCTTCTCAGGCCTGCTTAATCCTCCCCTTAACATGAGTGGCGCCCTGCGAACTCCTCGCCGTGTGTTTCCCCTGACCCTCTTGCACACTAGTGTTCGTTTGTCATGAGAAGTTTTCACATGAAATCTGGCTTCTTCAGCTGAGCAACAATTCTCAGAAACAGATTCTATTCTCTGTGTAGTTCCAGTCATGAAGTTTTGGTCACTGATAATTCCTGTTAGGTTACTTGTCCTTTTTAGTCCTATTTCTCTTGAATGGTTTAAATGATTTTAATAACAATAATAATAATAATAGTGTTGATAGTATTAATATTGTTAATAGTATTAATACTGTTGATAGTATTAATATTATTTATATTTATTTATTTATTTATTTATTTATTTATATTAGTCAATAATAATAATGCTGGATTTGATCACAAAATAATCCAGTGAAACTTGCCCAGCTTACTTCCCCTGTAAATAATGTAAACGATTACTTATAATATGACTATATGCTTAATCCTCCCCCTAACTTGAGCAGCACCCTGGGAACTCCTCACTATGTGTTGATTTTTTTTTTCAATAAAACATGCTTCCATGTAATTGTCCTTGAAAACAGTAATTTAAGTCGCAGGGATATAGCTATGAGTAATTGTTTTACAGAAATAAGGCCAAACTAAGAAGAACATGTTTCAAGACAATGAACTTTGAAAGTAAAACTCTCAGCCTGCACAGGTTCTCCTTCACTGATCATTTTTATTTCTCTCGCCTTTTAAGATTTATTCTCATTGTGTGTGTGTGTGCCTTACCCACGTGTATGTGTATATACATGCACATACACATATATAGTAGAGTTCAGAAGAAGGCGTCAGGTCTGCGGTGGCTGGAGTTATAGAGCATTTCCTGCATCTCACTTGCTTCATTTTCCCACACTTTGCATAAAGTAGGTCTCACCAAGCTGGCTACCAGCGTGAGGAGTTCTGTCCCGGGCCACACCGTGGGTTTTCTACCCAGTCCGGCCTCACTGCTTCCTCCTGCTCAGCCCGAGCTCACGTGGGCTCCTGAGGACCTGGGAGGGCATAGCCCACAGCACAGCCCATTAAGCTGAGCACTGGGTTCATTTCCAGGTCACTGCCTCCTGCCTCCTTCTCAGACCTTACTCACCTCTGCAACCATGTTACAATAGTAATGCTTCCTTAGGAACCATTCTTAATGAGTCTATTTACCTGGCATACCAAGGAGAGCTGCTCCGTGTAATAAATTCTGTGCTCGTGTGTGTGCCAATGGGCAACTGCGGCAACAGGTAAAGAATTTGCCCTCTGAAGAAGGCGGGCTTTCCTGGATGGCCGCGGCTATTATTGTGCTAGTTTTCTTATCTACTAGGATCATTGTTTCTGTTTCTGCTTTTTGAGAATCTTACTCTGTAGCCAAGGTTTACCTCACTATGTAGTCCCAGCGAGCCTTGAACATATTTTGTAGCCCAAGCTGGACATCCTCCTGCATCAGTCTCTCTATTAAGATTACAGGTATATGCCACCCACACCTAGGTTTTCTCCTTTTAAATTAGTATTATAAAACTACTGAGAGGTTTTGCAAACATATCAATCTTCTACATAGTGATCCTTTGAGAATAGGATTTGTGGAGATCGATATTTATGTTTTCTGAATATTGTTAATTTGATTTTAAAATGTGTGTTCAAAGAAGCCAGTGATCTAGTGCCGCATTGCTTTAGGGCTTTGATTCTTAGCAAAACATAGACTCCTCCTCTGGTAAATTTGAGACCTTAGGCAAAGTAGCAGATTTGCTTGCTGTCCCTTTAGAGCTCCAATTGCATTGAGGGTGACATCACAGCAGCCCCAGGGTGTGGTGGGTGCCATACCCTGGGGATTAGAAAAGAAAACAGGCCAGCCTGTGAACTGGTTGGGGTGGCCACAGGCCTTCTAGTTAACACATTCATTAATGGGAACCAATTGTGACCTTGTAGACAGCTGACTTGGACCCCTGGGGTCAGATGTCTGCTGCAGGTGCAGTCTGGAGGTTGCAGGCCTTGACCAATCAGTCACATCCTCCCAACTAGACAGCATGATATTAGTTCCCTCTACCAATCACCTTAGCCTCTGAACAACAGGGGCGCAGCACCTGGCTCCTGGGGCGTGGGTGAAGGTTAAAGGCAGCATTTGTGAGGGAACTAGCCTTGTTCCTTGGCTGGTCGTCATCACTCCCAACCCATACGTGTACTCTTAGGATTAGGAACGAAGGAAGACAGTCGTTTATGCAGCTGAGCGAGCAGCATGTGCCTTGAGATGTGGAGACCCTCGAGATGTCCGCTGTGGCTGGAGTCACAGATCAGGGTAAACCACCACGCAGGCAGGGTCTGGGAACTGCAATGGTGCCCTTAGCCACCGAGCGGTCTTTCCAGCTCCTAGCTTTTATTTCTTCTGCATATAAACTATGCAGTCTTTATTCAAAAATCTGAACTAGATTGGAGTTAGGAAGCTGTCTTGGGGGGGGGGCTGAGAACTTTCCGGTGTGTGCCACGGTTCCTGTCCCCTGCATGCTGTTCAGGAAACATGGAGACGACCTTTTATAAAGTCTCAGGCAAGAAGTGGGGTTGGAAGGAAGTAGTCAGGGTTTTTCTTCATAACACTAAAAATTCTTTCAGGAATTCTAAAGTCACAATATTTGCCCTTTTTGTGTATTTTTAAATGATATTGCTCAGATGATATCTTATCACACTTGTGAGCATAAGCGGCTTATTTCTGTGTATCAGACAAATTTGAACCCAGCAGCCAGCTTCTTTAACATCGTTGTAAGACTGAAATGTTCGTCGGAGGGTCTTTCCTTTCTTCCACAGTAGGGCTCGAACTCCCCAGAACTCATTCCAACACTCGTTTCTACCTTAGGGGTGAGCTGCGCTTGAGTAACGGGATTCCTGATGCCAGGACCTCGGGATGTTTAGAACGCAGCGTTGAGAGTTCTGCTGACAGCACATTTTAGACTCTCCATAACACTTTCCAGGATGCTCAGAGGATGTTCTACTGACCGTACTAAAGCCTTTCTTTGGTCTTCTAAAACCTTTGTATATTATCTAATTCTCGGTGAAAAGAGAAAATAGGTGGTCATCATGATTCAGAAAAACGTCCCTTCAAGTTTTCCAAGTACTGCTGGGTGGGGCAGGGAGGAGCACAGATGAAAGTAAACTGCCAACTTCCCATCAGCCCTCCTCAGAGTGCGTGGGTACAGTCCTGCCTCCTGTCTCGCCCACTCCTTGGATTCCCGGAGACTTTCAGTGTTGTACACTAGGATGGCATCCCAAGGTTCAATACAAGCAACTACTACGAACTGTCACTCGGTCCCGCAAAATCACCACTTCTCCAAAGTGTCACAGGGAACTTGAGAATCAGAGGGCAGGTTCCATCCTGCTGTCAAAACTGTCCTTCTCCCAGCCCCATTCAAAAAAGGGAGTCAAAGTTTCAGCAGAATCCAGCCCTGGACCTCTCCCATTGCACGCAGGAGAGCACAGGCCGGTGTGCCTCTGTATTCCAAGGCTCTTCCTAGTACAGTCCGCAGCCTGGCTGCACTGAAGATACATCATCTCTCCTTTAAAACTCCCAAGATGGTGCGCTCCCCATGCATATGTTTCTGTATGTACATATTCCTGATTCTGACTAAAAATAAAAAAGAATGAGAAAAAAGTGTAGCCAGGAAATAAAATACCATCAAAATGATAATGTCCAGACCTGGGAAGAGCATGTAGGTATCTCCTAGTGGGAAGCCATAATCCAGAGCCTTGCTGTGCGCACTCTAAAGCCCTGTTCGTCCTGCCTTTCACTCCTTCCAGCCTTACCACTTGCTCTGGCTTCTGGTCTGAAGGACTCTCCACTTTTGTGCAGGTCAGCACTATCTGATTATCTGCATGAATGTGGCCTAGTCCACTTCCAAATCACAAGCCCATGGAGGTGTGGTGGCATTTGAACAGAAGGAGCAAGAAAGGTCAGCCCTATACAGAAATAAAAAAGCTGTCTGCCATTGTCTTTTTCTCCAAATATGTTTTGGTACCCTTACCCAAAACTCAGCCCAAATAGTTTGTATAAACCTAATCAGCTTTCCAACTCGGCTTTCTCAAAATGGTTCTCTCTTGTCAAGGCTAAGATTTTGCCATAAACAAATGATTGCTTGGAAAACAGTACTTCTTATGCAGTGAGTAAGTATTAGTTGTTGCTAAGTAATTGGTAAACATGACAATAGCAATAAAATCGAATTGATTATGCCAGTAATGTTATCTGTGGGTAGCTTTACACACCTGAAAATTTAGTGGGAGATGCACTAACTCAGAATTTCTTACAAATTAGTCAGAAGTTGAGTTTACCTCTGCCATAGCATGTGTGTTGTAAAATCAGTAACATGTAGTACTTTGCTAACTATGTAGAAGGATCTGGAACTATGTGCAGATCCTTTCTAATGCCCAGTTCAACATTCTTAACCATTGCAGGAGTACTTATAAACAATGAAGAGATTCCACTTCTTCCTTTTCTGTTGAAAAGCTAATTATTTATTCACGAAGGCAGCTTACCCCTAACCCTCACCTCCATCCAGTTAGTGTGTGTTCCCTCAAGAAACATTTAGATCTTTTTCCCCCCATTAGTACATATTAGGATAGTTTTGCTGTAGAACCAATTACTGTCATCTGTAAAAACGTGGCATTTCTTCTTTTTGGTTATGTGACCGAGAAATGCTTCAATCTCCCTGAATTTGCACCAGAAGCATAATCACGTTTGTTTGGCTGAAATCAACATCCCAAGAGTAGGGAAAATACTGCTACTGCCCTGTGGGATACAATTATACTTGCCCTGCGAACCAATTGTAACAACAACAACGACGACGACGACAATAATGATAATATAATCCTACACAGACAGCATCTCTAGTATCTGCTGCCAAGTCCTTAATTTTCGAGAGATCCCAGTTTCTAACTTGGAAGGAAACTGAAGCGATATGGCACTTGGAGAACCTGTGTGCGCCATCACCTCCCTGGAAGATGATAAGAAAGAATGGTTTTTCTTCTCAGGAGCCGTTACGGAGGCAGCCTAGGCTTTTGTCTGAAGTGTAGTCAGGTTCTCACATCCCTCTGAGGTCGAATAAACCAAAGAGGATATCATGGTACACTGGCATGTAGAGCTTCAGCCATCTCCAGATCACACGGGGAAGTAGTCCCAGTCTTTGTGGAGCACCACAAAGGTGCTCCCAGTGTGGTGCTCTGATTGTTGGTCGGGGACAGGAAGCAGCAGAGCCTCCTATTGCCCGATCCCGGAGAATAACTCACGGGAGGATCTGTGGAGTTCTGTTCCCTAGCAGAGCCAGGAGCTAGAAGCTGCCAAGGTATGGCCAGTAAGGCTTTGGTACCTGAGGGCACCCCTGAGTGTACACTCCTCCTGTGAAATCTAATATGGATAAACGAAATTCCTCTTTCAAGTGAAACTAAGTGGGGTGAGAGACATTTACATTCATGTGTGTGAAACATCCATACACACACACACACACACACACACACACACACAGAGAGAGAGAGAGAGAGAGAGAGAGAGAAAGAGAGAGAGAGAGAGAGAGAGCAGTGCTATTGCTGACAGGACAGAGTGTGGCTCTGCCCACACGAGACTATGAGTTCCCCAAGCCCACTGATCATCAATTCCGTAGAATTTAATAAGGAACCCTATCCAAACAGCCAGGTTCACTTTGAATAAGAGAAACATACCCGTTGAGGATCTTTAGCCAAAACTGTCCCTGTATAATTAGCAAACATCTTAATTATCCACTTGGATGTGAAGCCAGTACTCCTCCTAAAGCATAGAAATTATACTAAGAAGAGACGGGTCAGAAGAGAGACCACACGCATGGAAGTGCGAGTCAGGGTCGCGGCTGGCTCCAAACGCTCCCCCTGCGCTTTCCGGGCTCTGAAAGCTTCGAAAGGTATTTCTATTTCTCCTCAGCACCTCGGCTTCCTCACCTGAAAAAATGTCAGCCGTAATAATGGTCACAGGTAGATCCTGGTGATCGCTGGATTTTTGGAAATAAACAAGTCTGCTGAACTGTGTCCAGACACTGGGTACTCAATAACTGTACCTCATTGTTTTGATTATAACAGATATGATGTGCCTGTTCTTGGACAAGGGCTTCACTTTTAGCTGAGTTGTCATTGTTTTCCTCTGGTGAACAAGATAAATATTAATAGCTATAATTGCAAATGTAAATGATTATTCTTTCTTCACGTTTACTGGTGTGTCATAGCCCCGTTCTATATTCAGCGAGTGTCCTGTCAGGCTGAGATGCATGTTCCTATTAAGTAGGAGCTATGTCTGGTTCATGTAGAATTTCTAAATGAATTGAAAGTGTTATCATTGCAAAGTTAGTAATTAGCACAGCCAGAAGCTCGGCTTGGCTCTCCTGAGCGTTCTTTTGCTACGCAGTTACCTTTTCATTTGCCTCTGCCACATCCCAGGATGTTAGCATTTGAAGCAATCGCCATCCCTCCAAACACCATTTCCTGTGACTGGACAAACTCTGAAGTGCTATTCTAAAATGAGAATCATAATAATCACTTCCCCAAATAAGTGTTAAATTGGGGTTTTTCTTGCAAGCCATTTAGAACCTGCTCGGTATTAAGCATTCCGTTTATTTTTATTTTTTCTATTTTTATTTTTGTTGTGGGCCCCACTTGTATCGGCAATACAGTTTAGTGTTCTTTTCTGTGGACTCTCCTCTCTGTTTTGAGAACGGGAAGAGGTTCGAGTCATCCTGAAGATGTCTGCAGGTTTCCTTGGGTAGAAGGGAGCCCTGTGCAAGGTATCAAAGGCAAAGGGCAGCTGCTGGCCTACTTCACATAGTTCCAACCTGGGGGCTTGGCCACTTACCTTAAACTGGTTTGAAGGTGCTCCTTTTGGTACAGAAGTCCCTTGGGGAGAGAGAGCCCGCCTCGATTGCAGCTCAGTGGCCTGCAGAAGTCACTGTGCCTCTTGCAATGTGTTGGAGATGATTTGCCCCTTTGCCTTATCCCTTCTGATGTTTGTGTTTGACAGCTCGGAAGTCAAAGAAGCTGGGGAAGTTAAAAGGCCTTCATGAGGAGCAGCCCCAGCAGCCCCCGCCGCCGCCACCCCAGAGCCCAGAAGAGGGGACTACATACATCGCTCCTACCAAGGAGCCATCGGTGAACTCTGCCCTGGTCCCACAGCTCACCTCCATCACGCGGGCACTCACGCCATCCCCGGCCATGATCCTGGAGAACATCGAGCCTGAGATCGTGTACGCAGGCTACGACAATTCCAAGCCTGACACGGCCGAGAGCCTGCTCTCCACGCTCAACCGCCTGGCAGGCAAGCAGATGATCCAGGTCGTGAAGTGGGCCAAGGTACTTCCAGGTAGGACTGCGGACTGCTCAGGCTCTGCCTAACAGTTGTGCCCTGGTGTCTGCTTTGCCTAGCATCCTGGCATGAGGACCGAAGACTCCAGAGTGGTGGGAGAAGTCTAGATACTGGTTCATTTCTTTCCTTCCGAGAATGCAGGCTTATAGTTCTGTTGTTCTTAAGGCAGATGCATGGATGGTGTTTGCCAAAGAAAGGAATTACTTTTTCCCCAAGTATTAATAGGTAAAATACATTCTGTTAGCAAAGCCACACTGAGCTGGATCTTAGCAGGACAACACCTAGGTTTAATCTAAACTCAGGCACAAGGAACATAGGCCTGGCCAGGGGTCTTGTAAGACATTCTGATCAACTCTCCCTGGTTAAAAAATACATACATACATACATACATACATAAATGAATCCTGCTTGGGACTCAAAATGGTCGGGATACCTGAGTCCGGATCCTCAGAACCAACAATTATATTACATGTGGTCTCCATCTCAAAGAAGTCAAGGAGGCCTGTACCCACCACTGGAGAGAGACAGACAGAAGGATCCCTGGAGCTTTCAGTCCAGACAGCCTAGCTCCAAACTCATAAAAACACCCTGCCTCAAAAGATAAGATAGACAATGATAGACAAGCCATATGGCCTCCCCCGTACCTGTGCATACACATGCATACACTTGTACATATATCACAGGCAACCAAAATCCCTCCCTGCCCTCAGCACCCACACAGCACTCTTGAACTCTCTGCCCGTGGTCATTTTCTGCTAGGCAGGATCTTGTTGAGATCCTGTTAGCATCATGGAGGTTGACATGGGCTTTCACATTGCCCTGGTCCATGTTAACTGTGGTCAACCTGCAGCCTGAAGGACAAAAGAATTGGGGGCCTCACCCTAGAGATTAGCATGACATTGCTGGAAATAGGGAATGAGAGGAGCACAGTGGGGCCTTGAGCAAGGATGCCTGCCTGGCCGAGGAACACTGTCAACAGCTGGTATCCCAGGCAAGGGGGACCACGGGGTCAAAAAGACTGAAATGGTCCTGCTCTGGCAGACAAGCAGATGGTGACCGCTAAACCCCTCTTGATTGGGTGCTGTTGATTGTGTTGGGAAGAAGTGAGTGGCGGGTCAATACGGAGCCTTCCAGCGCCTTGGGTATCAAGGCAGAACCTCTTCGGACTCTTTAGTGTGATTTGTCCAGCAGCTCCCCAGGACCACCGCCCTTCCACACCACACCAAGTATTGAGTGTGAATTTAAAATGAAGTCTTGTGTAGAGCCAGGCGCACAGCCCCATAGATGTCTGTGGAATTGATTTGAGTCTGTTAGAGAAACGTAGTGAGAGCTGACTTCTTCCTGGAGTGTACTCACATGCTAAGTGTCTTTCAGTGATTAATTGTTCTGTTCTCTAGGATTTAAAAACTTGCCTCTTGAGGACCAAATTACCCTCATCCAGTATTCTTGGATGTGTCTATCATCGTTTGCCTTGAGTTGGAGATCGTACAAACATACGAACAGCCAATTTCTCTATTTTGCACCAGACCTAGTTTTTAATGAGTAAGTACCTATTAATTAGCCCTCATAAAACAAACTGCAGAATTATTCGTTACGCTGTTTTTAAAAATTATCTCTAAGCCAGATGTACAAGTGTGAAAGTATGTACTGAAATGAGCATTTTTAAGAGTTTAAATCATATTGAATTTGGAAAACTTAAAAATCAGTCATTACAATGCTGTAACATACACAAGTCTGAGTATCAATCAGTATATGTAACTGTTGCATCATGTATGTGGGAACTGTCCCAAGAGAAAGAGGATCCAGTTGGCTCTGAGAACTCACCTGGGACAATGCCATGATTAATAGAAAGCAATCTCTTTGGTATCTGCTCTAGTTGGAAAGAAGCTCATTTCTAGGAAATGTGAATATTTAAAGTGCCAGTTTTTGAGAGCATCATAGAATGGTTCTTTTGTTAACTGTACACAGCTGCTCAATGTGTTTTCCTGACAATCATAATTACCCTTCCTTTCGATCATAAAAGAAGCCAAAACCTTATTCTGCAGTGAAACATTTCTTGTTTTATGATGCATTTTAAAAGACTGAACAAATTTTAGTCGATTCTTTTCTTTGGCTATGAATGCCTTCCTATTTTAAGTTTACATTTTATTAGTGTTTGTATTTCACATTAGCACATTTCTTGTATGTTTATGTTCTGCAATGCCTCTTTGTAATTGTTGGGCCAAAAAATATCTAAAAGGGAGCACTGGAATTATGATAGCAACTCCAGCCACCCTCTAACAGATGGCTCTGTCTAGAGACATGAATATAGAGACTTCTAGAATGAGGGTATCAGATGACAAATGGCAGATGGTAAAGGAAAGGAACATCGTGCCAGGATGCCACAATAACCCCTGTGGTCATCTGCCAGGAACCCCAGCTCAGGGTTTACTACCACAGTCATTTTATCCCAAGGAAAGTGTAAGACCATCACAGCATCTTGAGACAACTGCACTCTGGCAAGGGATCAGAATAATCCTAGTGTGGTGTAAATTGTCATCAAAAGCAAAGCCAAAGAACTGGCATGCACATTGTAAAGTTACTTGGCTTTCCTCAGTAATCAGCTGACATGACTGAACAGTAAGCGTCAGAGTCTCCCGGTGTCACCTGAAGGTTCTGTGCGTCTGATATTTGTTTGAACAGAAGATCAATATGCTCTACCTAATCTCCCTAAGTCTGTGCATCAGGTTTTCATAAACTGTGAGTGTGACTACTCTGACGCCTGAGCTACTCTATAGCCATCGTTATTTTGTAGACCCCACCTCCAGTCCTTTTCACGCTCTCATGCTGACACTCCAAAGACTTTGAGGGATAACTCTTCATGGAACTTCCCACACACACACACACACACACAACCGGAAATTCCTAGGACCTACAGTCTTTGAGCTTACCTGTATTCTAGACACCTTGTTGGAATGGAATCATGAGTATTTGTCCTTCTCACCTGGCTTATTTTCATTGAACGTAATATTGTCCATGTTTACCCACCCTTAAGCATGACTTCAGGTTGCATGCCTTTTCATGGCTGGGTAGTATTCCCTTTTTTATATGTAGTTAGTCCTCATTATTTATATATATTCTCTCCCTGTGGATTTGCCTGTTGGTGGTTACATCTGGTTTTAATCTCACCACAAATGGACACAGTAACTTAGCCATCACATGTAGAATGCAGAATAAATGTCACAATTGAGTGCACGTTGCAGCAGGGAATCAAGAAGGCCGTGCTCTGCCTCTGTGAGACTGTGCACGAGCCTCCCGTGTGAGTTATTGTCTCTGCTGCATTGTCTGCACGTTTATGCTTTTCTTGGTAATGTCCCTGTTCAAAATGGCCAGAGCGCAGCGCTGATGTGCAGCCTGATGCCACTGAGCTCAGCAAGGCTGGAAGGGCGCCATGTTGAGAGTAAAGGCATCATCACACAGTCATGAGCTAGCTTGCTGTGGTGTGCGTTCTTTGTTGATTCAGCAGTGTGTATTAAATAATGCATCCTATCAGAAATACATGCCAAACAAGATTACCTGTACAACAGCCAAGAAACAGTGCCCAGAGGCACAGTGGGTCCTCACCTTCAGTTTCCCCTTGGGGAAGTGGCTCAGTATTCACTGAGTAGGTGTCTGCTTTGCCTTCATAGAGCACAGCTGCAGACAACGCAGAAACTAAGCATCTGCATGCGGCTGCCTGGCTACCTTTGAGTACAATGTATGATGCAGATGTGGACATGTGTGTATGAATACCCCTCGGATAGCTGTATTAGGTATTTTACTGTGGCTGGGATCAAACCTCCAGACAACAGCAACTGAAGAAAGAGTTCATTTTTGGCTTAGGATTCCAGAGGGGCAGAGTCAACGTGTCAGGAAAGGCATGGTGTCAGGAGAAAGGAGCTGTCTGACACTTCATCTACGTGCAGGCAACAGATGGGTAAAGAAACAGGAGGTTAGGTAAGGCTATGAAACCTCAAATCCCTCCCTCCTGATACACTTCCTCCAGCAAGGCTCCACCTTCTCATGGTCGTATAACTTCCCACACAGTGACAGCAACTAATGACCAAATAGGAAAACAGATGAGCCTCTGAGGGACATTTCTCATTCGCCTCCCCACACTGTTTTCAATTCCAGGGGATACAAACCCTCCAGGCAGATGCTAATTCTGCATTGCTCTTTCTGAGGAATTCCAAACTGTGTACACAGAAGTTGCAACATTTTTACAACCTGCCAGTTGAAAAACAGGTTCCAATTTCTCCATATTCATGCTAATATGAATTTTTCCTTTGAATATTCATCCTTTCCAACCATTCCTTATAGTTGGGCTTTGCATGTCTCTGGGGACTGGCAATGTTGGGCAATCTTGAATGGCCACTGATATATTTTCTTTGGAGCAATGCCAGCTCAAGGCCTTTTCCCATTGTTAGTTTAAATTGATTACCTTGTTGCTCTTTGACTGTGGTCCTTCACCTACTTTGGATGTAAAATCTAAGCGATTCTTTACTCCCAACTGTTACATTCTCTTCATTTCCACTTTTTGAAATTACAAAGTGCTTTGGTTTTTTGCTTTGTTTTGCTTTCATTTGTCATTTTTCTTTGTTTGTTTTGTTTTTTGAGATAGGTTCATGTAGCCCAGGCTAGCCTTAAACTCACTGTGAGCCTATGATGATCTTGCACTCCTGATCCTCCTGCCTCTACATCCTGAGTGCTGGGGTTGGAGACATACCACCAGTTTATGCAAAGGATTCAGGACTTCATGCACCCTAGGCAAAGTGCCTAGAACTGAACCACAGGCCCAGCCCTTAGTAGTATTTTAATATGCACACATGAAGTTGAATTCATGTGTTTCCTTTTGTGTCCTTTGTTTTTAAAGTCAAGTATTAATTTTAAAACATACAATAACATCAAAAGACAAAATGTTCAACAAAGAACCCAAGAAGATTCCTTTCGAACACATAAAAGTCAGAGGGAAAACACCCTATTTTTGAAGGTCTAGCTAGTTCTTACTTTGAGCTGCAGACTCTGACAGTCTTTTTTTTTTTTTATGTCTAGCATCTAGCATTGAGCCTAAGCTCTGTAAATATTTGCCAGATATATTAGTTATTGAACAAATTAACCCACCAGTCTAGTAATTATCTGAGAGGTGTTTCAGGATTCCTATTTCTGGTTACAGGAATGAAGGTAATGGTAGGGAAGTGTAATATGATGCCGTGACGTATTGCTGTTCACAGAGGAAGGAAACACAGGCGTTTGCATGTGTTGGCCTTTCAAACGAGTCTGAGGATGTCTGATGATCTGATCCTTCAGCTACACATGAGCGATATTGAGCTGGAGGAGAGGCAGGAAATGGGGAATAATAAAGGAAACGTTCTTTCCAATTTTTTTCATTAAATACTGAAGTGAAAATATGAGTTAATACTTTAGCACAGAACTTTTCTTATTATAAATTCAGAACTTTTCAGATAAGTATTAAATGATTAATTATTCAATTCTACCTTGAAACAATATACTATGTATTGCAACAGATCGCCGCAACTATTCAAATTTCTTATCAGTTGAACACATATATTAAAACTCCCACTTATGCTTGTAATGGAAGATTTTCTTTTTTCTTTTTTTTTTCTTGCTTCCTTCTCCTCCCTGAAATTAAAATTAGGTATTTCAGTCAATTTCTCTTAAGCCCTGACCAGTATTTCAAAACTAGAAGTCTGTTAAAGGCATATATAATCTCTCTCTAATGATAATGTTTGTAATCTGAAAGGTGTGTAATTATGGTCCCAACACTGTTGGGGAGAACAGAGGGGTGGGATTCAGTGCATCCTCTCCAGCCTCTTCTTGGAACTCTGAGTGGATCTCCAGAAGAAAGGCTATGTCAGCTGGCGTACCAGGAGTGAAGTCAATCCACATCTTCCTAGTTCTCTGCTGGCTGTGACGTCAAGCACCATGAGGGCAGACAGCTCAGTGATTGCTAATTTTACATCATATTTTCATTGCTCCTTGAACCCATTCATGTTCCTGGCTGCTGGGTCACTATGTTATTGACGCTTTCAATTGTCCTCAGTGATGGCTCTCCCAACAATGCCTGTGGGTGTCTTTCTCCCAACACTCTGAAACTTCAGGAGGCCTGACTGAGAGAGCGTCTTTGCGTCCCAAGACTGTTTCTATGCATAGGCTGGAAGTCAGGGCATCCACGCGGATATCTGGGGTGGTTGGAGTCAGGGTGACACAAAGATATCAAGCCACTACGGTATGTGTCACATCCAGTGACAGAGAATGGCATTCCTGATGAGAGAGGCCTAGTGGTTGGGTGAATCTCAGCCAGTTTCCTCAGTACTATCTCCTTGAAGCTCCTTTCCTTATCCCAAGCTCTTTCTCCTTTGTAATGAGGATTTATTATGGTTTACAGTATGTAATCTTTCTTCCTTCTTCTTCTTTCTGTCCATGTCTGTCTTACATGCACATTCATGCAAGCACATACATGCTTACACATTCATTCACACACGTGTATGCACAGACATGCATGCACGCACACTCACTGCCTCTTCATATTGTTAAAAAAAAATTACACTTGCCTCTCTGTTTATTTTTTTCTTTCACTTCTGGGTAAAGAGCCTGCCTCTTCCCTTTTTATTGTATCTGCGAGAATCTCAGCTCTACAGCAGCTGAAGAGCAGAGTTCACAGCAAGTGGCCGGATTATTGCGATGGTGGGCAGTGACGTCCTCCCTCAGGTGGTACGCGGTAGTCCGCCCAGTGTCTGCTATCTTCACGCAAACATACCTGGCTCTCAAAGAGAGCTGAGTTTGAAACTCTTAAGAAAACAACCATCGTCAGTAGAAAGTGGACAATGGCAGTCAATAGAGAACAGACATTGCACTTTGAAATGAGATTAATCTTTGCCACAAAAGTAGACTAGAATGGGGTTACACCTGAAGGGAGGGTCTGACAGAGGACAGCTGAAGGAATGTCTGCAAACAAGAAGCATTTGTGTAGGGTGTGTCTTAGCTACCTTCTCCCTTCGACAACTTAAGGTTGAAATGGTTCATTTTGGCTTATCATTGCAGAGGAGTAGAGTCCGCTATAGCAGGGGAAATATGGTGACAGCATCAGAGCTTTTAGCCGGTTACATTGTCTCCATACTCAGCCAGGAGACTGAAAACAAGAATTACAACCAGGCTGTAAATCCTCAAGGCTTGCCCCCCGGGACTGACTTCCTCCAGTCAAACTCTGTTTTAACGGCCACACAACTTTCTAAGCACTGCTATCAGCTGCAGACCAAGTGTTCAACTATGAGAGCGTATGGAGTCGTTCACGTTCATAGTCACAGTCATGTATATGAGGACAAATGAAAGGCAGGGACAGTTCTCTAAGCAGGGCATTTCCTCCACCACCCTTGTTTTAAAAAATCATTTCCCTTTCCCTTTATCAAACCATCCTAGTGATAAGGATTGGAGTTAGAACTGGGCGTGGTACCATACGTCAGGAGGCAGAGGCAGAAAGACCAAGAGTTCAAACACCACCAGCTTATGCTACATAGGGACACCCTGTCAAAAACAAAACTAAACAAACAAACAAAAGCTATTTTTTTCTTGAGATTGAGCTAGGTGCTCTACCACTGAGCTACATCCCACCAGACCTCTTTAAAACAGGTTCATACCTATGTCAGCCTTTTGGTGACTTTTGTACTCTCTGTGCCTTGGCTGTTCCCGAGAGAAAGTTTGCTTTTAAGCATCAGCCCCAGTGTCTTAACAAAGCTCTGTGTTCATCCTTGGCACCCAGTAAGTCACTTCGGTTTGCGGATAGTCTTTTCAGCAGCGTGAGGCTCAGAAGTGACAGTGTGGTAGAGCTTTCCTCGTGTGTTTCTGGGTCCTTTCAAAGGCTCTGAACTTTGGAATGGAGTCATTCCTGTAGACTTTCTCTAAATTTTCTTCAAGAGCTCTCCCATCTGCTCAGCATTTTTTACACAATGTCTCTCGTAGAGCATTGGAGAGATTTCCTGAAGAGTTAATGAAGCTGGGTGATGTGGAGGAGAGAGGAAATGAAGGCAAGATGAATATGAGATTGAGAGTAGTTGTCCACAGCTGTCCTGGGATCCCAGGCAGTGGCAGTGATCTGAGAAACACGGCAGGCTGCGCTGCGTGTCGGCTAAGTACAGAGAGCCTGCTTCCACTCGGAATAAAAGTCAACAACAACTTAAGATCCTACATTAGCCATAAAGCACTGTGCCTTCGGTATTAGCGTATTGCTTTCCTCAGTTAGCATGCTCGCAGGGCTTTGCTCCCTTCCGCCGAGAGCACTCTTTCATATAAATAAAATCACTAAGTTTCTCCACTGAAATTTTTGCAGACAAAAATTATTTTCTCTGCAGCAATTCTATTGCAGGGTTGGGTCAGGTGGCAAAAAAAAAAAAAAAAAAAAATAAGTCAGTTAAAGCTGATGGCTTCAGGGCCTTGGGCTGAGATGAAGTGTAATGTCTGTTCTTTTCAGTTTAATATCATATAGTCCCCTGTCTAAGGACAGTAGATTAATTTGATGAAATAGGGACTCACTATCCAGTTCCCACCCTGACCTTGTATTGCAGGCTGTGCAGGAGTGCTGCACCCCTGGGGTGAACAGCATGTGTACTGTTAGTTTAGGACGTCTTCAGCTCACTTCCATCCCACATGGGAAAGCCCGATTGTGTGCTGGGCTCAGAAGACACCGTGAGAGTTGAGGTATGCCCCGCGCTACTTCAATGTCTTCATAGAGAAAGATGCTCGTAAAAAAGCTGGGCGTGGTGACTTACGCATTTCATCCCAACTGCTCTAGACACTGAGGCAGGGGGATCACAAGTTTAAGGCAAGTGTAAGCTATACTGGACAACTTGTGGAGTTGTTTCAAGCTAAAGATTACAAGAGTTTGGGGTATTCCTCCGTGGTAGAGAACTCACCTAGCATGCAAAGTTCTGATTCAATTCCTACTATTACAATATTAATTCATTTTAAAAATTCAATTTATTAACTAAAGAGGAGTCCAAGCTAATGAAGAGCTGCAAAGCTAGATATGCAAGCCCCTGACACCCCCACTGTCCAATGAATCCTACTTATACTCCCTCCAAACATCACATGTCCTCCCGAGGGTCTTCACTTACCACGTGAGTCTGTCTTACCAAACACCGTCAGAGTCTGTATCAGCTGACCGACATTACTCTGCCAATCAGTTCGAATCTGCGGAAGCGGTAAGAAACTGCCAGAACACCACTAGAAGTTTTTTGGTGCATTTCTCTCTCTGGAGTCATGACAAATGGAGCTCAGCTACACAATGTAAGGTGAACCAGTACTTGTGTGTTGTTATCAAAGAAGCTTTCATCACTTGACATCCTTTCATATGTCTACTTTAGCAAAACATCATTTGACATAAACCGACTTTCCAAAGAAACCAGAAGTTTCCAGTTCAAAAGTAAGTATGTAATGGAGGAAACCAGCAAGACAGATGCCATCCATGGCTGAGGGGACAGCACACCCCAGATGCGGTCATCCGGCTGAGCAGCACCATCTCTGTGCAGCTCTGCCCCTGTACAGAGGATGTCAGTACTCCAAAGGCATCGGGCATTGGGCACTGATGAACCCCTCCCTTCCTCTGGCTAAGTCGTGTTGTCTCTCTATCACTGTGGACCCTGGAGGTGGGGCTCAAGGACACCGTTGTTCTTAGCCCCCCAGCTCTGTAATGAGGGTGTTGTTTGCCCTCTTTGTTTAATGGGGAGGACCCAGGAGTCCCTCGGTCTAGCATTCAGCTTCTTTAGCTAAGCGAAGACTGTTCCCTTTCAGGCTATGGTGTAAACCTTTGAGACATCATAATAGTTCCTGGTGCTTAATAACACAGGTGCTTAACAACCCTTGCTGACCAATCACACGTTATCTCTCATAAGTTGCTATTCAAAACAAGTGGAAACACACCAGTGTTTAGATAACACCACTGAATCTTCTTAGAATAACTAAGACTTTAGTCCCACATTTAAATCAGTTGTGTTTCCTGTCTGGTACCATGGTAGTACTTAAGAGTGCAAGCTTAAAGCCCCAGTCTCTAACCTTCTTGCTAACGGCTTTGCTGTGGTCAAGTGAATGGCTGATTTTGCTAAGGCTCATTTCTAATCTATATCAGTTTACTGCTGATGCCTGAAGCCCCTTTATAGTCTCAGAATCACTGAAGAGTACAAGGGCCTTTCCTTTACAGAAGTTGAATTGATAATTACACAAACAGAACTTTAGAACTATCAATCTATTAATTTATTTAAAAATAACCACAGGGGCATGGATGTGACTCAGCTGTAGAGTACTGGCCTGGCACGTATAAAGCCCTGGGTTCAATCCCCAATACCACAAAGAGAGAATAAAGATACCAAACCCATTGCATTCTTATTAATAGTGTTACATAATCATTTTATTAAAATAGCCATTTTCCCAAAAACATTAGCAGAGTGATATTGTTTTGCCTTTGTTTTATTTTGTATTTTAAGCCCTTCCTTTAATCTGGCTTGTATGAAAAGTCGTTGATTTACATGTATTATCTGCATCTCACATTCAGCCTGCTGTGATTGGCTGTTTGGGGTTGAAGCATAGTTTTCTAAATGACAGCATAAATGAATATCCTACTCACTTCCCTGCATGAAAACTTTAATCTCCTTATCACCCCACTAACCTATGGCTGCTGCTGAGTGGATGGCTCAGTGGGTGATGAGACTGCCATATAAGCATGAGGTCATGGGTTCGGGTTCCCAGAGCCTACTGACATCTGGGTGCAGTAGTGCACATCTGGAATGCCAGCACTTGGACAGCTAGATGGGAGATGGGAACAGAAGAGTCCTCTGGTCTGGCATACGCAGCCAGTGCACAGAGACGCTGTCGCAAATCTGGCTGGAAGGTGAGAACCAAGACGCGATGGTTTCCTCTGACTGTACGCGCACACCTATACTGGGACTCACACGTGCTCACACATGTACTCTCATAACGCACAAGCATCATACACTCCTCAAAAATGACTACAAACATATATGAGCAGTGACTAGCAACTTCCCAGTCAGCAATAGATAGGCAGAATATCTACAGCGCTCAAAGCCTCATAACTTCCCACAGACAAAATACAAAAACAGAAGAGGAAATAATGCAATCTGTCCCTACTGTCCTACAGCATGGTTGATGGATTTCAGCACATATGAGACACGGGTGCCTGAGTGGAGGACTAGCATAATGATGCCACGTGACAGGGGACAAGTTTTCCTAGATGGCTGCTCAGGAGTAGAGAGGGAACGTGCTCACTGTGACGCCGGGGGCTGTCTCCTCCATACAGAGGACACCACCTTCCGCTCCCACCCCACGTCCTGCTTTCCTATCTCTGCACCTCACACCTTGGCCTTCCCACCCTTGGGCTTTGCAGCCACACCTTGTCTGTGGTAGCACAGAATGATATCACCAGATCTCATATCTATTAGACAAAAATATTACAGACCGTCATCTTCACTTTCAAAACAAGAACGACAAAGGATTCATAGGTTTTCTGGATGGAAGAGAACCTCTGGGACAGAGTGGCTTGCTTGGCCCCCATGGAAACAGCGTATTTTGAGGTGAGATGGTTTCCCTAAATGGAAAACGTATTCTCAGAACACTACCAGTCACGGTCCTTCCTGGAAGTCTCTGTTCCCAACATAACCCCACAGGGCGATGCTGCTTTATCAGTTTTTCTGTCGCTGTTTACTTCAGTCTGTCTGTGCTACTATAACAAAATGCCAAAGACTAGGTAATTTATAAGCAACAAAATGTGTTTTTCACATTCTGGAGATTGAGAAGGTCAGAATCAAGCTGCCATCGAGTTTGGTGTCTGATGAGGGGCTTCTATTTTGTTCCAAATGGCACTCTGTGGTTGCTTCCAAAGAGCAGTCCTTCTCAGGAGAATAGATGTTGTGCCCCCCATCCAAAAAAAGAACTTTGCCCTTGTCAACATGATAAAGACGTTATTGCAGTTTGAATGTGAACTATCCCACTCGGGCTTGTGTATTTGAACACTTGGTCCCACTGAGGGTTGGAGACCTTGAGATGGGACCTTGAGATGGGGCCTGATGGTAGACATACGTAGCCTCTCTCCATTGACTCTCTCCCTTCTTCCTGACTGGGAATGCAGTATGATTAGTCACGATTCTCATAACCCTTCCACATGCCTTCCCTGATGTCTTGATCTATACACCTTCTTACACTGTAAGCCAAAAGGAACCCTTTTTTACCTTAAGTTATTTCTCACCTGGTATTTGATTATAGCAGATGCAAAGAGATTAATAATCAGTACAGACCCTCATGTCATGATTTAACCACCCAGGAAAAGATCCACCTCTTAATCTAATCACAATGGTAAGGAACTGGGGACACAGGAGTTGAGAGCAGGTCACTTCACAAGCATAGGCTTAGGCAATGTCCTTGACACTTGATGGCAGCCTCCGTGCATACCTTCTTTGTGTGGAACGTCACAATGAAGAAGGACCTTTGGTTGTAATCACCCCTCTTTTTAGCCAGGCTGCCCTGTGAACTGCTGAGACCTGCCTGAGACTCAGGGAACTGACACTAGAAATCCGAATCTTCATGCATTGCTTTTAGGCAACAAACACCAAAGCCTCAACAAATCATTTGCTGTTAAAGAGCAACAACACACCCCTTGGCTCCAACGATCGGTGGAAAGAGGTAGATTAGAAAATACCAGCTCTACATTTCCCGGCCACCTTTAGTAGTGATTTTATATAAACAGATGGACCAAATAAACATCAAGGCTAGGCCCCATGTGTGTGGCATCATGCAATATGCATGTATTATGGGAAATGGATGTCACGCCTAGCGTTTGGGTGGTGTCACACTCCTTTTTTCCTATAATGAATGATGCAGTTGTTCATAATGTCCCGAACAAAATCTACTCTGTGACAGATGTTCAGAATCAGTAATAAGAGAGGACACGTGACCAATGTCTAATAAATTAATTGAGTTGAACATTCTTTTTCACTGCTCAGGCAGACAATGCACTGGCTTTTATAGAATAATTGAAACTAAAGAAGGCCCCCTACATCTGGAATTATGGCACCCCAAAAGTGATAGCTAGAACCCAGTTTCATTACCAGATGTAATAGTGTCTCCGTAACAGAGCTTGGCTCTTGCCATGTTTTCTTCAGCGGATAAGACTTTCCCAGTAAAGGAAGGCTGGAAACGTAAGCAGAGGCGCCCTGAAGCTTTTCCTGCCCCTGCATCTACACACACCAGTCCCCTCAGCAAGGCTCATGGCACCGCCTTCCAACGGCTGCACCGCACACGCACCAAAACGGACAGACGGACGGCCTTCTCACAGCGCCAGGCCATGGATGCTAGGCTCACAGGGTTTTTGCTTTAGGAAATCTGGCACCATCAGGGGCTGGGGATATAGCTCTGGACTGCAGTGAGGGGCAAGTGTTTGTCCCCAGGTTTTACCTAAGTAGTCTGTAACATTCATAAGTTGATAATTGGCTTTGTTTGGATTCTGAAATTTCAATAGGGATTGGGTAAAACCCTTGCCCTGTATGCTCCTCTTTTATTTGTAAGTAAGTAACTAGACTCACTCATTAAAACTAAATGACTTTTTTATAACACAATGTGTGTGCATAAAGGAAGACTCACCTCTGTCTTCTGTGGATGTCTACACCCTACAATCAAGACATGATTAAAAAGTTAACTTCCACTAGTAAGACTTTTGCTATATCTTCTATCTTTATTTCTTGTTGTCCCTTCATGTCAGAGTGGCAATCACTAAAGGGTGCCCATGGATACCAGATCTACAGGTGCAAAGGATGTACCCCCTCCCTCACCCTTCAGACACCCTTTAGATACTTTCTGGCTAAAGCCAGTGGGATGGTAATGAAATGACTGTCCTACCATATTGCTCACTAAATAGTGATGAGAAAAAAAAAGTCCCCTGTGTTGGGTCTCTGTTCTGTGTCTTAGAACTCAACTCTGGGCCCAGCAGGTCACAGTTTAAACCTTAAAGTAACAGTTGCCTCCACATAACCTTCCAAGAAATGTCTTAGAATAAGTAAATTGCTTTAATCACCTTTGTGATAAAAGTGAGGATTTTATAAATTTCCTTTCCAAATCTCGAATCAAAAAGATCGGGAGCTTGAGAGATGCCTCAGTGGTTAAGAATACTGGCTGCTCTTCTAGAGGAGCTCAGCTCAACTCCCACCACTCACATGGCAGCTTACAGCTGTCCAGGATCTCACACCATCACACAGACACGCATGCAGGCAAAACATCAATGCACAGGATAGAGAAATAAACAAAACCTTTAAAAAGTAAGATCAGTTTGCTGTATCGTAAACCATCCAGTTCATTCCTTTGTAGCAGAGTGATGGCATTTCCTGCGTGGCCACACCCAAGGCCCCGGGGCTGGTGCAGATGGTCATCTGAGGTTCCTGGTACCCCTCGCGATTGCGTCTCACCGTACCGTGTCCTCTTCAGCCACCCGTCTCAGGGACACGTATACCTCCACGACATAGGAAGCCATCCTGAGATACCTGAGAAATCACCTTGCTCAAGTCAGTTGCCTTGTCAGTGGCCTGAGGAGAGGCAGAGCTTGTGAAGGAAGAGTATCGAGCCCATGCCCAGCATTTCTGAGATGCAGTTCGGCAGTTACCCCAAATCACATTGCAAAGCCCGAGCGTCTGCAGGCAGCTGCGTGCTCTCCCTTTAGTACCCCAAACTATCCTGATACCTGATGGGAACGACTGATCATATTAAGTATTTATTGGTGCATTATGAATATCTATGCTGGTACATGCTGTATGTGTGTCTCTGAAGACCAGAGGACAACTTTGGGTGCCATCCTTCCTTAGGAGCTGTCCACCTTGTTTTTTGATATAAGGTGCTGACAGCTTTATGAAAGTGCGTCTCTTTGGGGGCATCAATTTTGGTGACAAGGAGGAGAACACCAGGTTGGCTTCTAACTAGTACCGAAAGCACTGTGCAATGCTGTGGAGAATAGATGGATGTCCTAGAGACCCTGTGCTGCCTGTCTCTCTCTAAGGCACCAGTTCAGGAAAGTGAGAGCAGACACAATTCTCATGATGGTCTCAGGACCTGACAGCTGAGCTCTTCCACGGCAGGCACTCTCTGTACATCCTAAGGAGAGCAAACCAGGAGCACAACGAGAAAAAATGTGTGACCATCATTGGGAGGAGAAATGGTAAACTTGAATAATTTGAAAATTCAAATTGAGATAATTTTTATTTCCATTAAGGTTTGAAGGAAGAAACTGTTTCTAAATGCTGGGTTTTCTGGTTTTGTTGTTGTTGGTGGTGGTGGTAATGGTAGTGGTGATGGTGGTGGTGGTGGTAGTGGTGGTGGTGGTGGTGGTGCTTGGGGTTTGGTTTTTTTTTTTTTTAATGATAAGCACCAGTCAGGAGCCATCTGTCACACTGTCCACAGAACAGAATGTTTGATTATCCCAACCTGATGATGTAGTGTGCAGTGTCCTGATCTGCTGTGATCTCAAGTTACTTGACTCACTGTTACAAGACCCACTCTGCCTCATGATGACACACCCCCTCATGACAACATACCACACAAGGTCCTAGAGGCAATTTATTGAAGTTTTAACTGGCTACTAGAAAACCACATGTCCTTAATGATGGAGCTGCTCCTGAGAGTCCAGAAACTCAAGAGCTTCCACCCTGGTTCAACAGCTCAGCTGCCGGAAGCTTAGATTACAGCTCACCTCACATCATTTGAACACATGCCATGTAAAAACCAATCATGGAATGATATATTCCCTGTCTTGGGAAGGGCAGAGAACACAGTGCAGGAAGTCCCTCAGGTCTAATGCAGGGTCGACTGGATTATTTTAGTAGTCTTTTTTCAAGACTTTTTTCCCAAAGTGCTGTCTTACACACCTTAGAGGTGTTTAAGTGAGAAGAGATGTTGGTGCAGTGTTGCCAAAGAATCTGGAATAAACAGCACCGTCAGTCTTTTCCTGGGGCCCACAGGTAGCAGAGCTGGCAAACTATTGTCCTTAGGCATTGAGAACATCAGCCAACCATACAAGTTTATGTCAATTAAATGGCAGTTTATAGAGGACATAAATGAGACATGGAGTCCTTCTTCTTCTTCGCCATAGGGCATCAGGACTATAACAAACAGGGCCCTGGGGACTGTTTCCAGGTGACCTTTGTAGCCATGGTTTATTAAAGAACTTTTATATCTCCTGCTTTCTAAAAGCCTCAGGTACCACTTGCAGTAAAACACACAGACAGCAGCACAGAGGACTGACAAGACCGCAAGCAAGGCAGAGCAAGCTGTGGAAATGGAGAAGAGATGTTCTCTGTCTTGTGAAAGGAGAAACAAGAACGCCCAGGCCCTTGGCAGAACCTAAATGATTAAACAATTTTAGTTTCGTAATCTCTGCCAGAGTATATAGTAAGACAGTGATTTGGAAACACTTTCCCCCCAAACTTGGTAGGGATGAAAAAAATACACATGAGACTTGCCGTCTTGACCCGTCTCAGCTCAAGGGAGTAAAATATAATCGCACACTCGTGCAATGAATCAAGGGAATTTTCCCATCGAATGAAGCTGAAGCTGTGTCCCTTATAATTACCAAGTCCGTACTCTACTTGACTACTCAGAGAAACCTACGTAGGTGAAACCATACAGTATTTGTCATCGGTGACAGATTTATTTTCCTTGGTGTACAACATAAAGATCTGCTCATGCTGGGCTGGACAGATGGCTCCGTTAAGAGCCCAGGCATGATTCCGAGCACCTCGACCAGTCAGCTCACAGTCCTCTTAGCTCCACTTCCTTGCCTCCTCCATTTCAGTTAATGGATCAAGGCTGACTTGGAGCTGTGTATTTTACTTTTGGATTTTAAAGGCAAGATACAGCATTCCTTTTGTTTCTCACGGTAGTCAGTCAAGTACAATCTTACTTGATGATGCCTGATTATTCTGTTCAAAACAAGATGCAATCATTAAATGAATGAAACCATATGGTAAAATCTGCAAAGACAGAAGTTTTCATACCAGCATCCTGCCAACATATTGCCCTTGCCTCTACTTCTTTTGAAGTACCTTTCTGTACATGAAGTCTAATTGTGAAAACAATGTAGCGAAGTGAAGCATGTTTGCAAGGTAGCCGGCCGACTTTCAGGAATTGTAAGCTATAGCGAGTGCATCATCTTCCTCTTATGGAAAGGGATGTGGAAGCACAAAAGGTCTACTACATAATGCGGGATAGAGAATAAACAATGGACTCACGGATTACAAAATCAAGTTCATGCTAGAGATCTCTGGGCAGGTGGATGATAGAGGAGAGACTTGAAGGGTATTCACACTGGCCAAAGTGCCCAAGAAAGTAAAGCACGAGGGTTTGGATGGTGGCCTCTTCACACTGGCATCCCTCGGAAGCGTGCTGATACTTACGTTCGAGATGTAATGAGAGTTAGCAAGAAGTCATCAACTCTTGCATGCGGGAACTGTCCGTGAGCACAGCCATGTGGGCTACATGGCTTACCAACAAAGAGTTAATGGGCTCAGTTCAGACCCACGTGACGAGACCTGCTTTCCTTGGGTGTTTTGCACACACGAGCCCTCTCAGGTGCTTCCAGACAGGGTTGCACCTCTCTAACCTTTGCTCTGTGTGTGGATATTGTGCTAACACGTCTGAGAAACAGAAACACTTTGACATGAAGGTGTTTACTTCTCGTGTTCAACACTAAGCAAGCCGCTTCTACCTTGTGAACATCTGCCTGTCTCTCCGCTTCCCTTGGTGTACTAGCCTATATATAGAAGTGATAATAATAAAATGTTTTTTCCTTGAAAATTCATTTCAAGAATTTGATGCTTTCTTGGCTTGCTTCAACCAAAATGAGCACTGACTTCTCTAGAAATATTTTCTCTATTGCAATTATATTTTTTAAATTTTTTATTAGATATATTCTTGATTTACATTTCAAATAACTTCCCCTTTCCTGCCCCTCCCCCAAAATCCCATGAGCCATCTCCCCTCCCCCTGTTCCCCAATCAACCCCCTCCCCTCTTCCCTGTCCTGGTATTCCCCTACACTGCTGCATCTAGCCTTTCCAGGACCAGAGGCCTCTCCTCCCTTTGATGTCCAACAAGGCCATTCTCTACTGCCTATGTGTCTGGAGCCATGGATAACACCATGTGTACTATCTGGTTGATGTTTTTGTCCCTGGGAGCTCTGGGAGTACTGGGTGGCTCATATCCTTGTTTCTCCTATGTCATTGCAAACCCCTTCAGCTCCTTGGTGGGTCCTTTCTCTTGCTCCCCCATTGGGCACCCTGTGCTCAGTTCAATGGCTGACTGAGAGTGTATCCCTCTGTATTTGTCATGCACTAGCAGAGCCTCCCAGGTAACAGCTATATCCAGCTCAGGTCAGCAAGTACTTGTGGGCATCGATAATAGTGTCTGGGTTTTGTAACTGTATATGGGATGGATCACTAGTGAGGTAGTCTCTGGATAGTCTTTCCCTCAGACTCTATTCCACACTTTGTCTTTGTATCTCCTTCTGTGGGTATTTTGTTCCCCTTCTAAGAAGGACCACAGTATCCATACTTTGTTCTTCCTTCTTCTTGGGCATCATTTGATACGTGAATTGTGTCTTGAGTATGCCAAGCTTCTGGGCTAACATCCACTTATCAGTGAATACATACCATGTGTGTTCTTTTATGATTGGGTTACCTCACTTAGGATGATACTTTCCAGTTCTACCAATTTGCCTAAGAATTTCATGAATTCATTGTTTTTAATAGCTGAGTAGTTTTTAATGGCTGAGTAGTATTCCATTGTGTAAGTATACAACATTGTCTGTATCCATTCCTCCGTTGAGGGACAACTGGGTCCTTTCCAGCTTCTGGCTGTTATAAATAGGGCTTCTATGAACATAGTGGAACATGTGTCCTTATTACATACTGGAGAATGCTCTGGGTATAGGACCAGGAGTGGTATAACAGGGTCCTCCAATAGTATCTTGCCCAGTTTTCTGAGGAACCGCTAGACTGATTTCCAGAGTAGTTCCACCAGCTTGCAAGACCACCAGCAGTGAAGGAGTGTTCCTCTTTCTCCACATCCTTGCTAGCATCTGGTGTTTCCTGAGTTTTTGATCTTAGCCATTCTGACTGATATGAGGTGAAATCTCAGGGTTGTTTTGCTTTGCATTTCCTTGATGACTAAGGATGTTGAACATTCCTTTAGGTGCTTCTCAGCCATTCGATATTCCTCAGGTGAAAATTCTTTGTTTAGCTCTGTACCCCATTTTTAATAGGGTTATTTGGTTCTCTGGAGTCTAACTTCTTGAGTTCTTTATACATATTGGATATTAGCCCTCTGTCAGATGTGGGGTTGGCAAAAATCTTTTCCCAATTTGTTAGTTGCCATTTTGTCCTATCAACAGTGTCCTTCACCTTACAGAAACTTTGTAAATTTATGAGGTCCCATTTGTCAATTCTTGATCTTAGAGTGTAGGCTATTGGTGTTCTGTTCAGGAAATTTCTCCCTGTGCCCATGTGCTCAAGGCTCTTCTCCAGTTTCTTTTCTATTAGTTTCAGTGTGCCAGGTTTTATGTGGAGGTCCTTGATCCACTTAGACTTGAGCTTCGTACAAGGAGATAAGAAGGGATCAATTTGCATTCTTCTGCATGCTTACCTCCAGTTGAACCAGCACCATTTGTTGAAAAGACTATTTTTTTACACTGGATGGTTTTAGCTCCTTTGTCAAAAATCAAGTCACCATAAGTATGTGGGTTCATTTCTGGGTCTTCAATTCTGTTCCATTGATCTACCTGCCTGTCACTGTACTAATACCATGCAGTATTTATCACTATTGCTCTGTAGTACTGCTTGAGGTCCAGGATACTGATTCCCCCAGAAGTTCTTTTACTGTTGAGAATAGTTTTCACTATCCTGGGTTTTTTGTTATTACAGATGAATTTGAGAATTGCTCTTTCTAACTCTATGAAGAATTGAGTTGAGATTTTGATGGGAATTGCATAGAATCTGTAAATTGCTTTTGGCAAGATGGCCATTTTTACTATATTAATCCTGCCAATCCATGAACATGAGAGATCTTTCCATTTTCTGAGGTCATCTTCAATTTCTTTCTTCAGAGACATGAAGTTCTTGTCATACAGATCTTTTACTTGTTTGGCTAGAGTTACACCAAGATACTTTATATTGTTTGTGGCTATTGTGAAGGGTGTCATTTCCCTAATTTCTTTCTCAGCCTGTTTATCCTTTGAGTACAAGAAGGCTACTGATTTGTTTGAGTTAATTTTATATCCAGCCACTTTGCTGAAATTGTTTATCAGCTGTAGGAGTTCTCTGGTGGAGTTTTTTGGGTCACTTAAGTATACTATCATATCATCTGCAAATAGTGATAATTTGACTTCTTTCTTTCCAATTTGTATCCCTTTGACCTCTTTTTGATATCTAATTGCTCTAGCTAGAACTTCAAGTACTATACTGAATAAATAAGGAGAGAGGGGGCAGCCTTGTCTAGTCCTTGATTTTAGTGGGATTGCTTCAAGTTTCTCTTCATTTAGTTTGATGTTGGCAACTGGTTTGCTGTATATTGCTTTTACTATGTTTAGGTATGGGCCTTGAATTCCTGTTCTTTCCAAGACTTTTAACATGAAAGGATGCCAAATTTTGTCAAATGCTTTTTCAGCATCTAATGAAATGATCATGTGGTTTTTTTCTTTGAGTTTGTTTATGTAGTGGATTGCATTGATGGATTTCCGTATATTGAGGGTGCCCTTGCATTTGGAGCATAGATGTTCAGAATTGAGAGTTCTTGGTAATTTTTTTTCCTTTGATGAGTATAAAGTGTCCTTCCTTGTCTTTTTGATGACTTTAGGTTGAAAGTCATTTTTTCTGATATTAGAATGACTACTCCAGCTTGTTTCCTGGAACCATTTGCTTGGAAAATTGTTTTCCAGCCTTTTACTCTAAGGTAGTGTTTGTCTTTGACACTGAGATGTGTTTCCTGTATGCAGCATAATGTTGGGTCCTGTTTACATATCCAGTCTGTTAGTCTATGTCTTTTTATTGGAGGAACTGAGTCCATTGATGTTAAGAAATATTAAGGAATAGTGATTGTTGCTTCCTGTTAGTTTTGAGGTAATTTTTATGTTTGTGTGGTTATCTTCTTTTGGGGTTGTTGAAAGATTAGTTTATTGCTTTTTCTAGTATGTAGTTTCCCTCCTTTTGTTGGTGTTTTGCATTCATTATCCTTTGAAGGGCTGGATTTGTGGAAAGATATTGTGTAAGTTTGTTTTTGTCATGGAATACCTTGGTTTCTCCATCTATGGTAATTGAGAGATTTGCTGGGTATAGCAGCCTGGGTTGGCATTTGTGTTCCCTTAGGGTCTGTATGACATCTGCCCATGCTCTTCTGGCTTTCATAGTCTCTGGTAAGAAGTCTAGTGTAATTCTGATAGGTCTACCTGTTACTTGCCTTTTTTCCCTTACTGCTTTTAATATTCTTTCTTTGTTTAGTATATTTTTCATTTTAATTATTATGTGACAGGAGGAATTTCTTTTCTGGTCAAATCTATTTGGAGTTCTGTAGGCTTCATGTATGTTCATGGGCATCTCTTTCTTTAGGTTAGGGAAGTTTTCTTCTATAATTTTGTTGAAGACATTTATTGGCCCTTTAAGTTGGAAATCTTCACTCTCTTCTATACCTATAATCCTTAGGTTTGGTCTTGTCATTTTGTCCTGGATTTCCTGGATGTTTTTGGTCAGGAGCTTTTTACATTTTGCATTTTCTTTGACTGTTGTGTCAATGCTTTCTATGGTATCTTCTGCATCTGAGATTCTCTTCCATCTCTTGTATTCTGTTGTTGATGCTTGCATCCATGACTCCTGACTTCTTTCCTAAGGTTTCTATGTCCAGAGTTGTTTCCCTTTGTGATTTCTTTATTGTTCCTCCCTCTGTTTTTAGATCCTGGATAATTTTGTTCAATTCCTTCACCTGTTTGGTTGTGTTTACCTATAATTCTTTAAGGGCTTCTACCTGTTTACCTGTGTTCTCCTGTATTTCTTTAAGGGAGTTATTTATGTCCTTCTTGAAGCCCTCTATTAGCATCATGAGCTGTGATTTTAAATCCAAATCTTGCTTTTCTGGTGTGTTGGGGTATCCAGGACTTTCTGTTGTGGGAGAATTGGGTTCAGATGGTGCCATGTTGCCTTGATTTCTCTTAGTAATGTTCTTGCGTTTGCCTTTTGCCATCAGGTTATGTCTGGTGTTAGTTGGTCCTGTTGTCTCTGGCTGGTGCTTGTCCCTCATGTGTCCCTACAAGCCTTTCTCAGCACCCCTGGGCTCCCTCTTGGCACAGAGTGCTGTGGTGCTGCCCAGCTCCTGGGTGCAGGTGGGGCCCTGGCAGACGAGTCCCAACTCTGCAATTATATTTTTAAAGAACTAACCTTCACACGGTACTGTATGCATTGGGATCATCTGCAGAGTTCTTTCCTATGTCTGTACAAGATTGGAATGATTCGAGCTATTATTTGGGTGTTGCTAGTGTAAAGCCTGGGTCTCAGAAGTCACAGGACTGTGAACCTCTGGAGCTGTGTAGCAACTCCATACAAAGCCAAAAGTGCTTGTTCCCCTGTGGGAAAGGAAAGGCAGGCCAGCAAAAGTGTGTGAGTGGCTTGGAGAGCTACTCAGTCAGTAAAGTGCTTGTTCCACAAGGACCAGAACCTGAGTTTGAGTCCCAGAACTCCCATTAAATAGCCAGGTGCAGTGGTTGCTTTTAATCCAGTGCTGATAGGATCCTGGGATTAGTCAGCCAGGTTTACCTACTCAGGAAGCCGGCTATTTAGAGACCATGTCTCAAAAACACAAGGTTGATGGCACCTTTTTTCCTCAGGATATCATGCTAAGTTGGCCTCTAGCCTCCACAGCAATGTGAAGTTACACACACACACACACACACACACACACCATGCTACATGTAAGGACACTTTCAGAAGTCAATGTCAAGTTCATCTTTGTATCAAACACCATGAGCACACTTATGAATCTCCTGAATGCCCCTTCTCTCCACCTTTTGAAATCTTCATAAATGTCATATTTTATTTGGGAGCCATTTAATAACCGTACTATCTATAGGTTACCAGTAGGCCCTCGGCTTCCTGTCGCCATCATATGCAAATGTGAATGCCTTCACTTCCTTGATTTATATACTTCCCACTTATTTTTCCTTTTCTTTCTTTTTTTATAATGAAATGTATATTGAGTGAAGGTAGATACTTAGCTGACTCTTAGCTTCATTTTATTTTTGACTTTTAAAATGCTTTGTTTCACATGGGTCCTCTGTCTAAGAATCTTGTAATAAACTGAATGGTGGAAATGAACTGAGCCATTTCTCCATCACAGACACATAGACAACTTTGCACAAAAACAAAACATAAAAGACCCTTCTCAATACATAGGCAGTCTCAAAAGGAGAAGTAAGCAGAGCTGGAGAAATAGCTTTCTTAGTTACAAGCTTTCCTTGTAAGCACGTGGTCCTGTGTTCGATCCCCAGAACCCACATGAACAGCTGGGCATGCTGGTGGTGCACACAGAGAAGCCCAGGGCATGGGGAGAGGCGGAAGGCAGATCCACGGGAGTTGCTGGCCAGTGAGCTCAGGCTAATGAGAAGCCAAGTCTCCAAAAGCAAGGTGGATGGAACCCGAGGAGCACCAGCTGAGGTCATCTGTCTCCGTGCTTCCACAGAGGCAGTAGGGCGAGGGGGCAGGCCTGTTTAACTTTGAGGTAAAGCTCCAATTAGCCAACCGATGAGAGGATGCAGACATCTGCCTTAGGGGTGCATGTTAGAACACAAACAGGAAAAGGGCTGTGATCCCAGCTGGGTTGGGCCCTGGGATAGAGCCCCATGACTCTGCTACCAGGAGCAATAAAACTCAGCCACTCTCTGACTAGCCCAGGGACATGGCTAGGACGCAGAAAGAAATACGGAAACAGGCCTGCACCGCATCAAGTGGAGTCCAAGCTTAACTACGTGTGTCCTACCAGAAGCACTGAAGCTGCGGAATTAATAATGAAGCTGGCCCAGAAACCACGAGGCGCTCAGCACTCACGGCACTTCCCACTGCCGGGACTTCCCACAGAGCTCCTTCCACAACCCAGGGCCATCCAGGTTCACAGAGAAGACAGAGTGCCAACGCGTATGCCAAATGTGCATCCTGGCATCCTAAAATGGGCTTGGAAATCTGAAAGAAACTATAAAAAGAAGCACGTCGAAATGTCTGGTGGCATAATAGCCATAGAGAAGAAATGCCTTATGGGAAGTCGCAGATGTTTCTGCAAGAACTAAATAGGAGGACATCTTCACTCCTTGACATGGCAAAAACCACCACCGAAATTCCAGCCCTCGGCACAAGCAATATGATATGGACTTCACAGGACGAGTAACAAGGATAGCAGTAGCACATCTTTGCTTCTTGATGCAAGAAATACTGCCATCAAAATCCAAGAACTAAACACAGCAACATGAACTTAGTATAAATAACAAGAAAATTAAAGAAATCAATTATTATTAATTTAATTATAAGATTAGTTACAGAAAAAGAGGTCATGAATTTGACAGTAACTTGGGGTACACAGGGGTAAGTTGGAGGGGGACGGGGAAGGCTGGAAATGATATACGGTGTTTATGCATGAAATTCTCAAAAGAATAAACGAATAAACTATAGATATTAACATGTGGGTTTAATAGACAAAGAAAAATATTTAGTTGGAAAATAGATGTGAAAAAAAGCACCTAGGAGGAAGATAGTAAGAAAAGGGTGTGAACGAGAGAGAAGTTACATAGAGGCCACAAGAAAGGCCTAACAACCCACTAAGAGCCCGAGTCAGGACTCTGTGTGAAGAGGCCACAGCAAAGGCTGTGGCAGAATTTAACAAATGCCTACATGTCAGAAACAGCACTGTGTCTCCAACAGAGGAAACGAAAGTCAGTCGGTCCCTAGACACATCAGAGTGAAGGTGCAGGCATGGATTAAGAAGAAAAACATAATTCAAGAAGAAAATTCAAGACTGTACAGGACTCTTCCCAAAGCCAGGAAGAAGGCCCAGGCTTCGTAGAATAGTAGCCTTAAAGTTCTGGGAGAACTCCAAATCTGGAGGTTTGGAAAGCATCCAAGTAGTCAGGTTTCGACATGTTGAGACAAGTTGAGATGAGGACGTCACCTAAAAGAATCACTAAAGCACGCTCTTTAATACATACAAAATGGAACGCAGAAGTGAGGCGTGGTGGGCGGGAAGTGCTTATGTGCAAAGACCCTGCCTGCTACACCCAGATATACTGGTGGGGCCGGCCTGGAGGTGTAAAGGCCGGCACCCACCCTCGGTGCTGCAGAAGGCAGGAAGGCGATATCGAGAAACACACCGGTGAATCTGAGAGGAACACAGTGGTTTTGACTGTGACTCGAAAGCAGGATGGCTCCAAGCCTGAAGACCGTTAGCATGGAGAACAGGAAGTGGTAGAAGAGGGATGATGCAGTGTCAGCAGTTTTCTGTTTCTGAGGGAAATCTTCAGTTAACTCTGGACTTCCAACTGTGCCAGCTCTTCATTCAAAAATAACCATTAGACGTGTGAAAGAAAAAATGTGCATTTTCTAAATGCAGTAGAGAGACACACATGGAGAGGAAAGCTGGATTGATTCAGTTAAAGGAAGGAAAGCAGAGAGGGGAGAGAGAGAGAGAGAGAGAGAGAGAGAGAGAGAGAGAGAGAGAGAGAGAGAGAGAGCAGTGTTGGGGGTGGGAAAGTCCAAGGCTGCAGTCATCACAATAAATGAAAACAGATTAAAGCGAGCTAGTCAAGTGGCAAATACTTGGGAATGGATAAGGGCAAAACTTGGAGACTCTCGGTTTTTTAAAATTTGGCTTTTTACTGATTAGATGCATGTGGTGAATTTTAAATCAACAGAATAAAACAAAACTGAAGAAAGACATCAAGCAAGTCCTGACAAGAGAGAGACGAAGAAGATGGGGGGGGGGAGCAGGGAGGAGGAGAAGACAGAAGGAAAACAATGCGAACGAGTTAAAGAAGAAGCTATTCAGAATAAAGGGGTGGGGAAGCCTGACAGATGCCTGCTACTCTACTTATTTGGAAGCTGAGGCAGGAGGATTGCTTGAACCCAGAGGGCCATGCAGTTGTGAATGCAGCTCAGCTGGCCGAAGGCGTGCCTACTTTCAATCCTGAGCACTGTCTAAACTAGGTGTGGTGGGGAGCGCCTGTGATCCACTGCTGTACCCCTTCTGGTGGAGGCAGGAGGATCAAAACTTCAAGCTCTTCCCCAGCATCATAACCAGTTTGAGGCCAGTCTGAGCTCCGTGAACCCGACTAATAAATAATGCTACTTGTTATTATTTTTTAAAGTGTGGTGTAATGATAGAAGGATGATAAATAAAAATGGCATGGATAAGAACACGAAGAGACAAATCACCAAACAAGAAATGGTCAGTAAACATTTGAAAAGAACATGTTGAGCTATTGGTGGTACCGGGATGGAAATAAGAGCAGCTGTGAGTTACCCTTGAACATGCGCTCATCAGATGGCAAAGTATTTGGCACCGGGTAATTGGGAGGGTGTGGAACGGAAGGGCTCTCCTGGGCCTGACTTGGAGGAAGCAGCGCTAATGATTACATGAGCAGTTCTGAACCAAGCTCAGTATCGTGGAAGCTCACAAAGGTGTTCTCCTTCGTCCTTTATAACAGCAATAAAAAGCTGGGAATGCGTGTGCCCTCCACCATTAGACCTTGAATCTGTCCATTATAATAGGGGCTGGGGAGAGAGCTCAGTGGGTCAGAACCTGTCCTGCTCCTGCAGAGCACCCAGGGTTACTTCTCCAGCACCTACATCAGGCAGCTCACACCTGCCTATAGCCCACCTCTAAGAGATCTTACACCCTCTGGCTTCCACAGCCACTGCATTCATGTACACACACACACACACACACACACACAGAGAGAGAGAGAGAGAGAGAGAGAGAGAGAGAGAGAGAAAGAAAGAGAGAGAGAGAAATGCATATGCGCACACATACATGTGTGCATGCTTTCGCACATGCACATGATTTTTTATAAAATTGTTATAAGTTGTGTTGTTATTCACAAAGCTTGAAGTAGCTAGAGTGACCTGACTTAGAGTTCCCCGTATTAAAATAGACTCCTTTCGTACTTATGTGTTGAGTGGAAATTAGTTACTGAGAGATGTCATCTCTAGTGTCAAATCTCAGCATGACAATACAGGGCTGTGTTGTTTCACACCCACACACTTAACACACACACATCCGAGAACAAAGGCTCACCCATCAAGCTTGTTGTTCCTATCTTGATGAGGAAGAGCCAGGTCAGACCCAGCAGGAAGAGACTAGGCCTCGACTGCATCATGATGAAACTTTAAAAATCTAAAGCAAGGATTATAAAGGTGTTAGCATTTGTTACATGCTTAATTCTTGGTAGTAGATCTACAAGCTTCTACTGTTACTATGTGCATGCATGTGTGTGTGTGGGTGGGTGCACGCGCATAGATATTGTCTTAACATAGCTTGTAGTTTATGACAGGAGAAGGAAGATACTATTGCTATCCAGAGCAAAGTTTGCCCGTTTCCCTTTGGGTTCCCCAGCTCTTAGAAGAGGCCTGGCACCTGAGGAGAGCTCAGGGTGCATCCTGGGAGGGGGCTGCAGGGCAGGTGCTCCCTCGCCTGTCTGGATACACCTGGAGAAATGCACCAGCCTCGTGACCCGTCCTGTCCCATTGGCTGGTGAACCTTTTCCTGTTTCACAAGTCATCTCTTGCTTTGTTTGCAAAGCCTCCCAACAGGCACATTTTTTTATTTCTGAATAACATCTAAAATCAATGTGATGTGCTTAACCCTCAAGGAAAGAGAGAAGCAAGGCCTCTTTGTTGTATATATGGATTTATATGGAAGCATTTGGGTGGTGGAATGACTGGATGGGTTGGCTGTGCGGATGGAAACATTTCTGAATATGGTGGCATTGCTGTCTGTTTTGATTAGAGATGATTCTACTTCTTGTTCTTACCTTTCTAATTTGCCTTTAATTCCCTGTATCAAGTATATTGGTGAAGTCAGTACCAGGTCTATTCCATGCCCTCTGTGAGAGAGGCTGTGTGGAAATGAGCAGAGTCGTGACCACCTTCTGTTCACTGCAGCCAGCCTAGTCCTTTCTAGTCAGTCTGCCACACCGGCAACCAGAGAGGCTTGGGCTTCACCCCACATCACCACAGCTGCTCTGGTTTGTGGGTGATCTCATCACAGCACCCCCATCCACTAACAGTACCCTTAATGTGGAAGGAAATCCTGGAACCCTGACCTATGAGCGTTTCTCCCATTTTCTCACGGGGAGCTCATAGGGTTTTAGAAACCACCGGCTTACGGTTACTCAGAAAGGCCCCTGACTTGTCTTAAAAATGCATATTTGCTTCATGTTGAAGCCACAGGGGGAACTGGGTCAGGGCTCTTGTTAAGCCCCTTGGGCTGCCAGCCTGGGCATGATGGTGACCAATCTTCTCAGATGTGTGGTGTGTGGCTGCTTTTCCTTTGCAGAGAGAAGATGCATCAGTCTGCCATGTATGAGCTGTGCCAGGGGATGCGCCAGATCAGCCTTCAGTTCGTGCGGCTGCAGCTGACCTTTGAGGAGTACTCCATAATGAAGGTTTTGCTGCTACTCAGCACAGGTATATTGATGTCCACCCGGCACTCTGTCTACATTGTCAGGTCATCTTCCCTGCATGAGAGGGGCTGGGGCCCATTTATGATGCTCAGGAAGTTAGTAGCCACCCCCTGAAAAGAAATGTGGGAGAGATGGAAGGAGGGGTTTGGGCCTTGCATGAACTAAATTCCTCACTGATGATAAACTCGGATGAGTTAAGCAGCGCAGCCCTTCATGCCTACCCTCACCCAACCACTAAGCCTTTGTTACGTGTCTGGTTGTGCGTATGTGGTACGATCACTTGGTCTTAGCCCATGGGGAGCTTGTCTCATCCTATAAGACAAGTTCAAAGATAACTTGGCTACATTGAGAGACGTGGTGATTTGCTAAGGTTAGAGGTGGGGAGGTGTGTTGGTGGCTCAGAGAAGGACACTTCAGTTCTGTAGATGAAGGGATAGCATATAGCCTGGCTGGATCTCGGGGCTTTGAAGGGTTCTAGGTTGGATCCATGGGGTGCACGGTCTCTTCGTGCCATTCCTGTTGGCAGTGTGAGTGAGAGTGTATAGGGTGGGGTGAGGCCTTAAGTAAGACGCTTAATTATTAATGTTAATTTTAAATATTTGATGCATGCATTCAGTAATTTTCCAAGATGCATCTGATCCTGTTGCACTGGGAGTCGGAGAGGATAAAGGAGGAATGTTGATTCGACCAGATTAGTCAATGCCCAATGGAAAAGTCTAAATCATATCAAACACTTCTGAGCAGAGGGTGGCAGGGTCCGTGCTGTGTTTGCAGCTCTGAAAACTTTCCAGCAGGCAACTGAATTGAAGGGAAAGATGGAAGAGCAGCAGGTGGGTGGCAGACCCTGGGAGCCACATGATGAGCCTAGCAAGGCTGTCCATTCAGGA
This sequence comes from Apodemus agrarius, assembly GCA_964023405.1. Taxonomy (NCBI): domain Eukaryota; kingdom Metazoa; phylum Chordata; class Mammalia; order Rodentia; family Muridae; genus Apodemus; species Apodemus agrarius. The sequence goes on along the minus strand of OZ030024.1, from coordinate 58,169,120 downwards.
TGGTGGCACAGTTGGTCTCAGTAACTACCGAGACGGAAGAGGAAAAGAGATCAAAATAAACCAGACATAATGAAGTCAGGGATAAGCCAGGAGACAATGACCAACACAGGGGATGCCGTGCGCCAGCCAGAACGCTGTGGTGAGGGCAAGCTCTGAGAGGACTTTGTGGAGTATAGGATGAACTCTTTTTTGATTGGTTAATTTTTTTTATACTAACTATAGTCCTATTGAAGATGGCCAGAAGGTGGGGAAATTTTGAGACTCAAAATCAGTAGACAAGGCTTGAAACATAAGTACTTATTTTATTATTATTATTATTATTATTATTATTATTATTATTATTCCTAGTTAAGACTCAAAGGTAAATGGAATTGCTGTCCATGTTAGAATTTTGTTATAATACCTGACTTTTACTAGAACAAAACTATAGGTCATTAAGACTAAAATTGAGGAGGTGCTCCATCCTGCTGGGACTAGATGTCCCAGGGTGGGGTGGTACACAAGGGGGGGGGGCTTCCCTTCCTCTGAGGAGGAGAGGGGGAGGCATTAATGGGGAGAGGGATTTGCAAGGGCAGGACTGGGAGGGAAGGAAGGAGGAGGGGGCTGTGATTGGGATGTAATATGAATAAAAACAGTTATGAAAAAAGGACTAAAATTGAGCACAGAACAATTATTGCAAATCGGAGACATAATCCTCATACACATTTTACATTAACTTTATTTTAACTTAGTAAATTTCAATTAAATATAATTGCTTTATATCCTCCTTCTCTTTTGTCCTTCCAGCCCCTCCCATGTTTTCTCCCTTCACCCCAGCTTCCCTTTCAAACTGATGGCCTCTTTTTCTTTAATTATTATTGTTACATATGCATATAGATACACAAATACATAAATTCAACCTGGTGAGTCATTTTTTTTTTGTTGTTTCTGTATATACAGCTTAGGGGCTGGCCACTTTATAATGGATAGCCACTCGGGGGCTCATCCTTGGGAGAACCTGGCTGTCCCTTTCTCCACAGCCCTTAGCCTCCTATAGTTCCTAGTATAGGTATGGGGCTCTTGAGATTTCTCCCCTTCTACAATGGCATGTTGTTTCTTGATACTTTGCTTTTTCACGTCCTGTTTAGACAACCATCTAGACTCCACAATCTCACAGCAGAGCACTGGCCCTCTATGACCAAGTATCTGACAGTCACAACTTGAGGAAAGGTTAGCTTTGGCTCACTATGTCAAACAACCCAGTCCACAGGAGCTTCTTTGTAGCAGACAGAAAATAGAAGAAGGGACAGGAAGGGACCAACCCCCACTGACTTACTTCCTCTAGTTCGGCCCACCTCCTAAAGTTTTCAAGAAGCTCCAAAAGACCATCACCAGCTAGGGAATGTGTACAACCACAGGCCTGTGGAGGACAGTCGAGTCCCAGCCACTGCCTGGGTAAAGAACAGAGAGCCATAGCCGTGGCGGAGGGAAAGAGGCAGAGCATCGGAGAGGTCTGGGACTGAGTGCTGTCAGGAGGCCCCAGGGTGGACATGACTCATGGAGTGGTTGCCACAGAGAAAGTTCAGAACAGAGAAGAGAACTGGAGTTGGCCCTCAGGCACACGGGGTGCTTTCCTGGGCTCTCTATGCTCGAGTCTGAGGGGAAAATATAGAGAACAGAGCGAGGGGCAGGAAGGGGACCAACCCCCTCTGCCATGACAAAAGTGCCTTGGCAAGAGTGCTGGGTGCTTGTTTCTCAGACAACCATGCGCGAATTTTCAAATCGAGGAGAAAGAATCTGCAGAAGCTCACCAGGGATAAAGAGAAGGCCAGGGGTGGTGACATGGGACAGTTATAGAGAAGCAAATGCTGAGGCATATGTGTGGCAGCCTCCCAGGAAACCGAGAGGTTCTGGGTATCAAGAGGTAGCAAGGGGTCATGATGAGAAGCATGGAAGAGAGAGACTAGGATGACGCTTATGAGGAGGAAGGTGTGTGGTCCACACCCAGCCTCACTTGTGTTTCATAAAGGACTGTGGATGGGGGAGCCTCTTCCTCAGGAGAGCAGCTAGGAGAACTGTGTAACTCAGGGTATAGAGCAGACAGAGGTAAAGTTCCAGCTGGTTCTGGGAAGCTAGCCTGAACCAGGAGACCAGAGCAGAGTGTCTGTGGGTGACAGCATGGCCTCATGAATGCAGAGCCTCACAGTTTAGTGTGTCTTCCATAGTTTGTCTAATTTAACACTAAGAGCACCCCCCCTTTGTATTTAAGAGATCCATTTGAAAGCAGACCAAAGGGAAGCCCCTCCATGGCATTTGTCTGTGTCCTGCTTGAGTCCTAGGCATTAGCAGAGGCCTGGGACTCAGAGCTCCAGCTTCTCCAAAGGCAGTGCCCGCCTGCTTTCCCGGAGACCCACTCACTGGCTGCTGCTGAGGTCCATGACAGGCAGAGGAGGCCAGTGAGGATGGGGCAGGACGTGGGTTCCCAAGCGTGGGGCAAACCTGGCAGGAGGGGCCGCTCTACAGCTGTGTCTGTTTTGGAAGGTGCTCTTAGCTTCTGGCTTTATTTCCAGTGAATTGATGACCAGGGCAGGGTGCAGGCCTCCCAGGTTACCACAGGCCAGCCATTCCTCACTAACTGCACCCAGCCCGTGTCTTGTGCAGGGTGAGTGGGAAGAAGCCAGCCCTTCCTCACAGTCCTAATTTGTCCGCCCCAGAGCATAACTCTGTAAAGCATTATCCTTCAGTTTAGTAGACGTGATTTTATTCCGCAGTGAAACCGTGCTACATGCTATTACTTGTTTAGAGAAAATGTTTCTTTAAACCATCAGATGGCAGGCAGACTGTCAGGTCAGTGCTACTGCCAGTGTCCATCTCTAACTCTGCAAATTTGACTTAGCTCGGGCCTTATTCTGTTTACATCCATTTACCCCTTCAGCCTCTGATGTCATTTTAAACTACCTGAATGGCTGTATCTGCTTCCAACTTAGTACTTTCAATTCTGACAAAGCAAAATTAAAAGGCGGGAGTGCCTGAGGAGCGTGGGATCACAGAAGCTGCAGGCTTTGGCGGCTTGCCTTGCTGTCTGTGATGGACTTCACGAAGGCAGCTCCTAGGAGTGTTGCATTTCCTAATGGATGACCAGCCTCTCACAGGACTTAGCAATGATAGCACAAGGATCCCATAGCCTTTGCTTAGAGAGGAAAGCAGACTGACTTCAAGCTTATGGCTCTCCGCTCCTCTCCAGCATGTAGGCTCTGGAACTGTTCCAACAGGCCTGCTGCACTTAATAAGTAAATTCAGAAATTCTGGGCAGACATCCAAAATTCGAGGATTTGCTTAAGTTCCCTTTAGTTGTTGATTTGTTTCAACTTCTAAAAAAAAAAGTTGGCTGAGAAATTGAGATGGTATACCTCAGTGTGTGTGTGTGTGTGTGTGTGTGTGTGTGTGTACATATACATATATATGTATGTGTATATATATATATATATACATATATATACATATATATAAAATATTTGGACATGAGATGATATGACCTTGATTCTTTGACAGTGCAACTACCAGAAATATGGTGATCTTTGGTTAATCTAGTTGCTATAAGCAAATAGTATCACCATACTGAATGGCACACTATCCCTGAGTGGTAGATGATATTTTTCATGTAGGGATAGCATCATCCCATAAGTATCCATTGAAGAAGACTTACTTTGGATGGCTTTGGTATTTTAAAGACCCGTTAGTCTATGGCTGGGTAGCATAGCTTGGTGTTGGCAAACTTTCAGCTTCCTCTGAAAGTTTCAAGTTCGGGTCACTGGTAATTTGCCAGTTATTGCCATCTTTCTTTAGCTTTTTAGACTTTTAAGAAGAGACTATTTCTTAGGGGCTGGAGAATGGCTGAGCAGCGAAGGGTGAGAGTTCTTGCGGAGGACTCAGATTTGGTTCCGGCATCCACCCGGTGGTTCACAGCCTTTGGAAACTCTGATTCTTGAGATTTCATGCCTTCTTTTGAACTCTGTGGGCACCAGGCATGAATATGGTATATATACATACACGCAGAGAATAACATTTAGACACATAAAATAAATAAACCTTTAAACAAGTTCCTTATACAATGGGTGCCATTTGACTCAACATTAAAGTCAGATATTTAAGGCCACACCCGTGGTTTAGCAAGCCTCGGGAACGTGCATGGCGACTCTCAGAGACGTGTTTCCCCATGGAAACAGACGTAAGGCATTGATAAGTCAGAACCCCAATAGTTGAGCTCATAGAGATGGCTAGTATCATGATGGGGGCTGATTTGTCACATGATTCATTCACATCCTTATTTGTGGAAACAAGATCAATTTGGAGACAGTGGTATACCTGGCTTCCTGGGGCTACACAAGCTACACACAGAACTCTTTTGTAATTGCTCTAAAGTGCTAATGATCCAAGACATCACCATTTATGCCATTTACTAAAAATTAGTAAAGGGGAGTTTTAATAAAGCAGTAAGAACATAAGAGTTCTATATTAGACGCTCACAGTGGTAATATCACGGGACGGATCTTGAGGAGGTCTTTAACTCCTAAAACCTTGGTTCTAGGTATTTGTCCTGTTCATAGTTTTAAAGTCTATGTGTTGCCACTTATCCACCACACTGGAAAAAAGCAGGAAGCTGACTTTCAAAGAGGCATCTTTAATGGCAATGCCACCTGACGACCCTCTTGTCACCTTTTGTAATCTGTCCTGCCAGGTGGCTCCTTTCAACACGGCATGGGAGCACGTGGCTGCACAGTGCTGTGAACCCCAAAGTTTTCCCTGCTGGGTGGGGTCTGTTTGGGGAACCCAGGGCTTTGTGCATGTTAGACAAGGCACTGAGCTACATACTCAGCTCCTAAAATAGTCTTTGTGAGTGAACGTTTTGTCTTAGTGTCAAACCGACCCATCTAAAAACAAAGCCAAACAAACAAAGGAGAAATATGATCCTTCATTTTCTTCATCAACGTTAAAAGTGAACATTAGCTCTCACTGGAGTGCAGACAGTGTTGATGCCGAGCCTGCATACAGGCAAACCAGCACACGCTTCTCTGTGATGCTACCATAGTTTGGAGATCTAGGCAGTCATAGAAACAATGTATTCAGCATTGCCCATGTGATGATACATGGCCAATTCCCCATGGTGTCTGCAATCAAGCCTGAATTTGAAAATGCTGCCATCCATGACAAGCCCCAGTTTAGATTGTCCTGTGTTACTAAAAGGTGTTTCCTGTCTCTGAGGCTGGTAAGCTAGGATTCAGAAGACACTCTGAGGACAGTCCCCATACCATGTGGGGCATGGTATCTAGAAGTTAGACACTGAATGTGGGTTTGAGCTGCTGTTTATTTTATACTCCATAGTAATGATTCCACTTCCAGTCCAGTTTCCTCACCTATAAAGTGAGAATAACAGAGGGCTGTGTAATAATATTGGTGCCAGAACAAAAGGAGCTAACATGTGAATTAATAATCAGGTCTAACAGTTATCATTCTTGTGTGTGTGTGTGTATGAGAGAGAGAGTGTTTGCCATGTACGGAACTGCCATATCTTTTCCTAATTACAATTAACTAAGACATAGTCCAGCCTCATAACCAGTCTGTGAGTTTAAAATGTTCGAGGCTATGGAACTGCAAAGATGACGAGATAAAGCTGTGTTCTTCACATGTGGATTTATGTCTGTATTCCTTAACACAGTTCCTAAAGATGGCCTCAAGAGCCAGGCTGCATTTGAGGAGATGAGGACAAATTACATCAAAGAACTGAGGAAAATGGTCACCAAGTGTCCCAACAGTTCTGGACAGAGTTGGCAGAGATTCTACCAACTGACCAAGCTTCTAGACTCCATGCATGATGTAAGTAGAGCCCTTGATCTCCATGAAGTTGGCATGCAGTGACTACATATGTGTGTATGCACGTACACAAGCACCGACACGCACATGCACACACACACACACACACACACACACACACACACACACAAAGACTTGGAACAACAAAGCCAGATAACTGACTTCGAATGGCAGTGGAAAGAATGGAAGCATCCCGAGGGAGACTGCAAGAGTTAAACTCCAGCTACAGTGCCCTTTCCTTGTCTAACCTTGGGAGAGCGCCTGTGTACAGAAAGGGTGTGGCTCGGTGCCCTGAACCACGGAAGGCTCTCAGATTTACTACAGGTGTCAGATAGAGTTTCACATTCTTGTTTGCAATTTAGGAAATGTTTGGTTCATAAAAATGTTTGCTTTAACATTGCATAAATAGTGTCCATCTTCCACAACTATTAATCTAACAACCCAATCTTTCAAAAACATTATTAGTGGTCCAGAGCCAGCTTGGATCATCTCAGTCTGTGCCAAAGGTTGAACCCTATAGTCATTAGTCTTCACAGGAGGCATCTCTCGTGTTCTGGGTAAAAACAGAAAGTAGATTCTGGGTGTGTTTCTAGTTTCATCAATCAAAGATCTAGCTGAAGTGTTGGTTATCAGCTTCCACAGAACGCCAAGCCGGACAGCTCTCTGTTCCTTGTGTCGCTTTTCCAGCTCTTTCTCAAAGAATGTTCTATACAGTTGTGAGTTCTTCATATTTGAGAAATTTTCAACACTTTCATTTGGAGACTTCCTTGTCCAGGTTTGGCTTGTATGGTTTGAATGATAGATTTCTCTACTCTGGGAAGGAAAATGTTGACAGACTCATCGGCCATGGTTATATAACAGTCCTGTGAAAACTGAAGTCAGCTTATGGCCCTGCAGTGTTCTTTCCTCTGTGCTGATGGCCCAGGAGCACAGGTTACTTCCTAGTGCTTTGTATGGAGATCACTGCTTTCTCTGAAGTTCTCCAATAACAAAAAGCGAGCTCCTCTTCAGGTGAACTCAGATAAGTGTTTGTGGCCTCACAGTGTAATTGGAAACATCTTAGAAATGTAAGGTGGTGGTTGGCAGGGCTGGTGCCTCACCCTGAAGGAAACACGGGCAGGTGTTGGGGAGGGTGGGGGGTGTAAAACAACTTTCCTGTGTTTGGTGTTATTTCTGCTTATTACCTGCAAGAGGTCAGATGTACCTTCCCCACTGATCTCATTGAAATCCCTCCCTAAAAGAGATACAGTGGGATCTTATAGTTCATTCTCAGTGAATTCTGTTCATTGTACAAAGGCAAAGAGTACTATCAAATTTAGTATGTGGACCTGGAGACATGGGTCAATAAATAAGAGTGCTTTCTAAGCAAGCATGAAGAACTGAGTTCAAATCCCCAGTGCCCTCCTAGTAGCCAGGTATGACTGTCCTCATAGGCAGGAAGCTTGTTGGAGCTTACTAGCTGCCAGTCCAGCTCTAGGTTCACGAGAGACCCTGCTTTAAGGGAATAAGTAAGAGAGAGAAGGAGAGAGAGAGAGAGAGAGAGAGAGAGAGAGAGAGAGAGAGAGAGAGAGAGAGAGAGCAGGGTATCCACCATCTCTCCTCTGCTGCCTAGTGTAGCTGGGGAATACCTATGTTGTCCAGGTTGGTTCGACATAGTTTAGTGTTTTGGGGTTCTATTATTTAGACATAGTTGATGTGCATTAAAAACACATAGTTTAAGTTTTGAAACAGCCATACATCCCGGGCACTAGCCCAGCAACCAAGCTAAGTGCCATATCCAGTTACAGATGCCTCCCACCGGCTGAGGTGACGATCTTCGAGGTCTTTCCCGGCAGGATGTTCTCTATGGTTACCTTGTTGACAGGCATTTAGCTTGAGCTGTTACAGTGTCTCACAGAAGTGTGTCCTGTAGAGACGGTTTCATGAGCCTCTTTCAGTAGCCATGACTGTGCTGAGGCTCATCCGTGCTGTCTGTGCGTTCAGAAGCTCAGCGTGCTCTCTTTGTCAGGGTTTCTGCATGGTACACCACTGAGTGAACATGCCACAATTCATTCATGGAATCCACCTGTTGATGGACACTCGACTTGTTCCTAGTTTGGAGTAGTTTGTGTAAATCTGAACAACTCTGCCCCAGTCTTTGTGAAGACAGATGTTTTCTCTTTTTGTGGGGAGTATCAGGCAGTGGAATTCCTAGTGGACACTGCACTTATATTTTTGTTTTTATAAGAAACACCAGAACATCATCTAAAATCACTAGTTTTACATTCCCATGTGATGTACCTGAGAATGCAGAATGTCCCACACCCTAGCTAACGATGCTTGGCATGGCTAGTTAATTTTAGCTTGAGTGTTTTTCTGTACTGTATGTTGGTAGTCACTGTGGTTTTTAATTTGCATTTTCCCAATGATTGATGGGATTAGACATCTTTTTGTACAGTTGTTTGGTGTGGTATCCATTCTAATGTTTTCCTCTGTTTTTCTTTAAATTTTATTGCTTATTATCTGTTATGTTTTTAAAAAGCTTTTAAATAGAGTAGCTACGTATGCCATTATTATTAGATATGTGATTTTTAATTTTTTCTGGTCTGTGTCTCTTCATTACATTCTCTTGGGGAAAATGTCTTTTGAAAGAAGTTTTCTGTAACTATGTACTCACTGTGCAGTGTGTGCACTTGCTTATAGTATGTGCACTTACTGTGCAGTGTGTGCACTTACTGTGCAGTGTGTGCACTTTGCTGTGCAGTGCAGGTTCTTGCTGTGCAGTGTGTGCACTTGCTATGCAGTGTGTGCGCCTTCTTACAGTGTGTGCACTTTGCTGTGCAGTGTATGTACTTGCTGTGCAATGCGTGTGCTTGCTGTGCAGTGTGTGAACTTTGCTGTGCAGTGTGTGCACTTTCTTACAGTGTGTGCACTTTGCCTGCAGTGTGTATACTTTCTTACAGTTTGTGCGCTTTGCTGTGCAGTACATGTTCTTGCTGTGCAGTGTGTGCACTTGCAGTGAGTGTGTGCAGTCAGAGGACACCCTCCGGGTTGGCCTTCACCTGCTGCCTTGCTGGAAACAAGAGCTTTTGCTCTCTAACATGCCACACTAGGAGAGTAGGCCGTAGAGCTTTCAGTCTCCGCCTCTTCCTCTCACAGTATTTCTGTGGCTCCAGGGGTCCAAAATCAGGTCATCACATTTGTACAGCAAGCTTCTTTACCCCACCCCCAGCCATCTTCCAAGCCTAGACTTTTTTTTAAAGCTTAGCAAGTGCTCTGGCTTCTAGAACTACAGCAGGTGCTTGAGATCATCAACTTGTAAAAAAAAAAAAAAAAAAAAAAAAAAGCAGGTGTTTTGCTTTGCCATTTCAGGGACTCCCACCCTTGACTGATGGGCTTGCCGCTTTGGCCAGTACCATGGTAGCACATCATGGCAAGGGGTATGTAGCAAAGCAAAAGCCACTGAGATTTTAGGGAGTCACAGAAAGAAAGAAAGAGAAGAAACATGGGTCCCACATCGGCTCTGAGTGCACACGTAGCTCCAGGCAGCCACAGACTTCCCTCAAGGCCCCACCTCTGAAAGCTTCTGCCCCTGCCCCTGGCAGCAGGACCCTGCCACAGGGATGCCATTGGATGACATCTCCAGCAAAGGAGTTCAGGGGCTGCTGCTGGCATTACCACTCTTGTTTTTGGTGCTGTGTCTGGAAGTCCTCAGGTCAGCCACGGCCACAGTTTGGTTTTCTGTGAACATTTCTGTCCACAGTTCCTGGGACACAGGTCCACAGCTCCCAGGACACACAAATGCCCACAGTTCTTGGGACACACATCCACATCTCTCAGGACACACACATATGCCAACAGTTCCAGGGACACACATCCACAGATCCCAGGACACACACATATGCCCACAGTTCCTGGGACACAGGTCTACAGCTCCTGGGACACACACATATGCCCACAGTTCCCGAGGACACACGTCCACAGCTCCTGGGACACACACATATCCCCATAGTTCCCGAGGACACACGTCCACAGTTCCCGGGACACACACAATGCCCACAGTTCCCGGGACACAGGTCTACAGCTCCCAGGACACACACATATGCCCACAGTTCCCTGGACACACATCCACAGCTCCCAGGACATGGATTTCTTCCACATGGTGCACATATGTGTGGCAGAACTGTGCCAAGGTGGGTGAAAAGAACATTGTGCAAATCACACACTGACAGTTGAGTGCTTGGCCAACAGCTTTTATGAATCAGAACACCTCTGAACATCAATCTTTCCCCAAAACGATGTTTCAAGGAGCACAGCTGTGGAGAGACTCCAAGAAGTAGGGGTGTGTTCTGCATTGCTGATGTTTGGGTATTGTGTGTAAAAACTAGGTATATTCTTATTCTATTAGAGAGACCGGACAATCATTTTTAAATTATTACTAAGAGAGGTAAGACATCTCCTGTGGTATAAGAAGAATGTGTCTAATTAATTTATTGTCTGTTTTTATTCATTCGCAGAAGTTAAGGACCATTTATGGTATGGTCTGTAGTATTTAGTAAATACAAAAAATTGTGAGTACTATATCTGGAGGCAAAATTGCCCTTTTCTATTAAATATTGTAAGAGTTACAGTTTTATTTTGGTACACAAACGTCACAAAAATGTGACCACACCTAGTAGTACTAACAGTACCAGGAGAACTAATCTAATCAGCTTAGCATCTGTAGAGACAAACAGTGTCGGGTGCTGAAGCACATCACATGCACTGTGGTGGCCTGGCAGGCTCATGCGTGCATGCCCAGGTCGTTATTCCCCTGTCGATGCACCTCTGCTGCTATGTACCAGGACCAACGGGGCAGAGAGAGCAGGATGCCCATCCTCGGGGAGCTCGCACACCTGCTAGAAGAACATTTTCTGTCTGCCAGGGCATGGCTGTGTACAAGGGGAACCTGATGGCAGCTGGAGGTCAGGGTGGGCACAGCCTGAACGGTGGCCTCATTAGCAACCCTTCTAAACTGACATTAGTCTCATAGAGAAGATGTTGGAGCCAGCTGTGCTTGGCAGAAACGTTAAGGGGTGTCAGAGAACTCTTACAGGCACCACAGGCCCAGAGTGTGATTTCTAAGGTTTCAGAGCAGCAGGTGGCAGCTGGAACTTCCCAGGCTCACTGTAAGTGTCCCTGACACGACTGTCATGATGAGCAGAGGCTGGCAACCACACTCATTGCAGGCTGGGCTGACCGGGGAAGCCCGGAAACAGCCGTGTTGCTCTCCAGGCTAATTTGGACCTTCCCCATCACCCTCTGGAGCCCTTCAGGTTCATGAGGCATGGTGACACACCCTGAAGGCTGTCTATCTGGTTGTTCATTAAAACGCCCCGTGGGGAGGAGAGCTGTCTAAGCGTCTGCACTGCCCCCAGTTTCCTAGGCAAATGCTTGTGTGTACGAACATCTCACCTAGATGGGACTTGCTTGTTAGCTGGGCAGGCATCAGACTGTCGTGCAGATCTGTTCCCAGGACTGATGGGAAGGCACTGAGTGTGCTCTCACTGTGTGATTGGTGTCTGTGCTGTCACGGCGAACGATGGACAGCTGAAGTGGCTGCTGTCTAGCCACCTGGGGAGCCTGGTTTCCTTCCCTCAAGGCTAGCTCTGAGGGTGGCAACCCGGCAATGCTCTGAGAGGCGCCATCAGGAGGTCTGTTATGTTTTCATGGCCCAGTGTCAAAGGCCACTAACATCCTTCAGATTGCTACTGCTCAATTCACTAATAAGTGTCTGCATGCAGGAAGCAGTGCCGTCCACTTCTCTGTGATTCATCCATATGTGGCTTTGAAATGGAGAAAAACCCACTTTAAGCATCTTTTACCATGTGCCAAAGTGTGCACGGCAGGAGTGTGGCTCCACCCACAGTGATTGCGTGCTCACCCTCACTTAGAGTGTACCATAATTCTTCTGGTCAGTTTCCCCTCAGAAGAAGTTTTGAGGCTAAAATGGGAACCTGCTGACAGAAACGTGAGTACCAGGGATAGGACACACATGACCTGTGGCCCCCCATGAGCATCCCCATCAGTATCCAGTGCACATGTGCACATCGCTTTCATGCTTTGGGATCAACTTCTTCATTCCTAAAATGGACGTGCTGCCACACCATCGAAGGGTTTTGAGGAATGAATGAAATGTGGAGCCACTGAGAAAACATTTATTTTTCTCTTTACCTGTTGCCCTACTGACACTGAGATTATTTGATTCCATGACTAAAGCTCCCGGGTTGCCAGGAGCACAGGCAGCTGTGAGGGGTCAAGATCCAAAGCCGTGCAAGCGTTTCGTGGAATTGTTAGCAGCGTCATCCTGACGCCTTCTCTGGGGAGACTATGACTAAGAAAGATGCTAAATAAAGTTGTTTATAGCAGTCAGCTGAACGAGCAAGGCCTCATCTCTCCAGGAATCAGGGAGCAAGCGGGACAGAGAGTGCTCTCAGGACCACTTTCCCAGTGAGGATCCCAAACCAAGGCTAGAAATGAGACTGCTGTCTGGCCAGATGGTGCTGCCCAATGGACAATGCCCAGTCATGTATACTGGTCCCTTTTGACTTTCCCTGGTAGGTAGGGGCTGGCCTTTGCATTTACAAGTTTCTGATTTTAAGTGTGTAGTGTGGTCCAGCATTTCTCTGGGTGGGTTGTACTGAAGGATAATTGTTAGTCTGAAATATGTGGGTATAATTGAAAAAAAAATGTGTGCCAAATATATTTAGTTCCAGATGTGGTAGCACAGGTCTGTGGCCCCAGCACTAGCAGTCTGAGGCAGGAAGATCATAAGTTCGAGAGCAGCCTGAGGTATGGGACAAGTTGAGGCCAGCATGGGCTACATAGGGGCCTGCCTCAAGATGGCTTTCAAATAAATAAATAAATAAATAAATAAATAAATAAATAAATCGGAGCCAGAGAGATGGTTCAGGGATTAGCAAAGCCTTCTGGTTTTAGAAGACCTGAGTTCAGTGTCCAGAACCCACATTAGGCAGCTCACATTGACTGTAACTCCAGCTCCAGAGAATCCAGTGCCCTCTTCTGGCCTCTGAAACACACACACACACACACACACACACACACACTACTTAAATGGTCCCAATGAGTCAGAATGTATGATGGATAAATATGGAAGAGATGACTGAGTGTCCTATAAACAGCCTGTCCTCTAAGGTTTGTCTAAGGTTTGCTGATGTCAGATGTTGGCAGCTGGCGGAGCAAATCCTTGATGAGTTTTGTAGGGTGCCTGATGGGGTGTTCCTTCACCAGTGGTCTGCAGGTCACCTCAGCTGGTGGCTTTGATTATATCTCCCTTCTTTGTATATCTAAGCATCATTGGAAGGATACGGAGAGAAAGGATGAGCCAGTTGTACAGCAGCTTTTCTGTCAGCAGTCACCCTTGCCACGCGTGGCAGTTGACATTTAAACTTATTAAAATAAAATGACGTTTAAAATTAAGTCAGTTGGTGCCACTAGCACTAAACTCAGTATTCTTTAAATACACAGTAGCGTGCGGCCTGCAGCTACCGGCCACAGAGTTAGACTAGGAAGAACTTTTCTACAGATGCACGAGGGAGGGAGATGGGGAATAGGCCCACTGGGAAGCAGAGGCTGAGGTACAGGAGAGAGAGGGTGGGTGGGAGCAGGGCTTTCAGACCATGACATGTCCAGGTGGTGACATGGATGCGAGGCTAAGGGACCAGCGGGTAAGGAGAGGGAGGTTTGAGGAAAGGAAACAGGTCCTTGGCTAACATAGGACTATTGTGCAGGAGGGTGGCAGGGGATGGGTTCTCAAGGAGAGACAACCGACTCGTTTTAGATTTGAACTGTAAGAAACTTCCAGAAGAAATGTCCCCTGAGTGGATGAAGACTTGGGAGGTGGTACTAGAAAGTGGTCCCTGAAGCAGGTGGGTGGACGACAGGAAGAGAGTGTGGAGCTGCATCCCCTGGACACGTGGTGGCCAAAGGCTAAAAGAAGGAGGTAGCTGAAGGGAGACGGAGAAGTACCGCTGAGAAATAACCAACAAAGAGTGAGATGGGTCGGAGCGTGGGCATGCTATGCAGGTGCCGGCCACAGGGGCGGGGCCGAAGAAGGACAACCAGCAGAGCTTTAAGAAAAAAACGTCCAGTAGCTATGGCAACCCGGAGGGGCTGTGGGGAGCAGTTTGGAGAGACTTATTTCCCTCTTTTGAGATTTCCAGTGACTGTATCAAGAGCCATGGAGCAAATGAGGATGAGAGTTAACTTTAAAACAAGTCAAAAGTGTGGCTGAGCACAGCAAGACTTCCCAAATACAAACAGCAGCTGGCGGGGTGTTTATAATTGGGCATTTTGAATGTGTTTTCCAACACACATAAATTATGCTTGGTGGCTAAGTCACAGTAGCTTAGACGACAACTCTCTTGCAAACAACTCCCAAATAAACCTCATTCTACACCTTGACTGTCATGTGAATGTGAATCAGCAAAGGCTTCGTGTCGTAGTGTGTGCATGTGTGTGTATTTGTGTGTGTGAGTGACACCACTTTGCACCAGAGGCAACCACGGCAACCAGAGCTGATCATGTGTCATGTGACAGAATCCCAGACCTGACCTCGCCCGTCTCTTTCACGGCATGATTGACGAGGGTGACATGTAGCTTTGGGTTGTCTCTCTCAACCTTTCCTGCCTGCTCTTGGTTCCCAGAGGCCCACTCTTTCAACAGTTTTTGTTGTGGTTTGTTTAGGATATTATTGATTTGTAGAAAATCTACATAGCTTCTTATCAGATAAGTGGTTTACAAATATTTTCTCACATTCCATATTTTGTTTTGTTTGCATGTCAAAATCATCCTTCTTACCTGCGTTTTAACATAGCGGTACTTTGCTGTGTTCAATCCTTAGCTGGAAAAAGTTCAAGTTTTATTTGAATCCAGTTTATTAAAGGGGGTTAGTTTTTAAGTTGGCCACTCTCCTGCTTCACTCTCCGTACATAGGACATTTCCCTTTACATACATTAAGACACAGTCTTTTGCCTCCTAGACTAACTCCGAACTCATAATTCTCCTGCCTCCACTTGCTCAGGTTTTGAGAGCTTCCTGTAGTCATTGGGAAATACTGGTTCATGTCTTATTTAGGACAGAAGCAATGTTCTATTCCCACCTGAGTCTAACACTTGTGCACAACCACACCCGCTTTCTGGACAGTGCCTAAACCTTGGAGGCAGGACCGTAAGAGGGTCCTGACTACAGATCTAACATCAGCAGTCACCCAATATACCTCTCTCAACCTAAACTGAAATATGGCTAAGAGATATTGGGGGACATCTCATTGTTTGACACCCGTGTCGACAAATCTCTCTGGTTACAGTATAATAACGACTACACAACGCCGGGTTTTCTATGGTGCCTTTCTGCCTGGATTCTCATCAAATCTATCCAAAGTCACCTGATGTGAGGCGTAAACCTCACTATTTCATCACTCCCTGTCTTAATTCTTTTCTCTATAAAGAGAAAATAATGGTAATATTTACCCAGAATGTTTTCTTTAATCCTTTTCAAGAGAAATGAATAGTGCTGGGGTCATCAGATACACTTTCATAGGTTTGTGCACAAAGCAGAGACATAGAAAACTGTTCATGAAAAAGATGTCACCTAGACTAGCGAGCCCAGCTTCCCACCTCATGAGGTCCATTCTCCCTGGCTGGTCAGGTTTCAGTCTGGCCCTCTGTCAAGTCGCCATCAGAGCCAATGCACACAGACCACTCCAGAAGGCCCCGCCCTCTGAGGAATGCTTGGCAGCTGCTAGCTTGAAATTCTCTGCACACACCTGCAGTGGGACTCCACTCAGAAGAGGAGTGTGGAAAGCAATTTGCACCATTGCAGTGTGCAGTGTGCCCAAGGAAAGCTCTTGAAGACAAGCATAGGCGGAGGAGGTCAGGAATGCCATTATTAGAGCCACTTTGTGTGCACATGTGCGTGGTGAATGTATGTTTGTATGTGCATTGTGTTCAGACATGTTTGTGTGGGATGTGGATACACACACACACACACACACACACACACACACACACGGATGTGCCTGTGTATGTGAAGGCACAGAGATCAGAAGTTGGCACTGGGTGTTGATTTCCTCTGCCTTATTTCTTGAGATGTGGTATCTTTCTGAAGCTGGAGCTCCTGATTGGCTCTTCCTTGCCAGTGAGTTTCAGGGATCTGATTTCTCTCCTCCTCCAGAGCTGGCATTCTAGACAAACACAGCATGCCGAGCCCTTCACATGGGTGCTGGGCTCCAGGGCAGGTCCTTGTGCTTTCAAGACATTATTGTCTGGATCTTCCCCAAATTGTTGGAAGTGTTAAACACACACACATGAAAGGAAGGCTACAATATAGGCATATTAAGCCAAACTGTGCCTGTAGGCCCTGGGTCTCCGGCCTCCTGTAAGTGAATAGAGCAGGCCCTCTTGTTTTCAGTGATCTGTTGACAGGCGCCCCTGGCCATGGGTCCTGCTCATACTGCTTTAGATTCTCCTTTAATAAGAGGCTGAAGTAAGGATCTAATTGACTGAAATCCTACCTAATATTAAAGTTGGTAACAAGTAAGCATGAGGTGGTTGAAATTTTTAGTCCAGCTCGGTATAGTATACAACTGCAGGAAAGATCTAGGAAATATTGGAAACAGAATTCAGGAAAGTTCATCCTTCTATATACAGTAACATGCCAATGCGTCCCAAGCACAAGCCTCTCATTAGATCTCTTTGTTCAGCAATGCTCTAATTATCCCTTTATCTTTAAGCTCCACTTTCTTCTTTCCCATTATGTCATTTTTCTTTGTGTTTTTCACGTGTACAATAGGCCTTATTCACGAGAAGGCGGAGCCATGGGCTAGAACAAGGCTTGAAACATGAGGAAACTTAAACAGGATGGAAATTAAATAAATTTAAGGACCAAAAAAGCAAGGGGAAAGTGAGCCCCTCTTGCCTATCACAACACTGAGGTGACAGCTGGAGTCATTAGTGTTCGCCACTGGCCAGAGAGATAATTTTTTTTATAAAATTTGATAACAAAGAATTAATTAAAATATAAGTTCGAATAGATGGGCCCAGCCCATTACAGAAATGCCCTTGGGTTTGGAGAGATGCTGGGAGGCACCTGCTCCTCACCCAGCAGCTAATCTGTTCCTGGGCAGGGAACAGGAACCTCCAGGGCTTGGGCAGAGCAGACCTTCCCTGGCCCCAGGCAATGGTCCTTTCTAGTTTTAGTGATATAGGGCCTTATTCTGATCTACAGCACTGGCTTTGGCCTACCTACAGGGGTCTCCTGACTTAGAATTGTGGGCAGAGTTCACATAAGATGAGGAGCAAGCACTTGTCCCTACATCCCTCTTTTCTGCCTCTCTGATATGTTAAGTATGCAAAATTTTGTCCCAGAAATACCTCCAGGCTCTTGGTCAGACCTAGGAGCCTCCAGGACTCTCCAGAACTCAGCCTGGGAGAGAGCCTGTCTAGAATCCCCAGGGCAGTGGCTCTCTGGATCTGGCTTTCAGGTAGGAATCCATGGTAGAGCGGTTGCATAACCTTGTTAACAGTTTGATTTGCTTTGGGAATAGAAACAACCCAACGGCCATGAAGTTGTCATGGGAGACATTCGTTTTAGCCTTGTCACATTTTGCTGAGGTGGCATCGGCCACAAAGAGCAGAGCCACAAGGCCATATAATGTCACCTGTGCACAGGATCCTTCCTCCTGTTCACCTGCACTGTGGGCATGGTAGTGGTTGTGGAAACTGGATCTTGGTTTGAGGAGGTGGTTGGTTGGGAAGTTGGGTTTGACTTTTTTTCTCATACTTTTGATTATATATCTTGATTGTATTCTTTCTAATTCGTCTTCTCTACCTTCTTACCTATCAAACATCACGTTCTTTCTCTTTCTCAGAAACTCCTACTGAAAAAAAAACAGACAAAAATTAGCAAAGCAAAACAAATGCTTCACACACATAAATGTGGAGTCCATTTTGTGTTGGTCAACTGCTTGTAAGTATGGAGTCTGCCCTAGAGTGCGGGTGATCAACCCTGGGTCTCTCCACTGGAGAAAGCTGGTCTTCCCTTCCCCCGTGGGTATTAATTTGATAAAGCTTCTTGGTAGGGGGCAGGGCTTCAGACCACCCTTCTCCTCCACGAGGGGGATTCGGCTGGCTTGAACGTGTGCAGGCCCTGTGCACTCTGCCGCAGTCTCTGTGAGTTCATATGGCATCAGCTCTGTGGTGTCTGGAGACACTGTCTCCTTGGGAACACCCATCCCCTCTGGCTCTTACAATCTTTCTGCCTCCTCTTCCACATAGACCCATCGCCTTAAGAGGAGGAGTTTGATAATGACATCCCATTCAGAGCTGAGTGTTCCAAGAATTTCTTATTCTCTGTACATCAGTCAATTTTGGGTCTCTGTGTTAACGACCATCTACTAAAGGAAGAATATTCTCTGTTGAGGACAGAGTATAGCAACATGTCACCATGATTTATTTTACTGCTATGTCCCTTTAGCAGAATAAAGTAGTTTTCCTTTAGGGCCCATGACCAATCTAGTCTCATGTTCTTGGGCATTTTATCAGTGTTGGATATGGGTTTCATCTCATGGAGTGGGCTTAAATTCAACTTTAACAGTGTCTGGTTATCCCTATAGTATTTGTGCCAATATTGCACCAGTATCCCATGCAGGCAGGCCTCTATTGTAGGTATCAGGGTTCACAGCTATGTGATGTTAGTGATTACTGTTTTCCTCTTAGTAATGACACAGAGAACCTTTCAACACCGTGGATACTAGTCAGTGAGGCTGAAGCCTTTAGTTGGCTAGCAGTTCGGTGTCTCCATGCTTGGTGACATAAATGGTGTCTCCCGCAATAGAGCTTTACTATGGGGTTGTGAAAGGCAACCATTAGCCTCAGCAATAGCCTGTGATGTTTGAGGTTCAGTCCATGGAACCCCCTTGGCTAATCACTCAACAAGATGTAACCTATTCCCGGTACCGGGAGCGGATTGTCTTGTCTAGTTGGAGCATTGCCTTCCCTCTTATATGGCAGCTCCATATAAATTCCCTTCATATATGTTTATGTTTTGGGAAGCTTCTATAGTCGTGGTTCTTCATATAGCCTTTTAAGGGTCATCAATGGTAACTGCCCCTCCTCAAACTCCCTCCTTCACCAAATTAATCTTTCTGGTCTAGTTTCCCACTTGTACCCTTACAACATCATATTCCATTTCCCCTTCCTTGGAAGAATGTTTCTTATCTAACCTCTGTGGTTATTCTAAAGGAATCATACCTATCTAAAACTTTAAAAGCTAGCATCCACACAAAGGAGAAACATGAAGTGTGTGTATTTCTGTGTCTGGTTACCTCTCTAAGGGTGAGTGTATCCAACTCTATCCATTTACCTGAATATTTCATCATTTTTTCTTAATAGCTGGATATATTTTCATTATCCACTCACTAATTGTTTTGCTTTTTCAAGTGATCTGTTGTGGCAGAATGCATGCATTTCTACATATGATTTTAAATGGCGTTGATTCAATGCTAGTAAGTTCCTTCATAAGACTACACAGTCATCTCCACTGTACATATCCTGACAAAAACATACCATTCTCCCATCTTTCCACCCAAGCAAACACTATTCTGCCTTTTGGCTTAGGAATTTCACTCTTCTGTTTGTCATATAAGTAAAATTATACAGTGTCTTTCCTTATGTATGGCTTTCTTCACAAACATGTTTTTGAGGTTCACCCATACACTGACATGTAACAGAGTCTCATTCTTCTTTAAGTCTAAATAGTTGTGTGCATGTGTGTCTGTGCATGTGTGTGTGCACATGTGCGCAAACACATACATCATTTTCTCATCCATTTCTTTCCTGTGGGCTTTTGGACTATCTCCAACTCTCAGCTAGCATGAATAACTGCTGTAAGCAACCCCTTTACTTCGTAACTGCTTTTATTCTTACATTTTTGGCCAGCCTTTAGCAGCTGAGCCGTCTCTGCAGCACATGGCTCTACTCTTTATGGAGACCTGCAGTCAACGCTGAAGTACATGGGACTTCTCCTCAAGGTTTTCAGAAGTTTTCACTCTGTCTTCCTTATGCACAAAGATTCTGATTTCTCTACACCATTATAAAAAGTTATTTCTCCTCCTGCTTTGGGATAGCAGACATTCTACATTCTACTTGGTGTGACTCTAAATGTGCTTTGGCTTTAATCTCTACACCTACCAGTCGTGTTGAACAACTCTTCCTGTACTTAAGAGCATTTTGACTTCAGAGAATAATTCTTAAGGTTCTTGGCCCATTTTAAAGATCACTTTGGCTGTTACTCAGTTACTGGAGTTTTCGTTACTATGTTATAGGCATTAGCCACTTTCTGGATACGCAATTGTAAAGCATTCTGTCCCATTCTGTAGGGTGCCTTGTGACTTTCTGGGTGGTGTCTTGATGCCTGGCATTTAGTTTTGATGTAGCACAGTTCTCTTCTCATAGTTGTTGCCTGTGTTTTTGGTGTTAGATCCAAGAATAAACCTGTTTGATTTTGTATGAAAGCCAAGTGCTTTACATAATCTTGGTGGAACACTTTCCAGTGTTGACAAGTCTATTTCTGGAACACTGAGACTAAATAGTAACTAGTCATTTGTGGCCAGTAAACCTGTTGGTATTTTTAAAGTTGATCTGTGTCTTTTGTCCTAACATCATTAAAACTGGTTTAATCCAGTTTGGCGCTGGGAATGAAACCCAAGGCTCTGCATAGTTGAAAACCTCCCCCTACACCATCCCTGAACGGATACATCGCCATGGCTAAACTTTGCTCTTTGAAAGTAATGCTTCTGACTTCCGGTGCTCGGGCAAAGGCTGACTGCTCATCGGCTGTGTCTCCTGTCATTAGCAGATAACATTTGAGAAGTGAGAGTGATCTTAACAGCGCAGGGCATCTTCAGCCGGGCTGACTCTCCTCAGCTCCTACACCACCGAGGCACTTGTATAGCTTCCCCACAGGCTTCTGAGAAGCTGTGACTTATGAAGGAGCAGGGCACAGGAGATGCCCCCAGCCTGCCACAGGCTCTCAAGGGAGCTGGAGACCCCTGGCCCTTCAGTGCGGTTGGGGTCTGGGGTCAGATGCACGCGCCACAGTGAGGGGTAACTACACTGCTTTGTCTGCCATCAACAACAAACCAGCCTTCCCTGAAAACAAGTGGCTTGGTCCTCGATCTGCTGCCTCTCTGTATTGATTCCCATCAGCTTCTCCAGAGGAGAGAGAGAAATGAGGACCACAATTACCCTCAGCAGCAAGAACACCACACTCTTAGGAGTCAGGGACTTGTGCCCAGACTACTCCTTCTACACAATATCTTCTGAGACCTCAGGAGTGTCCCAGAGGCCCAGCATGCTTCCAGAGGACTGGAAGGAAGACCCAGATGTGGCAGATCAGTGTCTTTGGTGCCTCATGACCGGCCCTGACAATGAGGCTGCTGGACTCTGCCTTTTTCCTACTCTCTACTGAATCACTGTGGCTCCTGGGCCAGCCCCCAGCCACAGCAAGGAGTCAGGGCTCTCAGACCCCTGGTCAGGGAGTATGCATGATATCAAGTAATGTCTAGTATACACACACTGAATAGGAGTCTCGGGGAAGGAATTAGGCTTGTCTCCGGTACTGAGCTTAGCACTGTATAACGAGAGCTATTAAATGAGGGTGAGCATGTGAGTTGCTAAGCTTTGAGGAGGTCGTGCATGCTGACTGGGCAGCATTTGTTAGAACCCGGCTGTTCAACATGTGACCCTCCTGTGACCTTGACTATGAGGGCCTTAACTTCCCTGGCTCCTCACTTTGGTAACTGTTTTTTCCAATAGGGAGAGCACCCTGCTTTGCAGCCCTGCTCAGCCAGGTTGACTGCCTCTTAAGGACTAGCACCTGTGGGCGCCGCCCTCGAGGCCACTGAACCACTCGTGATGGTTGGAGGGGCCAGGTAGAAGCTGAAGTGAGAAGCAAGCAAACAGCTAGGCTCTCTGAGCCTGAGGCTGGGGAGGCTGTTTCTACTCCCATGAGACCGGCCCCGCCTAGAGCAGCCTCACAGGGCAGGGCGTGCCACACGCGGGTCTGTGTTGGCCAGCACCCAGGTTGTTGCTGAGCCTCCGGGAAACCCCACGTTTGGACCATCCAGCATGACAACAGGGGCAACAACGAAGAGGGGAGTGGTTGATGCTGATGCCCCTCCCTGCGCAGCCTGCCACTGCCTAACCTGTCCCACAAGCGGGCCGAGGTGCCAGGCCCACAGTCCTCTCTGCAGCTAAAGTATAGACAAGAGGGCCCAGGCTCCAATCTGTGAACAAAACCAGAGGTGGGTGGAAGGCTCTCGGGGTAGGCCTGCATAGTCAGTGAGTAGTGTCGGGGACACCGGTCCTCAGGTCACCCGTGAGGCATCTCCAGACTGATGGGAGTTTGAAGACACATTTGTGCAAGTGGTATGGTAAGGACAGAGGTAGCAAGAAGGCGCAGGGCCCATTCCCTTCAGCAGGTTCACAGGCATGTCACCGTCGCCTGCGGCCTCACACTCTGAACCTGGCAGACCTGGCTCTGTCTCTCTCCGCACGCACACAGCGGCGTTCGTGCACCTGTGAGCAAACATGAACCTTTGCTCTGTGCCGCCCCCCCTGGGCAGCCTGTTTCTGAGGTTGGTGTTCAGCTAAACATGTCTGCTCGTGCTGGACCCCTATAAATGTTTTCCTACTGATGCCCAGACATGTCGGCTCTCCTGCCCCCGGTCCCCTGCCATGGTCAGCTGAGAGGGTTTTCTGCTCAGCCTTCCTGAGCAGCACCACCTCCTAGTCACTGTCCTCAGCAGGCATGATTCCTGTCTCCTCACTGTAGAGCAGACCCAGAAGCTGTGGGAAGAGGACTCAGTGTGGGTCCCCAGCACTGGACTCTGCAGATACCCCTATTTAAGAAATAGGAAAGGCGTGGCTGCAAGGCATAATCATCCCAGTAGTGGCTTGTGCTGTCCAGAACGTACATGTGCAGTATACGTTTTTCAGTGCATTTTTATTTTTATTTGATGCATAGTCATCGTGCCTGTGTCTAATATGCGTGCTTACTGCCAGTGATGGTCAGAGCAGGGTAACTAGCATGTTTGTCTTCACAGACATATTCATCATGTTAGCAAATTCAAAATCCTTTCACAGGCTGTTTGGTGAAGAGGCATCACTTCTCCACCAGTTTCCTACCTTCTGCTCTGGGACACTTCTCTCTAGCATGTCCACTATACCGTCTAACTTTTCTCCTATCCTCCTCCATTATTTCTCCTCCACACCTTTCCAAGCTCTGCTAGCATCATTCTATTCTATTTCCTTGAAATCAACCCTAGCTTCCACATACACTAAGCATATACAGGACAGAGGTAGCAAGAAAAATATGTCCCTTATGTCCCCTAATGCCTTTTCTAGTTCCATTCACATTGAAGCAAACAAGTTCATGTTTAATGGCTAAATAATATTTCATTGTGGACATGTGCATTGTGGATATTTACCTGTGTGTGTGTGTGTGTGTGTGTGTGTGTGTGTGTGTGTTCGTGTGATACAGTGTGAACACTGTTCACTTTGATATTTTTCTTTCGAGGAGGGATCTCTCACTGGTCTGGACCTCACCTCACAGGTGAACCTAGCTGGTCCGTGAGCTAAGGCCACCGGAAGGATTGCAAGCATGCACTACCATGCCTGGCTTTGATGTGGGGTCTGGGGATGGAACCTGGTCCTCATACTTGCAGAGCAAACAGTTTATCCCGACTGTCTTCCCATTCCCCGAGCTGCATTTTCTTATTTGTAGACACCTAGGCTGATTCCAGATACTGGCCACAGCAAAGAGGCTGCAGCAAATGTCCCTCACACGTTCTTCGTCTGCGTCTCTCTTCTAGTGTGGAGACGGCTGGGCCAGTGGTGGTTCTATTTCCAATCCTTGAGGAGCCTCCATCATAAACCACTTGTTATAGATAAATGGACTTAGATTCCGTTCAGTGGTTTGTTCGATTGGTCTATGTGACTGTTTTTAAGCCAGGATAGTGTTTGGTTCCTATCTCTTTACACTGTGTTTTTAAGTCAAGTAATGTCTCTAATCTTTTAAATTAGGGCTATTGTGCAGTGTCTTTTGTATTTCCATCCACATTTCAGGGTTGTTTTTCGTTTTGTTCTGTTTCGTGCAGGCTGCCACTGACACTTGAGTGGTAGCAGACCTGGCAATGGAGAACGCTTTGGGGAATAAGGATATTTTAGTGATTAAATTTTTGCAACTGAGAACATAGGATGTATTTCCAAGGTTCTGTGTCCACTTCAGTGTCATTCATCAGAATTTTAACTCTAGACATCATTTATTGCATTTCATGAGTCATTCATAGGTTTGTCTCTCTCCATTACTGTGATTGTGACTGCATTCTTGGTTTCTTTGACAATTTCTTTTCCGTGCACAGAAAACATGGCTGGCTTTGTGTGCTGACTTTGCATCCTGTAGACTTAGTATATGTTCTGTAGCTTTATTTATAATCAAGTTGTCTCCAAACAGGGATGGGTGCTCTCTTCCTACTCGGGTGCTCTTACTTCCGTCCTCATAGTGAATTCAACCAGATACCCTGGCGTTGAGTAGGGTGCTACTCTGTTGACTAGGACCTCTGAGAGTGGACTTCTTTGTCTTGTTCCTGATTGTGAAGGAAAAGATTTCAGTTCCATTTCTGTGGTGTATGTTTGTATTCTTCATGTCTGAGTTGGGTCTTTCTTTTTTTAACATGGCTTGTCTACCTAAGTTGTCAGTTGTTACGTAATCCTGGCTTTGAACTCACCACACTCTGGCCCCGTTCACACAAGGGCTGGGGTAGCCACCACGCACCAGCATTCCAAGTCTTTTATTCATTTAGAAAGCCTCGTTTTCATTCTTTCTACGCCGATCTTTGTTATTTCTTTCATTCTCCTGGCTTCAGCTTGGTTCTCATTTTTTTTCTTCAGTTGTCTCACTAGGCCACTTCAGATATTTATGTCTTTAACACGGGTGCTCACCACTATGCATCTGCTTTTACTATATCCCACATTATACTTCCATTTCATTCATATCAAGAAATTTTAATATCTCCCGTTTGATTGGTTATTGGTCATTCAAAATAATGTTTAGTGTGCATGAATATCTTTTAAAGTTCTGACCATCAGTTTTTATTTTTATAACATAATGGTAAAAGGATGTATGCTATAATTTATTTGTTTTTAATTCACTGAGACTTTTGTAGCCTAGAATAGTCTGTACTAAAAAAAAAAATGTCCTGTGCACATGCTGCTGAGAGCATGTGTTCTACAGCTGTTGTAGGAATGTTCTGGAGACGTCCTAATGGCCTAAAATATAGTTTAACTGAAAGGGCTTATTTAAAACGTTTTTTTTTTTTAATTTGGACAGTCTAATGATTAAGGTTGGGTTTGAGGTCCCCTCTCCCCACATTATACCATTATAATTAATATTATATTAGGTTGTACCCCACATTATTTATTTATTTATTTATTGTTTGTTTGTTTGTTTGTTTGTTTGTTTTCGAGACAGGGTTCCTCTATGTAGCCCTGGATGCCCTGGAACTCACTCTGTAGACCAGGCTAGCCTCGAACTCAGAAATACGCCTGCCTCTGCCTCCCAAGTGCTGGGATTACAGGCATGTGCCACCACGCCCAGCCCCCACATTTTTTATTAAATAATGTTGGCTTTATGTAATTATGTGTTCTAGTTTGGGTGTCGGTATCCATATAAATATTATCTCCTAAAATTGAGTGAGTTGATCTCTCTTTCGTTACTTTATCACAACCACCCATGCAGAAGCCAAAAGAATATAGCAGGTGTCCTGTTCTATTACTCTTAGACTTTTCCACCTCAGACAGGGTCTCTGACTGAATTTAGAGGTAGGCCAGAGCCAGCAAGCCACAATAATCCTACTACCTCCACCTCTGACAACTCTGCATTACCGGAATGCATGTAGCCACACACAAGTTTTTAAGCCGTGATTTGAACTCATGGCTTCATGCTTGCTCAGTAAGTGTTCTTAACCACTGAGCCATCTTCCCAGATTCTTCCTTTAGCATTTTAAAAAATTTTAAGTCCTTCTGTCTGTTTGTATCTATCTCATCTGTCTGTCTATCTATCTATCTATCTATCTATCTATCTATCTATCTATCTATCCATCCATCTATCGATCATCTATCTGACTTCTGTTCTCCATTTGTATGTTTCCTCTCTTCCAATCTGAGTACGGACTTCATTGGAGTCTAGTACCCTGAGACAAACTCACTCAATGTATAAACGTTAGTTGGAGGACTTTGATCATTGACATTCCAGATTATTGTTGATAACCGACAATGTGCACCTTTGATTGTGTCCATCTCTCCCACGTCTTAGTGTAACTTTTGTCTGTCCTTAGCTGCTCATCTTCATGGGTTCTTACATAGACAAGCCTGACTACACTCGTCTCTCTGTGGTGTTTGCTGTATGTTGTAGTCCTACATTTTCACATTCCTCTAAGATGGTGGTTATCAACCTCTAGCTCCTAGCGTAGGCCCCATAAGCCTTCCGTGGAGGTCGACTCGAGTGCTCTGATGGTGACAGATTGCCTCAGTGTTTTTGTGTGTTGAAAAAAATATTTCTGTTTCTTAATAGTAGTTTTGCTTGAGTGTAATATTTTAGTTAGCAGCTTTTTTAAGACTTTAAATACATCATCGTATTTTTTTTTCCTAACGTGCAAGGTTTCTTTCAGACACTCTATTTCTCAGCTTCCCTCATACGTGGCTTTTCCTCATCTTTGTCTTAAGCTCTGTGTGGTATTTCTACACAAATACTGATCAGCTGCACTCTACCTGCCCCCTTCTCCAGCGTCTAGCAATTAATACTCCATTTACAGTTCAAGCTTTTTAAATTTAAATGAGAGAATGCTTGCTCTCTACGTCCTGCTCATTACACTGAAGGAGCCATCCAGGTCTATTCTTTTACTACAGATAGGGCTTTCCTTGTCTGTGGGCTGAGCAGCACTGCCTCCTGGGCGTGCCCACCACACTGTCTCCACCCCTCACCCATCACATGCTGACCGGCACGCAGGTGATCCTGGCTTGGCCACTGTGAACAGCATCACAAACAGCATGGAGTTCTCTCTCTAATGTGCTGATTTCTACTTACTCCCATAAGTTAACTGGATCATATGATAGACTCCTTTTTTAAAAGAGTGGTCATGCTTATCTCCATAATGTATGTACTAATTTAAACTTCCCATAACGGAAGTGTTTCTGCTTTTTTTTTTTTTTTTTTTTTTTTTTTTTTTTTTTTTGTCATCAGTTTTTCACAGTGGTCATTCTATGCTTGGTGAACTGATTTCACTGTGGTCGGGACCTATACACCCCCGGTGGCTAATGATTGTAAGTTAGTTGTTTTATTTTGTTTTGTTTTTTTTTTTTTCATTTATTTGCTTTTCTATCTATTTTTGGGCCACTTTTTTGGAGATGTATCCATACAGACTATACACAGCTTTTAATTGCATCTGTGGTTCCATCAGTTTTGAAGGTTTTATGTTTTTAAGTACTCTGGATATTAACCCTCGGTTAGGTGAATAATATGGCAATGCTGTCTCCATGCTATAGTCTGTTTCTTCATTCTGTAGTGTGTCTCTGTACTGAGAACTTTAGTCTGAGATGATCCTTATTCATCAGTTTGATTTCTTTGCTTGGATTCCTAATAGGAAAGTCACTGTCTGCAGCCCATGACCTGCCTTCTTTCCTCCCAGGTTCCTTCTGTAGTTTAGGGTTTTATGTGTTACATGTAGGCTTTTCATCCATCTTGACTGGACTTTTGTTCATGGAAGAGATAGGAGTCAAGTTCCTATCCTCTGCCCTGGCTCTCCGGCCTTCCCAGCAGCATTTATTAGAGCAAGAATTTTTCCCATTATATATTTTTTAAAAAAACCTTTCGGAAAAATTCAGTTATGAATGTACTTTGGGATCTGTGGTTTTTTTTTTTTTTTCCTCCCTTTGGCTTAGATGGAATATTTTATTTATTTATTTTGTTTGTTTTTCGAAGCAGGGTTTCTCTGTGTAGCCCTGGCTGTCCGGGAACTCACTCTGTAGACCAGGCTAGCCTCAAATTCAGAAGTTTACCTGCCTCTGCCTCCTGAGTGCTGGGATTAAAGGTGTGCCCCCACCCCCATCCAGCAGTGGAATATTTAATTACAACCTCCTGCTGTTTGGCTGACCAGGAGCTTTAGCTTGTTTTAGAATCTCCCCTTCTGACATCTTCAGTCTGTGTCTTTACTAGCAAAGTGGCTTCCAGTAGTCATTATCTCCTTCTTTTTAATCCATCCACCTAGCCTGCATCTTTTTGTTAGTCTGTTTTCATTCATTCTAGTTTAACGGATTACTGTATTGATAATGTTTAACCCTTTTCAGTTCCTGTTTTGTGGATTTGCCATTTTAGTGAGATTTGTACTTTGACAATAGTAGTTTCTTTGTTTCACGTGAGGGGCAACAGCTGGAACCCAGGAAAAGCACAAAGCCCCATCAAGGACAGAGGGAACCATGATGGGGTTGGGGGTGGGGGTGGCAGCGGGAACCACACTAGCATTTGTCTTCATTCCTAGCACTGGATAAAGTCCTCAACTGGGTGCCACACCCCCGGTCTCAAAGGGAAAGCTGTTCTTGAGGACAGTGCCATCCATTCCTGTGTCACAACACCCAGAAAGACCTGGGTCACTCTGCTTAGCCAGATTTAGGGCCTCGGATGACCATGAGAGCAGTCTATATTCGGAGCAGACCTCATTTTAAGACGGCTGCTGCCTGTACCTGGCTTACAGTGAGTGGAGTAAATTCATTTTCCAAGGCAAAATCGCTGGGTCCATCAGAATGGTGCAGTTTGAGTCGCTGGGCTATCACCCTGATAGAGTTTGCTGGGACAGTCCAGTGAGGATCCAGTGAAGGGATATTTCGCTTCTCTTTCTTTGCCGTCCTCCCAGATCTCTCAACCTTCCCAAGCTTCATGTGCTCCCACGGTCACTCAACCCATGGTCCAATGGATGTGTTGAGCCTTTTGTGGGGAAGACAGCCAGCGAGTGGTGGGCCTCAACGTTCAGCCGTTTTGAAGGCACACATCTGTTGCACACATCTCGGACTTTGCCCTTATCTTTTCTTTCGGTTTGATCTTACTTATTTCCCAGTGATCCATGGATGACCCAAGCCTCAGGGAGTTTGGAGTTGTGTAGAGTTGTGTGTGTTTCATACGCTTTCTCCCATCTTGTATTTGTTCTGGAACTCCAATAATGCAGCATTTGCTCAGCCAACGGCCCCTCCCGCGTGTTCACAAAGCTCTTCATGCCCTTCTCAGCTGAGCCGCGTAAGAGGATTCGCCTTCAAGTGCTGTATCCCACCTTCTGCCTGATCGGCTAGGATGCTGACTCTCTGCACTCTAAGTTCTCTTCACTCTAAGTTCTTTAGCACAATAATGCTGTAATACATTTGTGTATTTTCTTAACTTACCTGACTGGGAGTGGTTCACGCCCAGAAAGGAGTATCCTGGGGTAGGAACAACACACTAGACAGTCAATCTGTAACTCGAGGCTTTTATTTTTCAAGATCAGCCAGAACTGGAGTGTAGCTGAGTAGCCTCAGCCTTTCTTCAGCTCAGGGAAGAGTTCTGTGAAAGTGGTTTCTGCCTTCGACCCACTGGCCAGTCACAGAGACATCAGACCTGCAGCAAGACTACCTCTTTTGTTTCTAACCCTCTGGGGTACCTGCATGCATGGGTCCAGTGCCTGCACACATATACACCTATTCCAGACTCAACCAATTCACAAGCGTGCAAATGAGAACTGGTCGAGGGGCCATTCTAGGACCCAGGCACTGTTAACTTCATTTCTGTCCCATGTGCCTTGGATATTCAGTTCATGCTAGACAGTTGTAGTTCCTGGCTGAATCTGTTTAGCATGAAGATACTAGGTGACATGTGACAAGAACATACTTCTTTGTTCTCCCCAGATAACGCGATTAGACGATGACACAGGGTTTCCTGGGCGATGCGTCAGGGCTAGGCTATGGCGGAGTCGGGGATCTGGGACTGAGGCCGGCCCTGTGTCATCCGCACTGTGTCTGTGTGTTTCAGCTGGTGAGTGACCTGCTAGAGTTCTGCTTCTACACCTTCCGAGAATCCCAGGCTCTGAAGGTGGAGTTCCCCGCCATGCTGGTGGAGATCATCAGCGACCAGCTGCCAAAGGTGGAGTCCGGGAACGCCAAGCCCCTTTACTTTCACAGGAAGTGATGGGAGACGCTGGCCAGGAAGAACTTTGCCTTAAGTTTCCCCACGTCGTTCTACACCTACGAAGGACCCAAGAAATCACATTTCTAACATGTGATGGCTGATTGACAGTTGGTCGGCAGTTTTTCAAGTTTAAAATCACATCAAGTGTGTGGAGCCGGGAAAGCCATGAGACGTGTGGATCTGGCAAGGCCTGAGCTGGCTAAAGGACTCCTCCCTCTCCACTCCCAGTGCTTAGAAACCATGTTCCCGTTCCTCTGGATGAAAAGCCATATCTAGTCAATAACTCTGATTTTGATATTTTAACAGATGGAAGTTTTAACTATGCCATGTGGTTTCTGGTATCTCTCGGTCGTTTTCAAAGGGTTCAAAGGACTAGAGAACTTTTTAAAGCTTACCCTTGGTTTGCACATAAAAACGTCTAGTCAATATGGGGCATTAATATTCTTTTGTTATTTAAAAACAAAAAAAAAACCATACACAAAAACACATACAGATTCCTGGTATGTAACAACGGAACGCGTGGCGTGGAACTGTGGCCTTCCAGGCACATTTTTCTGCATTGCTGGCATACACACTCGTTAGTGTCCATTTATTATTTAATTAGAATGGATAAGATGTTAAATGCCTTGGTTTCAACTTCTTAGTATCTATTGTGTTGGCTTTACAAATAATTTTTTGCAGTCTTTTGCTGTGCTGTACATTACTGTATGTATAAATCGTGAAGGACCTGAAATAAGGTGTAAGGAACTTTTGTAAATGAGACACATACAAAAAAAAATCTTTAATGGTTAATAGGATGAATGGGAAAGTATTTTTGAAAGAATTCTATTTTGCTGGAGACTATTTAAGTACTATCTTTGTCTAAACAAGGTAAACCGTCTTTTTGTAACGTGAGACGCTCTGCATGCCTACTGACCCGTTTACAGTGTATTTAAGGAAGGGAAAGCTGTGCCTTTTTTTAGCTTCATATCTGATTTACCATTTTACAGTCTCTGTTGTAAATAACCACCCTCAGACCTCTGCGGTTGTCTCTAAGCCTTTCTACTTTTTCAGTACTATTTGTTTTGTTCTTGGTCTCCCGCGTGGGGTGTTCATGAGACTCCAGCGCGCAGTTCTGGCTTCTGCTTCTTCCTGCTTCCATCCGGGATGCTGCCGCAGTGTCTGCAGCTCCTGGCAGGTGACCGGACCCCCTGGACTGAGGCTCTGAGAGTGCTGTCCTTCCCCCCTTGGCTACAAGAAGCAGAACCTGCTCTCAGAAGGGGAAACGTGGCTCAGAGAGCACAATTCTCCCATTCCAGAAAATCTGATTTTCTCCTCCGGGGGAAAAAAAATCCATGCACCCTCCACATCTGTCAAAGAGCGGAAAGTCACCTCTGGCCGTGGACAGGGTCCTTCGCTGCCGGGGCTGGTCACGGGGACAGCAATCATGGCAGGAGGCACGGGGCAATCCATCTGGGCAGGAGCCAATTAGAATGGTGTGGAGACTCACAGATCACTGAAGGTTTTTAGATTTTTTAAAGGTAGGATTTAAAAATGACAATTTTATATATAAACAGTTTTGGAGGAAAAAAAAACACAAAAACACTATGAATCATATAAGCAAGACAGTGGCACTAAAATTTTAATTCATTAATCCGTCCAATACTGATTCAATTTATAGATTTTTTTCCTTGCCCCAAATCACAGACATATGTATCTCTGGGGAACTTCAGTATGATTGCACTAAATGATCTTTGAATAGAGGCCAAATTAATCTTTCAAACACGGTGATGACTCTCATCAGTATACAGCGACCATGAATTCCCAAACCTAAAAGCAGAAGCAGAAGGCTGGGACAAGGCTCCGCGGGTCAGCAGTGTCCCACGGGGTTCGCCATGCAGGCAACATTACCTTGTCTTTCAAAAGACACCTGCCTTCTGCAAGGGGAGACCCGGGGATGCTGAACTCAGAGGGCCGGGGTTTTCTTACATCATTTGCAATTTCAAGGATTTAATTTATAGGCAGATCTTTAAACACAGTCAACTTACATGCACAGCAATATAAAAACCACACTTCGAAGGCGATGAATACACACAGCATGCAGACGAGGTGTTTCTGGGGGAAAGGAGCCGAGTGAACTCTGTGAAACTGGAATTCCATCTCAGGCAGGATTGAGGTGGAGAGGGTCTGCAGTAGTTTTATGTATTAATGAAAGTTACTGGCTCCTCATGTGTCTCCAGGTAACTCTGCTTAACTAAACAGCAAAGCCATATTCTCTAAATCCACTGTTGAATGCCTGTCCCAGGCCAAACTGTCTGTCTGCTCTTATTTTTGTACCATATTGCTCTTAAAAATCTTGGTTTGGTACAATTCATAATTCACCAAAACTTCTTCATATAATTAAAAACACTAAATTAGTTTAAAAATGAAGCAATTTATATCTTTATGCAAAAACATGTCTGTCTTTGCAAAGGACTGTAAGCAGATTACAATAAATCCTTTACTTTAATCACCTGTTGTTCTGGACATGGTTCATTCGGATGCCTAGAGGCGCACCGGGACTGTATGCCTTCCGCATTCCGGGCAGCAGCCAACACTGGAACCTCCTTAGATTGGTCTGAGGATAGAAAGAGCCCTGTTCGCTGCCGCACGGTTAGCCTTGTCTTTGAGGACAGATCAGTAATCATGAGTCCAGTTCATTACACTCTCCCAGAACAGTGCTACACTGCTGGCTGCCGTGTAACCGTGTGTGCACACACAGCAGCCATGTAGCTATGTGTACACACACACATCAGCATGGCCTCACGCATCTCTACACCCACAAGACGTTGAGACTAAATTCCGTAGACCACCGTGCCAGCTGAATTCAGAGTTCTTTCTCTGCCTGCTCTTGCTTTCTCCCCCAGGGACCTGCAAACCCTGATGGCTACCCACTCTTTATGAGACTGTCCCCGTGACTCTCGTGAACATGGACCACAGAAATGCAATTACCAGTTCATTTTAAAACAGGAAACATTTCCTCCCAGATAAATTTGAGCAGCATGTCATCCGATGGATGTATGTAGACTGGCTTTCAGAAAAAAAAAAACGTCTGTGCAGCAGACAAACAACACTGCAATACAGATAAAATTCTGAAACCCACAGTGTGGCCATTGACCACAGCCCAGGGGAGGAGCTGTAGTCTGTGTACACACTCATGCAAGCTGAGCAAGACATCTGTAGGTGAGAACAAATCCATATGTAAAAATTTAGAGAAATCTGACCTGTTAAGGAGCAAGGCTTTCACAGCCTCCAATTTGAAACAAAAGCCATCTTGCTGTGCGAGGCTGCCGAGGGGCCCTACCCACAAGCGCCGGGACAAGCAGGCGGCCTTCGGAAAGGAGGAGACTTAATCTTGAGTGCCTTTTAAGAATTTCACAAAGCAATTTTCATGCCAAACAAATTCAAGTCCCCGTTATGAATCACTAGGTAAGAACTTCCAGGACTGCTACTACTACCAGTCTGCCATGCATTAAAAACCGGGCCATGCGCCACAGAGAGTGAGGGGTTTACTGTGTGTGCATGTGGAAGGCCTCCAAAGTAGAGAGGAGACATTTTCTCATGCAAAACACACTAGCATGCCTTCTGACGAGCAGTGCAAGTCTTTGCAAAGTAAAATGATTACAGGTGTATCTGAGACTTTCAGTGCCAGCTACCCAGTTTTTAGAGCTTTACTGGAAATATGGTTTCCCAAAGAGCAGTAAGCAGAAGAGTATTAAGCTAGGACCCTGACATTTGCCATTGGCCAAGCGAAACACATGGCAGAATTGTAGCAGGGCAGAGCAGCCCACCATTTCTTCCGTCTTTCTGCAGTCTGTAAACAGGCTCCAGGAGACCGCTGACTAGGGCCAGATGTAGCTGAGCTGGGCCGGTTCATGCTTCTGTGCCATTGGTCCATGATAGCTTTGCCATGTGTGACCTCTCACCTCTCACCATCCAGCACAAGCTACAAGACACTATGGACAAGGCTCATGCTTCCCAGGCCTCTTAGTCCTTCAGACGTGTTCCTGTCCCACGGACTAAACTGAGGTCCAGCTCAAACCCATGGCCCGAATGCGAGCACTCTTGAACGTGGGTGTGGGAGCAGGATCAAGGATGGGGAGGGAGTCAGGTGACGAATCCAGGAAATCAGACTCTGGAGACCAGCATCAGGGTGCAGATCTGAGTTTATTGCCCAGTGATTAAGCTTAAATGCAGTGCTTGCGCCAATCCCAAGCCCCTAAGTCCCCGCCCAATCACATCCCACCACATCGGCACCGTTCTTCAATGAAAGCCCTGTCTGATGAGGTAACTCGGAAAGAGCAGGGGAGCATCATCACCTGCGAGGACTTCCCTGAAGATGGGGCAAGCGGCCAGCACCCTGACCTTTTTGCTGTCCCACTGGTGTTCCAGGAGCCATCTTAGAGCCAAGGCCTCGTATGGCAGAGGCGGACTTTGGAGCAGTCGCAGCAACCTGTGGTATCTCCCTCTTCGTCCCACTCTCCTTCACGGGGTTGCCGTCCACATCCCCACACATGGTTCCAGTGTGACTGCCACCAAGAGAATGCTCAGCCATTCAGACACCGCAGGACGTGTGTCGCTAAGACAGAGTTCCAACTTCCTCCCAGTTCAGCCAAAGCTATTTCTGTGCCTTTAGGGAGTATCATTCATGCCCTCACGAGCCAGACTCAGGTGGATCTGGGCAAACGGTTCCCTCTCCGCTTCGCAGCATCTTCACAGCAACTGACTCTCCAAGGAAGAGATCCAGACACCGGTGTGCAGCCCTGAGCTGTCCAGCTTCATCCCACACTCGCCCACCGTCCGAGTTCAACATGCAGTTCAACGCGCAGGTCTCCTGTCAGACGGTCAGCAGCTCTGCTTGTCTTTAGATAGGAAAATCCGAGCATATTCTCCCAGCAGGAGGACTGAGACATTTTTAGCCAGACACTTAGCGTTGGGAGGATGAGCTGCGTTGCCCAAGTGTGGCAGCCGTAAATTACCACTCAGAAAGCCAAGGAAAAGTAATTGACAGTCATCTGATATGACACTTGGGGGTTTGTGGGGGGGTGGGTGGAGAGGAAAGCTGTCCCGAGAGCACCCCTGCACTAGACAGGGATGAAGAAGCTGTGTGCCTCAAGAGGCAGGAGGAGGAGTAGCCAGAGCCTGGCTCCGAGAGACTCGGGGAGAGAAGGATGAGGTGGGTGTGACTGCAGAGGTGCAGAGACCTTGGGAAGGGTGAGAGGTCACGGTGATGGCTGAGGAACAGGGGCCACCAATGGCCTTTGGAGACGAGATGGCAGAGAGGAGCTTGCGTGTCCCCGTTGACAGAGTACTTGATATGATCAACATTTAAAAGATGAAGCGCACAGGTTCCGAGGTCTCAGTCTGCGGCTGGCCAACTCTGGTTTGGAGGCCAGTGAGAGGGCTGACATCCCAGCAGAAGGCATGGTATAGAGCAGAGCTACTTACCCCATGCCATCCAGGAAGCAGAGAGACATGAAGGGATCTGTTCTTTGGTGCTCGCCCAGGCTGGGTAAGTGCCACATCCCAAAGCCCGAAGGGTCTGTCACTTCCCAGCAGTGCCCTCGGCTGGGGACCACGCGCTAACACACAGGACTCTGACAGACCAAACCAGTGGCTAAGAGCTGCAAGGCCCCCAGAGATTACCTCCTCCTCCTCCTCCTCCTCCTCCTCCTCCTCCTCCTCCTCCTCCTCCTCCTCCTCTCTATTCACTAGTCTCTCCTGCTGTGCACACTCAGATGCGGTACACAGTCACTGAAGTTCCCATGGTGCTTGATTTCACCATTTCACAGATGGAAACCCCACGCATAAAGACTCCTGCAGGGCCTCTGTACCAGCTAAGCCTGAAGGGCCAGTCCTAGGAAAATGGCTGGTGCTGCTGGAGGCGAGAGAAGTCCCGAGTGAAGCAAGCACACAGCTAGAAGCGTCCTGGGCGTGTTCCCAGGATTAGCCACACCCATCTTGGCATGATCGCCAGGTGTAACCAAACACCCCTGCTCCCTTCACTGTGTAGATTTTGGGCCCTGCAAAGGGGTAAGCACTCTGCTCTGCCCAGTGGCGACGTCAAGTTGAGGCGAATTGCTCCTGGGTCATATTCTGTTAGAAACAGCCTTGACGTCCCTCAGGCACTTCCCTGCTTTCCTCTAGATAGACACAGGTCTGCCAGCTCTTGGGACCACGGGAAACCTATTCAGTGACACGTATCCCATGGCTCACAGGAGATATTGACAACCAAAGTGAAAGCAATCACAACCAAGGGACCAGAAGCCCTGTCACTGCCACTCCTGCCACTGCCACCTTCAACTTCACACGTTGGTTTTCCTTTTAGGCAGCAAGGGCAAACGCATCGAGGCAGGCAGATTGCGGTGACGTGCGCCATCAAATGCTATGGCCGGAGGAAGGTCTACCACACTCTGAGCAAGGGAAATCTTCCTCAAGCCAGCAAACAGATCAAGTCCTGCTACAAGAGTTGGGTCTAGTGTCTAGTGTCGTACCAGTGAGAAGCAATGCGTGCCAGCAGTCCAGGTGCTGAGCCGTAGACTTACCTGGATCCACACCGTCCCTCTCAGTGTTCCACGGAGGCACACCAGGAAACGACAGCTTACAACACGGGGCACGTCCTCCAGGGTCAGACTGGCCGCTCAGGCCGCAGATAGCTGCTACCGTGCAGCCCTGGGATCTCCCTTAGTCTCCCCTCTTCCCCTAGAACCTCTGGTTTGGTATTTTAACTTACACTGTAAAGAAATGGTCCTTACTTTTGCAGAATATGTTCCTCTCATTCTCATGCAACTCCTGCTATTCAGCTTCCTGTGACTTTAACAAGATACCCAGTGATCAGCTTGTAAAGGCTTATTTTGGCTCATAGTCTTGGGGTGACATTTCATAAGGATGGGCTTCAGACCTGGGGCAGAACATAACAAGAAGCCCATGGTAGAATAAGCTGTTTACTAAACAACAGACACAAAAGAGAGAAAAGAAGAAAAAGTGTCCTATAAGCCCTCTGATAGGTACAACCCAATGACCCAAAACCTCCTACAAGGGTCCCTTTTTAAAGTTTCAACCCTCTTCAAACAGTGATACAAGCTGGAGCAAGACCTTTAACACAAGGGCCTTGGGTAGGGAGGCATTCTAGATTCAAACTTAGCAACTCCAAAACTTGATGGCCTTACACAAGAGCCCCATGAGGTGACTCCATAGATGTTAACCAACAAAGAAGCAGGCTCCAGAGTCAGTCAGGGGAGGCGATACAACATCCATTTTTTGATAATTCCTTGGGAGAAAATTCAGACAGGGTCAAGAACCTCTTACGGGTTAGATGTCAACACCCCAACTCCAAAAGCTTGCTTCTGCTCTGATAGAGAATTCCCTTCACAGTCCCAAGGCTGCAGATACTAAGCTTCCTGCAGAGAAGCAGCTGTTCTTCCCCACAAGACTGGGGCATGCCTGGGCCTGGAGTTGCACTTTGAGCTGAGGAGATTGGGGGAAGAGAAAGCATCTCAAGTTGGGATGGCTGTCAGCCTACCGTTCCCCAAGTCCAGCTTCATCAAAATGAACAAAGTTAATACTGAGCCTAGAAAGCAAGGCCATTTTGGATGGTATGAGAGAGATCTTCCCAAAGAAGCCAGTCAGTAGGGATGGCCATCAGCATGGCTATAGCTCACCCTTACACTACTGTGATGGTTTGTATATCATTGGCCCAGGAAGTGACCTCATTAGGAGGTGTGGCCTTGTTGGAGTAGGTGTGTCACTGTGGGTGTGGGCTTAAGACCCTCCCCCTGGCTGC
This sequence comes from Apodemus agrarius, assembly GCA_964023405.1. Taxonomy (NCBI): domain Eukaryota; kingdom Metazoa; phylum Chordata; class Mammalia; order Rodentia; family Muridae; genus Apodemus; species Apodemus agrarius. The sequence goes on along the minus strand of OZ030024.1, from coordinate 58,131,166 downwards.
CTGGAAGTCAGTCTTCCACTAGCAGCCTTCAGTTGAAGAGAGAGAACTCTCAGCTCCTCCTGCACCATGCCTGCCTGGATGCTGCCATGTTTCTGCCTTGATGACAATGGTCTGAACCTCTGAGCCTGTAAGCCAACCCCAATTAAATGTTGTCTTTTATAAAACTTGCATTGGTCATGGTGTCTGTTCACAGCAGTAAAACCCTAACTAAGACAGAAGTTGGTACCAGGAGTGGGGTATTGCTGTGATAGGCCTGACCATGCTTTTGTTTGGAAGAATGTGGATTTTGGGACTTTGCATTTGGAAGGCCACGGAATGCTTTAAGTGGGGCTTAATGGGCCAGCCTAGTAGGAATATGGAAGACAGTGGTGCTGAGGGTCATTTGAACTGTGTAGGCCTGATGGCCCAAGAGGTTTCAGTGGAGAAGAACTTTAATACATGGCCAAGAGTCTGTTTTTGTGATGTTTTGGTGAAGAACATGGCTGCTTTTTGCCATTGCCTGAAGAGACTGCCTAGGGCTAAGGTAAAGAGATTTATATTAACTGCATCTGCAAAGGAAGTCTCAAAAAAGCCCAACAAAGACTTTGTTCTCTGGTTAAGTCTGATGAAGAGAATTTTGAACAAACATAGCAAGCTGAGAAAGGAAAGGTACAAAACATATAGTTTGAGTATTAAAGGAACTCCAGGAAGTGAAATGGAGCTGATTTCAAGGATATTGAATTAAAGGAGTGGCGACCTTGGGGCAAGATTCCACCCAGGTAACTTTAGGTCCAGGCATGGTAGTACAAGCCTTTAATCCCAGGAGGCAAAGATAAGCAGATCTCTGAGTTCAAGGCCAGCCTAGAACAGAGCAAATTCTAGGTGAAGAAAAACTTTAATCCAGGCTTGGTGGACCACACCTTTAATCCCAGTGTTTAGGAGACAGGCATGCAGATCTCTTGAGTTCAAGGTCAGTCTAAGGAGCAAGATTCAGGACAGCCAACTTAGGCAGTGAAGGAGCTGGGAAAAAGGAAGCTAGTGATAATTGAATAGAACAAGGGGGCCAATGTTCCAATGCCTGCAAGCAGCAGAGCTCAGCAGCTTCGGCCACGTGTCTCTGGCTTTATATTCAAAAGAAGGGGAGTACTGGGACAAGTGATGCTGGTTAGCTGGAGCTAAGAAATTAGTGGTGATTAAGAAAAGACCAGCATCACTGAGGTGAAATCCTCTGGGAAGTGTTTTCCAAGAGCACAAAGAAGCTATGTTTCAGAGATAGCCAAGGTTGTACCTCATGCTGCAGCTGTACTTGGTAACATGTAAGAATCATCCAGGTGGTACTGGTTTTGAAGGCATGAAGGCATCATGAAGAACAGCTGAGGCTTGGTACTGTGAGAGGCCATGGAAGGCCATTGGTGAAAGTGTACCCTCAGCTGTAATTGCCAGCCCAGGACTGAAGGGGTCATGCAAAGGAGTTGAGGCTTGGTACTATGAAGAGAGCCTATGAGAGGCTTTGGTGAATTATAGTTGCAGTGGAAGACCCTAGCATATTGGAGATGCCAGTACCATGGGATGACCACCAAGAACAGCAGTGGCAGTGGAGTGGATCAATCTGAACTTAGAGTGCTACAAAGGGCAGAGCTGGAGAAGTGACACCAGCTCTTTGGAGATACACAGAAGATCATGTGTGGATCTCAGACACTGGAACAAGAAGCTGTGAAGCTGAAATTGACTTGGGGTACCCGAGATGTTAAAGATGCCAGAGCCACAGGATGCCTGCCAAGGAAAGCTGCTAACAGGGAGTGGAACAAGCCCAGGAGAAAGAACCTAGTTGCAGTCAACAAGCATGAAAAAGGAGTTGAATATCTGAAGACTGCTTTGCCATCAGACATGGAGATGCAGAGTTTGGACTTTGCCCAGCTGGTTTCCTGTCTTGCTTGGGGGATTACAGTTAAGTGATTGAGTGAATCTCAGATGAGACCTTGAACTTTGGACTTTTAACAGTGTGGAGACTGCTATAGACTAAAGGGACTTTTGAAGTTGGACTAAATGTATTTTGCATTATGCTATGTTTAAGTATGGCCCCCATAGACTAATGTTTGAACAAGCCTATGGGGGCCAGGGAGTGGAATGTGATGGTTTGTATATCATTGGCCCAGGAAGTGACCTCATTAGGAGGTGTGGCCTTGTTGGAGTAGGTGTGTCACTGTGGGTGTGGGCTTAAGACCCTCCCCCTGGCTGCCTGGAAGTCAGTCTTCCACTAGCAGCCTTCAGTTGAAGAGAGAGAACTCTCAGCTCCTCCTGCACCATACCTGCCTGGATGCTGCCATGTTTCTGCCTTGATGACAATGGACTGAACCTCTGAGCCTGTAAGCCAACCCCAATTAAATGTTGTCTTTTATAAAACTTGCATTGGTCATGGTGTCTGTTCACAGCAGTAAAACCCTAACTAAGACAACTACCACAGACCAGTTCCTATCCCACTGTCTCTCGGGGGAAAGGCCTATGCAGCTCCACAAGAATGCTGGGATTTCATTTCAGAAAGGCCCAGCCTTCTTGCTGCAAGTCACAATGTTCTAAGGGGCTAACATCATGGTCTGCGGACCACGACTTTCAAACCGTGACTCACCACTGAGGTGATTCACTCCCCATATTGGGCCAGACACACCACATAGTAAATTACACTTTATTTCATTTACAGAGGGGCCTTGTGGCAACAAGGTGATGTAGGGCAAACAGTACTCAGGTGGAGCCCCTGGAAAAGGCTGTGGACGCACACAGGTGAGCGAGGTGCAGCTGCCAGTGAGCAGGCCCCGGGGGCCAGGAGAGGCAGGCAGGCAGAAGGCACAGGCTTCAAGAAGCTTCTCTCTGCTTCCCTTCAGGTTGGGACCAACTCCCCGGCACCCACAAGGTCACATGTGCTCTGGACATTCAAGCCCCCCTGAACGGCCAACAACAGGTGTGTGGACAGTGAGGTCGCCGGTGAGGACTACCCTCTCTTTGTTCCACAGGCTGGAGGATTAAAAATCACCCCCCCCCCCAGTGCCTGCTAGATGACAGTTCACTCCACCGACGCCGGCCATGCTCTGCCCACGCCCACGTCTGCACAGTCCCCGGGGGCGTGCCAGCCCCTCCCCAGCTCTGGAGTGCCCATGGGGAACCGCAGATCCTGAGCGTGACCGTGGTGTCTGGGTGCCATTTCCAGGCTGGTGCTTGGGGTGCCAGGATCAGCAGGAGCCCCCCCAGCCAGGAGCTACAGCAGCTTGACGTAATTCTGTGGGATCAGCCCTCGCTTGCCGTTCAGGGTGCCTTCCAGCCAGCCGGGTTCCCTTGAGGTCTGAACTGAAAAAGAGAAGTCACATTTACAAGCCTGCTCCCCTCCCGCCGCTTGTCCCCGACACCGTGCCGCGGGGTTTCTCGTAGGCTTCATGGAACAGCTATGGAAGATGGTTGCTCCTAAGACCGAACACCAAAGCTGCCACGGAGGCCCCTGCCCAGTTCTGGCCATCACAAGGCCTCCGTCTAGTTCCTGTTGCCAATCCTGCTCCTGACCCCGCAGTACACACTCCTAACTGAACTGAGCTGCTCGATAAACTCTCCAGGAAACAGAGCGGAGCACACCGTCCCCCCCCCCCCCCGCCCCTTCAAGTTCAAACCAAGCTTATTGGTGCAGCGCGCACGGGGCCTCTCCAGCCACCCCGGCAGCCCCTCCTAGGCCACCAGCGGGCGCGCCAGGATCAGCCGGGAACTCCCACTGCGACTCCCGGCCTCGGTGCGAGCCTTACGTTACTTGCTGCCTAGAATGGCCTTCCACTTCTTCACTAGGTAACTTCAGAGTCCTCTTCAGGGAGGTCTGCTTCAACCTATCAGCCATTACAGGCGTCGGACACACACCAGTCCCACTGGCGCACTGGTTAGGGAGCCCTGGAGGCAGGCCTGAGCCTCATTTACCTGAGCACACACTAAAGCTGCCAACACGGACTTGTCAGTCACATGACAAGGCCCGGAACGGACGGCAAAGGATCCAGGGTTCAAGCCAGCAAACTAGCATTTTGATATCAAATACCAAAGGATTTACGGGACCCCAGCTGAAACACAAATTAGGGCCAGGGGTAGTAGCCACACACCTGGGGATGGGGGGAGGGGCTGCTCATCTACAGAACAAGCTGGAAACCAGCTGTGAAATGCGGCTCTGGATCATAACCAAAAGGAATTACTTTATACCAGAAGCTGAGCGCAGGCGCACACGTGCCCCTCCCGTGAGGCGGTGTTTCCGTGCGCTGAGCTCTGTTCTTGCTTTCAGACTGCAAACGAGACGAGCAGTCCTTGACCCACTCACGGTTGGAGAACCCTCATTCTAACTGTTCTCAACGAGGCAACCATTTGTTCTCTCCCTTGAGAGAAGTGCCGTGAATCCCGCTTTCTCTATCACCGTGCCTTCTGATAACTGCCTTCCGTCCGCCCAGCAGCTTCGGGGCTCTCGGTCGCTCCCGGGCCCTGAGCACTCTACACTCCAGCCACGCCCGGGCAGCGCAGGCTCACGCTTCCATTACTGGCTTTGTCTCCATTCACACCAGACGAGGGACCTCACGATGCCTCCACATGCCATGCGTGCCTAGGAGGCCAGTGTGAGACCGCAACCCAAAGTGCAGGACATACATAAAGAGCTCCTGTTCCCTGGCGCCTAGCCCAGCACCTCACACATCATCACCTGTACAATAAACGAGCAAACACAGTTAAGGTGTGCTTCCACGGTGGCCCAGCAGGCAATTCGATTTCTTCATCCTCAGTGACCTTGGCCCTGACCTTGTTACTAAGAGCACTATTTTTAAAAAAAATTTTTTTCATTATAGGTAAGTACACAGTAGCGGTCTTCAGACGCTTCTTCTCTCTCTGGCCTTGCTTGCTCTGGCCCAAAGATTTATTTATTTATTATATGTAAGTATGTAAGTTCACCGTAGCTGTCGTCAGACACCCCAGAAGAGGGCGACAGATATTATTACAGATGGTTGTGAGCCACCATGTGGTTGCTGGGATTTGAACTCAGGACCTTCAGAAGAGCAGTCAGTGCTCCTAACCACTGAGCCATCTCTCCAGCCCAAGAGCACTATCTTAAGGGTTTCATCCATACATTGTACTGGCCAAAGCCACCAATGAATGGGGAAAGGACTGGATTCAACGGCAAGGCCACTCCCAGGCTGTGCCGCCGCAGGCAGCATATGGTGTCCTGGGAGGGAGAAGAAAGTCAGGCCCAGGCCCTGCCGCTCGCCGAGGCTCATCTCCGACGCCTTCGGAGACATCTGTTCAATTATCATGCCTTTACTGCCTCAGGGCAAGGCCAGCATTGGCGGGGACAGCACTGCAGCTGCTCTGTCTGGCGGAAGGCAGCTGGGCTTCCATTTTGGAGGCAGGAGACACAGTGGCTCTATCTCCTGTCACTCACTAAGGGCGAACTTCTGTATGTGAGCTCCTTGGTGACCTCGATCTTCCTGTCTAAGGATCTGGATGTTTCCTAATTGCCCACTTGTCCTGATGGGACCAGCCTGTTTCACTTAGGATATCCTCAGGTTCAATCACAACCACGGCTCAGCCATTCTGGAGACGCTCACACTCCAATCTAAGTTCACACCACATTTCGTCAGTCCACTCGCTGCTGATGGGCACGTGGTTGTTTCCATCTTTGGGCTATTTATGAGTGTTGTTGCTGCTATCAATGCAGGAATGCAGACACGAGAACCCCTGCCTCTCTGCCTCTAAGTGTAAACTCCAACTGGACTACTGGGTCTCACGTGACTCCATTACTCAATTTCTGAGTAGCCACAGTATTATCCTCTAGAGCTGTCCCATTCCTGTTCCCAAGAGGCCCCATTTCTCTACAGTTTCAGCAGTGATTAGTTCCCTCCCGCCCTCCAGCGCTGGAACGCTGTGAAGGGCTGTGTGCTCTGTGCTTCTACCATGCCATCCTACTATTTACCATCCAGCAACAACAGTGACCGTGGACCCAGTAACATCTCTGCAAAGCTGCATCCACAGCAGAATCGAGTCGTGGGCCTCTGCTTTCTACACAGAGTGTCAACTATGAAGGAAGGAAGGAAGGAAGGAAGGAAGGAAGGAAGGAAGGAAGGAAGGAAGGAAGGAAGGAAGGAGGAAGGCCAGTGAGCGAGCGAGCGAGCGAAGAGTCACAGTGTGGCACACTTTCTAAAGGTCCTTTCCCTTCCATTCGCTTGTCTGAGATTCCTGTTTGTGATTATTCCAAAGCCCTAACTAAGAACAGTGAAGGCCCGGGGTCATTTCAGGCCACTGGCTGCAATAAACTGGTTTCTGCCCTTGTCTACATTACAAAAATGAATTCCACTGAAGGATCCCTGTTCTTGCTAGAAGATTCCAAGCTATTGCATGAGCGCAAAAAACAAAACAAAACAAAACAAAAAAAACAAACAGCCTTGGGTCTTGGGGATGTGAATGTCGGTGGTCTACAGCAAGAGAGTGTTCCTTGGAGACACCCCTGCAGAGTGAGCTATAAATAGTGGCTACCACTGCCCAGCTCCACAGATCCTATGGCCTGCCCACTGTTTCATTTCGTGCTGGCTGTCAGAAGGGAAGACCCCACCCCCATTTGAGGAAGGGCTTTAGTAACATATTCTGGTTAATACCTGTTTTTCACACGTTGGGAGAACAGCTCTGCACTGAAAATGAAAGTGTGCACGGTAAGGAGGATGCGCCTCCATTAACACCCCAGTTTACTGCGCTCCTTCAGGCCTGTCCCTAGGTAGCAGCAGTCTGAAAACTGCCCTCTCAGCTCATGGGCACCACAATGAATGAGATGCTTGGGGAGGCACCTGTAAGACCCGGGGCTCACAGAAAATGAGGCATCCACACCCTGGGGAGGAGGGAGGGAGGGAGGGAGGGAGGGAAGGAGGGAGGGAGGGAGGGAGATTCGGCATACAAAGCAGATGCTTTTGGAATACACAGTCTTGGGGAAGGGGCTGAGGAACTATTGAGATACCCTGGGTGTTCCAGCCAGCATGCCAGACAGAGCTGGCTACCCGCATTACAGTGCGTCATGCCCAAGGGATACAGAACCTGGCTACACGCAACCTTATCTGGAGCATACCGTGAGGGGCCCTGTATGGCAGGGCGGCCAGCAACATGTCTCCCAAGTGTCAACAGTATTCAAAGCTCAATCTTGCGAAGCCCCCGATATCACGCTAATACATCCTTGCAGACCTGGTGCACAGATCACTTACAGCTTCCAGAGAAAGTCAAAGGGCAAGGCATTGTAAACCTGCTTTAGTCCGTGTGTGTGTGTGTGTGTGTGTGTGTGTGTGTGTGTTCCCTTGTGTGTCCGTCCATCCATCCATCTATCTATGAGTATACACATATTTTGTGACTCTTTTTAAAGGAAGATTCCTAAAAGTCATCATCAAAGGACTTGGGCCTCTTGGCTTGGCTATCTTCTGACCTTTCTTTTGCCTTTTATCCAGCATTGGTTTAGGGAGACACAGGTGTCACGGTTGTGTGCCCATGTATACCCAGTGTGGATCTCATTGCCTAAGTCCTCCCAGTGACAACTGTAGAAACATTTGACCCAGTTTTGACCAAAGGCATGTAAAGGCAGTTAAACTCAGAAGTAAGTTCTAGAAAAGTTTTCTCATAAAAGAAATACCAAGAGAAGACATCTCCTTAGGGAGAGTTATGTATAGCCTGGCACTGGGGCCACTTCTCACCGACAAGAACACCAATGAAAGACTCAAGTCTCCAGCCGAGAATGTTCACCAAACACCGTAACATTTGGTCTAGATGACATCTAACGTGACTTGAATACCCACTTATGGTCTTACTGCATCTTATTCACAGTCCGGGCCTTCCTTACAGAATCGCTGGAGGTAGCTGTCTCAGACATTACAATGCAAGGAATCACACACGTAATTCACACAATATAAGAATTCATCACAATTTCAGTGCCACAATGTCCCTCCCAACATGTGCTGTTCCAAAACATGACAGGGTGGCTGTGTGGCCATAGCCTTCTGATAAAACTGTATGTGCATATGTCATAGTGATATGTTGGAAAAATCTTGCTTCCACTCCAACACCGAAATTACTCCACAAAGCCCAACCTTGTGTGAGAGCTGCTGCTGCTGCTTTGTGTGATGCTACCCGGCTCTAGGAGCACACACTGCATACAGGGTCTATCTGAAAGGAAACAACGTGCTTGCTGTGTAACAGCCCCCGGCGAACCTCTGCTCCTGACTACCACATGCACCGTGGCGATATGTTCCACAGAAGCCAAAAGTTCTGGCTAATCAGCCATTCCATTCCAGCATCCAAGGTTTCCCCTGCTTCCTAGGAACTCTTTTGGGGAGCTCCACCCACACTCGACATCACCGTTTCCACGGCAACTCATGAATTTCATAATGCGTTTGACTAGGGAGGAAGAAATCAAGAGCAAGGGAGGAAAATATATTCACTGAACCAGAGGAGAAATTTGTGAAATATTAAAACAGGCATAGCTCCTAAATGTCTGTGTATGAATATTAAACATTCAACTATAATGCACACCCTTATTTAAAATGCAAACTCTATAAAGATTCGCACACTGTTCCAGTTGGCAGAAAACCGCAAAGCACAGGGATGGGGCCAGAGGGGGAAGTCAGCGCGCTCCGAGTTCTGCAGATGCGCTGCGGATAACACGGAGCATTGGAGAGCTTGGTGAGGGGTGGCGGAAGTCAGGGAGCGCCAAGGGTGCACGTCAGAAGGATGTGCATCAGAAATGACCCAAAGGAAGACCCATGGGTATGCTGGGATGGCAACAGCCAGGAAGGAAGAAGACACACTGCTCCCACCAACACACAGCTCCTGGGCCGCAGCTCTACAGCCAGATGAGGCATCTAGACAAGCCGCTGTCCAAACTGGGCCGCAACCGGTGGCTGGCACTCCGTATGCAGATATTAGGGGAGATATGATGTCTTCACCACAGAGCTCTAGACAGTACTTACCATCCTCAAAAATAGCTCCTATTTCAAATGACAATTCTGAGCTGTGTTCTGCCTCACACGGATACACCGCCCGAGCCTTGCGATTGATAACGCTGCGGAAAGAACACAAAAGGCTTGAAGGAAAAGCTAAAAGGCAGAAACTTCACGGCCCCCTCCCTACTTCCCAGTCTCATTTTACATGCTGACAGCGGGGCCACACCTTCTGAAGAGGAAGTGACAGGGACAAGAACATCAGGCAGTCACAGAACTTGGCTTTTAAGTAAGTTTCCAAAGCAAACTTTTCCTTAGGGAGCCTTCCTGGGAAGCTGTCCATGAGCCCCTTCACCAGACTCTCCTCACTGTCAGGTGGGATGTCCCTTCCCACTGCTCAGCATTGCGGGATACACAAGGCATGTTTACGTATGAGTACTTCAGCTGCGCGTTCGCAAGCAGAGGGGGAGGAGTTTCCTGGGGAGCCCACATATGATGCCTGCAGTTCCCACAGCACTCTGGAAGGAGCTGCCATGTCTTCTTTGTCTTCTTTATATAGACCTTTCTGCCCCCGCCCCCTGAAAGGCACACAAGGCCAGGCTTCTCCTAACTAGTGAGAACATGTTCAGAGCCCTCCTCAGAGAATAGGGACACAATAGGGAATGATAGAAGCTGTGCTGGCTAGTATTGTGTGTCAACATGACATAAGCTAGAGTTATCACAGAGAAAGAAGTCTCCCTTGAGGAAATGCCTCCATGAGATCTAGCTATAAGGCATTTTCTCAATTAGTGATCAAGAGGGGAGGGCCCATTGTGGGTGGAGCCATTCCTGGGCTGGTAGTCCTGGGTTCTATAAGAGAGCAAGCTGAGCCAGCCAGGGAAAGCAAGCCAATAGGTAACATCCCTCCACGGTCACTGCATCAGCTCCTGCTTTCTGACCTGCTTGAGTTCCAGGCCTGACTTCCTTTGGTGATGAACAGCAGTGTGGAAGTGTGAGCTGAATAAACCCTTTCCTTCCCAACTTGCTTCTTGGACATGATGTTTGTGCAGGAACAGAAACCCTGACTGAGACTTCAGAAGGCATACATGCCTAGATTTAAGCCAAGGAAGAAAGAAAGGTCCCATCTTCCTGGAGACAAGGAAGTCCCTGATGGTGAGAATCATGTCAGCCGAGGCCCAGGGCGGCTGACTTGCTCCTCTATCTTCAACAAACTGGTCATGAGATGTCTATGGACGTTACCGTGGCCAGCATCCACTCTGCCTCCCTTTACAGTGAAAAATGTGCCTTACATTTGCATATAAAAGGTTCTTCCAAAGTATCTAATTTCATAAGTGGATACAGACCAGGAAAGAAGAGCAGATTCTAACAAGGCTCAACTACCACAAATTCGTCTCAAGGACTTCCAACTGCCACAGCCAAGAGGTTCCACATCTACAGATCCAACCAGCCACTGATGCAAAGTTTAAAAAAAAAAAAAAAAAGTCATCTGTATTGTGCAATGCATTCAGATTTTCTTCTCATGACTTTGCTGAACAATACAGCACAGGTTTACACAGCATTTACATTACTAGGCATTAAAATTTACCTACATGATTTCACATACACGGGAGGAGGGGTGTAGGGCATATGTAAAACCAAACCCGAAGACGCCCAGGAGTGACCACACTTGCTTCTGAGATGAGGCACAGCCCTGATACAAACGTATCACTGCCAAGGGCTCCGGGGCAAGCATTTCCCCATAGGGTGTCACGGCCCTGTGTGCGCCACCACCTTGTCCCACGTCACAGCCCTACGCACATACCACTCAGGCAGCTTGTCTGCAGCGGAGGCAGCAGGGGAGAGAGGGAACGGTGACGTTCTGGGTGAAGGAGGTGTCCCAGCTGGGTTGGAGCTTGGTGTCGTTGGAGACTGCATATTTAGCCACTGCACCATGGATGGCCGGGGCTGGCTTGGCCTAAGGAAACATTTAAAAGACAGGATTAATACCATGAAACAATTACACAACGGCCCAAGGCCAAAGGGCCAGGACACCAGCGCCAAGCTTCGTCAAACCACTGGTGTCGAGGTCTCTCTGAACCTTCCCAGGACCATCCCTGAGCCACTCCGGACAGAAGCAGCTTCATCTCAACCTAGAGACACTTTACTAAACTTCTCTGTGTTTGTGGAGAAGCTGACCTTGTCTAAACTACCACCATTATCAATGTTTTGGCTGCTTTTTTGGCAACTCTTCCCAACTCCAGCTTCCTGCTTTGAGTTCCTGCCCTGACTCCCCTTCCACACTGGGCTACAACCGAAAAATGAAATAAAACCCTTTCCTCCCAAAGTCGCCTTATGGTTGTGTTGTTTTATCACAGCAATAGAAACCTGCCGGAAGCAATCGGTTCACTAGCTAGAAAAGCTAATTCCCCAAGTAGTGCCCTGGGTTTCTCAGAAGCAGGTGATCCTTGGCTGAGAACTAGGTTAGTCTGGATAAACCTATAAAAGCTGCAAACACTGTAAACTGAGACTGACTGCACCTAACATACTTAGAAGCACAGAGTGCGTACATGACATCACACTGCTGCTGCACAGCTTTGAGTGAGAACAGCAACACAACACAACACAAGAGAAGATGAAAACTCAGAACTTGTTTCCATAGAAGGCATGTTGAGTTCACAGTCTCCTAAGTTAAAAACCCTACGTGTGATGGGCCGCTGCCTTTACTCATTTCTTCTACTTAGAAAAATCACACAAGCTTAAAGGTTGAGCACGTGACCTGCAGCTGACAGAGAGAGACCAAGCACGGAGTGATTAAAAGGAGTGGCTGTTCTTCCAGGGGACCTCGAGACAATTCCCAAGGGTTTGATACTCTTCTCTAGCTTCCCTAGGCACGCCTGTAGTGCACAGACACACGTGCAGGCAAAGCACCCACACATATAAAAAATAAAAATAAACAAAATCTGAAAAATATCGAAGAGGTGAGTGAACGGTGCCTTGGAAGGGGCTTACCCCGGAGCACACCTTCAATCGCTATGATAAACACCTCTAACCAAGAGCAGTGGAGGACGAAAGGGTCTGTTCCCAAGGTCAGTCAGGGCAGGAACTCGCAGGAGCTGAGGCGGAGGCCATGAAGGATGCTGCTGACTGGCTTGCTTGCTGCAGCTTACTCACCTTGCTTTCTGTAAAACCCAGGACCACTTGCCCAGTGGCTGCACAGCCCACAGTAGGCTAGTCCCTCCCACATCAACTGCTAAGCAAGACACTGTCTGCACGGACTTGCCCACAGGACATTCTGACGGAGGCATTTTCTCACTTGAGGTCCCTTCTTCCCAGGTAGCTTTAGCTTATATCAAACTAATAAACAAATCAGTGTAGGCCCCTGAGCATATCAATGTGGGTTTTACATCAATTACCTCAGGTCTAGAGCCCTGTGGCTATGGTATACAAACGTTTCTCTTTCCTTTTCTTCTTCTGATATAGGGTCTCATTATGGAACCCTGACTGGCTTAGAAATTAGAGATTTGCTGCCCTCTGCATCCCAAGTATTGGAGTTAAAATCTTGTGGCATTGAGTCTAGTTACAACCAACCAACCAACCAACCAACCAACCGAACAAAAAAGAATGTCAACATTCAGAAAGCACATTTACTGTCTACCTTCTTGTTTTCCTCATGGTGCTGGGTTGGAGCCCAGAGCCTTGCACATGCTCAGGAAGTACTGGGCCACTATTCACCTTTCTCCCCCACACAAAGCACACAGACAGATGGACAGACAGACGGACACATGGACAGGCACACAGAGCCCCTTTAACACAGGTGTTCGAAGCACACACATGTTCGCACTGACAGTGCTCTTCTTCAGAACCCCACCCTCAGCTCAGACCAGCTCCGGTGAGCCACTTCCCTCAACAACATTCTTTTTTTTTTTTTTTAATTGGATATATTTTATATTTACATTTCATTTCCCTTTTTCTGGTTCCCTGCCCCCCAAAGGTCCCACATGCCCTTTTCCCTTCCCCTGTCCCCCAATCCACCCCTTCCCACTTCCCTGTTCTGGTATTCCCCTACACTGATGCTTTGATCCTTTCCAGAACCAGGGTCCACTCCTTCCTTCTTGTAGGACATCATTTGGTATGTGGATTGTGTCTTTGGTGTCCCAAGATTCTAGGCTAATATCCACTTATCAGTGACTGCATACCATGTGTGTTCTTTTGAGACTGGGTTACTTCACTTAGTATGATGTTCTCCAGCTCCATCCATTTCTCTAAGAATTTCATGAATTCATTGTTTCTAATGGCTGAATAGTACTCCATTGTATATATATACCACATTTTCTGTATCCATTCCTCCAATGAGGGACATCTGGTTCTTTCCAGCTTCTGGCTATTATAAATAAGGCTGCTATGAACATAGTGGAGTATGTGTCCTTATTGCATGCTGGGAAATCTTCTAGGTATATTCCCAGAGTGGTATGGCTGGGTCCTCCGGAAGTATCCTGTCCAGTTTTCTGAGGAACCGCCAGACTGATTTCCAGAGTGGTTGTACCAGCTTGCAGTCCCACCAGCAGTGGAGGAGTGTTCCTCTTTCTCCACATCCTCGCTAACACCTGCTGTTTCCTGAGTTTTTAATCTGAGCCATTCTGACTGGTGTGAGGAGAAATCTCAACAACATTCTGAGCACGGCCTTACGCTCTTTTAGAGCAAAACGTGTGCCCATTTCCCCTTCAGCCCAGCTTCCGGGATACCCCTCTGTCAACTCTTCCCCCTTCACCAGCAGAAGGGCCCTCTGCTCGATGCCACACTGCTAACACGGTCTCCCAGCTCTCTGTCCCAGGCAGTCATACCATCCAGAGCAGCTGTCTGGTACCCACCCACTCCCTGGTCTGGGCCATGCTCTGTTCCTCATAACTATGCTTTCCTGCCAGGTAAAATCCCAGGAATACAAAGCCTGCCCCAGCATCTGTGCAACCCATGAGATGCTATAAACCAAATGGACTTCAGGCACCCGTGCAAGACACGCTCCATCACTGCCCTGACAGGTGCTTAATAACTGTTTCACTAAAAATAGTATTCCTTAAAAGAACTTATTTACAAAACTTCTATGTGGCCACTTGGGGAGTCCAAAAACCTGCTTTACTCTGAGCCAAGAAACATAAATCTTAGTGACCTGGACCACCTAGCTACAAAATACACTACAGTCTTTACAAGAAAATCAATCTCTAATGGTGTCTTACTAATCAGGAAGGGAGAAGGGTGGACAGTAAGGCTCTCACGGAGAATTTAGGGCCACAGACAGCCCAATGGTTGTCATTTAATCTCATGGCAATTATTCAAGGTGCCTGGAGATCATGGTAGATGAGGTGCTGCACCACGCCCCTCACGTCTGCCCAGACAGAGGAGTGAACGGATTAAAGGACGGACAGGCATACGTCACCGTCACCGGACGGGGAGGACGGCTTCAGTGAAGACAAATGGCATGGCCGCGAGGGCGGGCCCTCCAAAGATAAAGGCCGTAAATCGCACAGCTATTATCCACACAACCCCACACCTTCGGTTTTGTGGTTTCCTTTTGTCTCTGTGTTTGTGAAAGAGAAAACAGCCCTTCGGTCTTGGAAAGTGGCAGGACCACTGGAAGAACAGACAGAAGGCAGAAGCCTGTTCCTCAGCACTGTGCTGTAGCTCCCACGTCTGGAGCTCACTGAGGGAGCTCTGCTCAGGGTCAGGTTCTCCAAGGTGCTGGTTTCTGTCCTCCTGTATTTGCTCAACATCACTGAGCGATGCTATCTCACACTAGCTAGCTTACCAAGGGAGTCTTTCAATTTGAGCCAACACACTCTCACTTATGTCTTCCTATCTGTGTTCTTGGCTTATTCCAGGCCCAAAACACACACGCACACTGCATTAGTTACTGTTCTATTGCGGTGAAGAGACACCATAACCAAGGCGAATTACAAAAGGAGGCATTTAGTGGAGGGCTTACTCAAAGTTTCAGAGGGTAAGTCATGATCCTTATGGCAGGATCCTTACGGCAACAGACAGGCAGTTATAAAGCTGGAGCAGCAGCTGAGAGTTCATATCTGATCTGCAAAATGGAGGCCCACAGAGAGAATGAGACTAGACCCGGTGTGGGCTTTTGAAACCTCAAATCTACCCTCAGGGCCACACCTCCTACAGCAAGGCCACGCCTCCTAAGCAAGGCCACGCCTCCCTACCCTTCCTAAATGGCTCACTGCTCACTCCTATGCAGGCCACTCTCATGTAAATCTCCATAGGCTCAGATTTTTGTGGGTTGTTAAGCTCATAAATAACAGCAAAATGCAAGTCTGGAAACAGAGCCTGGAAAGATCCTAAGTCTCCTGGAGAGTAGGAAACCTTGCTGAGGGGAGATTTGCATGGCAGAAGTAAAGGTGCGACCCTAGCCTCTCAGAAAGAGTGAAGTAAGGCATTACACAGGCAAACAAACAAACAAACAAACAAACTACCCCACTCCACAGTTCACACCAGGACCCCAGGCACAGCCCATCACCTCTGGCTTTTTAAAGAAATGCCCTCCTAAAACCACAGATCTGATATTCATTACGTAACCATCCAGATTTTGGTTAACTACTTACTGTAATATGGCTTAAAATTTTAATGCTTGATTCTTTCAAACACCCTACTTTCCCTCCAAAATAGTTGAGAAAAATAACCTCCAAGGAGGATTTCCGTTATCCCCTTCCCATTCTTCAAACCATCTTGAAGGGGGAGGGAAGAGACATGAGAGTAAACTGGGGGGCTGTTGGAGGAGGGAGGGAGGGAGACAGGATGGAGACAGTCTGAGAGCAAGTAAAATGACAGCAGACACGGTTCGAGTATATCATATATATATATACATACATATATATATACATACATATATACACACACATACATATATATATAAAAGTATATATATATGTGTATATATATATACATACATATATACACACACATACATATATATATAAAAGTATATATATGTGTGTGTATATATATATATATATATATATACATATACATATAATATATACTGTGGGAACTGTCATAATAAAGCTTTATTTTGTGTAATTAGCACACTGGAGGGAGAGCGACGTGGTTCTGCGAAATGGTGGCGCAACAGCATTCCACATGGGTCCTGAGCCCCCGTATACCTGATGAATTAGCCATTTCTGCTCTGTGAGGGGTCCTGAGGCCCCATGTACCTGATGAATTAGCCTTTTCTGCTCTCCTCTAGTACAGCTCTGCCCATGTATCTGGTGGGAAACCCTTCTCCCTGGGCCTCTTTATGCCTCTACACATCCAATCATCTGGACACCTTGGTTCTGGACCAGGGTTTTGAGGATATCTGTAGGGAAAATGGGCTTGGAGACAGCAGAGGCCTTGACTCTCTGGAGCAAGGAGCAGGCTTCATCCATCAAATAAGATTCCTGTTTCTACATGACCTGGATTCCTCTCCAGTGCAGTTCTCGCACGGTCCCTGTTCTAACACCCTGTGGACGTGGGACAAGAAGTACTAGTGTGGTTTTGGGCTGGGACTCCTGTATCTTCAGCCAGAGTCCACACATCTACCTGGCAGGTAAGTTCTATAGCAGGAAAACACAACAAAACTTTAGACCCTCCGAAGTTCTTAGCCATCTTATCACAGGGAAACTGTAGGAATGGTCATCACAATCACCTTTGTGTATTTCATGGTTCACATGAGAACCTGGCTAAGAGTTGAATAATGAGAAGAACTGGTGATGTCAGAATAATCGAGCATCAGATGAATGCTCTATCTCCATCAAATGGAAAGTCCTTTCAACTTTAAACCGGAAACCTTGCTGTCCTCTTCCCACTGCTATAGCTAATTCTTGCCTCTTATGTTGGGTAAACACAGCCCACTAACCCTAGGGAGTGGTGAGCGCTACACCATTGCACGAAGTACCTAAGTTCCACAGGTTTCT
This sequence comes from Apodemus agrarius, assembly GCA_964023405.1. NCBI lineage: Eukaryota > Metazoa > Chordata > Mammalia > Rodentia > Muridae > Apodemus > Apodemus agrarius. Next base: position 58,114,284 of record OZ030024.1, on the reverse strand, counting down.
TGAGAGCAACGTTGTGGATTCTAAAGAAATCAAAACACACAACAGACAGAGCTTTTTCCCTCCTGAAAAGCTCTGAAACCACACTGACCAAAACAGGGATAAACTCTAGATAGAGAAGGGCTTTCCAGATGACAACTTCCCGCAGCTCCTCTTCTGGAGGAAGGACGAGTAAATACCATCACCTCACCTCCGATGAAGGCAACTTCTCCCTTCTCATGGGAAGGGACGAGGAGAAACAAGGGTTTCACTAAAAGACTCACGGAGATTTTAAACTCAGGAGCACATTCCTGAAAGTACATACAGTGAATGCCTGCGTCACCATTCCTGGGGCCTCGAGTGGGCGGGGCATGGTGGTGGAGTCAGGAAAAGGCAGCAAAGAGGAGGAAAATCACACACACACACACACACACACACACACACACACACACGCACACAGAGGAGAGAGACAGACAGACAGACAGAGACAGACAGAGACAGAGGGACAGAGAGTCTTGTATAGAGGAGTGCTTTGGAGAAACAGGTATGCACATCAGGCAAACATCCTAGAGATTTTCCCAGTGGCAAACAACACACAAAATGGTGCTAGCTATCAATGTCTACTTCCAGAGTTGAATTCTGTAACGTGAAACAAATTAGCACCGCGGCCCATCGACCTCAGCACTGAAGGCTGCGCTCTCTGCATGCTACCAGGGTCCTACACAGGAAGAACACAAGCATGCCCAAATGGTGAGAAGGGGCTGCAGCCTTTGGAGTCGCAATGGTCACCAGAAAACCCCACAGGCTTTCTTCAGCAGAGCAGATGGGTCAGCTTTGAGCACTGCTGGCAACAGAAGGCCAGTTCCAGGATGCGGGACAAACTCACAGCAGGGAAATGGGGTCAAGAAATGACTGCTTCATGAGAAGTGACTACGCCCTCCACAGTCTCACATGCTTACTACATGTTATGAGACTCAAACTCAGGAATGCGTGATTCTCACAACGTCACCGGCAAGGCCTCCGAGCAGAGGCTTAACCGCTAGTGCAATAATCTCACACTGTCTGGGAAATATTCAGTCTAAGTCCTGAACTGCTGTCCCAACCAAGTGATTGCAATTGTTAATAAAGACAAAGTGAAATACTGTAGATGTGTAGGTTGTGAGAAATGTCTTTGTAAAATAAATGCCTGTCACTCCTCAGTGTTGGTGGGAGGGTGGAGTCCAAAGCAAGAAAACTGACTCCAAATGAGCTCCATCAAGGAGAAGAGTGGGGCTATCTCGGATATCCCCGTGAGGTTGCCGGAATCCATGCGGTTGAGGTAGGAGAGCTTCTTCATCTGTCAGGAAGAGTCCAGAACAGACGCCATTCACTCTTTATCTATGGCCAAAGAAGTACCCATTGGAGGCTGCCCTGGAGACACCACAGAGACAGAACACTGACTGTTCTCCGCAAGTCGTCAGGCAGGGCTGCGGTTAGGGTCGCCGTGACTGGAGCCATGGAGCAGTCTGCCCTGATCTATCACAGGAACGGAGAAGGAAGAGGTGAACACCTCTTGATTATCAGGAAGGCTTCCTGGGGGACGGGAGTGAGGGGCCTCGGGAGTCTTCCATGTCTTCCTCATCGTCCACACCCAGGTCCTGTGAGGTACGTGCGCTAGACCAGCTTGTCCTTGCTAGCTCACTCACTCACTCAGTCTCCATGACAACCTCGGAAGGTGCCAGGGATTTGCTCAAGGTCATGTCTGGGTGAGGCAAGGCAACGGAAGGCACGTGCTGCGAGGAACAGGACCACAGAGGACGGCCGGGATCCGAGTTCAGAGGACTCAGGAAGCAGACCCTGGGCTGGCGGTAAGGACAGCTACGGTGGACGGTCATCACACACATGCCAAATGCACGGCGCCACTCGCGCTACAGACAGACCTGAGTGCCAAGGCTGCCGCTGCGGTGCTGCCGCCCTCTGCTGGCCGTGGGCTTGTGTGGGCTTCCAGCCCTTAAATACACTCCCCTTTCTGTCTGAGATGAGGACAAGAATGAGATGGAAGAGCACGGTGAATACTCCGAGAGGCTGTGTATCGCGGCCACATTACATCCATCCGTGCCGGAGTCAGCCTCGGAACCTTACATTCTCAGAAAAAGAGGAGGGCACAGTCAGTAGGCTGGACCAGGTGGAGGTGCAGAGAGGAGCACGGTAAGGGGAAGGCGGATGCCCTTGCTGTGGTGCTACGTTTCCGGTCTAGACCACCCTTCTGAACAGCGGTACTCTGTCACTGTTCTCACCAGAAGCCAAGGCACATTCAGCATAAATGCTAATTCCATCTTTTAGCAAAGGTATTAGTGTTCTGTGTAAGAAGGGAAGGCGAGTGGGGTGAGGATCTGGTTCTATTTTTAAAACTTTTCTGTCAATATTGAACTATTCCAAAATAAAAGTTTAATCTTATGAAAGAAAGACACATATAGACACTTCATTACAGCCACATGCTAAAATATCCAAAACACAGCATAAAAACGTCTGCTTCATTCAATGGCAAGAAAAGATGTTTAAAGGTTATGCTGAGAAAATACCCAGCATCCAGCAGGCATGGCCACTGTGGTGGTAAGCGTCTGCCGTGAAACAGGCTTTCAAGCAAATATTGGTTTACCACAGAGATTCATTCAACTTCTTCCAAAAAGGAACTTGAAAGCAACAGTCTTCTTACCTGACTCAACTCTGGAATTCTTGTGAAGAAAAAGCAGCCACAGACATATCACAAAGGGCTATGCGTGACCGCGTTGTAATAAAACTTCATTCACAAAGCCAGGAAGCCTCGAGTGCCTGGGCAGGGCCTGAATCTGATCTGTAAACACCCCAGGAACCTGTGGGGCAGCTGATGCTCTCCGAGCCTACTTCCCACTGGCCCTTCTGAAGGAGGGGGCTGGCCAATCAAACTCAAGTCAGTCGCAGAACCGGAAACTTGCTCACCCTGCAGCAAGTGTGTAGCAGAGAAGGGAGAGAGCATCCATGCCTGCAATCTTAGGAAGGAACACACTCACATTTAAGACTCAGTTCACAGCCTGGAGGATGCTGGGCACCCCTGTCAACGAGAAAGGCCACCACTATCTCTTCACGTGGACTCACAAGGTGCACTCCCAGGGCAAGCTCTCTTGGTCTCAGCATACGAGAATCATCTTAGAGTTACGTCTTTGACCCAACCGTAGAGAGTGGCTCCATCTCCTTCCTTCCAAATGACTGCTGTGGAATCAGGTAAGAAGGCAGACAAGCCGCTAGCAGAACAGAAAGAAGCTGAAGCTTCATTTCAGGAAATTACAGGCCATTAGAGATCTGAGAGTTGTGGGCCATAGAGTCCCTGACGAGAATGCTTCCACCAGCTCAATTCCTTGTAGAAAATAGCAGCTACCTAACAGGAGGCCTGGACATACAGCCAAGCTCAGGACGGACACAGAAAACCGCTCCGGCTGCTCATCAAGCCAACGGCGACACCTGTCATCACCCGTCATGCACCAGGTAACTGGAAGATGGGTCCCGTTTCGCGGGTCTTGGCCATGTTACATCACATGACTTTTCTCAGAGATTCCCGATCTTCGAGGCTAGGCTAGGCCCGGTCCCCTGGGACTGCTGAACAGCTCAACCTAAGGTCAAGATCCAGGGCTGCTCCAAGGCTGCAGAGGTGGGCAGATGACGTAACCGACAGAACAGGAAGGTGGGGCCAAGTTTAAGAAGATCCTGTTGGGTTCTCAGGGTTAGCAAAATGCCAGCAGGTGGCTGCCTGCAACTCCCAGGAGAGCAGCGACCGGTCTTATTAACTGTGGTGCCTTGAAAGCTTGCCACTGAGGAGGGGCAGGGGTTTGCCTTTGCCTTTTGTGGGTAATCTCGCTGAGCTCAGTGTGCTTGAATAACTTACAGAATCTTTTCTAAGACCTTTGGAAGAAGAAAGGGGTACAAACCCAGGCCTGTCTGACTGCAATCAAGGCTTTTCCTAAGCTGTATCCCTGTTGACAGAGAAGGCTAATGAGGCTCCTACATTGTTTACCCTGAAGTCACAGCCGACCAACGCAGAGGCAGGAAGTAACAATAAATCACAACCATGGCATCAAAGTATGAGAAATCTTTAGCAATGAAACAATGAAACAATGAAAGCAAAAGGAAAACTAAAGTCAGGCGAGACTTAACTGGAAGACGTATTCTTGGAGTCTCAAGCAGCAAAAAACTCTTCCATTTTCAACATGCAAACCTAAAGCTATACGGATAGTCAACGCTATGTTTTAAAACTCAAACTCTCCAAGATACAGGATGTGCAGTTACACCACAGCACAAAGATGTGAGTTAGACATAACATCACACACGCACGCACACACGCACACAGAGGACTTTATCAAAATCACTCCAGCAAGGAACTATACGGGACACATTGTGGCCCCCAAGGTCTCTGCATAAACATTTATGGTTTGTTGATAGCCACATATATAGATATAGGTCCTGTGATTAGCCGCAAGAGCTTCACTAAGACTGATGGGAGATGAGTTACACATTCCTCAGGAAAAGCCACAGACAGATGCTTCTCTCTCACACCCAACCAAGTTTCCAGCCCCTCAGCAGTGGCTCACTCAGGGGAGGCGCTAGATAACGAGTGCGCCTACGAGGTGGGCCGGGGGCTTCGCTCCACAGGCAATTACACCCACAGCCGCACGGCTCACCACGGCAATGGTCTCTCTGCCAACCACAGGCACTGACACCCACCAGCTGGGTCTTCAGAATCTAGGTGGTAGAGGGCTGACACCTACAAACTATCGGATTGTCCCACAAGCAACTAGACAGTTCAGACTCTAGAGTAAAGCAAATGGGGGAAAGACAAACACCCTAAGTCACAGGAGTCATAAGGGGTCAGCTGGGCCCACATCCCTGACTAGACACACACTTGCCTTCTTGTACTGTGTCCTACTCTCTCTTTAAACATTAGTGTAGATCTACCTCACTGCACTGATACAAGCATTCAGATAAAATGATTTACAAAACCACTCAGAACCCAGAGCCCACGTAATGCAATCCTCCCCGGCTTCCTAAGAAACACAGGAGAGTGGCTAAGCGACCCTCCAGAGCCCTGAGCCAACCCCGAGTCTGCACTAAAGCAAAAAGGCTCCATGTCTTCTGATCCCAGTGCTCCTGGGGGGGTGGGGGGTGGGGTGGGGTGGGGGGGTAGAAAGGAGCTGAGCAAGCAGAAACGTAAAGGCTGTGGGGAGGGCCACAGAGGGCCCACCTGCTCTTCCTCACTGGCTCTCTGAACCCACCCAGTGGGGTACCCTGATCACTCTTCACCATGCTGGCACCGGATTTTCATAACCAGGACCAACATTTAACAGAAAAAAAAAAATGATCTCCCCACTAGACAAAAAAGCTGCTAGACACTTTTATTTCTGAGTATGTGCCAATTCTTCAGAAGCCTATTAAAAGCCGGTTCTTTTCTCTGAACTTCCAGTGCACCCAGTACAACTTATTGTGGTATATGAAACCAAACGTCATATCTAAAGAGTATTTTCATATCTCCAATAAAACTGTTCAAGGGATTTGAAATGCCAAGTAGTCATCCCCAAGGAACCTCAGTCTGACTCATTTAAAGAGATTATTATTCTATTAAGAATAAAAAAGGGCAGGTTGAACCCTGTCAAGGTACAGAGAACAGGAGACTGTGGAAGGCTCGGGCCTAATCAAAGCCCAAATTAACTGTCCGCTCCCAAGGCTCAAGAACCATCATGAGGAGAGAGTGGAAAGACTCTAAGAACAAGAGACAGAGGATGACTAAACGAAAATGGTGCTTCCTGGACACAACAGGGCACACGTACACATGAGCTCCCAGGGATGGTGGTACAAGACACAAGATGTAGCCAAGACAGCGTCCCAGCGCGGAGGGAGAGGTAACCATGAAATGCCCCCTTCAGATGGACAGCTTTTGGCGGCTGGGAAGGAAGGTTTGCTTGAGGGGTGCTGCCCCTGGTAGAGCAACCACAGTCCGGTGCATGGCTGCACCCCTAAGAGTATATGAGCACCACAAACTGGACTTCATGGCTTTTTGCTTGTTTGTTGTTTTAAGGAGAGCACAATGTTGGGTGGACAGTAAATGCACAGTGGACCCGGCAAGAGCTGGGGGAGCGGATATGCATGATCAAAATACACTGTACGAAATTCTCAAAGAAGCAAAGTATGTTTTAATGGTGTGCTGGAGAGACAGCACAACAGTTAAAAGCATGCACTATTATTTTGAGAATGTCTTAACTATTCCCAACAGCCAAAAAAAAACCACGTGTCTCCGCATGTAGGAAGCATTCATGCTCTGGGGACTTGCCAGTGCCGGAGTGAGAGAGCCCTGGCTGGTTTTGTCTGTCAACTTGACATAAGCTGGAGGTATCATAGAGAAAGGGGCCTCTCTGGAGGAAATGCCTCCATGAGATCCAGCTGTAAGGCATTTTCTCAGTTAGTGATCAAGGAGGGAGAGCCCAGCCCATTGTGGGTGGGGCCATCCCCAGGCTAGTAGTCCTGGATTCCATAATAAAGCAAGCTCAGCAAGACAGGGGATGCAGTCCAGTAAGCAGCATCCCTCTATGGCCTCTGCATCAGCTCCTGCCTCCAAGTTCCTGCCCTGTGTGAAGTCCTCTTCTGATTTCCTTTGGTGATGAACAGCAATGTGTTAGTGTAAGCTGAATAAGCCCTTTCCTCCCCAGCTTGCTTCTTGGTCATGCTGTTTTGTCCAGGAATACAAACCCTGCCTAAGACAGGAACCGTAGGTGCCAACACACCCAGGCAGAAAAGAGGCATCATGGGACAAAGCCATCTGAAGCAGAGCAGAACACAAGGCTATGCCTTCTTGTTGGCAAACTAGCAAGAAAGCAGAGAGCAATACCTGGTATTTCTTAAAAGAAATTTCCTTCTGTGCAGGGAGCCAAGAGGATTGTTTGTCAAGGACTCAGCTCCATCAATTACAATAGAAGAAAACTATTGTAATTGTTTTGTATTGTTTGGAGAAAACTACTTTATTGGGGGTAGGGGGGATGGACTTGGGGACACTTGAAATACCTTGACCTATGACACCATGTCTGCTGAGGAGCCTGAGATAGCAATTCTTCACTGGCAATGAAGTCACCTGTCACCTCACCAAGTGCACAGGTAAGTGACAGCTTTGGACTGACTGGCTTCAGTGACTAAGAACCCACAAGTCACGCACACCTCCATAAGCCCAAGAAATCTAATTCTGCAGCACTGCTTTCTACCCGCCAGGCCGTAGCTGCATTGACACACTGCCCAGGTCAGAATCACAGCTGTTGTGGGTTTTCCTCTGTCAATCTGCCTTTTCAGAGGCCGAGGATACAGCATTTCTGTATAATGCTGCAAAGATAAAGCGTTTCTGTAGAGGGCTGCAAATGGGGTCCTAGGAGACCAACGTGCAGCTGGGTTCCATTCTTCAGGACTGGGATAAAAGCACTAGTTCTGGAAGGGACCATCAATATCCTAGTGGAAAACCAGGCAGTGCCACCTTCTTAAGGCTTTGTGCTGCTTTTAATGGTCCCATAGAAATTCTGATTTAAAAGAAACCTGATCAGCTTAGTAAGAGCCTACTTGTTGGTACGGAGACCCTAGACAAATGGCTGAGGTTCATATTTTCCGTACCATAGCAGACCTGGCCTCTAGGTTTTCCCAGCATCCCTCAGTCTCTACTTGACATATCCTGCCCTCTACCCTGAACTTTCTAGCGCGGGGGGCGGGGGGGCGGCTGGGGCTGGGCTGCCCTCCCCCAGATAATCCAGACAATTTCATCTCTCCCCTCTTTTTTTTCCTCTCGTCTTTCTTTCTCTTCCTCCTCCTCCTCTGTCTCTCTTCCCATTGTGACTTCACTAGCCTTGTTCCTTGGGGCCAGTAAACTCACCTCAGTGGTTTCCCACAAACCACTATTTACGTACACTCTAATCTGGCTTGATCAGCTCATTTCACTACTATGGTTGGCACTGCACACCTGGTATGTAGAAATGGAGATGAGAACAAAAGATAGGAAGTGACAGTGGAAACCAAGAAAGATGCTAGCAAGAGGAAACGCAGACGAATGCTCTGGAATGCCTCCGTGGTTCTTACCCCTCTCCATAAGGAAGGAGGAGGACGGACAGAAACCAGTTTAATAGCGTAAGGGATATGTGGTGATATACAGATGGAGATGGGGTCTTCCAAAGGAGCTTTGTACATGAAAATAATTATTAGTGAGGGAAATTAATAAAGTAAGAATCAGGCAGACACGTACGCCACATGAATGTCAATGTAGAGGGCGAACGGCCATGGCCAGGGGCGCCCCTGTGTTAATGACAAGTAAGGTGAACAAGAAAGGGGTGTGCGTGTCGGTGCTGACGACAGGTCAGACCGCAAGTGAACACACGGAGCTCGGTCTAAAGCAGGGAATCCAAGCGCGCAGGAGATACACGCAGGTCCCCGGGAGACCAAGGACTATGCTGGTCTAGACCATTAAAAAAAAAAAAAAAAAAACCCAGCATATTCTCACTAATACAGGTATGCTAAAAAACGATGATGTGCTCTAGAGAGCAGATGCCTAAGAGGACTAACTTCCGACTGTAGTACGGCCCTGATGCATATCAGAGGAGTCAGTGCAGACCATTTGGAACCCTGTACCACGGATGCCTAAGGTGACCATAAATAACCTAAGCTGACCTTATACGTGTTACAGAAATACTGAAATACCTGCTGCACACAATAAAGGCAGACAAGTGCTCGTGTCAATTAAAAAACACGTTAACTAACCAGGAAGCACCCACTTACCTTATTCCTACTCCTCAGGGAGGCAGCCTATACTCAGCTGCAGAATATTTGATCACATTGTGACCCCCAAGATTATGGAGGGGAAAAACCTTGCGGTGGTGTGGCTCAGCCCTAGCACGCTCTGCACTTTTCCCAAGAGCTTCTGCTTACTGTAAACACGGAGTTGAGGTGTGGCTTGGCCCTAGACAAACTCTTAATCCAAGAGCTAAAGTCCAGCCTACGTTAAGAGGTGGAGAAGGTACCGTCAGACAGGAGTGAACATAGGAAAAGAGAAAGGAGGGTCTTTGAGCTGCTTTTTCCTTATGGGATGTCAGGAGTGCAGAAAGGTCAGCTGGGTGCTTTCTCTGCTTCTCCAAGCTAGAAGATTTTCACCCAATGTCTGGCTCCTGAGTCTTCCTTGGTAAAATCGAACGATTGGTGTGTGAGTGAGTGTGTGTGTGTGTGTGTGTGTGTGTGTGTGTGCGCGCACGCATACATGCAGGTATGCCTACATGTACACAGGTGAAAACCAAGTTCACTGTTGCTCCTCAGGACAGGTGTTGTTCTTCCTTGTCTTCTGAGTCTCTCATTGGGGATTACGCCTGGCTGCCTGGCCAGTGAGCCCTGCGTTCCTTCCTCCTGTCTGTGTATGCAGCTCCTAACTTTTTATGTGGATTCTTCTGGGGACTGAACACAGGTCCTCATGCTTGCACAGCAGATAATATTTTAACAACTGAGCCATCTCCCCAGCCCGAGCAAATCCTCGCATACACCGGAAGGACTCCCATACAGATGTACAGCATAGGAAGAAAAGCAGCCCAGGACCCTGAGCGAGATGCCCAGGGTCACAGCACCACCCTTCTCGCTTGCTTCCGCCGCTCGCTCTCCACCCCTCCCGTGTCAGCTCTCAAGGCTGAAGTACTTCGCGTGACATTTTCAGATGCGTATGAATACGAAGCTGGGGACTTCGCCCCTCATTTGATTTACGAGGAAGCCTATCATGCTCCCCTTGTGTTGGGCCCGAGCGTGTTGAGTTGAGCAATGGCTATCCCAGGCCTTGTAATGTCACATTCCTGCAGAACCGTGATGGGAGAGCGATGGCTAACTGAACTCTACTCCACTGACTCGGACCTGCATTTATGAAGGAACTACAGATCCGGACTTCACTAAAAAGCACACAGACGAATTCCGACCCTAGCACAGCCAGGACTATATGCTGGGGACCACAGCAATATCAAAGGGACTTACATTGCTGATACACAGTTGAAGGTGACAAACATATTTCAGTGCCCATGATGTAAGTCGACAATACATAATCTTCAGTACAGAAAATTAAAACAATCTTGGGTGGGATATACACACACACTTCTGCACACATCCATGCACACACACACACACACACTCACTCCTGTAGAGAATGAATATGCAAACTTGGGAGTTTCGCTCTGATTTCAGGTCAGCTTTTCAACATCTAGAGGTCATCCCAAAATTTCGGCATGCCAAATTCCTCCCAGCCTCTCTTAATACTTAATAAGATCATAATGATTTCATATGAGTCCAGCTGAAGCTATAAAAAGCCAAGTAATGTGAAGAATGCTTTCCAATCCATTTAAAGTCCCAAGGATGCCCAGCTAGGGTCAGATGACATCATTATCTATAATCTATTTTAAGCAACTTTTAGTTTAAAAATTTTTAATGCTCTCTGGGTGAATTATAAATATATTTTGGATGTAATTTGATTGACTAATCAAGTGAGGTCTTCTAATTATTCCTAAGTCTGCGGTGTCTCCTCAGAGCCCTCAGACACTCTTTGCAGGTTTAGCATCTCCCTGTCCTACAATGATTCCTCAAGGCTCTACCCGCACTGTGAGAGAAAACCCCATGTAGTCAAACAAGCTTAAGGTTTTCTGTTTGTATTAGTCTCATATGCTCCAGTAGACCTGAGCTGATGGTGTGCACGCGCGTGGCTGATGGTTTACACAAGGAGGTAAAGTCAGGTATCAGTTACCGAGTCCCCATTAGGCAAGATGCTATGAAGTCAAACAGAATGCGAACCTCCTAACAACCACAGACTCACCTACCTGGGCCACTGCTCTAGGGCAGTCTCCAGAGACAGTCGTGGACGTGCGGACACACCCCTTCTGCACACGCCCGTCCCCTTCCGGGTAGGAAACAGAAAGGCATGTTCAACAAAGATTTCGCCTTGCCACCTCCCTTGGGCAGCTAGCCAGTTAGAGTATGTCCTGGGATTCAATGGCTTGAGTGGTAGCCAGCCAAGCAGTGATGGCTTTCCTTCCTTCGCCACCACACCAGAGCGCAGCGACTTACGTAGAGGCGGTGGCGTCTCCACAGTTCCCTCCTTCTGCTGCTAGGTGGTTTCTGTCTGATCCAGGAGGTCCATGGGCAGCTGACGTCGTGGGAGATGGGGTGGACAGCGAGTCCTGACTGCTGCTGGGGGGATCCTCCTTGAGAGGGCTGGGACTGTCACCTAGAGGGAAGAGGCATTGGAGTTCAAACAAACCAAGAAGAGTGATATAACTTAGTCATATTATTTTCAAAATTACATTTTCAATTCAGCCTGGGAGCGTGAGGATACTTTTGAAGGTTTGCACCCGTGGATTTCCTTTTTGTTTCATTTGAGAAAACAACAAAACATAAGACTCAGAGCTGTTATGGTGTAGATATCGAATGTTCCCAAAGACCCAGCAGTTACCAGCCTGGTCCGCAGCCAATGGCACTGCTGAAAAGTGGCAGAAACCTTAAAGAAGTGCAACCTTCTGAAATGTTTACTTGGTCCTTAAAGGGGGGCACTGGGACCTCAACCCCTTTCTTCCTGCCTCCTTGGCAGCCAAAAGGTAACAGTTATCTCTACCACATGTGCCCTATTACTGCGACCTCACCCAAGCCTAAAAACAAAGAGGACCAATCAGTCATGATTTAAGACTCTAAGACTGTGAACCATGCAAACCTTCTCTTCATGTAAGCTGGTTTATCACAGATTTTTATTATAGTAAGAGAGCCGACTAACACACAGATTACACCCCATGAAGAGCGAAGAAAAGAAACTCACCAGTCAGACTGACCGGAAAACAATCCAAGCCAATCACAAGGTCAGGAGAGCCCAGAGCAGCAGACAGCCATCAAAGCCTGTCCCTGCTGCTCTAATCACCTGTGCATTCCTTCACACCGAGTGCATAATAAAAGGGACACTAAGGGACATCAGTGGCTACCTTAGACATTACTTCTAATGGTCCAACTTATCAATATTCCAGACATGAAGGAGTTCCCACTTGCCTGTGAACCCTGAAGGGCTAGCACTGACCGGGGTTTGCAGTAACTGCTGGGGATGAGAATAAACCACAACTAAGGCACAGGTCCTAAATGAGGCGTGTGATTTATACCACCTTACACACTATGTCTATTACCCGTCTGTACATATTATCAGCTTGTGTAGAAAATGGAAGCTGCAGAAAAGAGCTTCCAAAAGCAGCTGCGTCCCTCAGCTGGCCTTCTCCTGCACGTGCGTGACGTTTCCAGTTTCTTCTATATACACACTAGAACGGCACCAGGCAGAGCCCAACTCTTTCTGCCCAAAGAACTTATTAAATATTGACTCCCCCAGGTGACTTGCAGAGGAAGCAGTTCTGTGGAAACAGCACTAACTTGGCCTTGATTTCCCTGGTGACGGGTCATAACAATTGCCTAACGCTGCCACAACAGCAAATGGAGGTCCACAACCCCAGCCAGCAAAAGCTCCAGGTGTCCTGAACCCACACAGTTCCCAGTCCTAAATCTGAGGTGCAGAGGCGCACAAGGCCAGGGTCGGAAGAGAACTCGGTCTCAGAAAACCATCTCAGAAAAACTACAATTCCTCCCAAAATGATGCCCAAGACAAATCCTGGGCCCTGAGTACGCTAGCTCTCGGGATGTTAGTCTTGAAAAGTGACTGCAGAAAATCAATCTTACTGATTCCCAACTGGACTCAGAGATAAGGCTAAGTGAGTGTGTCTTAGAAAAGAGATCAGCTGGACAGTGGTAGTGCACGCCTTTAGTCCCAGCAGAGACAGGAAGATTTCTGAGTTGCAGGCCAGCCTGGTCTACAGAGTGAGTTCCAGGACAGCCAGGGCTACACAGAGAAACCCTCTCTCAAAAAACAAAAAAAAAAACAAAAAACAAAAAAAACAAAACAAAAAAAAAAGAAAGAAAAAAAAGAAAAGAAAAAAGAAAAGAAAAGAAAAGAAAAGAAAAGAAAAGAAAAGAAAAGAAAAGAAAAGAAAAGAAAAGAGAGATCGGAAAAACCAGATCAATGCAGTGGGCATCAGAAATGATGGACCGTATAGAAGTGCCTGGGAGACACCCGCCCCGGTGTGCTTGTGGACGCTGGTAGCATCGTGTAACAAGAAGGCCAGTTGAGAAACTGCTCTGTGAGTGCCCATCCTTAGAGCCCTGCAGAGAAAGTGGGGCACAGTAGGCTGAGCAGGTCCCCTCCCTGGGCTGCACCTCCTTGCAACGTCTTGACCTGTCCTCCACACGAGTTCTAGAATATTGCTTGTTTTTTCTTTTAGCTGTCACTTGTCAATAGCCCTTCTGCACAAACATGAACACAGCTTCCGATTCTTTTTAGGATGGAGTTCCCTTTGAAGGAAGGACTGCCTCTGCCTGTGCTTAGAGAGCTCAACTCCAGTTCTCCTCTGCACATGAGCACACATTTGTGTCCCAGGCTACCACTCTCCAAAGCTGAGAGGGAGCTGGCCGGGCGTGGGGGTGCACAGCTGCATCAGCACTCCAGGTGCGCGGAGGCCTTATGTCCTCTCCTCTCCTTACTTTCTGATGGGGCATAGAATGAACCTAAGAGGTGCCCCACCGCCTGAGCCTAAGAGGGGCTCCCACCGCCTGGTGTTTCACGACACCAGGATGGACTGTGCGTATCCCTTCAAACTGTAAGTACACAAACCTCCTCACCTTTCCCCTTAATTGGCTTCTTGACAGGGGTCTGTCTACAGCAAAGATAAAAGTGACCTTCAGGACAGTGTGAGCTCGGCGACAAGAGCCCAAGTCTGCAGCTCCTGGGGCGGGGCAGGCAGTGAGCGAGCGGGACACACACAGCTGGGTTTCCTGGCTTCATGAGGCCAAGGATGCCTGGACGGCCATTCCTCCAGTGTCACTCACTGACACCGGGGCAGTGCCTAACACAGCAAAGTGGCCCTGAAGGGTCTGGGACCAGCCCCTCCTGCCCTCCTCCGACCAGGGAAAGTGCAGTGGATGTGGAGCCTGAGAGCAGAGGTCTTACTTTAAAAGCAGCCCGGGGAGTTTTTACCACCAGATACAAAAGCTCATTTACATCGCCTCTAGTCCTTTCCCCAGGCAGACTGACAGCACAAACTGTCTTTCTGAACCACATTCTATTAGGACTGCCTTCCTGTCTGCCAAACAGTGGCAATCTGAGCCCTCAGGTGAGAACAGCAGGTGGAAGGGATGTTTGCAGACTGATCAGATGAAGGCACCTGCTCCACTTTTCCAGTGTGTGACATCCCTCTCCCTGGCCCGTTTGGGAATGAGTCTGTCTACAGGGCAAACATCACTGTATAAAGGAAAAACCCAAACCACAACCATGATATATGATGTACATCAACAGTTAGGCTTACAGCCATTTCCCAAAGTTCTGTTCACAATTTCTCCTAGCAGTGTGGCTTGTCAACATACTCGTATGTAGAAGATGGAGGCCCACAGCAGGTGTTCTCAGGAGCCTTTTCCCACTCTGAGACTGGGTCTCTTGCTGGCCTGAAACTCAACAAATAGTCTATGCTGGAAGGCCAGGGAGCCAGGGAGCCAGGGAGCCACCCGCCTGTGCTTGTCCTGTCCATGAATTACAAGCACATGCCATGTCCAGACTGTTTTTTCCAATATGTGTTCTGGAATGGAGTCAGGGCATTGTGTTGGCAAGTAGTTAAGTTATCAAGCTCTCGTCTCAATCTGTGTATTCAGTGATTTCTAAAACATGAGCTTTATATCTTGTAAGATTAATTTGTAACTGAGGACCAGACAACTTATTGTACATTTGCTATGAGCCGAACCTGGGTCCAGTGCATACCCTGTGAGCTCTCTACCACAGGGCCCAGCCCCACCCAACCCTGTGAGCTGTCGACCACAGGGCCCCAGCCCCGGCCCTGGCCTGGCTCTGTTCATTTCCATCTCTCCCTTCTTTTGCTAAGGCAACCTCCACCCTCAGGTGCCAAACAGCCACCCTTTCGTGGCATCTACAAGCAGTGCTGTGAATAAAAAGAGCAAAAATGATACTCAGCAGACTTCTGATTTGACCAGTCACCGAGAGAAGTCAATGGGCAACACCCAACGTAAACACAACCTCCACCAAACCTTGCCAACACTGTTTGTATGTACACTCTCCTCTCTCAACTAAAGCAGCTTCAGTTTGGCATTTGCTGCCATGCAATGGTTTCACAACCTAGCCTGGCCTGCCACAGAACTCCCGTCATTATGTGCTTTGAGGGTGGAAGCCATGTCTCAGGCTTGGGAACTCTTTACAAGCAGAGTGTTGCCGGACAGAATCGAGACACTTGAGGTAATGCAATGGGTTCTCTGCTACAAGGAAAATCATGGACGCGAAAGCAGCCTCCAAGGCAGAGAACAGGGGATCTAAAATTTTCAATGTTCTCACGCCCCCCTTCCCGACCACAAATACCTCCAAAGCCCTGCCCTTCTGACTACTCACCAGGCACGCTATGGACTAAACTTTACAGTGAAAACATCAGTCCCCAGCCCAAAGGCGTTCACATTTAACACAGGAGACAGCCGACAGTAAACAGAGCAAAAGGTGGCATTTGCATAATGGGACTCTCCCAAGGAGCTTTGAAGCTCAGGAATAACGAGTTTTAAAACCTGACAGTGGGAGGACTGGAAGACATGTGGGAGACATGCAACAGAATAAGGAGAAATTACTGCCAGACTCTCAGAGAACGGAGGCTCTGAAGAGAACCCTCAGAGCTGAAAGGCAGGTGAGAGCCAGCAGGGGTCAGAGCTGTCAAGTCCTTAGATTTGGCTGGAGAGTGGGCGGGGCAGACAACAGGGCACCTGAGTTCACCCCCAGCTCCAGGGACTGCAGGGAGCAGTGCAGTCCTGAGAGTGGACCCAGGAGACCGCAGAACTCAGTAAGGACAAGGGAGGGCGAAGAAAAGGGACTGGAAGTTCTACTGAAAATGAGAAGGAAAGGCATTAGTAGGGGGTGTTGTTGTTGT
Source organism: Apodemus agrarius (assembly GCA_964023405.1). Classification (NCBI taxonomy): domain Eukaryota; kingdom Metazoa; phylum Chordata; class Mammalia; order Rodentia; family Muridae; genus Apodemus; species Apodemus agrarius. The sequence goes on along the minus strand of OZ030024.1, from coordinate 58,098,271 downwards.
TGTTGTTGTTGGAGGAGGAGGAGGACCGAGGACCAGCTGGAGTCTTACATGCAGAACAAACCCTCTAGCACCAGCGTCTTAGTCAGGGCTACAATCGCTGTGACGAGACACTGTTACCAAAGCATCCTGAGGAAGAAAGGGTTTATTTGGCTTGCACTTCCACATAAAGTCATCATTAAAAAGAATCAGAACAGAACCTCAAGCAGAGCAGAGACCCAGGAAGAATGCTGCTTATTGGATTGCTCTCCATGGCTTGCTCAGGCTGCTTTCTTACAGAACCTAGAACCACCAGACCAAGGATGGCACCACCCACAATGGGCTGGGCCCTCCCTGCTGTCAGTCACTAATTAAGAAAATACCCTACCTACAGGTCTGCCTGCAGCATGATCTTATAGAGGCATTTTCTCCTCCCTACTGACTCCAGCCTTTGTCAAGTTGACATAAAGCTACCCAACACACCAAGTGACAGTCCCGAGAGTGACTGGATCATGAACTTGAGCATGTGAACAATACTTTACATTCATAATCAACAAAACAGAGACTGGCAGAAAACTAGGCCAAGTTCTCCTGCAGCCAGTAACTGACATTAGCGGTAACCCGGTAGGCTCTGCCTGCTCTCTCGCACAGTGACAGTGCACTGTTCTCTCCAGCCACTATCTGGTCACTGCACCTCAGCGAATCCCCGTGCCTGTGTGAGGGAGCAGGGCTTCACACGGCCCTACCCCATCACTGACGTCCTCTTCCACTGCCGTCCTCTCCTTCCTAATAGTACAGAAATCAGACTGCTCCCGGAGTCCCTTCTTAGCCCTTTCTCCACTCAGCCTCGAAGGTGGTGACGGCACAGATCCCACAAAGCCTCTGTCGTTCTGCAACTGTCGGGAATGGGTGCTCTGCAGGAGCTTAAATAGTAACCAAGTAAGGAGAAGAGAAAGAGGAAAAAAGGAAGGGAGGGATGAAGGGAGGGAGGGAGGGAGAAAGGGAGGAAGAGAAGGGAGGGAGGTAGAGGAAGGGAGAAAGGGAGGGAGGGGAAAATGTAACTTCCTGTTGGGATTTAATATATGCAAACCTCATGGAGACCCATTTGATAAGTTCATAGATAGCTGTAGGCTGCAACTCTGGGGCCCATGTTAGGTCAGAAGGACCTCAAAGATTTCTGTCAAGTGCCTAATCTCCAGGATCAGAAACCTTTGCTGAGAACTAAGTATCTGTACCCACAAGGACACAGTTAGACTTTTCTCATAGAGCTAACCAGGGATTTTTCTAGCCAAGAAATTTTATATGGAAATCTTCCTCTCTTCCACATATACCTAGAAACAACAAGAAGATGAAGTCTCAAATGTTAAGGATTTGGTCTAATGCTTGCATTAAGCTAATTGGGTCCCCAATTAGCATAGAGAATCTGCATGTAAGACACTGAAGGTCCCCACCCCACCCCACCCCACCCCTCAGTTGGTTTTGGTTGATAAAGTTGCCAGTGGCCAATAGCTGGGCAGGGAGACAGAGGCAGGACTTTTAGGAAACCCCAGCAAGGGACAGACGGAGGAGGACAAGAGAGCTGCCATGCCAGGAGAGGTGTAGTTGACACACATGATAAGTGCAGGACAGACAGACAGACAACATGGAAGAGCCAGGGGTCATGGCCCAGGAGAGCCCCAAGTCTGGATCAGGAGCAGCCAAGATGGAATACAGCTTGTGGTAAGTGAGGAGTGGGATTATTGGAAAGTACATCAGGTGTGTGGAGGTTTGTAAGTAGCCAGACACTGTGTGTGTGTGTGTGTGTGTGTGTGTGTGTGTGCGTGTGTGTCTGTCTGTCTGTCTGTTCTGTCTTTCATTCTGTAACAGAGCAGGTATCAAGGAATCTGCAGCCTCTGCACTGCGGAGGTTGATTTGAGAAGCATTACTCAGATACTACACACACATGTGTATGCCCATCCATTGTCTCTGTGCAGCAGAGACAGAAAGGAAATGTTCAGGGGTCAGTGGTTGCATAAGGCAGACGCTAACAGTTCCAGGACTCATCATGCCCAGAAGACCAGACAGTGCTCAGGTCCTGTGGCTTCTCAAGACTTGGATTCACCAACCAGGCCTTGGGCAGTATGAAGCACTGCACACTGCAAACAAAATCTCTGCAGTAAATCCACACAGCCACGGCCCTGGAGTTGAGCATATCTACCTTTCCGTTAGCCGTGTGCTAACAAAGCATGGTCCTAAGCCAAGCACGAGGGGAAACTTGGAGTCACCAGCTCCAGTGAGGGAAGAAATGCAAAGGAGAAGGGAGAGAACATGAATCTAATGCATGCTTGCCAGCACACTCACGGCGCCCATCTTCCTTCCCAAAGAATTACGAGCTTGAACTTATAGGAACAAAACGGGAAATTAAGATTTGAATTTAGAATATAGATTTGAATATAGAATATGCTCCCACGGGTGAGTTTTGAAAACCTGGTGCCCACCAGGTGGCAGTATTCTGGGGAGGTTCTGAGGGTGTTAGGAGAGAGATTCTAGCAGGAAGTAGTAGTCCTAACTGGGGCAGGACTTCTGGGACTAGCTCTGACTTCTGACTCTCTTCCTGCTTCCTGGCTCCCTGTGATATCAGTCGCTGGCCTCTGCTGCTGGCTTCCCCGCCATTATGATCTGCCCAGGTGGACAGGGACAATCAACTAAGGGCCTGGCCCTCTGAAACCTTGAGCCAAAACAGGTAACTTTCCCTTGCCTTTGTAGGTACTGGGACACAGCTGAGCAGGAGTGACTGCAGTGATCACGCCTAGAAAAGACGAGAAGCCAGTGGTTTAGAGATGCACAATAGAGACAACAGCAGTAGAACTACCAACACCTGGGATCTGGGAGAAGAAACCAACTGGGAGGAAAAGATAAAGAGATGCTTAAAGCAGTAAGGACAGCAAGTGGGAGAATAAGGAAAACTATGGATGTAAGACACCACTGTATGACTCAAGAATGCCAGATATGCAGGGTGTGAGGGTGCACACCTTTAATCCTAGCAAAGGTTGGGAGGCTGAGGCAGGCTGATCTCCATGAGTTCGAGGCCAGCCTGTTCTACAAACTAAGTCCATGACAGCCAGGGCTCTGTTACACAGAAAAACTGTGTAATGGACCAATATATACATATGTATATGTGTATAATTTATATATGTGTATACGTGTGTATATATGTATATGTGTGTGTGTGTATATATATATATACACACACATACATATCAGATACAAAGAACAAAACTTACCCAAACATGAAGAATTCATCATGTAAAAGTCAGTCTAACACAAGAATCTGCACTGAAACAGCACTGAAATCAGAGCAGAATCCAGCAAGCCTTCAAAGAATCAAGGGGAAAAAAATCCTGTCATTTAAAATGTGAGGCTGTAATAAAAACATCTTTGGACACTAAAAATCTCTAAAGGACTGACACCAAAAGTACTATTCTGCTATTCTCATAGAAAAAATGCTTCAACATTTTATCAAGAAAAGCAACAGAGGGTCAGTAAAGTCTACTTCTGCCACTGATAAAGGAAATGGGCAGGGAGTAACGCAGGCAATCCAGACCCAGGCTCTAGGAAGCACCAGCAAAGGTGGGAGGAGAGGAAGCTGAGACGATTTGTCTTGCTGGCTCTAAAGGCAAATGACAGTTTAAGATCTCAACCGGGAAGTAAGGTTCCATGACTCAGACAAGGACACCTGCTTTAGAAACAGGAAGACAGAAGACCACCCTCAGAAATGGTGGAAGCTGGCTTGGTTTCTTAAAGAAAAGACAGAAAAAGAAAAATATATCAAATGCATTAAATGGAAAACATACAATGACAGAAATTGTTACATAATGGTAATTATATGAAAATGGATTAAAGTTGCCAATTAAAAGACAGTGACTCTCTAAGTGCATTTCTGAACTCAAGCAATATGCTGACTTAAAGAAGCAAACTTAAAGTTGAAAAAGACACGATTGAAAACACAATAAGAAAGGACAGATATACTAGGTAAACAGGACCCCAAAAAGGTAATGACAGTGGGTACATGAAGGTCATTTATCAGAGATAAACAGCAAGGTCAAACAAACAAATAAAACCACAGATACAGCTTCAACCACCCAACCATGAGCTACAGGAAAGGACAGAAAACTCAACAGTGACAGACAGGCTTTGACCTGCGCCACTCAGACCCCAACATGTAGCAAGAACAAACACCAGACCTGCAATCGGGTACAAAGCAATCTCATTTTGTATATTCACACCCCTGTGGCATCACTCCCCACCACAGAAAACCTTACAACAAGCTGCAGCAAATAAAGGGTTATATTCTCTTTAATATCACAGAAAATGTTTTTGAAGGAAAGCCATGAGGTCTTAAATTCTGTCTTAGTCACCATTCTATTCTATCACAGTGTCCACAGCAACTTATAAAAGAAAGCGTGTCATTGGCTAGTGTCAGAGGGTGAGTCCCTGGCCATCATGGAGAGGGACAAGGCAGCCCATGGCACTGGAGCAGCAGCTGAGAGCTTATGTGTTGAGAGGGGGGAGGGAGGGGGAAGAGGAGGGAGAAAGGAAAAAGAGAACTCCTAATCCTTCCCACACAGAGCTACCAAGAAGGGACCAAACATACAAACATATTAGCTTACAGAGGCAGTCCTCATTTAAGTGACTATAGAAAACAAAGAAAATTTTGTGACTTATCTTCTTACAGCAGATGAAAATCGGAAGCCAATGGACACTTTGTAACAAAATGCTGACCTTTTCAATTCCCATGTCAGCAAACTAAAGTTACTAAGAAAGCTATCAAGGAAACAAAGAAATACTTGGAAATCAATGATAATACTAAAGCTTGTAAGGCACAGTTTTTAAAAAATCCAAAAATAACAATAGTTTTAAAATCTTAGGCAGTAAGAGCGTTGTAAAATCTTCCCAGGTGTTGACAGCAGAAGAGCACTCTCATAGAGTTCACTGGAACAGAGCTGGCATCTTCACCTTAATGTACTCACAAAACATGGATTATCGACATACTGTAAGTACTAATATAAGCTACAGTATAAGTAAAAATTTACCCTCAAATATTACAGTCATTGCTTATTCGTATATAAATCCTGACAAGGAAAAACAGTCTCTACAATCACAGTAGAAATCAACAGAAGAGATGTGAGCTGGTATCTAGTAGCCTCCTATAAATCCATGTTTATACAGACATGGATTCAAAGTTCAGCATCGACTGCTTTACTTTTGAAACTGGCTTCAACCCAAGTTAGGCGACCTCCCCGGCAGGCCTTGGCAGAAGCGACCTCCTGTCATAATGCCAGCCTGCATTTCCTATGGTTCAGAAACTCACTCACAGCTACCACAGCACAGTGGCCTCTCCTCTCAAACGTTACCCACGACACACAGAGGGTGTCGGAAAGAGCTGTGAGGCAGGAACTCATTTCCATGTCTTGACATAACTTCTAGGTTGTGTAAGATCTGGGTTGGTAGATTTTACCAAGTTAGTTTGTGCTGCTACACGGGCTGGCATAAATATAACGTGGCAAACTGTACACTCCCATCCCCAGCTCAAACCGTCGCTGTGCTTCACGGCTCACACAGAAACGCCATGCTCAGCAGCACGTGTGGAGGGGCCTGCAGAGTTGAACCTGTGTGTGTGGAGCACGTCAGCCAACACAGCAGATGGGACGGGTATCAACATGCAGTCTCAGGGCTGACAGAGGGCAAAAGACTTAGAGTTCTATGGGCCAGGCAGTGCTACTTCCCAGTCCAGTCATGTATCCAAGACCAGGGACACTAGTGACAAACAGGAAATGACACCTCGCAACCGCTGTCTGCCATCAGTCTAGTTTGAAATTCTGCACTGTAATTTGGACATGTAAGGATTAGTCACATGTGGTTTACTCTCATGCCCAGGTCCTAAAAAGCACATCAACATATTGGCTGGTTTCAGATTACTGGGTGTGAATTCTGTGGATGGTAGAACATTCCTCAACTCCAATTCTCAGTAAGGAATGTGACTCCAGAATGGATTGTTGCAGCTTACTATTGCTTTGAAAGGGACAGGGGTCTGTTACCCATGCGCGCTCACACACACACCCACACACGCACACGCACATACACACACTTGCACGCATGCACATGCACACACAGACTGTTTTCTCCCCAGTTGCCCACTCCCCAGTTGTCCAACAAAGTCAGGAGGTTCCTCACCGCTCACCCCAGAAACAGGCTGTCAGAGTGTCACGGGTTCCTACACCTGGAAGCGGAAAAAGGACACGGAGGAAAGAGCAGTTCCCAGCAGAGGCAGCAAGGCTGGGAAGCAGCGCAGCAGATCCAAGATCCAATTAACACCTACAAACCAGAGAAAAGCTAGTGCTCCTCTTACAGCCGCCCATTTGCTGGTCGGACGAGACTGAAATGGCCAGAACTGCAGCACTGCCTTTATGATGCTATGACGCGCTGTCAAGAGAGGCAAATACGCAAGATCTATACAAGGAAACCGTCAGAAACAAGACAGAAACTAAAATTACTCTTTCAGAACTCTGGGGCCAGACATTTATTCCACCTCCATCAAACCCCACACCAGCCAGGTGGTAGGGCCACATGCTTCCCAGCATTCCCAGCAGTTAGGAATCAGAGGCAATCAGATCTCTGTGAGGTCAAGGCCAGCCCGGCCTTCTGGGAGAGTTCCCAGACAGCCATGGCTACACAGAGAAATCATGTCTCAAAAAACTTAACAACAAACAAACACAGCTACCTCAGAAAAACTGTATTACCTTACAAATTAGTTTCCCTTACCTGGAAAAGTGCATGTAAACAAACACACATCCCATTCCTGAAGTGAACACTTTGTTTTTTAAAAATTGGTTGGAAAACTCAGTTTAACAATAGATGTTATTAAAATGTGAATCAATTATCTTCTAGAAAACTCAAATCCAACTTTACGTCAGAAGTCTTTATTCCCATGAATTCAGGAAACTTTCCTTATATCTTGGGTTAGAATAAAGAAGTGTGGAGAAAAAGTAGTCCTGACGGATGCCCATGACAGAAACAGAGCTGACGGTGAGAGCCAAGCCACAGTGGCCCAGTGGAAGGGTGCGCCTAGCCTGCTGTGGTGGCCGACACCTGTCCTCTCAGACACTCAGAGGCTAAAGCAGGATTCTGACATAGACACTCAAGGAGTCAGGTGTCAGAAGCAGGGTGAGGGCTGGCCCAGCCCAGCAGAGGCTTAGCGTGCACAAGGCCGAAGGTTCCTCCAGCCCCTCTGTCTCAGTCAGGGTTTCTATTCCTGCACAAACATCATGACCAAGAAGCAAGTTGGGGAGGAAAGGGTTTATTCTGATTACACTTCCACACAGCTGTTCATCACCAAAGGAAGTCAGATACATACAACCTGCAGTTAAATTAGCCATTACAGCATTATTCCTCAACTTTGTGCCATATTCTTCCATAAGCTATTAACATGTGTAAGAAAAGAGTTTATAAATCTTTGTTTTTATAAATGAAGATAATAAATAGAATTAAATAACTATGGTTCCTATTATGAACCAAAGAGAAAAATAAAATCATGATCACAATTACATTTCACAAGTTAAAAAAAAAAAAAAGATCTGTGCAGCTAAGAAAACATTTATAGATCCAAACTGCAACAAAAATCTTCATTTGAACAGGCTCAAAGAAAAAAAAAATTTAACATCCAAAGGTGACACTATACTCCTCCACAATCAGACTCACAGGAGGGAGTCAAGGCCCAGCCACCATACCTATGGCCAAACCCTGACACTCTTCCTCAACAGCTGTCAAGGAGGGGGTGGGGACACGAGGAAGTGCAGTGGGCTGCTAGGCTGTTTCAGTGGCAGGCACGCCTTATGCTCTGCTGGGTCTCTTCTGGGTGCTTATGGGGTCTCTTAGCAATATAAGCAATTTGGAATTGGCCACATTGGCATAATACCTTCCATTTCTAGATATCTGCTTGTCTTCCTGCCTATCAAAGAAAACACTTCAAATCAGTCACTCTTGACAGCCTCAAAAATTCTATTTCATTCAGGATAAACAATACTGCGGTTGGTTTGAAAGGATGTTTCTTAGACAGCCTGACTACCTCCTACGCGGCAAGACTCTCAGAGAGGCCGAAAAAGAGAATGGGGGCTGCCTGAATTCAGACAGAAATTCAAATAAAAGTCATTAGAAGTGAAGAAAGCACACGCTCCACAGGGAGACGTGCTTTAGAGGGACGTTCTCTCTTCTACGCAGGCTACCCACCTGCCACGACCTCACTTCCACCACAGTGTGTTTTTTTTTAAGGTGTTCAATACCCCCTCCCTTTTTCTTCTCTCAAGAAAGGGGACAATGTTCATCCCACACAGAGGCATAGCTGAGACTACATAGGAAGTTGGAGAAGTTGCCTTTTGCTTTGTCACTAACATTAGGGGCTGATCTCCCAGCAGGCTTCGGGGGAGCCGCCCACACAGAGGCAGCTGCATGTGTGCTGTATCGCACACCACAACTCAATTCCAGCCCAGGAGCTTCTGGCTGCTTTTTCCAACCCATTGATCCTATCAGTGTAAAAATGAGTTAAGAAATCATCGGTCTACATGGACTTCCACATTGTGGGCCCAGTCTCAGACCCAGCATTACAACACAGTAGTGATTCTACACCAATGAATCAGGGCATGCTCTGAGGGGTGGTACGAGGCCCCCATGCTCAGGAAGTTAGTATCCAGAGCCCACTGCTGCAATATCAGATGAAACAATTACAAAAATGTCAAGAAGAACCATTTCCAACCCCAAGATGGAGGCGTGCTCCCACATGAGTTGCCTAGATGTGAAGCTGATGAGATATGTCCACAAGCAAAGCCACCAGCTGCAGGAGACAAGTGAGGACACACTAACCATGGTTTTCGGATGCTCCTATTTCTCACACTGGTGGAAGGGCTCTGTTAACATTCTGGGTAAGACATGGGCACCACAAGTCCCTGACAGAAGTGCATCTACAGAAACGGGCTTTATACAGACATTCTCTTGGAAGCCACAAGGACCAATCAGGCATCCCGCCATCTTTGTGCGGTGGTGACCGCCCTGCACTGGGCTGAGCCTGTAGATCAAAGTGGACATGTTGTAAGAGAGTAAAGTGAATTCTGTCCAATTTCATGTCAAGACAGGTGGAAGAAATCTGGTGGGGTCTCACCCCTGCATGAAAAGCCGTAAGTAATTAACAACTGCTAAAAAGTACTAATGTGTCTTCCCCGGGGACTTGTCTCCTGACTGCTCATCCAACACCATGTGTTCACCCTTACAAATACACACGCACGCAAGACTGAACGAACTCAGTAGGTCATGTTTCCATACTTATCTATTTATGTATATACAACAGTAATGCTTAAAAAGTAAGAGGCTTCATGAGTTTGTGAAGGGGGTATAAAAAAGGTTTAGGAGGGGGGATTCTACAGTTATATTTTAATTAAATTTAATTTATATTTTAATTAAAATATTGTTATATTTTAATTAGTTTGAAATGCACCCAGAAAAGTGAGTTTCATCTTGTTTGTGAACCCGAGGACTATTTTTTTCTCTATGAAGACATAACACCCTAGTATTTAGTACTTCTCTTTCCACGGTCTCTCCAAGTCACAATTCCTCTCCTTTACTGACAACCACTTGGTGTTCTTCTCATTTTCCTGGACCAGAATCACCTTGCCAAAAGAGCCCTGGCTCTGGGAGCACTATTTAGAAGGAACATTTGGGTTTACCAGGCAGAGAAACAGAGACTGTCTCTGGCTCCTTCAGCTGCAGCTATACATACCTCTGATTGACAGATCAGCTTGAGCACGTGAGCAGTGAGCATGTCAGAGGTCTTAGAGAAGGTTGTGTGAGGAGTGTGACATTAACTCCAACTCTAGAAACCACTGCCATAAGAGCCGCATGAAGGAAAAAGACCTTAGCAAATAATGTTCACTATAATTAAAAAAGTCTGCATATGCTAGGGATATCACAGAATACTTCCCTACTGTACTTGAGGCTCTGAGTTTATGCTAAAAAAATCTACATTTAGCAGGCCACATTGTCATCTTCTCTTTTCTTGCTCATGCCTCAGAATCAAGATAAATTCTCTCAGTCTACCTTAGTTGGCTAATTCAGATCCATTACCATTTTTGTGTCCACTGCTGACATGTGGCACTGGATGGTGGCTGAAAGGACCTCTCCATGATCTCTCTGTCCTGCTCTGCAGTAAGAAGGCTGATCCAGATAAGGATGCATCCCCCAAAGTACAGGAAGGCAGCCCCAGGCCTCTCGCTCTGCCTCTCCCTCCACAGCGTGTGTTCACTCCCTCTGCTTCTCCGTCCCTGTTTCCCCCTCACACTATCCTCCACGCTGCAGGACTACAATAACACACATCCAACAAATGTGCTGCAGTTAACACATTTTGTCATCCAAATGTTAAAAGTGTCAACCCGACGATACCCAAGACAGAGCAACAGTAGAGAATGTTATATCCTGCCAATTGACCAACAGTAGAGCATGTTATATCCTGCCAATTGGCTTCCAGATGATTCTAAATCATATTTTTAACCTGCCTAAAGAAGTAAGCTGCTATATCATTGCACAGAAGACAGGCACAGAATATCTAATTATATCAGGAACATGCGTATAACAACTAGTGCCATAAACATCTAGTTCCATTTGAAATTAGAGCTGGTACGAAGGAAGCACTCAGTCAAAACTCGTATGGTAAACCTCTCCTCATTCTTCAATTCATTACTTCTTTATTCCCCTGCCTTGAAGGGAGAACAAGAGAGGCCACTTTCACCTCAAGCAGGCTCACAAACTTCCCTCCATGTAAGAGGGAACTACAGAGAATACAGCAGCCCTTCTCTCATTCGAATCTTCCCCTCAAATCTTGGCAGAAAAAAAAAAAATCTACCTACCTTTTAAACAAAAACTATTTATGCTAGAGATTTTAAGGAAACAAATTTACCTTACCCTATGAGGCAAGGAGAATGTGGACATTGTCACATTAAAATATACTTGGTATCTGAATGAAGAGCCTTGATACGTTAGTCTGTGTTGAGCCAGCCAGTCAGACTTGAAGAATGCTTGGCTGGGTTGGGTTAGCATCCATGTGAAGGTCACTGTGAGAAGACTACAGGCCTCTATGGGGCAGCGCCTCAGTTAGGGTTTACTGCTGTGAACAGACAACATGACCAAGCTAGGATGAGGGTCTTAAAGCCTACACCCACAGTGGCACACCTACTCCAACAGGGACACACCTTCTAATAGTGCCACTCTCTGGGCCTAGCATGTGTAAACCATCATAATCTCCAAAGCACAGAACCCCACTTTGAAGCACAACCTTCTGCTTTGGATGTCATTCTCAGGTTAAAAATGGACCACTCTATGCACAGCAGTGTGGTGGTTTTATAGAGACTACCCTGTGGGCACATTTATCATGAAAGTCATTACTAAAGTTGTCAGAATGAGCTTGGTTGTAGAGTGATTTTGATATAGGTAATAGAAAGCAATTGAAAACAACTTTTGTCATGTATGATTAAATGATGTTCGATTTATTTGAAAAGGAACTTAAAATTCTAGTTATTTCCTTAAAGATTGTTACTATCATGCTTGAAAGCTTGGCCTATGGGAAGTGGCCTTAATAGGGGGTGTGGTCTTGTTGGAGTGGGTGTGGCCTTTTGGAGGAAGTGCATCACCACAGGGGTGAGCTTCGAGGTCTCCTAGGAATCAAGCTCCACCAAGTGTGGAATAATCTCCTCCTGGCTGACTGTAGATCAGGATGGAGCACTCTTGGCTCTTCCAGCACCATGTCTGCCTGCGTGCGGCCATGTGTCACGCCATGATGATAATGGATAAAACCTCTGACCCTGTAAGCCAGTCCCAATGAAATGTTGTCCTTTATAAGAGCTGCCATGGCCATGGTGTCTCTTCACAGCAATGAAACCCTGACTATTCTGATTTGTTTGATTTTATTTCATCTTCTTGTATATTAGTAATTTTTTCAAGAGGCCTGGGTGGGTGGGAAATGGGGAAGAGTTGGGGGTAAGAGAAACCATATCCATGATATATTTGATGAAAAAAAAATGTCAAATAAATAGTTAGAGAAAGAGAAAAGCCAAGGTTGTCACCAAAAAGAACAAAGTTATAAAGTAGAAAACAGTAAAATAGCATGTACTTAAACATCATGAAATAATAAACATCAGACAGAAAAATCAAATAACACTTAAGGAGTCTAACATCAGTGGTGATTATGGTTCCGAGGCAGAGCATTTGCCTGACACAGAGGAAAAATATATTACGTAAAACTAAGGAGCAATATACTCTATATGGCACCTTGGGTTTTCCATCAAAGATGTGAACACTGCGAACAGACATTCCTCAGCCATTTATAATCACTTAGAAGCTTAGCACAGAGGTAGCACCTCTGTAGACTTGTTAAGATATAATTTTATCCCTAAGAATAGTAGAATGTGGATGTATTTTCAGACGAATGCCTGACTCTGATCACCTCCACTATGAACCAGCCAGTTCCACTTTCCCTGAAGGTCGCTGGGTAGCTCTCTGTGTTGTGTGTATTTCTCCTCCTCCTACCTTCTGGCATTTGCTTGTTTCACTGTTTATTAACACTTCTACCAGGACAGGTGAGACATAGGAGAAGGTGGAACTCAAACCAGTCAGTTTTACTCCTTATTAGCAACTCTGTTGACAAAGAATGAAAGTGAGAAGAGGGGAGGGGGGCACAGTTGGGATCACAGGTGGGAAGCAACTCTTTAGAGAACTTCCTCTGGGAGCTGGGGAGCTGGCCTCCTCCACAGGCAGGTGGGTAGGCTGTAGGCAGGCTGTCCTGCTGAGAAAGCTGAAAGACTGGACTGTGGATCCCCAGAACTGACATAGAAAGCTGAGCCTGGCCATACACAGGCCTGGGGCCCTTGCACTGAAAGACACTGGGCTGGAGAAGGGGAGCTTCCCAGAGTTTAAGGCCAATCAGTGAGTTCCAAATTCAAAGGCACTCCTCAAAAGGTAGGTTGCAGAATGACTGGCCTCTAAAACTAACTCACTCTCTCTCTCTCTCTCTCTCTCTCTCTCTCTCTCTCTCTCTCTCACACACACACACACACACACACACACACACACACACATTAGGAAATGGTATTAATGATTAATGCACTTCTCCATGAAAACACAATCTGACTGTATTTTTGTCACATGTGCACATGGAGCAATTCAAAAAGCAACAAGAGTCCATCCATACCCCTGGCCTTATGAACAGGGGCATTCTGGGTCTTTCTGAATATACCTCCAGTTGCTGGAAGTCAGTCATCAGTTCCTTGCATGAACCAATAGATACTTCTCTCTTTGTGTTTATGATGTGGGTTTTGTAATTTGTTTTCATTCAATACAACCTCAGGTGTTGGGAAGGATTACACAGATTTAAGGGCTTGAAGCAAGAAGAGAAAAGAAAACCAGGAAACATCTTAAATTTGGAGAACTGATTCATGACAGGAGTCATGACAGGAACTACATGTAAAATGCAGGCTTGACACCACATCACCTCACGCTCTCTACACAAAACCACATGACTACAAATCACCAATCAGCTTTCGTGGGGCTCACAGCTCAGACACGGCTGTGAGGTGAAAGCGAGCTGGCAAGGATAGCTTGACTGGACAGGAGAGCCACCACCTGCCCCAGCTCCCCTGAACCCAGCTCATGCAACCGAACTTAAGAAAGGCCCGTCCGCCACTCCAGGCTCCTGACAGGACTTAGAGAACCTCGGTCCACCGGGTTCAGTACGGTGCAGACACCCAAAGCCCCACAGCAACAGTGACTGGGGCCTCTAATCCAGACGCATTAGCAGTGGATCGGCTCCACCAGCTCCTCACATCAAAGATCTGCTTTAATTTTAGTTCCATTTGTCTCTGGGTTATGTAACCTCACAGGAGGTCACACAAGTCTCCCAAAAAAGAAATTTAAGCTCTCTTCAAAATAAAAAAAGAACTGTGCATAACAAAAACAAACATAAAACAGAAACTTGCATTTTTCTCCCTGACCAGAAAGCGTCACCCTCCCTGCTAATCTAAAACATTACAATCTTAGGGGACAGAGCAATTAGAACAGAGACTGACACTGCACACTGCCCAGAGGGAGTGTGACGGCCAACGGGCCACCGAGCAAAACACCCAATCAGCATCTTACCCTCCTCCAGCTCAAGACAAAGGTTGTACACGGCCACTGGTCTCTTCGTCCTCTGCCCTTGTCTCTTTGACTGTCGTGGTGGAGCGTTTGGGGGTGACGTTGACAGGCATGTGGGCTCAGCAAACGTGGTATCAGGCGAGGTCCGAAAAATCTGTCATTGGGTAAGAAGCATGACAATGGGTATGACCTGGGCACTGCTGGAACAAACCAGAACCTAGCCACATTAGATTTGGGGTTCATTAGTGATGGCCCAGAGCCAAAACCCAGCCCTCCGAATTTGACATTGGAAAAGATAAAATTTCAGAATAAAGCAACTCACTAAAATTAAAACATTATCGAATCATTGCATTTCAAGTAAGATTTTTTTCTAAAGAAAACAAGTACAATGGTTTTCTCATGAGCTGACAAAATCATAGCCCTTCACTCCCAAAGGAAGGTAGCCAGGACTCAGTATTGAAGCACTAAGTACCCTTTAAGTTCACAAAGGATTATTATTATTCTGATGCCAAAACACTGGACTTGATCTTTTTTTTCCCAACTATACAAACAGTAACATCCATTTGCAAACTTTTTTTTACACATTTAAAAATAGCCTGTGCTTATGCAATTACCTCTCAATTCTTATTTACATTCTTCATTATGTCCTTATTTAATGCTTTATAGATTTCATCAATTTATTTAATAGCTTCCACGCCTCTTAATAATTTTCCCTTCCATTTCTGAAACCCAGAACATTACCACCTTGATTTATCTACAATGTCATTCATATATCAGATATAATAACATTAATTAAAATGTACTACCTCTCTGCTTGGCAATTCGTTTTTCTTTGGAAAAAGTAATATGTGTACCATAAAAAGAGGCTGACCACACTGTCACGGACAGTCGTCACGGACCTTCCCTGGCCACCAAGACCTAGGGTTAAAGGCTCCCCTCCAGCACAAGCGCCTCGCAGCCTCCAATGAAGCCATGAAATAAAACATTGGGGACATGGGCCTGAGAGACGCTGTAACTGCAGGACTCCTCAGGTGGAGGCAGGAAGCAAGCTCCCAGCTTGAAAAGAATGAAAATGTAAACTCTAAAAGGTACTGCGGTTATCACCTACTCATCTGAATAGAATCAAGCACATGACTTACAGTGAGTGAGTGACACTTGTGTCCACGTCAGAAAACCCGACAGTGAAAGGGGTTTACCTGAACACCCTAGAAATCTCACCTAAGAATTACTACACACCAATAAAAATAAGTTAATTTCAACAGTTTGTTTGCTTTATGGTGTCACACTGCCCCCTCATGTATAAACAGAATAAGAAATTGTTAAATTGCTGCGGACACGCATTCGCTAATGAAAATCCTGTCTGCTATTGTACCTTGCTAACAGAGACTTTCCAGAGAATCTGGAGTGCACAGGGAAACTGACAGATGTGCCTTGGAAAATTCTCTGCTGCCAGACTGCTGGCCCAGCTGCATTACTGCCATTGTTACTTGTCAATCGGGATGGGGAGCAGAACAGTCGGGTCAACAGACGATGGGAAGCCAATGTCACTCAGAGAGAACTGCACTATGACCACACTTTATAACAGCCCCAAACTTATCTACACTTGAATTCTACCAACATGGCAGATGCCTCTGAGATGGTACTAGAAGAGGAAACCAAGCAACATCCTGGGCCAGGACATCCAAAGCACCAATAAACCACGGAGAAGTCAGGCTCTGAGGACTGGCACTAGGCAGGTGATAACTTCCCAAGCAGGCCTTTCTGAAAAAACCACACAGACACCAAGGTGCAAGTAGCGGCCATCCTTGTGCCGCTTCTTCTACTGCATTTGAAGGTGAGATGTCTGGACTAGACTGTAAGGAAGGAAATAAGGTTCCTAGCTGGTCCTCAGAGCCAGAACAACGGTGACTCCACCATTTCCTGAGACTGAACTGAGTTCCTCCCAGAACTTTAACTCTGAACCATGACCTGGGGCCAAACATTGGCTGGTCTCCTGAAGACAACAGGCACTCCTGGGCTTACACTAGTATATGTACCTTCAAGTTGTTTTGTTTTGCTTTGCTTTACATTTTAAAGCTCTGCATTCTTTCGTGTAGCTGGAGCAAAGAAACATTGATTAGGGAAGTCATCACGAAAGACTGAAGGCAAAATTAGAACACCAAAAAATACTTCAGGAGAAAAAAAGGCACTAGACATGCAGCTCAACTCCTTAGACATGCCCCCATCCCATTTGTGCATATGATGGCTCGAAGACTCCAGCTACCAACCACTGCCTTAATAAATTCTTCGAGGGACTGGCATCCGGAGAGCTGAGCCACCCTCTACATGAGTACAGTAACCAAGGCTAGGAATTCATTACATACAGCACTGTCTTGGCTCCGGGATGTCAGCTATGGAAGCCGGGTGTGATGGCAGAAACTGATGTTAGTGAGCTGGGAGACTTGTCACAATCCATCCTTCTGTATAGCACTGGGCTCACAGGACTCAGAACAAATGGTACCAACCTTCATTTGTGACATGAGGCATAAATAACAAATTCAGACCACTGTTCTGCTTAAGCATTGTCTTCACGAGTCAGGCCCATCTCCCACCATCGCAAATATTCTCAGAACTAGTGCTCTGAGCAGTTACTCTGGGGTTCTAGAAAAAGGCGCACGTGGGAGCTAAAAGGACAGGTATAGATGAACTGCTTCCATGACTCTCCCAAAACTTAGAATCAAATAGTTGTTTATTGTAGGAGCAGGTTTGGTGATAAGGTCCTGTTCCCCAATTGGTTCTTGATCTGTCAGTAAAGAAAGCCATGGGCCAATTGCTGTGCAAAACGTACAGGCGGGACTTCCAGGTCTCTGGAAGAAAAGGGAGACACAAGGGAGGAAAAAGGGTTTGCCAGGGTTCGCCAGGCTTCTGATGGAAAAAAGTTGACCAGCCATGTGAGATCATGAAACAGAGTGGCCACACAGGCTGCTCCTACAGATCAGGGGAGTTTAGTAACTAAAGTTGGGGCAGGCGTGAAGTATGGAGCTAAGAGTATTGATGAGGCCACACTTTTCCAGGTGTGAGAGAGTAGCACCCAGCAATTGTGCCAAGAAGGCAAGTTAAAATGAAACAACTGTGTGTTTGTGTGTGTGTGTGTGTGTGTGTGTGTCTGTTTGTGTGTGTGTGTGTCTGTCTGTCTGTCTGTCTGTCTGTCTGTCTGTCTTTTATCCATGGGTTCAAGGGAAGCTGGGTGAGGGCTGGTAAGCAGCATGGCCCATTCCCAGAACTAAGGCAGGGTGGCAAAAAGCTACACACAGCATTTTCTTAAGTCTTCATTTCTCTAACTTAACACTAAAACTTCAAATTTAAATCACTCCCGCTGTTTAGACAAGACAGGTCTGGGGCTCATAGCCATAAGCACACCAGTGACACTCTGCTCCTTTCAGACACGGTCACCTCAGCTCCCAGTGAACTAGCATCGATGCAAGTTCCACACACATACAAGACTAATCGTCATGTTTCTCTCTGCAATGTGCAGGAATGGTTTTAAATTATATCCCTTCTGAGGCTCCAGGAGGAAATAAACAAAGTCCTTTACTTTAAAACGCTGAGCTGTTTTCCGATTCTAGAATGTACTGCTCATCTTGTTTTGCTGTACATTTCCAAAACATCTTTCTCGAAGGGCTGAACACTTTCCCTGTCCCAGGTCTCTTTCTGGGTGCTTGGCTCCCTTGGTACATGAACTTGCCTCCCACTATTTTCAATCCCTTAATTTAGCACGCTACCTCATGTTGTCTTTTTTCTTTTTCTTTTTCTTTTTCTTCTTTTTAGGATAGATCAAATTCACTCAAAACTTACTCCTTATGGATAAAACACTTCTTCACACACCTCAGTTACAGCTTAAGAGAAGTTCAGATCAAAAAAAATCTTAACAATAAAACAAAGCCTATCAGGTCTCACTACCTCAGGTCTCTCTGCACAGTGCCAGCACAAACAGAGGTCTGTCACTGCTGTTCACAGTCACAGGCTCCTCAGATGCAATGAAGCACACGCTTCTGCCACAGGACTCAGTCACAAGCAGACACGGCTCTGCCAATTCTTCAAGCCTTGCCACCAGGGGCCACGTGTGGATAGACTCCATCACTTCTACCAGAGGAGAAGGATTGTCTGAAAGTTTTGCATCAGCACCCAACTCAAATCCCATCTGCAAGAGGATAAAATCCTTCATCTTCACAAACGTGTTTCTGCAGGAGTCCGGTGATTTCCAGTATTGAAGAAGGATTGTCAGCTAAGCCTGTAAACTTCTGGCAGCTCCGGCAGCAGGTATAATTTCTAGCACATGCAACTAGCACATGCAGTATGTTTGACATTATCCCAACCTTGGAACAGATTTCCTGAGTCCAGAATGCGAGTTGCAGCCTCTGAACTCTGTGTTCTAGTGAGTCCCACCCATGTGATGCCCTCCACAGGGATGGGCTAGCCTACAAATGGTGTCTTGCCATAAGCAGAGATTTCCAGCACACAGTGACAAGTCAATGAATTCTCTCTCCCAAAATACATCATTGTGGGATTCTGCGACTAAGGTGGCTCTGAGGGAACCCCAGTACACACTGGTGGCCTGCTCTTGGTTTATCCTCCCTGTGCACTACAAGTAAAACTGAAAACTAGTTTCCAGCCCTCTGACCAGCTAGCCCAACCCCATGAATTCTAGGGCATTCAACTAGACTTGATAATGGGGCTGGCAACCAAACACCAGTTGGGTTCGACCTTGAGGGTTTTAAGGCTTCCCATTGGTTTCGGTTCATTAAAACTCAGAACCTCTGAGCTGGAAAGCATCCTTGCCATCTCTCCTACCAACCTCTCCGCAGAGATGAGCAAACTGGGGTCTCTGAGGCTGAAGTTTTACCCCTGAACCCTTCAACTATCAATGCCAAACTCAGGCCTTATCCCCAGACAAGGTCCTAGGAGTCAGCTGCTGTTTAGCACTCTATTGGAGCCAAGGCTTTGTCGCCAACAAAGTGCACTCTGCACATACACTAGTGGCCTTTCGCACAGAGATGACATATTTGGAGAAAGCCATTATCCCTGTAGTAAATACATATAGACTTTATCTTGTCATTATTTCGTATTCTATAAAAATGCAATGTGGCCACTAGTTACATGGCATTTATACTTCATTTGGTGTAAGGTGACTTAAAGTATACAAGAGGTTATGTGAGGTTATATGGAAATAGTATGTTGTTCTGCATAAGCAGCTTGAGCACCCATGTGTGGTGTGGTAACATGGGACAGGGGATGGTATCCCAGAACCAATTTCCAAAGACTACCAAGGACAGCACACCTCTTCTGGACAGATTCTGCCAACTATAGCAATTCCTCAAAGAGCTCTGAGTTCTCATACGCCCTGTGAGCCCTGAGGTTGGACGACAGGAGCATGCTAAGGGTCTGACTGCACTTGTCAGTGTAAGACCGTTCCTCCCATGGAGGGGAGTGGAGAGGGACGGCAGGACTGAGGGAGGACAGGAGCAAAAGACATGCTATATCTGTGTGCTCTTTCCCCAGACTCAGGCTCCGACCACGGCCCTGATTTTGCATCTCTTCTGAAAAACACTTTCAATTTTGATTTACAAGTTTAAAAAAGAAAGAAAGGGAAACAAATTTTGTTCAGCAGATATATGAAGCTGATAGGATTCTTGTTTTTCTTTCTACAGTTTAGGGTTTCTTTGGGGAGACATCTGCAGACACATCCCCTCTATAGATACTGATTTCGGCAGCTCTCCTAGACTAGATAGTAAAGTCCAGCTGACTATGGTTTCTGCCTGAGCAGCTTCGTGGCCAACTGTTCTCCATCAGCCTTTACAGAGAGGAGTGCACCTCCACAGCCACACCCTTCGTCACAGGCATGGACCATGGAGTCAGCAGTGGGTGTAATAATACCCTGTCAGGGTCAGGCAGGGACAATGGGCCATGGCCACTAAAACGGACAATATTATGAAGCAAACACCAGTTAATATGCTCACCAGTCACTTACTCCTAGCTACTCAAAGGGAGCCTCGTTAGCCCAAAGCAAAGACGCACGCACCGCCCTTACACCATGGTGTGAACATATATTCCCAACCATAAAATGTTGTTTTCAGGTTTGCAAACGTGCGTGCCTCCACACGTTTGGGAAGCCCACTATCACATTTCCACTGTCAGATGAAAGTGCTTTCCCACACACAGCAGCAGCTTCAGCTTCCAGAGCCCTAATGTCTGCAAATGTTCTCCTCACTAGAACTTTTCTTCAGCATGCCCTTTGCTAACAAGCAAGTAAAAAGTTTAAAACAATAAAGGTCCAAAATAACATTAACAAAATATGGCCTATGCTAACTATGCTTGCCCCTTCCTGCTTTGATCTGGAGAAACCTCTTTGTGAAGAGAACACACCTGCTTGCTTCCTTCCTGTTCACTTTTGTTCTGGACCGAAAGCATCCTAGAAATTGGCCCTGGAAACAGTACAGAAGATGTCAAGACAGGAAGCCTACCATTTGCTGTCCTGAAAACCCAGGGATTCCTCAAGGGAAGCACCCTTTAAATCTAGTAACAGCTCTGACTTAAAATGCCCTACCTCACATGCTACTTGGAAACTTTAGTCCCAGAAAACAAATCTAGAAGTAGCTGGTGTCACCTCACAGAATTTTCAAGGTCAACAAAATCTTTTGGAACACGGGTAAGCTGGGTAGCTAGTTTTCTAGCAGGAAAGAATCCAAAATGTACTGTGTGGATTTTAATTACAAAGAAAAGAAAGTTACCACAATCATCTGAAACCTCTTCCAAGTACACACGCCTGTGCAAATGGCCTGCCTCTTTAAGAGATCATTAGAGCACTCATTTATTCATTCAAGCACTGACTTAACTCCTTAAAGCAGAACCACACACAGAGCCACTGTCCCTCAGCAACGGTGCTTTGAGAGGAGACAGTGGATGTAGCAGTGGGTATCCCTTTATAGTTAACCACTGTTTCTAAAATTTATGTCAATAGTTTTTCCTTCTTTACCAAAAAACCTCTTCTTTCACATTACAATCATATGCTATAAAATTGGTAATGTTTGCAATATTGAAAATGTCTAATATTTACAACAGTTAAAAGAATCTCTTAGAAGCTAAAACCAACCACTGTGTTGTCAACTTGACAAGCTCTGGAATCACCAGAGAGATAAAGCCTCTGAAAATGATGATAAAGATTACCTACATTAGGTTAGCCCCTGGTCCTGCCTGTAAGAAAACATCTCACCTATGCTAGGTTAACTGGAGTGGAAGATCCACTACTGTAGGTGGGGTCATTACATGGCCTGGACCCCAAATTTCCTCTAAGGAGAAAGCTAGCCGAATGCAAGCATTTAACATTCTCTGTCTGCTGACTATGGTGGGCCAGCTGCCTCAGTCTCCTGCCACCCACCATGCTTTCTCCATCATCATGGGCTGTAACTTTAGCTAAAACAAAGCCTTTCTCCCTTAAGCTGGTTTTGTCAGAGTATTTATCACAGCAACAGGAGAAGAAACTGAACATCCACAAACCCCACACAGACAGACAGTTCTTTTAAAGCCTTGATGACGAGTCTTTGGGGGTCTTTTCTGGTTTTAAAGAAGAAAGCAACATTCTATGCGGCTACACACAGAACTCAGCTTCTGGAGTTCTCAATATTCTGTCCTTGACTACACATATCAGGCATAGCCTTTGCTACATGCATCTATCAAAATCTTTCCCTTTCTTTAGGGAAAGATTTAACTTTAAATATATAGACCATGTATTACCACTGAAATTTAAGAAAAGTCATAAAGTATATTTAAAATAATCTAACAGCCTGCCTTTCCAATTCTTTCTACCAAACTGTGTCTGTAGGGGAAATCACACATCTCAGAGCCAACCACCAGTCTCTCCTCCAGTGTGAGCTGTATTATATCAATACTTCTTAAAGTGATACATCTAGAAAAGTAACAGATAATCCATCCTTCCCTATTTCCTGCACCTTTAAAGGAGAAAAGGACCTAGGGCCTGGATCCCTCATCAGCGGGGAATGCTCTGTCCCTCCCACAATCACAGTCCTTACACTTCAAGAGCGAAGGGTAAGGAAGCTTTTGCTCAAGGGAGCTTACCCCGGCCAGGCCTAAGACTGGCTTTGCTTTGACACAAATGTTCCCAAACATATTTGATGGGTGTGCTCATGCACTGCTGAACACATTTCTTTAATTAGAAAGAGAAAAAAACAGTCGAGTAAAACAACCATAGAGCCACATGCAGGGTAGAGCAAAGGTCCTTCATCCAAATTAGTGTTGACATCGTCATAATAAAAAGCTCAGGGCTCGTGCTGGCATGAAAGGCTAGGAACCGATCAGACAGTCATGTGGACTTACTCTATCACAATGACAGTGGTGACACAACACTGTCACCACTGAGAGTTTACTTCCAGAGACTGGCATATTAAGATTTTCTCATAATTAAATCCTATCTAATAAACTTGGAAGAACTAATCCTGAAACCCTAGTGAAAATTTGCTAAGAAGGAGGATTCTTGGATATTCTTGGGGTATTTCCTAATAGATTATTGCTACTTGCTAAGAGAAAGGAGACACCTTTACAGCAAACAGTCTAAGCATTCAACATCTTGTGGCAATTTTATAATGACAATTTCTTTGATGCTCCTCATTAAGAGGAGACATGAATGCCCTTCTCCCCGTATCCACACAGGCTCAGAGCACCTTCAAGCAGCAGCATTGTCACAATGAGCTGTAGGATGTCTGGTGCTAGACTCTGCTTCTGCCTTGTTGGCCAGAATATTTTCATGAGAGAAACGGGCCTAGTCTACGTCAGAAGCCATAGAAAGGCGAAAGCCCAGACTCTGAGAGACCCCAGTCCAGGCACCAGATGTGGATATAGCAGCTTCCAGAATGCTGCCCCCAACAGCCCTTCAAGAAGCTTGAAAACGGCCTAGGTCAGGCCCAGGTACTATGGAGTAAGGCAAATGAATTCTGTCTTCCCTTATTTATTTAATCATGAAAACAAGACTACTTAGTTGAAAACTGAATTTTGGATGGTTTGTTCTCCTGTAATAAGTGATACCACAAATGAGACAGAAATGGCCAGGCCAGGTTTTAGGGTAGCAGAAACTATCTAAAAGCATAAAGTGCATCCAGATGTGGTGGCACACAGCTTTGATCCCAGCACTTGGGAGGCAAAGGCAGGTGGTTCTCTGTGAATTTGAGGCCAGCCTGGTCTACAAAGTGAGTCCATGACAGCCAGGGTTATACAGAGAAACCCTGTCATGAAAATTCCAAAGTAAACAAATAAATAAAAGCAGAATCTGCTCTTTAAGCAGCAGTGTCCTCACCAAAGGCCAGAGATACCCAAAGTTTTTAAGCTAAAATGTCATTGGTTTTGGCCTGGTCAGAGTCCTGGGACGTCAGGAAGGAAGATCAGTTTCTCATTCTCGCTCTTCCCCTACATAAGCAGGTCTGAAGCTGAGAGGCAGCACCAGGACACAATCTGGCTGGGACAACTGGACTGACCAGCTAATCCCTCTGCCCCACACCCCAATTTCTGTCCTACCTCCTATAAAAGTCCCTAGACTACCAGTTCAGTGGTGTGCCGTGCCACTCGCAGTGGTCCGCGTGCTGTATGGGAGCTCTGCCTTCTTTCTCTCAGGCTCTCATGTATGGATCTATAATAAAACTCCTTCCTAAACAGCCCCTCCCAGTTCCCATGAATATCATCCTTTAATTTCATAAGACAAGAACCTGGATGCCACTGATTGAGTGGAAGCAGCCTTGTGTGACTGTGACATCGGTGGGTGCCAATGATGAGCTCAGGGCCACTTCAGTCCTCCAGACCCCCACTGTGACAGGTAATCTGGACTCTCAACTTGACAAGCTCCATCCCACAAACCCTGGAGCGTGTCTGTAAGGGACTTTCTAGATTGGGTTAACTCAAGTGGGAAGACACACCCTAAATGTGGGTTTCTGAGGTGAACAAAAAGAGAAACTGAGGTAATACACAGCAGCATTCATCCCTCTGCTTCCTGACCACGGCTGCAGTGTAAGCATATCTCACGCCCTGGGCCCTGCCTTCCCCACCATGCTGCACTGTGTGAGCTAAATTAAACCTGACTTCTTTTAGTTGCTTTTGTTAGATGCAAGAAAAGCAACAATACAATATCTTAGCCAAGAGATCCATGTAGTTTCACTGATTACTAGTCCTATCCAATGAACGGTGATATGAGACACTTAGAAGAGAAGATACAAAGCCTGAATCCAGCTGTAAAAACTGAAGACAATCAAGAGACATGGCAAGTCTTATGAACGACACAGTCATGGATTGAGTCCTGGACCAAAGTCTTCTTATGCAAGACATCATGAGCATACATCACGACCATATATCACCTACCAAAGCAGAGCCTCTCAAGCATGCACGTGCACACCAACTACCCAGAGGCTCACTAGAAGGTGGATTCTCATTCAGCAGGCTTGAAGTGAGGATGGATGCAGCCTTCACTTCCAGACAATGCCCAGTCACTGTGTCGACTCTAGATCACACAGACACATAGATATGCTGCTAACAATTCTGTCTACACAGACCCACGTTGCTCTGACAATGCTGTCAGAGATCATGAATTTGTCCTGGTTTTTACTTTCTACTTAATTCTATTTTTTTAATGTGAAGATGGTGTGAGATGTGCCTATAGAGATGTCCAATTCCCACTGATGAAAGCCTGCAAGGGTGATGGGAGCCAACCAGATACTAGATGATCTTTTACTATTATCATCTGGTGACCTCTTCCTGTAGTCATAAAAATTAGTGAAGATCATAATGATTTGTATAGACATCTCTTGACTGACAATATTCTAAATTAAATATTCAATTCTTAAACCTTTTAAAGTATGTGTCAGTTTGCTAGAAAGAAAACATTGATGTGTTTTGATGGAAACCAGCTCTTTCCCAAACAACAACACTGTGGTGAGAAGACCACCACCTTCTGCGCTGCAGTCTCTTGAGCCTGATATCAGAGACCAGCTGAGCGCGCTCTCTCTCTCTCTCTCTCTCTCTCTCTCTCTCTCTCTCTCTCTCTCTCTCTCTCTGTTTCCACAGCCAACGTGCCATACCATCTCTAGAAAACAGCACTGCGCAACTATAAAGACAGACCGGACACGCCCTGGAAAAAATGATAAAAGCAATTACCAAAGTAAGAAGTGTGGCCAAAAGCTTTCTAGTGGGCTGGAAACAAGCAGCCAGCAATGGAAGAGATCGCAGAAATGAACAGATGTCTTCAAAAGCAGCAGAAGAGTCAATGTGGACAAGGAAGCCAGGAAGGAGCCTGGGCATGTCACACCTTGGTGACTGCAAGTGCCTGCAGGTGAGCAAGGTCAGAGGAGAAGGACACTGATCTCAGCAAGCTCACTAACCAGACCCAGGCCAGGAGTCGGTTACATTCCACCCAGTTCTGTGAGAGACAACCAGACGCAATGGCCTCCTAAAAGTGGGGCCTCAGGGATTACAAGAACTGAAAAGCAATCCAGCAGGTCTCCACAGGGATCCTCAGCCTCTAACCCACTGTCACATGGGGCAGGGATGAGACCGTACTAAGCCCCAGAGAATAAAGACAGAGCTAAAGGGCTGGGAATATAGAAAGACACGTGCTAGCTAAATCTGAGGAGAAGGGAACCTCCTGACCAGTTCATTCGGAAACGGCAAGCTCTGTGTCCCCAAGCATTCATCAGAAAGGGTGGCTAATGTTCCAAAATGGCTAGACAGTTAACTCATGAATCTACGAGCGAGAAAATATGTAACTGTCACTAAAAGATGTTCTCACCAAGATACCCGATCTGGCAAGTCACTCTTCTTCATGACCTTGCAATCCCACAAAAGTGGCAGGACGCCTTTCTCAGCCTGTGGGATAACGGTTCCTCACCCACTCCCCTCGCCTGGTCGCAGGCTAAGAGTGCGTGCGTGCCTCAGGGGCGGCCCCACCTCCTCCCGATTGCATACAAATGGACCCCCATTTCTCCATCCCAACAGCAGTAGATTTTGATACGCTCAGAATGATAGACAATCCATCCGCTCAAACCTCACTTCTCCCTAGTACTCTTTTCCCCATAAGACAACTACTGCTAATAACTTAAATTTAAGAGAAAAAAATCTCAGTTAACTACACACAAACCTGCACACATGTCTACTTCTACATTGCCATTATTATACACAAGACCATAATGCACAAGCCGCTCCAAAGCCGTTCAGTCATCCAGCGGAATGTTCAATGGAAGCCTACTCTGGCACATGCGAAGTTTACACAGAAGGAAGGCATGATTGATGCAAAGGCCTGAGGTAGACCCAGGGCAGGAAGACCACGGGGGTCAGTCCACATGCACTGTGATGCGCGGGTGTGTGAACAGCACTGGGTTAGGAAGAAGCATGGGATTTTCAACTTATTTCCGACTGAGAAGGGTGTGGACTTTGTGGAAAATGTTCCATTTCAGCGTGTTAACTTCTGATTGAACAAGTTATCATAGTCTCACTGACTACAAATACATTCATCAAGATTGTATTTTCTGTGGGCAGTGGTGGCACATGCCTTTAATCCCAGCATTTGGGAGGCAGAAGCAGGCAGATTTCTGAGTTCGAGGTCTAAAAGAGTGAGTTCCAGGACAGCCAGGGCTATACAGAGAAACCCTGTCTCAGAAAAAGAAAAAAAAAAAGATTGTACTTTCTGATTCTTACTGTACAATAAGACAGCTATAGATCATTACAGCTTGAAGGAGTTAGCTGAATCCGCTGCTCTAAAAGGCCCTTAGTTCATCAGGCTGTAAGTAAGGTGCTGGTCGGCTGTGCTCCAGAGGGCTCCGTGGATGAGTCTCCTGACCTAAGCTCACTTGGCCTGTTATTGGCTGGGTGCCATGAAGTTGAGGCGGTTTTTCTGACTGGGCTGAAGGCAAGCCATCTCTGCCATCTTCACTGGCAATTCAACAGGCTGCTTGCTTTTCTGCTGGCCAGTAGGAGACGCTCTCCAGTCTGGTGAGGCAGTCTTACACAACAGAATGCCACCGCCTTGTCGAAGTCTATTGGTTGGCATTGAGTTACACATCTCTGACCCTCCAGAACTGGGATCTCTAGGGTCAGCCTACTGTGTACACCACAGTCCCTGATATTTACAAATGTACCTCACTATTTTTTAATGACCCTAATATATTTCTCCACACACATGGGTTTTGTATTAAAAGGCAGTGAAGAATGCTATTTCTGCAAAGACTTGAGAGAAAGTGTGTGACATTCTGTATGGCAGAAGACTGAGTAAACAGAAGAATGCCCATCACATGTAATCCTCTGTTCTGAGGACGTTCAGCACCTTCGTATATGTGATTCACATTACTAATGATAGCACCTACTGTGCGAAACAGCAGAGCCTGTTCCTGTGTGATGCAATGGCGCTTGAGTGCTTGACCACTCCAACCTCCCGATCCTTCCCAGCCTGAGGTCACTGCTCTTCTGTTCTGCGTTTCCATAAGATGACACTTTTGGATTCTATTCATGAGTTGTCAAAGCTCATGCACAGGATAAATGGTGCTGGACAATGTCAGCCTAGCTCGGAAAATCATCCTTGCCATTAGGAAACAAAGCCATAGAAGTCCTGAGTTCAATTCCCAGCAACCACATGGTGGCTCACAACCATCTATAATGGGATCCGATGCCCTCTTCTGGTGTGTCTGAAGACAGCGATGGTGTACTCATATAAATAAGTAAATTAAAAAAAATATATACACACACACACACACACACACACACACACACACACGCACAGACGGTGGAGTTCTCGGAAGGCTGTTCTACATTCTCTGGCGTAGGTTCACACTCACGTGACTCGTCTTTTTGGAAGTTACTGTTAGCAGGACCCATCATCCCACTGTACACTCTAATTCCCGTGCACCAAGCACAGCCATCGCTTTCTCCCACCTCCCTAATCTGTGTAGATGTAATGCCCCTCCCCCTCCCCCTCCATCTGTGAACATAGCCTTCCCCCTTCCAAGTTAGACCTTTCCATTTTCTTGTACTTCCAGAATAATAACTAATAGTAGCTATAATTCAGTATTCTTCCCCCCCCCTTCTAAGTAGGACTGAAACATCCACACTTTGGATTTTCCTTCTTCTTGAGCTTCATATGGTCTGTGAGTTGTATTGTTCTAACAATTTAAAATATGATATGTTAACTAGATACATATTAATGTTTTACTAAGTAGTCAGTCACAATCTATTTCAAAGTATTGTTAGGAATTTATAAATTTTATCTAATGTTCTCAGGAATCGGGTGAGACATTCTCTTTTGACTTAATAATGCAATGTACATCAATGTTTTCCCAAATATGGAGACAAATTTTGTAATTTCAATTCAAATGGAATAAACTTGAATACTCACAAAAGCTTACTGAACTGCTGTTATCTGTAGATGTTATTTACTATCACACTACGTAATATTCATCTCTCTCCTGAGCCCCAGTGTTAGTGCCTCACACAGGGGGCTTCCCTTCAGAGGCTGCCTGAGTCTAAGCACTAACAGATAACTTAGTTCTGTTCTTCCAGAGCTAGGCGTGGCAGAACACACCCACACTCCCGGGACTGAAGAGGTGGAGCTGGAAGAATCAGGAGTTCAAAACCAGCCCTCATGGCAGAGTGAGTTGCAGGCCTGGGCTACCGGGAACCTTGCTTCAGGAGTAAACAAAAATAAGAACAGGATGCCAAAGCCGGTGTTTGGGAAATGGGATGCTGCCTGGGAAATCCCAGAGTGTCTTTCACACGACTCACCCAGCTTCATTCAGCCTCGACTTCCAGGTACACACAGTTTCTCTGAAAGCCTTCACACAACCCTCGGTTTACATGCTTGGGTTTACTCTACGGCTTAACCAGAGTGTAAGTCAAATTTGTACGAGCATTTTTTTTTCTCCCTCGGAAAGATCAGCAATTCCTACTTGTCTGGCGCTGGGGAGGTGGTGCTCGCGTGATGGTCACTGGACAACACACGCAGGCGCTTCCGGTTGTGAGGTCTCTACAACACACGCTGTGAGGTCTCTACGACACACGCTGTGAAGTCTCTACAACACACATTGTGAGGTCTCTACAACACACGCTGTGAGGTCTCTACAACACACACTGTGAGGTCTCTACAACACACGCTGTGAGGTCTCTACAACACGGTCTCTACAACACACGTTGTGAAGTCTACGACACACGTTGTGAGGTCTCTACGACACACGCTGTGAAGTCTCTACAACACACACTGTGAGGTCTCTACAACACACGCTGTGAGGTCTCTACAACACGGTCTCTACAACACACGTTGTGAAGTCTACAACACACACTGTGAGGTCTCTACAACACACGCTGTGAGGTCTCTACGACACACCCTGTGAAGTCTCTACGACACACGTTGTGAAGTCTACAACACACGTTGTAAGGTCTCTACAACACACGTTGTGAGGTCTCTACAACACACGCTGTGAGGTCTCTACAACACACGCTGTGAGGTCTCTACAACACACGCTGTGAGGTCTCTACAACACGGTCTCTACAACACACGTTGTGAAGTCTACGACACACGTTGTGAGATCTCTACGACACACGCTGTGAAGTCTCTACAACACACGCTGTGAGGTCTCTACGACACACGCTGTGAAGTCTCTACAACACACACTGTGAGGTCTCTACAACACACGCTGTGAGGTCTCTACAACACACGCTGTGAAGTCTCTACAACACACATTGTGAGGTCTCTACAACACACACTGTGAGGTCTCTACAACACGCGCTGTGAGGTCTCTACAACACGGTCTCTACAACACACGTTGTGAAGTCTACGACACACATTGTGAGGTCTCTACGACACACGCTGTGAAGTCTCTACAACACACATTGTGAGGTCTCTACAACACACGTTGTGAGGTCTCTACGACACACACTGTGAAGTCTCTACAACACACGCTGTGAGGTCTCTACAACACACGCTGTGAAGTCTCTACGACACACATTGTGAAGTCTCTACGACACACATTGTGAGGTCTCTACAACACACGTTGTGAGGTCTCTACGACACACACTGTGAAGTCTCTACAACACACATTGTGAAGTCTCTACAACACACGTTGTGAAGTCTACGACACACACTGTGAAGTCTCTACAACACACGCTGTGAGGTCTCTACGACACACGCTGTGAAGTCTCTACGACACACATTGTGAAGTCTCTACGACACACATTGTGAGGTCTCTATGTATGACACACGTTGTGAAGTCTCTACGACACACGCTGTGAGGTCTCTACAACACATGTTGTAAAGTCTCTACAACACACACTGTGAAGTCTCTACAACACAACAGGCGCTTCCAGTTTTGAGTTTTCTAAGATTCATCTTAGTCTTCTCTAAGTTTCATCAAGTTTGTTTTCATGATCTTTATTTTTCTTTATATCTTCCAGGTTTCTTTTTTTTTTTTAATTTTTACTTGGATCTCATATATACAAGCTTTTAGATCAATATGGTGGGCAGTATTTATTTTGCTTCTGTCTAAATTCAGAGTACTGTGGACAGAAGCAGCAGTATTATTTTTGCATTTTGATGTTTAGGTGTGTTTTTCCTCTTTCTTTTCCTTTTCTTTTAAACTTTATTTAATGTATGCATGCTTTGTTTCATGTACATCCACCTGCCTGAAGAGGGCATCAGATCCCCCCTATAGATGGTTGTGAGCCACCATGTGGTTGCTGGGAATTGAACTCAGGACCTCTGGAAGAGCAGCCTGTGCTCTTAACTGCTGAGCCTTCTCACAAGCCCATGTGTTTTTTTCTTTTTAAAGCCAAAATTAGGTCCTCAAGATGTATCAACATTGTGGTAGACAACCAGGTAGATTCCCTCAATACAATTTTTTTACTCCTCAAAATCTAACGCTTGCTGTGGATAATCCATCCTGATTGGCCAGTAAAACTGGCCTTTCCTGATGGTCCCCAGACTTTGAAGAAAGTCAGGTACCACTGAAGCTGTGTCTACCTCCGGGTGTCTGTCCCTGCCCCTGTCCCTCACATCTGCGGCTTGTCGCCTTTCGGCCGTCTCCCTTTGCTGAAGGAGCGTGTGATCACGGCAGCCATTCCTTCTGTAACTTTGACTCTAGTCTGTTCTATTCACTTGCATTTTAATTTTTGTTCCTGTGCTCTGAAACACTGCTTGAAGCAAGCGTCTCTGTTTTCTCAGTTTAGCAAGCTTCCTTACAAACCATCCCTTTTAACCATCTCATTTCTGACCTCCCATCTTCCTGACTACTTAGTTAAACGTAAAGGCCATGGTCAGGAAGCTTCTCTCCTCTTCTTCAGACTAGTACTTCTTCTACAATAGAGTCTTATCTCCAGCCTCCCCTGCCTCCTTCGAGAGCACATCCGCGCCCCCCTCCGCGCGGCCTCTGGTTGGCTGGTTTAATTAGACTAACACCGCACACGGGCAGCGTGGTCAACAGTTGCTGCTCGTTCGGCCTCACAGGCAACACCTCCTGCCACAGCACCCCATGCACGATGCCCGTCTTCTCCTCTACACTAGCCCTGACATTCTGTCTCCTGGAAGGAGAGTCATCTTTGTCTGGCTAAGGCTGCTGTGACAGACCACCACAGAGTAAGGCCTCAACTTACTTGGAATCCTTGTCTGCCTCTCTCAGAGAGGCTGAGGCAGAATCTCCTCTGGCGGCTTCCGGGGCAGGCCTTCTGACTGATGAGTTCTTTCCCTCCCTGTAGACACTCTGTGCCTTCTTTTCCTCGCTGGGCCCTTCCCTTACCCTTTATTATCTCTCTAACGCCCTATCCTCTAATACATTTTGAGATTAGGGTTTCAACCTATGAATTACAGGGTAGTCCATAACCAGTCTGGACCAGACAAGAACACAGCCAGGCCTCTGTGCAAGTCGGTCACAGCATGCATCCATGTTCCCTTGCTCAGGCTACGCTGTGCATGACCCTAGCAGACCTCAGTCCTCATGCTAGGCACAGGAAAGCACTTCCTCCACCTACATAGAAACTTATCGTAGTGGGGACAAAGCTCTGCTCCTCTGGGGCTCATGTCCCAGCTCCCTCTTCTCCAACGGCTCTGATGATCTGATGACATTTTCAATAATTTTACTTGTTTTTTTTTTAAAGATTTATTTATTTATTATATGTAAGTACACTGTAGCTGTCTTCAGACACCAGAAGGGGGAGTTAGATTTCTTGACAAATCGTTGTGAGCCACTATGTGGTTGCTGGGATTTGAACTCATGACCTTTGGAAGAGCAGTCGGTGCTCTTATCCGCTGAGCCATCTCTCCAACCCCCCCCCCCACACACACACAACTTTACTTGTTTATCCCTATCCTTTCTATACAGGGTTAGGTTCAGAGAAAATCAAGGTGGACCATGGGAGACTGGGGGCTGGGGGGCAGAAGATGAGTCAAAGTCTCAGTACGAAGTTGAGGCTGTCCATGAAGTCTCAATCCTCCTGCCTCAGTGTCCCCACGCTGTATACACACCTGTGTGGGCACCTCGCCATCATCTGTAACTCCACCCCCAGGGTGTCTGACATCCTCTTCTGTCCTACATGGGCACTGAGCACAGATCTAGTACACAGATATATATGCCAGCAAAACACAACCACACATATCAAAAGCAATACTACATTAAAAAAACAACATGTTTTTGATAAGTGACGGCAGTATGTAAAAATGCTTAAGGGGGAAGATCTGTGGCAGGCGGAAACCTATAAGCAGTAAAGGTCACGGCTGTCCCCTCTCCGTCTGTGTTAGCTGTCTCGCTCACTCCTGGGTCAACTCCTTTACAGCAACAGTTGCTGGGCAGGGTCTATCCAGACTTCAATGGCATACCAGTGCAGCACAAACACCACAGGCGCCTTCTCAAGTCTGGTTGTTACCTCCCCTTAAATTCTCCAACGCACGTAAAGCATAAGAACTTGAGAAGACCACACGAAGGATACGGAGAGGGAAGGCGGGGAACATAGGAACATGGGAGTGGGAGAGAAGAAGGCAGACGTACAGGAAAGTCAGAGTGCGTGTGTCTGCGGCCCTGGAAACACAAGCCGGCAGGAACCAACCCCCAGGAGAGAACCCTTCCACATCAATCCATCAACGCAGCACGTTATTAGCACACTCAGCACATATGACCTGATTCCGTCATTAAACCTCTAAATTATGTCTAATCCCCTCAGTGGTCATCCCCACAGTTCCTCCTAAGCAGAACTGGCATTCCAAAGCGAAGAGCGGCTAGAGTTAGAGCCCCTCCCCCCCGCCCCCACCCTGAGAGAATGCCTCCTCTCTCAGTTACTGCTGGGGTCAGAAAGGGATTACTGCGACGACGACGAAACACCGATGAGTAAGTTCCCTTTTCACTATGTGAAGAAGCCAAACTCACTGCACAACAAAGCACAAGAGGAAGGAGATGCGGGGAACACTCCAGTGGAGGCCGTGGCCCAGATTCTGTGCGTCTCCAATGTACGCTGTTTCTTTATGTGAACATGTACAGAATTGCTCTTCTTCAGAAAGAAGTTTAGATCTTCCTCATAACCTATAAATGCAACCGTTTTGGAGATTTGGTTTGGCACCGTATATAATCTGAAGGCCAGGTGTGACAAACATCACACAGTTGTGTGAAGATGAATGTGAACGTTCTCGGGGCGCTGCCAGGCACCGGCATGTGTGGCTCCAGCAGCTGTAGAAGAAGCACATGACTTTAGGAAACCAAATAAGGGATTTCCTCTCTGACTCCCATGCATTCCCAAAGAGGCAGACATAAGCACGTTTGTGCAATTTAAACTGAGAGCCAGTCATGTTGTAATACTGACTGGAACGCTATGCACCATTTAAATTAAAAAAAAAAAAATGTTGACTTATTTCTCTTGAGAAAAAGGAAGACCACGGGGAACTGCCTAACTTGTTGCTTAACTGTCTAAAATTCTCTGGACTGAGGCAGGCTGTGAGGGGATAGCGGAAGCTGTGTGACCCTGGATAAGGAGTTTCAGATCTCCAAGCTTTAGCTTCTGCAGTAACCTACAAACTGCATAAAATGTGACAGCTCCCTATACTTCTGAGGCCAGCTGTGGCTCCTTCTCCAGAGCTAAGTTTGCCAAGGGTCTGGGACACCAGGTACCCAGTCAGCCACTGGCAACCAACCTCTTCTCTGAGCAGACTTGATCAAACCTAGGTAAGGAAAAGCATTCCTAGGAATATACAAACAGCTTTTTAAAGGTCCACTCAATAAAGTAATGACTGCACAAAAGAAAAAACGTTAACTATAACTATCAGATCATTTAACTATTAGCACAAATAAAACCAGTTACATGATCAGCACAAACACATCACCTAGGTAACTCTATTACCCCATGATCAATCCTGGCTCATCTACATTACAACCCCAAGATTACCTTAAAGCAAATTCCAACCTAAAGCAAAATCTTTAGGAATCTTCAAGTCATGAGATGTGACTCTACTGCAGAATCACAAAGTAAGAACATTGTAGGCTAGAAGGGCCTGGTGGCAGGGGAGTGGGGAGCTGTCCCCAAGGAGGTAAGCTTGGGAGAGCTGGCCCCGCCCCTTGCCAGCTGCAGCCTTGGGTCCTGGCAGTGATTGACAGAGAGCTCGCCCTGCTGGTGGGTTAAGAGCTGACAGGGTGACTGACTCAACTACTACACAGTCCTAGATCTAGGGCCAGTCTGCTTGAGTTATGCCCCGCTGAGGAGGGAGAAATCTAGGTGGGTCACTCTGATACACACACACTCAGGCCCAGACTGAGCAATGGAGAACAGAAATGAATCAGGGAGCACTGAGCTGAGCTGGCCCACCCCAACATCTACCCCATCTATGAATCGCTGGAGCGTGAAGAGGCTGGTCACACCTTCTGATAGTGCCACTCCCTGGGACGAGCATATACAAACCATCACAGTCGCCATCCCGAGATCCCCTGAGACTTCTGAAATAATATAGACATTCCCTGAAATGTACACAAGACAATTTACACTTTCAGAATCACCACTGAGATCCTAAAGCTTCAGGAGTAGGTGCAAGGGTGTCAGGTGTAGAAATGGACTTTCAATGCTCAGTGGCCAGATGAGGGTCAGGCCAGAAGAACATGGGAGAGCACGGGGCTTCAGAGCAGGGATCAACATCAAGGGAAGCATCCCCAAGGAAGAGCTTATGCATGGGGGTGGGGCAGGAGTGTTACAGGATATTTGAGCCTGTTTCTAGTTAGGTGTGGCTCAGCTCTCAGCACACACCTTTAATCCCTCCGGCTGGAATACACACAAGCCCTTAGTACTCCCGTAATCCCAAACAGTGAAGGTAAAGTTTATAGAAGTGTTTGAAAGTGATGTCTAATTGAGTGGCAGACAAAGTGACGAATCAGAGAAAGATTTGACAGAATAGGATATCCTCAACTCTCATGAGAAGAGAGAGGAAAGGGAAGCTACTTAAGGGAGAGACAGACAGTGCAGGAGAAGAGAGTACAGTCCAGGAACACAGGAGAGTTTGTGGAGACCACAGAGTTGTGAGGGAGAGTACAGAGAGAGAGAGAGAGAGAGAGAGAGAGAGAGAGAGAGAGAGATATTGAGACTCATCAGGAGAGTTTTACAGAGACAGACTGAAGAGAGAACAAGCTAGACCCAGGTAAAAACAGAACAAGCAGATTAGAAAAGAAAGCTAGAGTTGGTTTGAGTCCAAGCAGAGAAATTCACTTAGAGCCTGAGAGAAATGCCAGATTGAAGAGGAGTTTGAGCCAGCACAGCTGAGTTGAACTAGCTACCCAGAGCTCAGAAAGAACTAGAAAGGGTGAGACTGTTCCCCAGTAAGTCTCAGAGGCTGAAAACATTCTAGGCCTAGATTAGGATGTTCCCAGGGTAAAAGCTTCCAGGACTAGGCCTAGGTTTGCAGCAGCAAACCTGAGAGAGAATTACAAGAGAAGAATAAAATTTGCTTTTACAGGGAAGGGCAGGGTGGGTGGGCAGAGAGAAGGGAGGGAGAGATAGCGTGAATGGTTTACATAGCTGCTTTAATCTTGAGCTGAGAGGATAAGAACTGAAGAGGAAATCTGGAGGCGATCCAGCTGTTAACAGGCTAGGCAGGTTAAAAAGACAGGACCTGAGAGACAGCACTTCTAGGTTTGGAAGAGGTCTAGGTTTGGAAAGCTTCAAAGGACCAGGCTAAAGCCAGGTAAAGACATAGAGAGTGACCAGACTCTTGATGTCACATAGGAGATACCAAAGCTATACAGACATATAAATACAACTAAGCTAAATCAAAACCACTGAAGAACCTGATTATGAGAATGAACTAAATTGTAGGTGTCTCACAATCTCTCTACAACCTGACAGGTGATCTATGTGTAATTAAAACCGTGGCAAATCAAAGGAGGTGCAAAACTGATTTTAGTAAGAAGAAGAACCAGCGGGAACTCAAGATTGCCTTGATTGGTACCCGGAGGTCATCAAGAGTCAAGGAAAGAGCTTTCCACTTACAGCTTCTGCACCCCGAGTCAGAGAAGCTACCAACCCTGAGCTCCCTGTCTTCCCAGGCTGCCTCCATCTGAGAGCTACCATGGAGGACCCTTCAGACTGAGCACTAACGAGGCCAGTTTCTTTATAACCTGATCCCAGGCTTGTAAGAGGAAAAACTAGGACTCAGCTCAGATCCCATTGACTGACTGGCACTACAGGTAGCCCAGTGGTGACTAGCAGACCTAGAAAAGAGGAGACCAAAACTTGCAAACAGTGATGGAGAAGCTAGTGTCCGTAGCGAGTATGTCTCAGAGGGTCTAGTCAGTGAAATATAAGTATCAAAGCACTGTAAGTCACTGCAGAGGTCGGAGCAGCCAGAGGCAAAACAAATAACAACAACAACAACAACAAAACAAACAAAACAAAACAAAAAAAAACCGAAGTGACTCTGAGTTCTAAATTTTCTCTGAGTTTTGTATATGTGGAGGAGGCAGGGACCCTTTGGAAAACATGGGGGGGGGGGGCATTTTCCTCGTCACGTACCCTAGTCTGCTGGAGAATGTGTTTGAGAACTTCAGTGGCGTACATGACAGGAGAGCACCCCCAAACAGAAAATCTGAATATGAAAAACTCTGCCACACACACATCAACATGACACTCAAAACTTTCAAATTTTGAAGCATTTCTTTATTTGTACTTTCAGATTAGATTAGATTAGATCTTAGAACCTGTAAAGCCTATGAAAGTATTTCAATAACCAGGAAATTACGAGGTCTGAAACCCGAAACACTCTGATTCTAAGCATTCTGAGCAAGAGTTGATTAACCTATACGTTAATGTACCCTTTGACTATTCCAAATTGTTCATGAAAACTGTGTAACTTATTTTCAAGTACTGCTTATAATTCAAAAATTTAAAAACTCATTTCATTACATTTTAGTGCAGTAGTATTTCATGTTTATCTTCTTCTACTTAGACTGTTTATTATAACTTGAGATTTCTGAAAGTATTTTCATGCATCATACAGGTGATTAAGTGTTATCCACAACTATTTCAAATCTGTTAATTAAAATCAACCCACTAAACAATTACGCTTGCCTCTAAAAGCCAGGAAAACTAACAGGGGCCAGAGATTCCCTGGGAGCCTACAGTGTCCTGGGTTGGATTCCTAGCAATTCCACCACTACATGACCTTCAGCAAATTCTTAATCCAATCCCCAGTGTCCCCACTTGGGAGGTACAGACGACCTTGGAGATGCTGAGCACAACGGTAGCTGAGATGGTGACATCAGACAGCTAACAGAGGGGTACACTGAGGAAACGCCAGGATCTGCCATTCCGACAGCCACGTCAGTGACAAGGACATGAGGCAGGCGATGGGAACCAGAGCTGTGAGCCCAGCAGCACCACCTGAAGGCACTGGCAGAGCCGCGACCCAGGTGAGGGGCATCCTTCCCACTTGAGACCATGCGGGAAAGAGGAGGGAGGCGGAAGAGGCAGCAGGAAGGAGCACCTGTCCTGACTGACCCACTTGTTCTGAAAACCACCTGACCTCTTGGTTTTCTTAAAATGCCACAGATTACTATAGTCATTTACTTAAAATGTGACTGTTCAAACATATTTATCAGTTAAGGAACAGGCTTTAAAGGACAAAACCGGGTTCAATGTCGGCTCGACCACTTGCTGTTTTAGTGCAGGTGACTGTGCACTATGTTTTCAGCGTGGGGAGCGGGTATTAGCTAACCCTGCCCTGGTCACTCAAAGACGGTCTTTGGTTCTTGTTTGACAGGTGAGGACGCCGGCCGTGAGGCTGAAGAGATCATATGAAAAGCCCCACAGCCTGGGGAAGCAGAGCCACACACAGGAGCTGACTTTCAGCACTCCTGATGATAGTCTATAAACTATTTCAAAGAAGCTTCATAAAAGGAGCTGAGCTAGGCCTGGCACAAGAGCATTCCCACTTGGGTTTTGAGATTCTTATTCCCAGTCTTGTCTTGGGCAGTGCTGAGGAGAAGCCTCTGAAGACCGTGCAGCTTTGTTTTACAGAGAAAATCGAGCACTGGGTCCAGAGGCAGAAATCTAGTCGATACGCCCCGATACTAACCGACGCTAGTGTCTACTCTCCAGCCTGCCCACACCCACTCCACACAGCCCCCCCCCCAACTCCCTCCCATGTGCTGGGAATACAAACATCCTGAAAGAGATGAGCGGGATCAGGTTCCACACCCTCACTTTTTGGTCTGTGTACGACCTGGAAGCCCGAGGACATGTCTCTGCACCTCCAAAACTCCAGATACTTCTGCAGAGAATTTCAGGGTGGGCAAGACCTCTGGGATCACCAGCTTTACTTCAGTCCTGCTCTAGACTCACCTCTAACACCTGGCCTTCCTTTGCTCAATCAAAAGCTCACTCCTTGCAAATTTAACTGCCTCATACTGAGAATGCTTTTCCTAAGACAACAGAGAGCCTGCCTTGCTTATCGCAGCCCTCCCGTCTTCTAGAGACCACGCCAGGCCTTCCTCTACGCTGAGTACCTGCACACTTCAGAATGCCTCCTTCACCCAGATCTTCTCTTCTCAAACTACCACGGTGGCCCCTGGGAACGGACACCCTCAGAAGTTCTTCCTGGGCCCTGGCTCTCAGCTACACAGCACAGGCTCGGGAATCCTGTCGCCACTGTTTTCCCTCTCACCTGAAAAGGAGAGTTTCCTGCACTGTGAAAGCCTTTTAAAAGTCATGACTGAATGTAAACCCAAAGCATGGAACAGTCACCACCAGAGACACTCACGACATGGGGGGCGTCTGGAAAGTGACACTGCTGGATACGGGCATCTGCGGATTGAGAAGCTCCACAGATAGTAACTGTGAGAATGCTCAAGCACTCTAAAACACCACAGCACTGACATCTAAAGTGAGCGCCGCCTCCGAGTCACGGCCAGATTACCCATATACCTCATCAATGATTACCCATGTACCTCATCAATGCCAAAGCTACCTAAAAAGTGGTTACATGGTATCATCTGGGTCATGAGGGCAAGGAAGAGACTGCCTGTACATATACGCCCCCCATGGTGCTGTCCATCAGTGGTTGGCTGACCCCAGGACCCTTCCCAATCCAGTTGTTCGCCTTTCTTCTTTATGACTGGGGGCAGGGTGCTGGCTGACAGGAGACTTAGGATAGGTATTTCCAACCAAAACAACCAGAGCATAGGATAGAAACTTCCAGAAAGGACACAGATATTGACATCCTACACAAGAGCACGATCATCACAAATGATGTCTATGTCAAACCAAGAAAAATGTGATACGGACCTTCCTAGTTTGTAGTTTGCTTTCTGTTGCTATGACCAAACTGACCAAAATCCAAAACAAAACAGAAAACAAAAAACAAAAAACCAAACCCACCGGGAAGGAAAGGATTCATTTGGCTCACAGGTCGCATACAGCCCATCACCGGGGGACCACAGAGGGCTACCAGCAGAAACCACCGGAACCTGCTCGCTCAGGGACCCTTCTCATCCCAGGCCCACACGCCTAGGGATGACACAGAGCAGAGAGGCAGCCCTGCTGCAGCCCTCATTAGCAAAAGAGAAAATGCCTCACGGGCACGCCACTGGGCGGCCTGAGAGAAACAGTTCCTCAGCTGTAAGTCCTTCCACCCGGGGAGATTCTAGATTTGGATCAAGTTGGCCAAAACCAAAACAAATCAGTAGCACACTGTTCCTCATTCCAAACGCTAACGTGACTACTTTGAAAAAGCTTTCAAGAAAATCTTCATCAACAAAAAGGTTTATGTGAACAAAGTTTTATATTCTCTGTGTACCTGGAGTCAACAGAGACTACAAGGTATAAAGGTCAATCCTAGGACAAACTCAACCACCTCCTGCCTCCATGAAAATCAAAGAGATAACTTGAGCAAACTAAAATACAATATGAGGATCAGGTCAACCCAAACAATTCCATCACACCGAGAAGCCAAAATAAGACATCCAACAAGCCAGCTAGAGCCTGGATTATGTCCTAATCATCCATACCTGATGTGGTGGAGAAGCACTAGATGCCGTATGTGATAGGGCACCATCCTTTCCAGCATGAATATGAACTTAAAAATCTCAAGAAAGCCAGCCTAACATCAATGTGCTCTTTGATGTTCCCAGAGTTCTTTAGGATCTTCACGGGCCTCTGGATGGACAGTCATGCTGCAGACCTTAGTGCATTAAAATGTGTGAAATCTAACAATGGGTTAATGTACACAGACAAATGCCTGAGAAGGTTACCTAGACTTCATTGCTGTATGCCCACAGGACAAGAAGCACCAATAGGTGCTCAGCCCTCAGGCACTGCAGGCCCTTCTGGTCCCTCCCTTCCAGTGGTGTTCAGGCTTTTCCTCCTGACGTACTGTGAGACATGCGGCATGAAAACATAAAGGAAACCTATACTTATGACCTCCTAGTCCCGCACACTCCCAGACCCTCGAGGGGGACTTTCACCCTGGCTCCCAACAGGAAGCTTACTCTTGCAGGACGCCATGCCACCTGCCATGTCCCAAGCCTCATGTCACTGGCAGCCACTGGCATGCTTAATCACACTGTTAGGCGAGTCTGACACAAGCACAGGATCTCTTATGACTCCCTTCTTATCACGGATTCTAACCCTTGGCATTCTCTCAAGGACAGTGTTTGATTTCTAGCAACACAAAACAAAGCGTCTGGCATCAGACACTCTCAGTCCAAGCCCAAATACCACCATCTAGCTGTGTCCCCATGAAGAAGCTCATCTATCACTGGGCAATATCCATACAAAGTCTGTACCCATGTAGATATGCTCACACACATTGAAGGAATCAGGCATGTGACCTGAATACATACATAGTTGGGCTGTCTGTTGGTGTTGTTCTTGTTTGGGAGGGGAACAGTACACAAGACTGTGCCAGCAAATAAGTACTCTATCACTAAACTAGTCTCTTCAAACTCTCTGAGCAGGGCGGCCTGGAACATTAATGTTCATCTGCCTCAGTCTTTGTCCCATAAGCATGCACAATGATGTTCAACTTCATGGTTTTAGCATGTATTTTAAATGTCTGCAGACCCAAAAATCTCCAATCACATTATGGTCCAAAGTCACAAATACTGCATTTTAATGAATTAAAAGCTGATCTTATGTCCTGGGCTATTATCCTGCCTATTTGTAAACTTCCCTCAGATCTCCCAGAACTGAGTTCTTACACGTCCCTATGAGAGCAACACAAAATAGACAGCAGATTCTGCTGGGTGATGCTTTTCACCCTGGAAAGCCCTGTCTTCTAGACCATGCCCTTAATCTACCAGAGCCCTCCCTCCTGATTGCATATGCCTCTACTTGCTGTTACACACCCGAGTCAATTAAGCTGCCTGAAGCAGGTTTACCTGAAACCCTAAGTCATTGAGAGAGCCCTCAGTGGCCAGCCCACCCCGTCCACACCTGGCCAGACTCCCTTCCTCACCTCATCTCATATTTCTTTGTGCCATCCTCTTGGGGTAACCATCTCCTACCCTAGGATATGGTCTGCACACATCTATTCTACAGGGCACACACACACACAGCTGACACACACACAGCTGACACAGTCTTCCACAGGAAGCCCTCAGCATGCTCTCAGTGTCCTACACTGTGTCTTATGGCTACTTCTCAAGTTTTTCTTTCCCACGACAGGACTCTCATATTTATTTTCCCCATATCACACACATCTAACTCACAACAGGCACTCAGCAAACAGCACTCTGAATTAATGTATAACAAGTACATAAAAGTCACAAAGCCATGAGTATGACCATGGTTGGAAAATCTGTGGGAGGTGCAGGGAACCCGCTGAACAATGGAAAAATAATTTTCTGTCTTGCAAAGAAAAGAAAATACACACACCACCCTGATAGTGTTTTTGGCCCAGGAATACTCCGTTTAAAACAACATCTTAATGTTTAGTGTGCAAAAGAAAGCAAGACATATGGAGTGAGTTTTCTAGCAAGTGCGTATGGATTTTATGAGCAGCAGCAGCAAAGGGCTGGGGAAGCGTGGCCTCTGCAGCACAGGAACTTCGTCTCCTCCTCACTCCCAGACCCAGCTGGAAACCCTCTGCTCCAACGGCATGGCACTTCCTCTTTGCCTGGGTGATTGATGCTCCTACACTCCACATCTTCCCCAGTCCAGGGGAAGGATAATAAGCAACGAGAGAATGACACACCCCTTCGATCACAGCCGCACCTCCTGTCCGCTC
This sequence comes from Apodemus agrarius, assembly GCA_964023405.1. Lineage (NCBI taxonomy): Eukaryota > Metazoa > Chordata > Mammalia > Rodentia > Muridae > Apodemus > Apodemus agrarius. The sequence goes on along the minus strand of OZ030024.1, from coordinate 58,055,343 downwards.
TGTCACCTGCACTGGAGCACAGCTCGCTTCTGCACACGCCCCTCAGGCTGGGCACTGTGGTAATGTTTGCCTCCCTCACGAGCCTTTAACCCCTCCTAGTCTCGCTCTCCTCTTTGCTCTTATTCTGGAATGTCATCAGATGAACTCCAGCCCAAACTACTTTCTAGTCCAATAGAAGCGTGTGACTAATATGGACACACACATCTGTATACAGTTCACACAAACGCCCTTGTCGGCAGATTTATTTTTCCTTAAAGCAGGCCCCGTGTATGACATGCAGCCCAGTTAACTGCTAAGAAAAGAAGAGAAAAGAAAACTTTGAAACACACAAGGAAAGTCCCAGTAAGCCAGAAAGTGAGGAACTGCAAACCAGAAAAAGCTGCCACCTCATCCTACACCTCAGCTCACGCCTTGTTCACGGAGGCAGCCCGCCTCCTCTCCCCACCTTTCCTGGGTAAGTGTGAGGGCCAAACCCTCACCAAAGAAGCCTCTTTATAGCATATGGAGATCATGTCAGAAAACGACAACAGGACACAAGGAAGGAACCAGCAGATCGTGGGGAGCCCAGCCACAAGAGATACACCTACATCACAACTCCTAGATGTATGGCCAGATAGCACTGGAAGGGAGATAGGGGAGGGGCTAAGGGGAGGGGAGCTGGAAGAGGCTGGAGAAAGAGAATTGGGGAAGTGATGTAATTGTTTCAATTAACACACACACACACACACACACACACACACGCATACGCAGAAATCTCAGCACTTCTCACCTATGCAGGTTGTGTCCAGCCACACGAGGGCAGAGAAAAGCCACAACCTTGGCTCTACAGCACTGCACCTCGGAGAGCAGAGGCACGGTTGTCCTCTTCTGCCTGGACGCAAGGACTGGCTCACCGGGGCTATTCAGAAATGTCAAAAATGTATCAACGCGGGGAGCCATCACCACGTTCCCGCAGAGATACCATGTGGTCACTTCCCTGAAGCAGGGCTTAGAGTCCCCCTTACCCAAGAGCGAGACCCCAGCCCACTTCTGGTGCATAAGCCGCCCTGGAATCCCCTAATTCAGACTGTGCACAGAATGGGTAAGCATAAACATATTTAAGTATCAACCCTGATCCAGGGTCCGGCAGAGAGAAACAGACAGCACCTAAGAAAGCAGGCTGCAAGCACAGCAGGCTGAGGGAAGAGCTGCAGGACTCAGCCCCTGACATGGTTGTCACCTACTTCCCAACCAGGCCTGCCAGGTTCACTAATTCGTCCCAGTACCCGCTACGGGCTTGGCACATATCACAATCCTTACATTTTTAGCACACAAATGAATGACCATGTATCTTTACAGCCCTCACATCCCCTGCACCACAGGCGGCCACAGGGAACCAGCAAGGCCATGAACTACACCTGACTGAGGACGTGGGGCCTCTAGGACTGCTTGAAAGACTCCTTTTAAAAGTCACATTTTGCCTGGGCTACAGAGTACTGAACAACATACCAGCCACCTAAGAGAAGACTTTAAAACAGAAATTCTTCCCCCAGTGCCCAGATTTGGCAGTGCACTAACAAGCTGAAATTCTTGGGACAAGAAGAGGGGCAGAATTATGAACTTTTAACTAAGAGAGGTCCAAAAAAAATAATAAGAACTTTGCCCCACCCGAAAGGGCTTTTTTGTTAAACTGCTGATGTCTTGTTAAGGGTAAAGTTTGCCGTGCTCAATTCTGAGCGCCTGTCTTTGCTGTTCTTACCAGGAAGAAACTCAGTCCTGAGGAATGGAGGGACTGAGCAAAGGCGCGGGGCACAAACCCACCCTCTCACACACACTGCCCTGAGGGACCCCAAACAGTCCACACTGCCGCAGGGCAGACCACACACCAGACGCCGCCACACTCGGGTCTCATGCTGGGTACAAGAGCCTCTAAAACCTGAAGCCAGTCTTCTCCCGTGCTCTAACCAGAGGCGAAAGGGATGCAGCCTTCCAGGCAAGCAATGCTCCTGGCTGGCTATTAGAGTGCATCCTCGTGACAGGGACATGTGCCTCCCCGTCCCTTTCTTTCCAGCCTCTGCTCCCACACAGAGTCACCATGATTTACCACTCTTCAGCTGGGTCCCAAACAGCAATCCTAGAACCCACTGAAGCCAAAATAAGCCCCTCTCCCTTCTAAGCTGACTCCCCCGGTATTTTGTCACCACAGAAGGGTGGCCACCAGGTCCCTGGATCCGTACCACTTCCATTCACTTTTGTATTCCCCGAGCTAAAAAGCCCTCCCTTGACCAAGGGGTTAAGGCATGCAACGACACATAAAATTGAGGAAATCCAAGGACAAGAACGAAAATGGTCAATTCATTATTAAATGAAACTGTCCACGGTCTCATCTGCACTGCATCTGGATTCATTTGCATCTGGATGCAATGTTTCTTCAGTGAAGCAATGAGGAGATCGGGTAAGAATCAGACTCACAGAACTCCGTCAGAAGACGACTGAATGCCAACTTCCTGGGAATAAATTCATAGTGATGACAAGACAGAAATACAGACTAATAGCAAAGCCGTGTACAAGTTAACAGTCACAAACACTGTTAAAAGAGAAAGACAACGGTACCTTTTCATGATTTTCAATTAAGATTTCTACGACGATATTCTGAAACTTCAAATCCATGATGGCGGCAACAGTTTCTTCCTGTGGTCGCATCAGAGTTGGTCCAAACACCACCCCTAAATTCGCCACTGTCATTAGATTCTGCTTCGAGTGACTTGACACGCTAATGTTGATATAGAAGGAAAAAAGATTATTAGTTTGGTAGCAATAATAGAGCATTCACTAGTCTGTATTTCCTTAATGTACAAAAAGGCAGAAGAAGCGAACTGTCCTGTGTCTGCCTGTGACCCCTGAACCTAACAGCAGCCAGCACAGACAGACTGGTCTCTCCCCTCCCCCTCCCAGCCCTCCATTCCTCCCTTCTCCTTCTGTAACCAGTCTCCTCGGTCACTGGCTCCTTCCATGCTGGTATCCTGACTCACCTCATGCCTGAGCAATGATCAGCTGACCCCAGAGTGGAGTGCCTGAGACAGTGAGTGAGGTCTCACTTCCGTGCTCTCTCTCTGGCTCTCTCTCTCTCTGTCTCTCTGTCTCTCCCTCTTCTCTCCCTCTCCCTCTCGGTCTCAGATGTGTTATCACTGGAATGGGAGACAGCTGTGGGGCTTGCCAGACTGAAGGACAAGTCTGTCAAGTTGCTCCCACCGTGGAGAGGCCTCAGCCAGCTAGCTCATTTTCAAGCAAGCAGCCTTTCCCTCAACAGCCCCTGTCATCATTTCTTACATGTATTGGCTCAATATTAAACAGACAAGTGGGTTTATGTAGATATAAAGAATTGTGCAGCTGTCTTGAGCCAATGACTGGAAATAGAAATGGAATCTCCCAAATTAATCATAATCCGTTTCACAAGCATAAGTCATATTGCTTGTCATTTCAGCAAGTGTGTCTTCCTTCACAAATCACACGTCTATCATGCGCAGAGGAAAAAGCAGCCGAGGGAGGACACCCATCTTTCCTCCGCTCACCATCTCCTTGCTACCAGACGGCTGGATTCCACTCAGTGTCCTAACAACTAGATCTGCTCCTCTGCACACCCTCACTCCCCCCTTCCAACCCGGGGAGCACAGCAGCTCCGGGGAGCACAGCAGCTCCAGGAGCACAGCAGACAGGTGCTCCCATCATCCCTTCACTGAACTCAGGACTTGATGTTACAAGAGATAACCCATCTAAGGGCTCGCAGTTCAACCCACGCTTGCTCTCTGCCATCTTAACACACCTTGTCTGCTACCTGGCCGAAATCATTTAACATTCACTGCCGTCTGTTTCTTTTCCACAAAAGCTTCACAGAGTAGAGCCGCCACTTATCTTGTCCAACTATGTGCCCACTGGCACTTTCAAATGGCGCTCAGTTTTATTTAGAGAAAACACAGGTTCCAGACACTGTTCTTCCTTCAAATTTTATAGGTACAGTGATTGGGAGTTGCTTTTTACAGACAGGACCGTATGCATAGATGATCCCACTATGAGATTAAATAAACCTAAAGGACACGTTCAGTCTCAGCATTCGACATGTTTGGTACCAAGCCTAATCGGTAACGGACTCACAATCCTACTCCCACAATTTGTGTGTGGGGCAATACACAGTCAGTGCCCTCTCCTGTCCCCGCGCTGCTGGCAGAGGCTACTTACACAGCATCAACAGGCATTCTATTCCACCACCCTTGCCTAAAACACAGAGTGGGCCAAATGTCCAGCCTAGTCCTCAGGATTGCCCCCTGGGGACCCCTGCCCAGCTCCAGGAACAGCAGCAGCACCTATAGCCCCGAGGGGGAGCACTCAGGATTGCCCCCTGGGGCCCCTGCCCAGCTCCAGGAACAGCAGCAGCACCTATAGCCCCGAGGGGGAGCACTCAGGATTGCCCCCTGGGGCCCCTGCCCAGCTCCAGGAACAGCAGCAGCACCTATAGCCCCAAGGGGGAGCACTCACTTGGTTAGATGCTTCACCAAGATATCCAGCATCTCCTTATTCCTCTCCGGCAGTTTGTGTACCAAGAAGTGGATGGCGTTCACGCGGGACTCTGGGCTGCCGCTCTCTTGTTTAAGAAGGAAAAGACAAAGTGGTCAATAGAGTATTCAGAATCTAACATATTGTCCATAACTACGATGATAACAGTTTATTTAGGAGCTGGAAAGAGAATGAATTTAATCCTTGTGGACAATTTTTGGAGAAAATAACAGTATCGTTGTAAGCACTGTTGAGGTTAGGGTGCCCTCCGCCTCTCAGGGAATTCCCACACAGCTTCCTGTACGCAGGGGCCACGCCTTTCCCGGGCTGCTGCCAACAGCACAGGCAGCTCCAGTAGCCCCTGGAAAACACCCTTTCTAGTCAGCTCGAAGCTCACATGACACTCGCCAGTCTTTGGTGACCCACCAGGAAACACAAGTACACTATCAATCCTTTTAGCTACAAGCTCAAGTGAATCTCTCCCAAAATGTATGCTCAAGTTATAGCACTTAGACACCTCAGAAAGGGGCCGTTCTAAACTGAACCCATGCCTTATTTTGATGGAGTATGATAATGCACACTGACAGAAGCGAAGTATGCATTTACTATACCTAACCAAGAGAAGGCACACAAGCCACACAGGACCCTGCAAGTAAGTGCTACAGTAAGGCAGGGCCTATAGAAAAAGAAGAGGCAGAGACGGGGATCCCTACAGTGGATGGTGCTGGGCGGGTCCAGAGACACAGGCCAGGAAGGGCTAGCGCTGGTACTCTGACCTCTGCGGGTGCTGAGACAAGTGTGCTGTCCTCAGAAGATTAGAATGTGGACCTGCATCGAGAATGTCAGCCAGGGAGAACACGTGGCTTCGCACTGGTCATCAGTATATGAAGAAGGACCTGAATGTGTGCCTGTGAACCAGCTAGCCCCGCAGGACACGGGAGGCCTCAACTATCGAACACCAAAATAGCAGAAACAAAAGAACTGCTGACCACAGAGGCTTTATATATATATATAAAAAAAATCTACAGATGTCTGTTCAGGTGACTGCATAATACTGAAGATTATTAGTAAGAAGAACAAAATTTCAAGTCTGATTTTTTTAAGTAACAAAATAAAAGCAGAAACTCTGAAGAAACAGTCATAGACTTCACTGAAGAGAAGACTGTCAATGATAGCAATTTTATTATCAAAAATGTAGAACTCGGCAGGCTTTGTGACGACGAGTGCCAGCCCCAGCGCCTGCCCTGGCACCAGTGAGAAGCTTCCTACAACACAATTCGAGTTTGTTATTTTGGGATTCAGCACTTAGAAATCCAAGCTAAAGAGGTAAGTTTCCTGCCCTCTAGTGATGGTATTCTTCACGTCTAACCATGAACAACATTTTAAAGATATTTGAGAAAAAGAGTAGAGATTTGCCCTTCACCTCTCAAGCTCCTCTTCCCAGAAGCCTACTAGAGGTCATTAAATCAGTATCTCTCAGAGCTGTGTGTGTGTGTGTGTCTGCCTCCCTCCCTCCCTCCCTCTGTGTGTGTGTGTCTGTGTGTGTACATCTCTCATCCACACACCTGTCTTCTCCTATGTCTGCTTTTTTAGCTTTTCAACTTATACTGCTTTGCCATCACATCCTTCTATTAATAGGCACATCCATAATGTAACATAGTCCTTCTACCTCCAGAATTTTGCTAAAGTACATCCCGTACACTATATGCATCTTGCAGTATTTCCATTGATATCAGCTGACAAAGAACATGCATCATTTTTATGTAGGGTACTTAATTAACCATACACTAAATTCCCGTTATGTGCCTGAGGCTTTATTACAGGGTGTGCTCTGATGGAAAGCACACAGCAGCATCCCCACACCTCTGCGCCTACCTACTTACACAGCATAGCAACAGAGGCTGGAGTAGAGGCAAGCTTACTAGGAACACACAGGCAGACAATGTGAAATTATTGTAATATGTAAATGACATGTGCCAATACTATTGTAATGTAAGGAAGTTACCAGCAGTTCCTATGGGAGACACCGGCCTCAGTTACCATTCCAAAAGGACTGCAGTTCTCCTGTGGTCCTCACCTACTGTAAAATTAACACACCCAGCTATGGGAAACAGGAGACATTGCGTGTTCTGCCCCTGTAACGCCCACATGTCTGCATCCTTCCTCCTCGTGCATGTCCCAACCAAAAGGGAATGGAAGGCCCTGGTTATGAAACTGCCACGCCCTGACTCCTAAGTTAGTTGTCTCTCATCAGAAATGACATGGTTAATCAGTGTGCAGTTTAAGTAACCTGACTACAGAAAGCACACACACAACACAGAAATACAAGTATTCTCGTTTGAGTGACTGCTGGGAGATATTTCTAAGTACCCAACGCCAGGCACCAAGGATTAAGGTGTCTATCTCACGCTAAGCCCAATGTGAATCCAACCCAGCAAGATGGGTCCATGTTCACCACTGACAGGTTGAGACTTAGGCTACAGAGAATGGGCTACATCGTAATTTCTAAGGCAACAGTCTTCACAGAGGGGAGGCTTCCAGCTAGATGCTACCAGCTTTGCACAGGTTGAAACAATCCTTTCTATTCTTTCGCAAACTAATTCAAGATTATTTGTGGCTTGTGGGTTTCTATTCCCAAAAGTATAGTATAGTTTCTCTTGGATAGGAGCTTTTAGTTCATTTAGTAAACCAAATGAATGTGGTTAACAGTCTAAGGCTTTCAATTCTGAAACTGAAAAATGCCTCTCACATGTTCCCATACTAACAGCTCAGCTTTTCTTTTACAACAATAATAATAATAATAAAAGATATACACTTTGTAGTGAAAAATATAAAACCAAATTCTTATCTTTCTATTATAAACTCACATTCTTGACAGAAAATGATAGAAAATAAAGCAATGAAAGAAAATTATAGGGGCCAGGAGCCCTCAGTGAGGAGAGCAGAAGCACTCTCACATCACAGAAGAGGGGGAAACAGCACACACTGGAGAAGAATCAAACACCAGTTTCCACGCTGGTGTGAGGGAGGGGCAGTGACAAAGGCTGGATGTCTGGGTCATTTCAGCCATCAACTGAGCTCACAGACAAGGGACAAAGCCAGATAAACTGCATTGTTTCCGATGGAAATCGATGGTTTGGCCATAATCCCAATTTCCAACACTCAAAAGGAGGCTCATTTTGAATGAGTGAATTCTGTAATTGCACTCAGTACTTACAAGTGCACATGCAATATCAGAGGAACTACTCCCAAGCTCTTTCCCAAGAGGTACCGAGTAGAGGAAGGTACTCATAAGAAAGGAAAATGAGACATCAAATGGCCCGAAACACTCTGGACTGAACAAACTAAACAAACCCATGAAGCACGTGTAGTTTCTTTCACTAAACCAGATTAGCGTGGGCCTTCGAACTACAAGTGTACGTAAGTACAAGTCCATGCCAGCAACCATGGGAGCCACAGTATTCCTTCACAGTAGAACTGTAATTCGAATCAGTTACAGACTATTACAGCAAGACCACAAGGTCAGGAGGAAAACACTGAGTCTGACCCCACAGGTGACAGAGCCTATGGCATGTATTCCATTCTTAGCAACAGAGCTAAAGCGACCAGCCAAGCCCTCCTTCTGGCTTCATTACCTCCCGATGTGCAGGGACTTCCTCATCTGGTAACAGACATTTGACATCAGGATTCTGAACACTCCACTGTTACTCACACATGGTAATAATTCTCATGACACTAACTTGTGGTGATTTAAAGCCTCATTCCATAATCACTCTTTCTCCAGAATGCAAAGAATTCTAGATGCAAGTTGGCACACCGCGGCTTTTTCCAGGCTCTAACACAAACAACCTGAAACTGTCCTCCAACTAAATTTAATTTCTCTCTTTTGTTTGCCAAAAATGCCACAGGGAAGAAATCAAAACAACTAAGCCTCTGCGTGTATTCTTGCCAAAACCTTCCCACTTCCTTGCTCACACAAGTTCTCTTTCTCCGAATAATTCTAAACACGACTGTATTCCGGCCTTTCTTTCTGCGTGTAGTGTGAGGTGGCCACACTGATTCTTTCTGAAACAGATTAGGAATGTCACACAGTCCAGGGCTGGGACCTCACAAGAAGGTAAGAGTTAGAGCCATGTTCAGGCAACAGTGGTGCAGGACCCATTGGGATTGCTGTAAGGTTTTCAACAGTTTAAACTGAAAACAGATCCAGGGAGTATGTGGGGTACAATTTCAGCTTCTGCCAGTGCACAATCTATGAAAAATGTCCACGGCATGTGGAGGTATGTGGGACTGTGAAAGGCAGTCTGTGGCCTGTTTGAGCGAGGCTTACTCCAGAGACCCAGCAGAATATTCTACAAGGGATGGAACCAGTGAGCCACGCTCCCAGACTCCTGACTCCTCAACTCCATACTGCTATGGCCACCAGTCACACGTATCCAGCCAGGTGTTCTGGCTGGACACCACAGCCAGTCAGTCCCCTGACTACAGCCTGGTTTTCCCTGCCCACTGTTACCTGGCAACCAGGAAACCCCGCCTACTATAAGCTCTTGTTCCCTGTTAAAAGGGGCTTCCAGGCCCCTCCTAGCTTTCTTGCTCCTGTCCCTGTTCCCTCTCTCTCCCCATTCTTCTCCCCTCTTTCCACGCTGTCATGGCCAGCTCTCATCCCTCTATCTTTTCTTTCTCTCTTTACTTCTCTCTCTACTTCTTTTCCTGCTTCTCTATAATAAAGCTTTGAAGCCATGGACTGTCTCTTCTTATCAAAACCCGCCGTGTAGGAGCAGTGAAACAGGCCTCAGCATCTCCAGCCCCTGGAAGGGACCAAGCCTCTTCCCAGCCAGGCTTCCTCTACAGATACCGGGCCACGCCAGAACAGCCCTGCCCTCTGGGCAAGGACCATCTCCCTGCCAGTCAGGCAGCCTTCCCTCGGGTGCCCGCCATCCCTACACAGGTACACATGGGCTGCTCGTTTTCCCTACAGAGGTACGATTTCACCTCCTGTTGGGGCACCTGTGAAAACCAATATTGCAAAATCTAGCCAGTGGAGTTGAGCTCTAACTGTACTCAAGGGTCCGTGTGATCTGGCAGTTACTTAGTATGTCGCAACCTCCGTTTCCCTACCTCTTAATGACCTAGCATGAGGATCCTTCAGAAGAGGGATTAAGCTGCATGCACTAGGGATACAAGCAGAGCTGCATGAGAGAGAACACACCCAGTCTGCAGCAGGCAACTCTCCCCTCACACTGCAGACACACAGTACTCACACAAACAAACACCCCAGGGGGTACGAGGCTGAAAACACCAACCCTCAAGTTAAAGCTCACCAGCTACTGGCCTTTTCATTCCAAACTGAATCCTACATAACTCATCATCAAGTAGTCTGGGCTTCTGGCATTATCTCCTAATCCTGTCGGTAATGGCCATATAAATGTCTGTACGTGAAACATGCATCTGGAAACCCACCATCTCCCAGACCTCCTGCAAGCTGAACTGTTCTGCAACAGTGCACTCAGGCCAATACTATGTATCTATAGTGTAACAAGAGTGTGCTGTGGACAGAACTGGCTGCCAGACTCAAGCATCTACTGTGGCCTGGCATATCTAGCATCTACTGGGGGCAAAGAAGCAAAGGGTAAGCACTGATGTCCACGGCTGAGCTGTTACCAAATCTTTTTTGTTCATTTTCAGAAGGAAGAAGTGAATTCTAAAATGATCTCTCTCTTTAACACAGATGGCAAAACCATTAAGTTAAACTTTCATGTGGAAATATTTAATGTGTGTACACCATCAACCATAAATCTGAGTCTTTGTATACCCACATAATACTTACTGGCTGGAACAATGAAGTCTCTATGTAACTCATAGGTCATGAGAGGTTCTGGAAGACTCCTGGAAAAAAAGAAAAAAACCACAGCCGGATTACCAAACAAAGCCAGACATCATCTGTTTACTCACAGTGCGTAGAACCTCCTGTGTGCTTCTGAGCTAACAGGGCAGCTCTCCCAGTCAGAGAACTTTACATACCAAAAGATACATAACCACAATGCCCACTTCACTAACTGCTGTTTCCCCTAGACACCATTAACTCTTAACCAACCACAAATTCTAACCAGGTCTAAGCATACCAGGTTTCATATCTACTTTTGGAAAGTTCCAGCATGAACACAGAGCTTTGCATGACTTAAGCAATACAGGTATGGTTTTGAAAGGCATTTTTAAAATATTGATATCAAAAGAAAACACAGAAAATAATAAAGAAACACAAAACAAAGCCTCTCTTGATATTTCTATTAAAATAACTACTTTTTAATTTTTAATGCCTAAATACACATAGAGCAGTGGTTCCCAACCTTCTTGGGATATATATATACATATACATATACATGTACATGTACGTGTGTGTGTGTGTGTGTATATATATATATATATATATATATATATATATATATCAGATGGTATGACTCAAAACCACAGCAAGACTACAGTTGTAAAATAGCCATGAGATAAGTTTATGGCTGAGGATCATCACAACATGAGGACCTGTGCTGAGGGTTCATAGCATTAGGAAGATTGAGAACCACTGATAAAGAGGAAACATTAATTAATATATATGTATACGCGCGCGCGCACACACACACACACACACACACACACACACGATGGCTTTGCAGTCTGTGGCTATGAAAATTGAGATAGAATCAGGATGGCAATGTAATAACACACACAGCATTTAGTTTTCTGCAAACTGCATTATGTAAACAGGAGCATAGTGCTGAGCTTTAATCAACCCTGCTAATATGTTAACATATCTTTGCCAGGCCACGGCTGTTACCTGCATAACCCCTAGAGAACACGTGTCAGTCTACAGAACTGCTCAGGCAGGGTACTGGGAACATCTGAAAGGCTGTAAACCTGGGACTCAGAATTCATCTTGAAATGTTTAAAACACAGTCAAATATGCCAGCATGCACACAGACAGAGTCGCACACAGACACACAGACACACACAGACACACACAGACACACACACACACACACACACACGCAAATACAGCAAACAGTGCCAGGGATAAGGAAGGCTGCTCCACACCGATAAAAGGGTTGCCTCACTGAGCACAAACCAAGAGCTCAAATCAAGCAACAGAGCTTGAACTACATGAGCAGAATCTGACAGACTTCATGGAGCAGGCAAACCCACAACTTCAGACCCAAATTTGAATCTCTCTGTCGTCACCGCTGACAGAACAAGTAGAAGTCAGGCAGGAAACAATGTTTGGCCAAAACTCCACACCTCCTTTATGCAAGGGCACATCCATTACCTAAGTGACCATCTGCGCAAACACAGAATATATAACGGACCCTGCAAACAGAAAAAACTGGGTCTGTAAGAGAAACCGTAGTCTGGGCTATGAAACACATCTTTGTCAACTTGAAAAAAGTTCAAGTCAAAGGCAGTACATTCTTGGATTTCAATAAAAGAAGAGAGGCAAAAGAGATGTTTCAGTGGGTAAAGTGTTTGGGACAGCAACAGCCATATCTAAAGCTGAGTGCAGTGCTACAAAGGCACCATCCAGTTTGTGGAGCTGAGCAACCGATCAATAAACTCCAGGTTCAATGGAACTTCCTGTCTCAAAACAATGCAGTGATTCCCAAAGTCTACCTCTAGTCAGCGTGCTCAGGGAGGTGGAGATTCACACTGGGACATGTGAAAAGGGACTTGTTTCTAAGATGTATGAAGAACTGTAAAAAGGACAATCTTTTTTCTTGAACAAGGAAAGACACAGGCAGACACTTCACCTAGGAATGAGTATACATGGGTGGCGAATCGCTCACACACCAGGAAAGTTTTAGACACTGAGGACGTTCACACTGAAAGAACAGCAAGGGGCCAGCACACGCTTACCAGAGAGACTAATGTAAGAAAGGTGACCTGATTCAGAGGTCCCAGAGGAAGCAGGACTTGTGGATACTGTTGGTGGGGAATTTGAGAAACCGGGTCACATTTGGAAGAGCCGAACAGTTTCCAAACAGTTAAGCATATACCTCCCACGTGGCCCAGGTGTTTGCCCACTAGGATTCATCCAAAAGAAACGAAAATCTTTGTCTCAAAGATTATACACAGGCATTTAAGCAGTTTTGTGTACAGCAGCCAAGAGGTACCCAAATACTCATCAATAGATTAAGGGATTTCAACATGCCACAACAATTATTCTAATTAGTCTAAGTCAAAATAAAATTTTGAAGTACCCACTGAACAATTCCACTTATACAGATTATAAAAACGCAAATTAAGACATAAAGCCGGAAATCGGATAAAGGTTCCCTCTGGATGAGGCTGTGATGAAGGGAGGAGCAGCAGCAAAAGCACAAGGAAATTCAGAAGCGTGATGGACAGGCTCAGTCCGGATTATGGTGATGGTTTCAGAGGAGCGGAAAGACACCAAGCGTATGAGAATGTATACTACCAATGGTGCAGCTCAGTTGCAATCAAAAAAATCTGTAAAAGGTACGCACTACCTCAATGCCTGTAATAATAAAAGGATAAAATACACATGTGAGATTCATGAAGAAAATCTATTAAAACAAAGCTATATTAGACAAAAATATTTGCAGACATGCGTCCTGCACTCAGTGTGGGTGCCAGTGCACACACGGACAGTCCCTTTCCAACAGCCACAAGCCACAGCACGGAGAACTAGCTGCCTCAGTTCCCCTGTCCTCCCCCTACATTCCCTTATTCTTTTTATATTACTTTATTTTCTATATTTTTTGTTTACATTCCAAACTCTTTCCCCTTTCCGAGATCCCCCCTCACCATATGTCCCATAAGTCCTCTTCCCTCCACCCATTCTCCAAACACCACTGCCCCCCCCCCATTTCTCTGTTCTGGTACTCTCCTACAATACTGGATCAAGTCTTTTAGGGACCAGGGCCCTCTCCTTCCTTCTTCTTGGGAATCTTTTGATTTGCTAATTGTGTCTTGAGTATTCAGAGCTTCTGGGCTAACTAATATCCACTTATCAGTGATTGCATTTCATGTGTGTTCTTTTGTGATTAGGTTAGCTCACTTAGGATGATATTTTCCAGTTCCAAACATTTGCCTACAAATTTCATGAATTCATTGTTTTTAACTGCTGAGTACTATTCCATTGTGTAAATATACTACATTTTCTGTATCCATTCCTCCACTGAGGGACAACTGGGTTCTTTCCAGCTTCTGGCTATTATAATAAATAAGGCTGCTATGAACATAGTGCAGCATGTGTCTTTATTGCATGAAGGGGAATCCTCTGGGTATATGCCCAGGAGTGGTATGGCAGGGTCCTCTGAAAGTGTCATGCTCAACTTTCTGAGGAACCACCAGACTGATTTCCAGAGTGGTTGTACCATCTTGCAATCCCACCAACAGTGGAGGAGTGTTCCTCTTTCTCCACATCCTCGCCAACACCTGCTGTCTCTTGAGTTTTTAATCTTAGCCATCCTGACTGGTGTGAGGTAGAATCTCAGGGTTGTTTTGATTTGCATGTCCCTGATGACTAATGATGATGAACATCTATCTCTTAAGGTGCTTCTTAGCCATTCAAATTTGTTCAGGTGAAAATTTTTTGTTTAGCTCTGTACCCCATTTTTAATAGTGTTTTTTTCGTTCCCTGGGATCTGACTTCTTGAGTTCTTTGTATATATTGGATGTGGGGTTGGTGAAGATCTTCTCCCAATTAGTTGGTTGCTGTTTGGTCCTTCTGATGGTGTCCTTTGCCTTACAGAAACTTTGTAAATTTATGAGGTCCCATTTGTCAATTCTTGATCTTAGAGCATAAGCTATTGGTGTTCTGTTGAGGAACTTTCCCCTGTGCCCATGTCCTCAAGGGTCTTCCCCAGTTTCTTTTCTATTAGTTTTAGTGTGTCTGTGTTTATGTGGAGGTCCTTGATCCACTTGGAGTACAAGGAAACACAAGTTACATATGCCAGTGACATCACAGTCTCATCCAGGAGAAAGACAGCCAATAGGTCAGTTTTCTGAGGTTTTGTTTCCGAGCACAGACCAGTGAGCAGAAAGAGCAGAGGAAGGGAAAGTATCCATTTTCACAGAAGAAAATTCTGGGTACTGGGTTGGAAGGAAAGGGAATACAAACACATAGCAGCAGCGAAGAGAGAAGAGGTTTTCTTCTCCTTTAACACTGAAGGAGTGTCTCAGTATCTTCTACTTATATCACTGCCACATGTCAAGCTGGCAATGCAGCATAAAAAACAAATACCATTAACGTTAGGGAAGCAGTAGTTGGAAACAATTACAAGTTCTCCATGCAAACCTTGTTACACGGAGTCCTGGATCTCCCAGCCTCCCACCGGGCCACCCTTCAGATCTGTTGGAGGACGTAAATCGTAATAGTTACCCACGCTGGCGGTTCCTTCCCTGTGAACCAATTCCGACTCCCACTCTTAAAGGAAGTTACCTCCAGGTAAAAATCACTTCACCAGAAACCTCACAAACTGCTCAGTGTTGCCTGACAGTGGGAAACTGTAGCAATGAACACATCACTGGTAATTAAAACCACGGACTGCCCAGACATAAATCACACAGAGGGCTGGGAGCCGGGCCTCTCAGAGCCCAGGACAGCAGGAGGCCGAGGGAGGGCCGTGGGGAGGGGCACTGCAGTGCGCACTGGCTCTGTTTTGTGACACAACCAGGCTGCCTCGCTGCTTCTGCTTCTACTCCTGCTGCTTCCCTCCTCCAGTTCTAGCTTCGCTCCCATCCCACAGAGGCTGGCAAGTGCAGGGAGCATCACAGGCAAAAAGCTGAGAGGAGAGAAGCGTTGTGCTTCAGAGCTATGCCCTGCTGCTGTGAGTGACAGAGCTGGGATGCTGACCCTGGCCAGCCACTGGCCCCGGACCTCGAATCCTTACCCCATCACATACATAGCAATGTCTCTCAGGGCTGAAAAAGCTATTGGCTTTAGCCACAATTCTGTAGGAAACATGGAGGTGTGGGGAGCCCTCAAATCTTCTCCCACAAAACATCAATCAGAAAAGAGTATCACCTAAATCCTAATGCGCCTACAGTTGCAGCCCAGGAGGAGAGACCGCCACCTATCTCTCCTGGCTCACAGCACTTCCTTCTGCCATGTTAGGAAAATTGCTCAACACAGGTAGAATGCTTGGATTTCTGACCAAATTATACAATAACAGTGTCACATAATGTTTTTCTGTATGCAGTGGATGATTTAAAGTGAAATTCAATGGGATAAATGGGCTGAGAGAAGGGGAAAGTAATGCAGCCCAGGCCAGCATGGACAAGGAGCCAGCGCCAGAGAATCTCGAGGTTCAGACACAAAGTGTGCCTGTGAATACGAAGAAGCCCCGATGTCACCAAGTTAACTCCCCAACAAGGGAACAGAAAAGAACCCTGAGGGGCGAGAAGCAGGAAGCACAATTTACTATCAAGAGGTTGAGTTTTCCATCAATAACCATCATTTGGACAGTTTCTTTTTGTTTGTTTGTTTGTTTGTATGTTTTTTTTTGGATTCGGTTTTTTTCAAGACAGGGTTTCTCTGTGTAGCCCTGGCTGTCCTGGAACTCACTCTGTAGACCAGGCAGGCCTCGAACTCAGATATCCACCTGCCTCTGCCTCGCAGAGTGCTGGGATTACAGGTGTGTGCCACCACCACCCGTCTTGGACAGTTTCTTTATCTGCACTAGGTATAATGGATCAATCTACTGCTGGGCGGGTCCAAGGCCCGTGGTGAGAGGAGCACACCCACCATTCTGTTCTTCTCCCAGCCACTCTTTCCTCTGCCCGTCTAACAGAGGTGCTGACTGCAGCACTACTGAAGAATGCCCATATTATATACAGGATCAAATAATTCTTTACCGAGAGAAGGGGGGATTAACAGCTCCCTCCCATCCCCTACCTACAGAGGTCAGGAAGGCTCCCTCCAGTACCTGTAACAATTTACACACACACACACACACACCAAAAAAAAAAAAAAAAGGTGCAGGGGCTGCAGAGACGGCTTACAAGTCAAGATTACTAACTGCTATTCCAGAAGATCCAGGATCAGTTCCTGGGGAACGAATGACAGATAAGAATCCCTTGTAACTCTGGTTCCCAAAGGAACTGGCGCCTTCCCCAGTCTCCACAGATAGTGCACATACACGGCACACAGGCATAGCTGAGGTAAAATATCCACACACACAAAATTAACACCAATAAATGAGAGAGAGCTTGCAGATATCACCAATCCTCTTGCAGATGGTTGGTGGAACCATCTCAGGTGGAAACGCTGCTAGCACTCTTCAGTGACAGAAGGGGACACTGCAGTGAGCAGCACTCACGAGACACCTATGTCTCCAGGGAACTGACACCCGAACCCCAGAGCTCAGCCATTCCAATCCGCATCCAAACACCAGTCACTACTCATGGCAAGCGAGATACTACGAATGTATGTTTAGCTTTATTTTTGCTGCTAAAACAGCTCTGGGTAACAGTAATGTACACAATAGTTGAAGAATGAGAGATGTGTTTAAATGACATGCTCAAAAGCTGGTAAAGAACACCTGAACCCAATGTCCAATTTAGTAAGACTCAGAATACAAGCAGCAGTGGTGACAAGCTGGCAAAAGACACCAGGAAGAGCGTGGCACCGCTGTGACAGGCTACTTAAATAAGTTGATTAGATACAGCCTGATCTGACCCCAACAAAGGCTACAGGGGTAACCATGTCTCAGGAAATGCAAAGGTCAGAGAACCATGCTCTAACACCACAAGGGTATACAAGACCACGGAAAATGGGCAGTTCTCTATTTAAAAAGCAGTCATCAACAGGCACCACTGGCAGGGCCCGGGGAGGATTGTACGCCTTAAGTCAGACTCAAAGACCAGTAATCATATGAATTATCAATATCACCTAAATCCTGGGAGCTCAGGCTGAGGAACACTGGATGGGCTGATGCTGACGGCCATAATAATTATCTTCTGGTCACCCTTTTTACAAGTCTTTCTGTTTTAAATAGATTATTCTTATAAGTGTGTATTAGTACAGTAATATATCTGCAAAACTCTGTTTAGTATCAGACCTAAAGGGGCAGGGCAAAGGGGGAAATGAAGACGGTGGGATGAGCGCCTGAGCAGCAGAGAGCCGTGGGAGCCGCCGCCATACTCCCCTCGGTCTCTGGTGTGAAGCGCTTCGTCAGTTTATAAACGATAAAGTCAGAGTTAGATTCTCATGTCCTCATGGGAGCCAATGCAGCTGCACGAGAAAATCACCCTACACCGGCCCCGGCCTGGCCACGCACGCCACCCGTCACCCTCTCTGCCTCAAAGGGCGCCGGCAGAGAATGCGGCTGTGACTGCCCCTCCCTGTTGTAGCTCCTCAGTAACCCACAGCGTTCCTCAGGAAGCTCCTCATGAAGAAACGAGGCAGCAGTGTGTTCTCCTCCCAGCCCTGTGATCTTTTCTGTATAAACACATCTGAAAATGTCTTAAAAACCTCAACAAGTAAACTTTTCAAGTACTTTTATGTCTTATAGTATACTTTTCTGCTCAAAATAGTGAAATTAAAAGTCTTCCCTTTAGTTTAAAACATAAAAGATTCAATGCATTTAATAAACAGCCTCCCTGCCGGGCGTTGGTGGCGCACGCCTGTAATCCCAGCACTTGGGAGGCAGAGGCAGGCTGATTTCTGAGTTCGAGGCCAGCCTGGTCTACAGAGTGAGTTCCAGGACAGCCAGAACTATACAGAGAAATCCTGTCTCGAAAAACCAAAAAAAATTAAAAAAAAAATAAACAAAAATAAACAGCCTCCCTGACTGTTGCTACATAGTGTAAAATGGAAATGCTCTGCATCTACGTCAAGATCCAAGGCCCCTCCGCTGCAGTTCCCTTAACGTGGTGCTTGTGGTGGTTGGAATAACAGCCCCCGTAGGCTCGTCTGTTTGAAGGTTTGGGACCCAGTTAACAGAGCTGGTTGGGAAGGATTAATAGGTGGGGACTAATCAGAGAAGGCATATCACTGAGGGTGATTCACTGGGGGTAGACTCTGAGGGTTCAAAGCACCATTTCAGACAACCCTCCTCGTGTGTGTGTGTGTATGTGTGTGTGTGTGTGTGCCTACAACTTATGGATCAGATGTGAGCTCTCAGCTACTGTCTGCCTGCCATCATGCTTCTCACCATGGTGATCATGGACTGACTCTGTGATTCTGTAAGCATGCCCTCAATTAAATGCCTTCTTTGAAAGTTGCCTTGGACGTGGTATCTCTTCAGATACAGCGACTAAGACACTTCTGATCTTGTTTTCTGGAACATTATTGGATACCCTGGAGATTTCCCATGTCAGTAACTGTCAATACGACTACTGTCACTTCTGTGGAGTGGACGTGGTGTGGCAGCTCACCTCAGATACTGCTTCAAGGCACTTGTTACTGTCTTCACTTCCCAATCTGCAGAATTCTCCAAGTCCAGCTCATTGCACATTTTTACATCTGGTGAACAGCAAGGGAAAAAAAAAAGTTAAAAACCTGGCCATCCAGAGATCAACTAGCTCACGAAACTTCCAATTTTAAGTGGCCAAACAACAGTTTCTCAAGAAAAGTATTGTATGCAATCTTTTAATGATATCATAAGCTACACTCTATTGATAGATAACCCCAGGACTTGAGAAGGTCTGCAGGAGAGACAAAAGGATCTAAGGTATAGACCAGGTGAGGAGGAGCGAGCCCCAGTGTGGCGGTTACAGGGCAGCTCGTGGGAAGGGAAGCTTCCACTCAGCAGCAACAGCTCAGAGCGCAGGGCTGGTCTCCACTGGGGCGACCTCTGTGCCCTGAGTCTTCCCGGAGAAACACTATCACCATTACATAAACAAGGATGTTAACTGGCAGCGGGTCAGTGGGAGAGGGAGTAATCAGTCTGGTCTCACCTTCTAACACTTGTATTCATTACAGTAGTTCTCTGTGGTTAACACATGATCAACAGGAACAGAAACACGACACCAGAGATTTAAAATGCTACTATGGTTTAATCTAATTTTAACATCCTACAATGTAAATATGGTAATATACCATGATCTTATTATCAACATGTACATTTTTTATTTCTTTGTATTGGAAAAATTAGTTCCATTATTAAGATAAAAAAAAAAAAAGTAAAAGCCAAAATCTACAATCCATGTGAGTGAAAGGATGTCTGTGTATCCCTTCACTCCAACATGACAGGCAGAGGATCAGCCTCCTGGGGGGAGGGGGTGGCGCCACTGGCATTCAGTCTCAACTTAAAGAGCTTTCCCTGTCCAAGATCAGGGTTACTGATACTTTGTTTCCTTTAGAGAAACAGCTAGTGCTCTGAAGGAAAGGTATATATCTGGGAGGTGGTGGCTCACACCTTTAATCCCAGCACAGCTTTAAGGCCTCAAGAAGCAAACAGATCTCTGTTGAATTCAAAACCAGGCTCGTCTACAGAGCTATTTCTAAAACAGCCAGTTGTACTCAGAGAAACCCGGACCCCTCCAAGAAAAGAAAAGAAGAAGAGAAGAGAAGAGAAGAGAAGAGAAGAGAAGAGAAGAGAAGAGAAGAGAAGAGAAGAGAAGAGAAGAGAAGAGAAGAGAAGAGAAAAGAAAAGAAAAGAAAAGAAAAGAAAAGAAAAGAAAGAAAAGAAAAGAGAAAAACAAAAACAAAAACAAAAACAAAAACAAAAACAAAAAACAAAAAACACCTAAGTGTGTGTGTGTGTGTGTGTGTGTGTGTGTGTGTGTTTGGGGGGGGGGGGGAGACAGGGAGAGTATGTAAGTATGTAAGAACAAACCTGAAACAAGACAGAGGAGGAAGGGCTGGAGGGGTTTAAAGTGTTAGTCCAGGTTGAAATATAAGAGAACCGTAGGAAAAGGTGTTTTCGGGGCACACTGCTGTCCTTGTCTGTCTGGGCCAGCATGCCCAGAATGCCCAGCTTACCAGCATGGCCGGCAGCCTGGGTATTCCAAAGCTGAACTTTAATGTTCTACCAGCTTGGACCAATACATCACTCCCACCCAAGTTCCAGATCCTCATCTGTACCAAGGAGAACTTGGCATAGTGAACATTTCTATAAACCTGTGTGCGCACCCTAACACATCAAAGCATGGGCAAAGTTACATGAAATGTTAAAAGGAGACTGCTCCAATAGCCGGGCCATGACAAGGAAGGACACTCATGGTGGCCCTCTTCCCAAAGGAAGAGGCAGAAAACAGGTTATAAAGAAGGGCGTTTCTGGCCATCTGGCTTCCCACACCCCTCCAGGGAGAAGGGGACAGTAGGCGACTCCTCCCTCACTGGGAGCAATGCCTCAGCTAAAAACAAACAACTAGCTGTTTCCAGAGTTCCCTCTCCCTCGTTCCAGATTTGTTTCTGCAGAGAAAAATGGTACCTTGCTGGTGCGTCCTTTTTAGAAGGAATGCTAAAAAGAAAGGCTATCCAGCTGGGACTGACACTCCAGCAGTGGCTGTGGTCTGAAGAGCTGTAGGGGTGGGCATGACCACACAGGGACAACCGCTCCAGAGGGACTCCAACTTTCTGAATATCAAACAGGAAGTGGTGGCTATTTTACACCACAACACCACACCTGTGAAGTCAAGTACTCAAAGGTCTGGAGAATTCCTAGGCACGCCAGCATTTCGATTACCACAGCTGACGGCAATAGGCCATGAACTATGGTGGTGACTGACGCCGGACAGATTTTGATCAGTCCCTACAATGCAGGACTCGTCTGTTATTGAGCCTGCCAGACAAGCCACAGATACATTCAAGAAATCAAATTAAGCACCCTGATTAAAGATGCAATCCTTTATAACTAGGACTAAATAATTCTGTTCTACCAGCTTTGCCAACCAATTACTTCTGTAACTGAATATTCTGCCTCTCATTAAATCAATTATTTAAAATCTCACTTTAAAATACAAGTCAGATAACGTTTTCAATAAACTTGTTACAAGCAAATCACCATTTTGAAATCCCTGAGGCTTCTACAGGAACTCTTTTATTTCCAGCTTCTACGAAACTATCATTCTGTATTTTGAGTTTCATATTCTTTCTATGGAAAAATAAGCCATCCTTCTAAATTCACAGAACAAAAGCAGCTGTCACTTCAGAAGTTAATGACTATGTCTATGTAATTAATCACCTATTAAATGCTCCCCGTTTTCAAAGAGCTCAGTCGTCCCTGGTAGTCCTTTGCAATCAGTGAGCTAGGTGGAATTTGTTAGTTTACTTAGGATTCACACCTAAGATATGTTTAGAGTGTTCATTTGGAATATGCATTCCACCACATGGGAGGGGACTTGTGTTTCTTCCTTGACCAAAGAACAGCATAACACATTAGTTAAAAATCTAAAGGAACAAGTGCAGATCCAAAGAGCTGGCACTGTAGCACTGTCTCCTTCTCCCATGGCTCCTGGTCACTGCTGTGGAGCTGAGGCAAAGCCTGAATAACTGGGAGTCCATACCCTACCATGGACTTGGGCCATTTTTATTTCCTTCAAAAAGCTGAAGGAGCAGAAAGTGCATGTGTTGCATAAATGTGCTGTGTCATCTCCACTTGTCCCCAGCTGTACTGCTCATGTCACCCCCGCTCTATGTACGAGGAGTGTCCAACAAAGTCAACACGAAAAGAGTTTAAATTAAAATTCTGTTATTTTTGTTTTCTACCGTCCTGTGTCTAAAAGCCACCCAGTCTTTTGTAAACCAGGCTTACAAATAGCCAAGTCCAGCAGACCACGCATGCTAAGAGCACATTCTCTCCAGGTTTCCCCTGCTCCGCTCAGGGTTCATTCTAATTTGAGAAGAAGAAAGCCTACCGGGTGCGTCAACCTCATAGCAGCTCCCATCCGCCCTCACTGTGGTAACTCATCTTCACACTCTTTCCCACTAAAACCTGCCACCGATTCCCCAAGATGCTCCACCTGCTGTTTCTCTTTGCCTTCCTCGTCGGCTACGTGTTTATAAATATTTTAAAGAGAGAGAATGAAAGAACACCTTCTCCCTGAGTGTATGTGCCCTGGTCTACAGACAGCAGGGCGGTAAGGAAGGAGGGTGGCTTCTCCCCAGGAAGAGAGCAGCCACTCAGAGGGTGCAAGGAAGGCTCAGGGGAGCTGGAAACAGAAAGCACCATCTGCTGGGCCACAGGGTCTCCTGGACCTGGCCTGAAGGAGGAGGAATGTCTCCTGACCCCTCCTGTGGGCAGAAGAGGAAGGTCAGAGAGCACGAGGAAAGGATCGGGAAGGAAAAGGAGCTGAGGAGCTCCCAGGACAAAGGGATAGAGGGTAACGGGAATGGGGGAACACCCTCATCGATTTTAATCTTAAACAGGGAAGGGAAAAACGTCACAGGAAGAGAGGCAGCGAGGGGAACCAGCAGGAGATGGAACAGAATTCCAGCCTTGGGGTCCCTACAAACGCTACATCTGTGGGTCAGAGACTATTTAAGACGTTTGAAAAGGAAATGATAAAAGTTGGTGTTAGGTCTCAAGTAAATACAGCCCCCTTCGAAAAACATAGAATGGTTTTTCCAAAATGCTTGAAAATTCAATTAGTTTTCATTTTTCATGAAGAAAATTCCATTATCAATAAAACGTGCCCTGAAAAATTTACAAATTTGAAATGAACATATTACTTTCGAGAATTCCCAGAAGACACTGGATGGCTTTAAAAAGAAATTACGCATTTATTTCGCAGGCTCATGCCCTCGTGCCCTGCCTCCTTTAGGATATAACCTTAACACCACGTAAACACAAAGTCAGTGCACATCTACAGAGGTGTGCACACGGTTATTAGAACTCTAAAATGCTTTTTAAGGTGATATTGCATCATTGAATGCTGAATACCTTATCAGAATGAAAGGAATACCTTAAGAAAACTCACCCTTGGCCAGCAAACACTGAGGCCATCTACTTTGTCAAAAGCTAAGGTTTCCGTTAGTAACAAACACAGTGTGGCATTGAAGCTACACTTCAGACAATCGGACTCCTATTACCAATTACCCAGATTAACAA
Source organism: Apodemus agrarius (assembly GCA_964023405.1). Lineage (NCBI taxonomy): Eukaryota > Metazoa > Chordata > Mammalia > Rodentia > Muridae > Apodemus > Apodemus agrarius. The sequence goes on along the minus strand of OZ030024.1, from coordinate 58,031,806 downwards.
ATCCACACTGCAGAGCCCTCTTAAAGGAATTATTTAATGGGGAAATAACAAATTAATATCTTTGTGCCAATTCTCTAACTTCCTCTGTTTGCTCAATGTTACTTTAAACGCACCATTTTCCCTGCCAACAACGGAATGACGTCCTAACACGCCTGCGTCTGGACTTCTCTCATACAGGAAAAAAGAGTTTTCTAGGTGTCTATGTTTATGCACATGCTTATTTGTATGTGTGTGCTCAGACATGTGCACGCAGATGAACTTATACATGCGTGTACATACGGGGCAGAGGCTGGTATTAAGCATCTTTCTCTGGGGCTTTTTTTTTTTTAAAAAAAAAAGAAAAAAAAGCAGTGTCTCTTTATGGAACCTCAAGCTCGCTGTTGGAGTAGATGTAATAACCAGCAAGCCCCAGGCCTTTCTGTCTTTCCTGCAACCCAGCACTGGAGTTACAAGTGTACCAGTGTAACTTCTACGTAGGTCTTAGGAACTAAACTCTGGAGTTTATGCTTGGACTACAAACACTACTGCGCCATCTCCCAGACCCCTCCAAGTGGTCTGGGCTTTTGAGGGCTTTGCAATTTTAAAATACTCTGTGAGTTGAAGACTGCCTTGGGATTTTTCCCAAGAGCAGAGGAACCCCCATAGGAGTTAAATGGCACTGTGCATGTAAAATTAGTGAGTGTAAGAACAAACTTCAAATGGCTCAGAGGTTAAGAGCACCAACTGCTCTTCCAGAGGTCCTGAGTTCAACTCCCAGCAACCACAACCGTATGTAATGGGATCTGATGCCCTCTTCTGGTATGTCTGAAGAGAGCAATGGTGTACTTATATACAATAAATAAACAAACAAACAAATTTCAAGACAATTAAACCCTTCGTGGTAAGCACAGAAACACCTGTGTTCAAAGTTTCCTTGAGTGTGCTCAAAGTAGTGATCAGATAAATCCAGGGACGCTTTGGCCCTGACTCCAAAATGTGTCTTTTTGCTTAAATGTATTCTCATAACATCATCATCTTTCCAGTCTTAAGCACTGTTAACACCAAGTTAGTTAGTGTTTCTAATTTTAAAATTAAGTAAAAGCAGATGCTGAACTCCCACTAAATTCTCCCAGCTGCTCCCGGACCACTGGCAACCTATTTAATCTGGAGCCCACTAACGGTAAAAAGGAAAATATGTCTGCACATCCAAGTTAAATGAGAGGCAAAAAATGGAAACAGCCCGTGAAAGTGAATCTATTCTAGAAAAACATGCAACTGGCAATGGGCAACTTTTGCTGCGGCCCGTGGCGGTCCGTGGCTTTGAAACATGCTTGCTTACGAAATTCTCGATTCTCACAACGCTCAAGAAGCAGCACTCCCCAAAGCCTGTCACTTGGTTTGTTCATCTCAGTTATACTCTCAAAAGTGAGCTTCTCGTACAAACAGATTCAAACGAATTCCCAGCACACCCGGGGGCATCCTTGGTGCTGATTAATTGGAGTGAGATATCAAATAAATGCTCACACAGCAAGGACAAAATGACAGATTAGTCTGATAGGCAGGCCCTCCAGGCTGATGAGCTATGACCATCCCTCAAGGGCAGCCTGCTCTGGGGCAGGGCAGACTGGAAGGAATCTTGCAAGTTGCACGGAACCGACAGTAGCAGGTAGTGCAAAAGCGCTGTGTCATTCACAGAATGTCTGGGGCAATGAAATGAATTCACTCCTGGCTTCCTCCAGTCTGCGATGCCAAGGAACGCTGTGTTATCAGCACAGATGGAGCGTAATTCTGGAGAAAAGCCTGGTGAGAACTGCAAACAACGAATCCCGGAGACACAGGCCCTCCCTGGCAGATGACAGTTCGGGAAACTATAAAAATGAGTGAGTCCCAGTGATCCTGTCTAACCAAATGTACTGTCAGAATTCCGGACAGGCAATCTGGAAACCATGCAGAGCGCAGAGGCCTCACTCCAACTCTGCTGTGAGACGCAAGCACCTGTGAGCTGCATGCTTCTGCCTTCTTGCTTATTAAGTACCAGGGATGGGGATAATCTCAGCCAACGCCGAGGACACCGCCCGCCCAAGTAAGTGGTACGAGAGAAGATGTATTCCGAAGTACACCATGTATTAATTCTGAAATATTAAGTTGCAAAGTCAACGAGCATAAACAATTAATGCATGGAAAAATGATTAAAGAGGCATACCCATCAACATACTCAGAAGTCTCTGGACCTTTGAACTCACCCCCACAACTCTGTACAGTCCTTGGTCATTTATACCTATGGAGAGAGACAAAGTGTTAGCAGGTGGCAAGGCCACTGTATTTTAAAAGCTATCAAACAGTTTCATTCCAAAATCTCTGATAACTCACAACAGCAGCATTCCTGCAGACTATAAAAATATTTGACCAAACCAAGTGATCGTCAAACTGGTCTGTCAGCTTTGTCCGTGAGCTGCGACCTGAAGCCGGCCGCTCGGGCGCGCAGCAGAATTCCACGTGGACACGGATGCCCACAGCCCTGAGAGCACGCTTAAAGCAGACACAGCCCGATGCAGCGTCCAAGTGCACTTCCATGGTTTTGTTTATTTACTTGCTTACATTTTTGGGGGGAAGTTTTAGCCCTTTTGTTAATATGAGGATAAGCACACAGAAGAAAGTGTTTGGAGGATTTTTGAAGACCAGGCACTGAATCTGTGTTTTTAAAACAGAGTTGCCATATACTCCATTGAAATGAATAAATCGTTCAACTCAATGTGTTCACTCTCTGTTGAAACCTGAAAACCTTGATCATAAAAGACAAAGGCAAGAGACATTACTCTCCAGCATAGCTTCCTGTGTCAAACATGGGCAGAGCAATGTCTTCGAGTGAACCCTCCTGTGCAGTTAAGTGACACCTGGAAGCCACCAGGAAGCTACAGGGAGGAAGCAGGTTAGGCGAGGAAGTGTGGTGTTTTAAAGCAGCACACCTTACCTGTTCCTTGAGAGACTGCCTTGAGGGGAAGGACGGGGAAGACTTCCGAGCCTCCCACAGGTGGGCTGAACCAGGACTTAAGGACGGGGCTCTGGGAGCTCACCACAGCGACATTACTTTTTATGTCTGAAATGCTCCCTAACGTATAACACGGTCCAAAATGTGGTTTTGTATCCTTACTCTCAGAGTTACAGCTTTCTGTGTGCTTGCTTTCTGCAGCACAAATGTTAAAGCTAACAGGAACACACTGGTTGCCAAAGAAATCTCTAATCCCCAGCTCTTCAGAACACAAAACAGGGACTACACTCATAACCTCCCTGCATGTGGTGGCAATAAGACTAACGCAGGGTCTAAAGGTCTGGGTTCAGATCTACCTAGACGTGAGCACGTCTGGACACTTCGGGCTTCTGGGTGGTCTAAGAACAAGGGGGGTGTTCCCTATGCTATACTGGGACGGGAAGAAGATGGTGTGAACACCTTTGTAACTCATAGCCCACTACACACACAAACTCTCAGCATTCAGTCAAAATCAGTATTCTCTTCTCCTGCAGCATGCAGTCCTCTTATCCATTTTCCTGTGTGGAACACGTGTGGAAGCCAAAGGCTGGCATCAAGATGTCTTGGTCTGAACAGCAGCTTTTCTATCTCCGTATTGTCTGAGGCAGGGTCTCTGATCCTACAACTCACCGTTACAGACAGACCAGCTGGGCAGGAACAGGAACCTCATGGTGTACACCATACAGCCCTGTGGGCACAGTGCACGCTGCCCTGCTTGGCGTCTATGTGGGTAAGGGTGCGAAGGATCTGAACTCAGGTCCTTGAGCATGTTATCTGCATGGAGCTACCACTCCCACACTATAGTTTCCTTTTTACTTCTTCCTGGCAATACTGAGATGAATCTAAGCCTTCAAGCACGCCAGGCAAGAGCTGTAGCCCTGGACTTCCTGTTTTTGTTGTTGTTTTCTGTTTGTTTTTTGGATTTGATTTTTTTCGAGACAGGGTTTCTCTGTGTAGCCCTGGCTGTCCTGGAACTCACTCTGTAGACCAGGCTGGCCTCAAACTCAGAAATCCACCTGCCTCTGCCTCCCAAGTGCTGGGATTACAGGTGTGTGCCACCACCGCCCGACAGCCCTGGACTTCCTTATCCCCCATCCCTTCCTTATTCATTTCCTTCACTTCTCAAATAGTGTGTATGTGGGGATGGGGGCTGAGGAGGTGCCATCAGTTACAGACTAAATTATGAAGCAGAACCTTCTACTGCTAAACTTCTACTTGAAATTTCTAGTTACTACCTACGTTTAATTTTTTTACCTTTATTTTTATTTTTTCTGTATATGGGGATTTTACCTACACATATATGCATACACCTTATACATGCAATACCCAAAGAGGCACCCACATCCCCTATGACTGGTTACAGCAGAGCCTCCATGTGGGTTCTAGGAATCAAACCAGGATCCTCTAGAAGAGCAGTCAGTGCTCCTAACGACAAAGCCATCTCTCCAGGATCCCTGTATTTAGACAGAGGATATTTAAAAGATGCATTAACTTCAATTATATGGCCTAAACCCTTAGTAGAAAAGTTTTTGGGAACAGACAGTGACCAACCAGACAACATGAAGACATAAGAAGACAACCGCGACCCACGGGCAAGGGGGAAACAAACAGAACAAACCATGCCAACTTCTTACCAAAACTAAAGTTCCCGGGGTGTGGGGGAAATCACTTCTGGTATAAATCATGCACCGTATGATCCTATGCTGTCACAGCCTGAGCCCAGAGACTGACACCCCTTCTCTCCCAATGTCTCATTAGAGCCAGGAGGGCAGAACTAGCCCAGAGTCTAGACACACGTATCTAAAACAGTGACAGTCTACCCCAGCCGCAGAGAATCCCCTCCGTAAGGAGAATGCCTACAGCTGAAGGGGAAGGACAGCACAGCCCTACCAAGGAGGAGCAAAGAGCGAAGGAAACTTCTGAGAAGCAAGATCAGAACAATTCACAAAAGGATAAAAGGCTGAGCCTGGTTCCTCACAACACTAAGGGCTCGTCCTAAGGGTTTCAAACACCCCAGAATCACTGCTTAATTTAAGTAGTTTGACCTCAGTGACAGAAGTCATAAGAGCAAGTCACATTCTGCAGCCAGACAAACTTGAGCATTTATGAAAAGTGGCAGAAATACACAGAGATGACCTAAGAATGTCACTTCAGCCATGATAATCATTCTGAGCTTATAATTACTATCAAATAATTGATCGGGCTAAGTTCATCAACCTTCGGGAGCTAGAGTTAGTTATTATCGCATATAAAAGTGCAAAGAAGCTCCTCAACAAATAAATTCCTCTTTCCAAATAAATTTAAATAAAACCTGGACAAAGGCAGGCTGGAAATGGCATGTTAGACATCAAGTCTTCCAGGATTTCCTGTTTCTTCTTACTCTTCTTAAAGGCTGCCAACCAACCAGTATGCCTTTCACGCAGGAACACATACCTGTTCACAGCAACACATGAGTTGCAGATGGAGGGAGATGTAACTGATATACCAACTGATATGTGACTTAGCACAACCTCGCCAGCAGCTTCCTTTCCAGAATTCCCTCTTTTAATCGAAAGATTATGCCAAACACCCAAAGTTAGAATTCTGAAATCCGCCTTGAGCTCTTCCTTATTTGTCTACATTCAGTAAGTCAGAGGATACTAGGATACTTTTCCTGTGCAAAGCACGCAGAGCACATGCTAACTATTAAAATAAACATAAACGAACACAGCCAGAATCCATCCCACCAACACCTTTACCCTTTTCACTGCTGCAGAAACTTCTGTATAAGGTCCTCCCACCCCATTTACCCTACGCATCCACAATGGGCCCTATCCCACCTATCTACTGTACCTCTTGGAGAATTCTGAGTTTTACTCAGAACAGACTACAGGCAGTCACCTGCAAACACTGGAGTTCAGAACGTGTTTAGTGGCTGCATCAGCTGCTATCTCAGCTGCCAAGCCACTGATCCCTCATGCTCCAAACTTACCCATCTGGCATGACCGTTCCCTAAACATGTGCCACGTAGGACTCGGGCTTCCCAAGGCCAAGAGCAAAACGGGTTCTCATTCACATCTAATCCTGGAAAAACTCAATTTTTCTCATACCACCTCACATAAGTCTGCCTGGTTTTTTGCGTTTTGTTTTTGTTTTCGTTTTTATTTTTTTAACGTAACTCACAGTTAATTCCTTCCAATTTGTTGTTTCATGTTTTTTTAAAACAAGCCATAGCAATCCTGAAGCCAGGGCTGAGGGCCTGGCCTGGTCCCAGGGCCGTTCCTTATTTCCTTCATGCAGTGAAGAACTTCAACTTCATTTTCACTGTGATAAAAAACAATGTTCCCACCCTGCCAATCTAGAGAAGCACATACTAAACGATCATGTATTGAATGTTCCCTTTCAACTTAAAAAAATCTAAGTCCCCAAACACATGCCGCCTTTGTCTTTAAACAAATGCAGACGTGTACTTTACCCACAGGTTTCTCCTCCCCAGGACAGAGCTCACCTAGAAAACTACTCATTTAATTGTGTCTTCTGTTCTACTTCCATGGTCACTTGTATACAAACAACGGGTGCGAAATATATATATCTATAAATTAAGTTAAATTTATAAAGATTAGGACAAAACAGAAATCCGACCTGAAAAAGTTAAAGTATACAAATCACCGTACATTTTCCAGGACATAAATGCTCACTGATGCACAGTAGTAATTTTCTAAGTTAAATTGTAATCTCTACAACGGTTGCACCCACAAAGGTTTCCCCTCTCTTCACCAGTGAGATAAAGTAGACATGGGCGGACCTCCACAGCACCGCCAGGGGGAGCTGCGGCCTCTGAGAATGGCAGGTGTGCTGAAATCCACCGGGTCCCACACAGCTCGGCCTGTCTCACAGTCTGCTCTGCTGGGAGCTATCCCACAGGGACGCCCATCCTCCACAAGGAAAGGATCCAAAAGCAAGAGCAGGGCCCTGTCTGCAGTCGGTCTCTTCTCACAGCCAGAGGGAAGCAGCTGGCACTGGCTGCACCCACAGGCTCGGCGAAGAAGAAGGGAAGAGGAAGGAGAGGAAGGGCACACAGGAAGGAGCAGGAAAACAAAAGACAGTAGAACTAAGAGGGGCGGAACTAAGGAGGGGTGGGGGCGGAGAGGTGGGGGAGGGGAGGGCCGAGATCCCTTACATTGTATAACAAACAAGCACACACTAACAACGAGAAGAGTTGAGCGCTTGTTTAGTTTTTAACTGCGCTGTAAAATTTAAACCTAATTCCAAACTAGCTAGGTGTATTATTATCCATGAAAGACATGCTGGCCGCGACCCACATTTATAAAATACAGCACATGCTAGGAAGAGAATCAACATTTGTTTAATAGAAATGACTCATGGGAAATGTGTATCTCTTAGCCAGCAGGAAGGTCCAGTGGTTAAAGGCACATGGCCAGTTAAGCCTGGCAACCTGAGTTCAGTTGCTGGACCCCACATGGCGGTAAGACAGAACTCCCAAGTTGTCCTGTGACCTACACATACACACAAAGGAACAGGTGTGCACTGGCACAAAATAAATGAATAAATGTAATACATATATTAAGAAAATATAGAATTCCTGTTCACCAAAAATATCTCCAACTTTTTCTGTCCTTTGACCCGATAATTAGCATGCAGGAGAATAGCACCACAGACAAGAGCTGGGAAGTGAAGTACTTATGGTGTAGGCATAAGGTTCTAAGTTCAGATTTCCCAGTTCCTGTGTAAAAACAAAACATTGCCAAAACTAGCATTCGTGGGTGGCGTCTCCGCTATGTGCCATCCTCAGGTGTCTTGCTGTCAGTTGCAAACTTGATTTAACATCCTCATTTGTAAAATGCACTTCTTTGAGAATTCCATACATGCATATAAAACATGTGGCTCCTGCTCAGCCCACAGCGCCCAGGCCTTCTCTCCACCCTTACCCACCTCCCACAGCCATGCCCACTCAGGCCAACCTGTGCCGTCTTTGTACCCGTGGGTGTGGGGTCCTCACTGGCACATGCTCTTCCTTCTTCACATTCTCCACCCAAAGCACATAGGAAAGAGGCAGTCTGGCACATGCCAGGAACTATGACCCACAGGCACGGCCAACATCCCACTCCCACTTCCCAACCCAGCAGCAGCTGGAGAAGGCACAAGGTGAGCACCAGACCTAAGCCGGGATTTCTGCATGTAGAGCAAAGCTTATGACCTCTAACGTGAGTCTCAAATACAGCAGGCATTGGGTTTATTAAAAGCTACCTTTGAAGGCAGATCAAATGGACGACACACAAATATGGCTGCCCTTACTTCCTGTTCACACAAAACAGAGAGAAGGCCTCTGTTTCAGGGTAGACAGCCCCTGGACTCACTATATTTCATCATCCAAGCCAGCAGGTGAAGCGCTCGGACAGAGACCGAAGCAAAGCTGTGGGAGAACAGAGAAGAGCTCCCAGGGTCCGAACTGCACAAGTCTCAGTCCTGCCCGTCTCTGGATCTCAGCGGCAGCGATGATTCTCCATGTGGGTCCCGCCGTCTCTCCTCATGGTTCGATTCTTGACAAAAGGAACGTGCCATACAGTGTCCCCAGTACGAGCTGTGAGACAGCTGCAGGCTTCCTCTAACTGGTGCTGCACCAGCAACAGAACCAAGCCTATTAAATCGTGTACCTGCCTACCCACCTCCTGCACTGTCTGGGGGCTGAGAACACCTATGGTACTCTATAAATACATCAACGCGACTCTCCTGGAACTTAGACAGTGTCGAAGGCAGATCCCATGCTGATATTGCATCTTCCAGAAAGAGATGCTCAGGCACTGGGCACGTCTTCCCTCGCCACGCAGGGGTACACTGAGGCAGGTGTCGCTTGGGGACATGTTAGTGCAAACGTAGTCGAGCAGGTCAGGAGCATGCTGTCTGCACACCCAGTTTGTACCCAGCACAGACACACTCCCATCGTCCCTCTCCTCTTCCTTTCCCAGTGTCCACACCTTCTACTGCATTCTTCGATCCCCGTCACCCCTGTACACTTCCCTTCACCTCCGATGAGCCCGCCCACCGAGCTTCCATCTCCTTGAGATCACTTTGGTGAAGAGCTCAGACCTAAGCCACTCCCTCAGGTGTGACGGGTGTGACGCCCAGTACGCGGCTTTCCACTGATGGTCTCCACACCCGCTCACACCCGTCCTTCCCCTTGAGTTATTGAGGGAGGACACCATCACACAGGCTCATGTGGGAAACCCAGTAAGACGAGTCTCACCTGCAGGGAGGAGGAGGATGAGGAGGAGGAGGAGGAGGAGGAGGAGGAGGAGGAGGAGGAGGAGGTTTCTTGCCTTCTGTCTCAGTTTTCTGGAGTAACCAAGTTGGTCAGGGGTCTCCTGTGTGGATTCCTTCCTACCGTGCTCCCCTGATCTCTCTACAACTGTCTTTTGGAGGAAGGGCAGAGGTGCCTTGTAGGTGCTAACTGAGTGAGTGATACAGCACTTCGCGATGAGCCGTCCTACCTTCGATTAGTTACGGTTCCTTCCTGTTTGTCCTTGCTATCGTCCCCTCAACACGAAGACTTGCGCAGTCATATGATGACCTCGTTATACCCGTGGCCATCATTCCTTGACCCTTGACCCTTCACCTCTGGGATGGCATCCTTCTCTCTCAGCTCCAACTGAGTTCCTATACATACGTCACAAGAACCTTGGATTCAGAAAATCTAAACGCAAACTCCTCACCAACTCACTGCTCACCTCGAATCTCAGCCTGGGCTAAATGCATCACAGACCTGGGCCTGGGAGGTTAGTGGCTTCCACGTTTGCCTCCTTTCCTTCCTGGAACTACCAGGCAGGCCAACTTTCTTTTTTAACTGTTATAGAAAAATATGAAACCTGTAAGCCATTTCCAACGTACTAGCACATGCACACAATATATTTCCATATATATATATATATATATATATATATATATATGGAAATATTATATATATGTGGAAATATTATATATATATAATGTAATGAGAATTTCCATATATATACATATATATATTTAATGAGAATTCCGATCATTGTTATATATAACCATGCTTATTTTCTGTAATGTTCATCATGATGAAAACATTTCATTCTTTCCTTCTGACTCTCTGGAAGGTACACTTTACTGCTTCTTTCTGCAATCACCCAGCTACACAACAACACACCGGCAGGCACTTCTATCATGCTAACTTGCCCACTGACCAACCTCTCTCAGCCCCCGCCCCTGGCCCCGCCCGAGACCCCACCTCCGCCCGCAGCCTGTGGCATCCACTATTCTACTCCCGACCAGTCACTTTCTCAAAACATCTATGAGTGAAGTCCCAGAGATGCAGTCTGGTACCAGCCTTTCTGTGCCAGGCTTACTTCCATTCATCTCGGAATCTTTGGTGTCGGGACAAACAGCAAGAGCACATTTTTGTTGTGGCTCTCTGTATGTGCACATAAACTACATTTTCTTTATCCAGTCATCAGCTGGATGCTTAGGCTGCTCCCATTTCTTGGCTACTGTACATAATGTTGTGACACGCTGGCTTCACTTCCTCTGACTACACAAGCAGGAGTATGACCACTCGACCATACGACACTTCTATAATCAATTTTTGAAGCATCTCCGTGCTGTACATATCTTCATTTACATCGCTATCACCTCTTATATAAATCATGTCTGAAATCCTAATAACCATTCTGCCGGCCATCTTTTGCTATCTGATCCTCATCAATCCAACTTCCAGATTACTTTCAGCACACTGCTGTTCAAATCCGTCAACAGCTCACGCCAGTCTATGGCAACCCAGCCCAGCAGCTAAAATGTGTCCCAATGCATTCAACTGTTCACAAAAGCATCATCTCACGCCAGTCACCCTCCACAGCCAGTAAAACCTTGCCCCAGTGCCTTCTGATCCAAAATGCCCTCTAGAGCATAGAGCAGGTTACCCTTAGAAATAGCGTCCCCTTCCTTTTATAAGGAAGAAAGGGTTTGCTTGAGTTTCCCAAGTGTCTAGGTTTTCTCCCACAGCCCACTCTCATCATGCTACTCTTGGTGGTGCTCTTTGTAACTGAGTGTGAATGAAGCAAGCAAAAGGTAGTACTCTAGCAACTGAGGCTCACAAGCAGACAGTCGTCCCTACTGCAATTGAGGCTCACATGTGGACGGACAGTTGTCCCTACTGCAAGAGTCTTTTTTTCCTCTACCAGTCTCCAAGAAACGGCATGAGATCACTCATAAGAGGAATGCAGGATAAACTCTCAGGGATGTCTTACTGTTACTACTGACTGTCAACTGGACAAGACCTAGACTAACCAAGAGAGTGTGCCTCACATTGGTATCTGTGAGGAAATCTATTATACAGAGTTAGCTTAGACTCTGGGCATGCCTACAGAGAAACTCATAATCCGATTAACAGAAGTGGGAAGACAGACTAGACCCAGTCCTTCCATGGGCTTGGGTCTCCAAATGCATAAACAGGGGAAAGCTAGCTTGAGTATGTTGCATTTAGATTTCCTGACTGAAGGTCACGTGACCAACTGCGACCAATTGCGTCAAGCCCACGCAGCCTTGACTTCCTCCCTAGGTGTACTGCATCTTGAACTGAGTCCTCCTTACATTCCTAGTCCATGGTGATCAGCACAGCACCAGTAAAGGTAACTGAGATACCACCATTGTCTTAGAATTAGGCTGAGCCTCACCTTAATCCTGCATTATCTTCCTGTAGCCAGGAAAACCAAAGTATTAAAGTAAGCTGAGATGGATGGGATAGCAAAATATACTCATCACAATACACACACAACTCGGGCTTCAGTGATGGAAAGTTTTGACGAACGTGAATTAGAAGAGAGCCTCAGGCACAAAGCAGAAGTTGGCTCCTGCTCTGTGGAAGCCTCATTTCATTTCTTCCCCACACAGACCAAAGCATCACTGGCCTAGAAGCAATGTCTGTTTTCAAAGCAGCCACGGCACCAGGTAATAATCAATCCCAGGCAACCAGCACAAATCTTACCCTCGTCTCTTCCCTTCTGTGCATTTTCCAGGAGCCCAAGACAATGTGCTAGCCACAGTGGCTCTTCCAAGCATCTTCCTTCTTACCATCTGTCCCTTTCGGTACGTGAGACAGCTTACTGCTCAAGTGACCACATCATAATAAGGAACAGAAAGGGTACAAACCCCGTGGGTTAATTCTGCTGCTTGTTGGTGAAGACACACAAGATGACTGACTCACAGGAACTCAGGGGAGTTGTTCCCCTTGTAAGCGGGAATGGGGAGAAAGAAGTATTCATGAAGAGTTCGTCGGTGTTCCTACAGCCTTGAATCAATGGCGGTACTTCCTAAGTACCAGTGGCACCAATTGCTAAATTTACATCTGTGTTGTGGGGTGGGAGGGGGTATTCAACTTGTGCCATTACCACAACAATAGAGAGGAGACACACAGGCACAGCCTCCTTCACAGATCATGAAAGGAAGATGAAGACAGGACTGTGCTGATAACATTCAAGCTGAGGTGCTCGTGAGGCCTGGCTTCAGAGTCTGCGCTCATCCACTGCTCTAGGGAAATAAAGGCATCAAGATAAAGCGTCACAAACACACAAAACCAAGACCACAAACCTATAGCAAAAAATTTTTACCAAGAGAACTCTATCAAGTTCCCAAGTTCTCTGTCTAAGCACACACCCAGCATGACTTGAAAACGCACCATTGCTGCTTTCTTGCCCCGTGCTACATCCAACCCCACACACACCCAAAGCTAGACCATTCGTGTTCTTACTAGACACAGCTCACTCCTGCTGCATGGATTCAGGGGCTAAGGGATGTGAAGAAAACAACGGATGAACAAAGGAGGAAGGAAAGCTGGAGAACTCTTGACTGACAAAAAGAGCCACTCAACAAGAGAAGAATTAACAGCCACACATCAACCTTCCCGCACAGGGACATGAGCTATGAACAAGTCATTCACTGTGGCGGTGACTCTTCTGGCCTGCCTCGCCTGGTTGCACAATTGCAGCACTGCTTTGCAGTTCTGCAGACACCTCTTGCTCTCCAGCTCCCTCCATGTGAGACTGTCCTCTCTGCTCCCGCCCACTCTCGCCTCAAACCAAAGCTGATTAAAACAGAAATGGTGAGCGAGACACCCATTTGCTCGTGTAAGCTTTGTGGGGATAGCTGTTCTTTGTTTTCTTCATGTCACATGGGATTTGCCCTTGGCGATGTGAGATTACTGTGCGATCACGGTCAAATGCTGCCAGTTCACCCGGGCACCTTACCACACAAACACACCTCCAAAGATTAATACTGAAACCACACATTAGCTTCTGGAAAAACACGTGTCCTGGGCCCCCACACCAGCTGAGCACTCTGTGGAAGCAAGCGCAATGCCCAAGCCAATGTCAGGAGAATTCTCCAAAAATGTTCGGAGGAAGAGAAATCACTTAGATGTGACAAGTCAAGGTCTGTCGTGTCTCTTCTATCCCATGCAGTCACAGCTTGTTACAATGCTGAGTTTGATAACTGACAGCTTGCCTACACCAACAGTTTAATGCCATGCTCTAGAAAAGTAAAGTGAATATTCAAATTACACACATATGGAAGATTTTAAAGAGAAACTTCATAAACAAAAGTGACATACAAATTTAGTTTTAACATGACTATTTTAAAAACAGAAGCTAAGATGTTTTTAAGCAAAAAAAAAAATTTACTGTTTTTGCTTGCATTATAGTACATATACCTCAAAATTAGGTGTTATGTGTGCCTATCAAGGAAAAAAAATGTACTGGGCATGTTTCCTCTCTAGGACGGGGAATTATTTACTTTAGAAAATTACATAAGCATATTTCACACTCTAAAATACTTCACTCTCCTCCATATGCAAGATGATCTTTCTCTGTCTTCTATATTACCCATAACTCACAAAGATGCTGACATAAACTCCTCTATATGTGACATGGAAATATTCATCCTAACCACATACAGAAAACCAACCCTTCTAATAATTTTATAACCTGTAATTTGTCAACTTGCCAGTATGACATGTTGGCGCTATCTCTTTAATGCCCAGGCCAAAACAATCGCTTACTGAATGCTTTCTACACGCAAGGTACTGCATGTTGACAGAAACAAGAAGCATGCAAGGATAAGGAAGATATTTTCTCCGTTCCAAGGAAACAGTAGATTCCAAGAAACAAAGTAAACACCGGAAATATAATGAACAAAACCAGGGTGTGAGCAACAGATGAGGCACACAAATGTCTCAGGATAAACACACACACACACACACACACACACACACACACACACACAGAAAAAAATAACAAAACAGAAAATGGCAGAGCACAGGGTGCTTCCTAAGCTAGCTCATCCTTTTCCACAAACCAGGTGCATGAAAGCACGCAAACTCCTGTCACACTCCCTGGTGCCGGATGAAGAATCTGATGCCCAGATACCGTGTGATTCTATGAGTGAATGAGTGTGTGTGGTTTGTGCTTCTGAGATGCAGCAGACCCCAAATACCTGCCAGACGGTCCCACCGGGCCTGAGAGACCTGAGTGTCTGTGTCACGGCTGGAAGCTAAGGTCCTGCCAAAGCAATGCTGTAGACCTCACAGGAGCTTAGACCTCACAGCTTCCACTCTCTCAACACCTCCTTCGAGAGCCCGCTCCACCATACTCCTGTCCTGCCTGCCCAGTCTCACCTAACTCAGACCCCCAGCACAGCACATTCAAACACCAACACCTTTACTCCCTGGGCCTAAAGCCCTTCCTCCTGATAGCCCCAGGCAGTAGGAACCTGGGCAATTCTTCTTCCCCTGTAGAATCCAGACCAACAGTTGGGGACACCCTCTTGCCTCCTGGCCATGGGGCCTCACTTAGTTTTTAAGTCTTGGTAAAGAAACCCTGGACTTGAATTCTGAGTAATGCTGTGAGAGTTACAACCTCGGGCTCTTGGAATGCATTTCACATTATGAGACAAGGAGCCTTGGGAGGTCAGAAGCAGACCACCTTCCAAAGGCCCATGTTTTGGAGGGCTGGCTCTAAGAAGCAAGGCTTAGCAGAAGGTTGCTGGGCCAGCCCCACTGAGGCCTGAAAGAGGACTGTGGAAGTCGTCGTCTTGGTTTTCTTTGCTTTCTAGCCATATGCTTTCTACATAGTCCAGGCGTGCTGTGCTGCTCCGCCACAGGTCCAAAGCTACCAGAGCAACTGATCACGGGCTGGGACCTTCAAACTGAGAACCAAAATATCTACTTGTTTGTTTGTTTGTTTGTTTATAGAGGTTGGACCCTCCAGGCCTCCACGAACCAGGATGCTCTAGAGGACAAGGGAGATTGCTAAGCCATCATCTTTCTCAGAAACACATGCAGAGCCGTAGCGCTTCACCCCAAGGGCCACACCACAGCTGCACAGGAAAGCTTGCCTCCCACTAGGCAAGGAAAGAAGGCTTGTGTAAAATGGCCCCAAACGCGGGCGTTCCTCACCGTGCAGGAGTGAGCTATGCCCAAGGGCTCATCTGCAGGGCATCTAACAGTTTGAGTCTCTTGGCGTGACACACTGAGATTTGGCTTTCCCATAAGTCCGCATTCACTTCTTACAATCCCCAAAGTCCTGGGGACCCAGTGACTAGATTCCACACATCACTCACACAGAAGCCATGGCTGTCCCTGTGCCCTGAAAGACCCTCTAATGCTGCAGCTGCTCTACTCCTCTCAGGTTTCACTACCTAAGGCAGAAACCAACAATGGTCCTCAGCACACCTGGAATCCTTAGTCACAAAACGCAATGCAGCGAGGATGTGTGGCAAATGTCTGTGTGGCTTTGGTCCTCTTACTTCCCAAAGTCCTTGCAGCAATCCAGTGAGTCTCCAAGCACTACGTGACCAACAGGACTCCAGTGATGTCATCAGTGGCTCTGAACCATATGTGCCTCTGCCAACTTGGTCACCTTGCATAGGAAGCAGCCCAGCCTCTGCAGTGTCTGCACATGTCACGGCCACTTCCTTTCACACTAACCTCTGTGAGCCTGCTTGCTCTTTAGCGCCCTCTAGCACCGAGCCTCACCTTCACCACTGTGTGGAAATGCATCAGGTACTTGCTTTCACTACTGACCCTTTTTTGTTTTTCCTTCCCAATCAAGTTTGAACTCCCTCAGCTACATTCCCTCTACATCTTAGCTGGTAATTCTCTGAATGCCAGGATATAACCCTCATTCCTTAAAATCTTAGATCAAGAAGGCCCATTCCTGAACCACAGTCCTCCATTAGCACTGAGGCCTTCCAACCTACCGTCTGTCACACGCCAAGGTTCTAATCTGTGCAAACTTGCTACATTTTAATTTTAGCACCTAGAATAATTCAACTGCTTACAGATCTTTCTGCTCTGTCTCACATTACTGGTTTAAGGGTATATGGAACCAACTTCTACTGTCTATTCCAAAGGCCTGGGGCAAGGTTCTGTCCACCCTGAAATTGCTCAATAAGCCCTAGTTAACAGACTGGCTTCCTTCTGACCAGGTTTAGCACTAGGGCTAAACCATGATGGGGTTATCTGTTACTGAGGAAAAGAACACTGCTATCTTCTTCAGAACATTTCTGTTTCATCTAGGATTAAATTGGATTGCTATTTAAGAAAGGAAGTTAAGAAAAAAGATCCTACGTAGCAGGTCACTAGCAATCCTAAAGGTAGCACGGATGAAGACTCTGGCACCAGGGTGAGAAACTTATGTCACATATGTCTTCTCCAAGTTGAAGGATTTCATCAAACACTTGTTGCCAACTTCTGCTGCATCTTCATCACAGTAGACCTTTAACAATACTTAACTGCTAATGGTGTGGACTGGAAGCTGGCTATTTCAAAAGCTCCCCGAAGTCAGGAGACTCCACAGCCTTCTGTGCAAAGCCAGTCAGGAGGGAGTAATCTCCCAGCAGGCTTTCACTTCTGAGCACAGAGGTGAGGTCTCCACCTTCTCTCTGGAGGGCACTCAGCTAGAAGCACACAGGGCCTAAGATCAGTGGAGCAGCTGGGACAGAAGTCTTCCTGCCTGCCACCATTTGCACCAGGGAGCCAGGAAACTCCACAGTCTTCTGTGCATAGCCAGCCAGGAGAGAGAGAGAGAGATCTCCCAGCAGTGCTTTCACTTTTGAGCTCAGAGGAGTAAGGACACAGGCTTACAGGCCCACAGGAGGAACAAACTCCAGCTAGAGACAAGAATATCAACTAGCACCAGATGGCAAAAGGCAAGCACAAGAACCCTACCAACAGAAACCAAGGACTCATGGCAACATCAGAACCCAGTTCTCCCTCCACAGCAAGTCCAGGATACCCCAACACACGGGAAAAGCAAGAGTTGTATTTAAAATCGTATCTCATGATGCTGAAACAGGGCTTCAAAAAACACTTAAATAACTGCCTTAAAGAAATACAGGAGAACATCGGTCAACAGGTAAAAGCCCTTAAAGAGCAAATACAAAAATCCCTTAAAAAAATACAGGAGACCATGGGTCAACAGGCAGAAGCCCTTAAAGAAGATACACAAAAGTCCCTTAAAGAATTACAGGAAAACACAAACAATCAAGTGAAGGAACTGTACAAAACCATCCAGGATCTAAAAGTGGAAGTAGAAACAATAAAGAAATCACAAAGTGAGACATCTCTGGAGATAGAGAACCTTGGAAAGAATTCAGGAATCATAGATGCAAGCATCAACAACAGAATACAAGAGATAGAAGAAAGAACCTTGGGTGCTGAAGATACTATAGAAAACATTGACTCAACAGTCAAAGAAAATGCAAAATGCATAAAGCTGGTAACTCAAAGCATCCAGGAACTCCAGGACACAATGAGAAGACCAAACCTAAGGATTATAGGTATAGATGAGAGCGAGGATTTACATCTTAAAGGCCCAGTAAAGATCTTCAACAAAATTGTAGAAGAAAACTTCCCTAAGCTAGAGAAAAAGATGCCCATGAACATACAAGAAGCCTTCAGAACTCCAGACGACCAGAACAGAAAATCCTCCCGGCACATAATAATCAAAACACCAAATTCAGTAAACAAAGAAAGAATATTAAAAGCAGTAAGGGAAAAAGGGCAAGTAACTCATAAAGGCAGACCTATCAGAATCACACCAGATTTGTCACCAGAGACAATGAAAGCTAGAAGATCCTCATACAGACCCTAAGAGAACACAAACATCAGTCCAGGCTACTATACCCAGCAAAACTCTCAATCATCAAAGATGGAGAAACAAAGATATTCCACAATAAAACCAAATTTGCACAATATCTGTCCACAAATCCAGCCCTACAAAGGATAATTGATGGAAAATGCCAACACAAGGAGGGAAACTACACCCTAGAAAAAGCAAGAAAGTAATCTTCTTTCAACAAACCCAAAAGAAGATACCCACACAAACATAAAAATAACATCAAAAATAACAGGAAGCAATAATCACTATTCCCTAATATCTCTTAATAACAATGGACTCAACTCCCCAATAAAAAGACATAGACTAACAAAATATTTCTTGTGTAAATCTTCAATTTGATCAGAAAATGTTTGAAATTCCCCTTTTAATTAATTAAGTAATTTCTTTTATGTCTACCATTTTATCTGCATTATTTTTCATGATAATCTTCAATTTTAATATGACTTTCTATATACTTCCTCTATTTTATCAGAACTGTTTCCAATGTAAATCTTTTACTTTATCACAAATGTTTCTAATTCTACCTTCAATTACTTTAGAAAGAGGGTTTTTTTGTTTTTTTTTTGTTGTTGTTGTTGGTTTTTGTTTTTTGTTTTTTTTTTGTTTTTTGTTTTTTGGTTTTTTTTGGTTTTTCGAGACAGGGTTTCTCTATGTCGCCCTGGCTGTCCTGGAACTCACTCTGTAGACCAGGCTGGCCTCGAACTCAGAAATCCGCCTGCCTCTGCCTCCCAAGTACTGGGATTACAGGCGTGCGCCACCACGCCCGGCTAGAAAGAGTTTTTACATCAACCATTTTTTATGTAAAACTATCCATGAAATAGTCAATTTTAATGTTTGTCTATTTATTTCTTGAATTTTACGAGTAATATTTTCCATGTAAATCTTCAATGTTATCTGAAAATGTTTATAATTCCACCTTCAATCAACTTAGAACTATTTTATGCCTATCATTTTATCTATATAATTTCCATGATAATCTTTAATTTTAACATGTTTTTCTACATATTTCTACAATTTTATCAGAAATATTTTCCATGTAAATTTTCAAGTTTATCAGAAAATGTTTATGATTCCACTTTTAATCAACTTAGGAATACTTTTATGCCTACCATTATTATATCTATATAAAATTTTCCATGATAATCTTCAATTCTAACATGTTTTTACCACTTTACTCCTTAATTTTCCATGAAAATTGTCAATTTTTTATTTTACTTTTTTTGAGGGTGGAGGGGTGTTTCCAAGACAGGGTTTCTCTGTATAGTCCTGGCTGTCCTGGAACTTACTCTGTAGACCAGGCTGGCTTCGAACTCAGAAATCCTCCTGCCTCTGCCTCCCAAGTGCTGGGATTAAAGGCGTGCGCCACCACTGCCCAGCAAAAATTGTCAATTTTAACGTGTTTATCTGAAATATTTTCCATGTAAATCTTTAATTTTATCATAAAGTGTTTTTACTGCCCTTTACTTCCCTTTTCAATAAATAAAAAAAATTAGCTCCCCAAATGACTGCAATGCAGTAGTCCAGCACTGTCCCAGGAGAAGCATTGTGGCGTTGGAGGAGTGGGCACACAAGCGCTACCATGTTTAATGGGATCTCACAGGAGGAAGAAAACCAGCAAGCAGGTGCTTGAACAACTGTGCTAAGAATTAGTTTTCCAATTGCTGATTCTTCCAAAGAATGGGCTGAATTGTATTAGACTAAGTTGCGTACACACACACACACACACACACACTGCCCCAACCATGACATGAATTCTTACAAAAAAAAAAAAAAAAAAAAAAGAACAAATCTCAATGCACAAAAGGGAAGGAACATGTATGTATGCACACAGAAGGGACATGTGTGTATACACACAGAAAAGGCACAGCAAGGAGATTCCATCTACACACCAAGGGCACAGGCTAAGAGAAAACTAACCTGCCACCTCTCCTGCTCGGCCCTCCCGCCTCCTGAACTGTGAGGACATATTGTGGTGTGGGCCATCCACCCTGTGGTATTTTCTGTCACAGAAATACAAGCGAATGTGAGTCCACTTTAACTATGACCTCGCTTGTTACCACAAAAAAGAGGTACGTGAGGCTTTCCTACATCTACGTGGACAATGTAAAGGGACTCCCGCCATCACTGCAGGGGTGACTGACCATGCTGTGAGGTTAAAGTTCACGCTGTAACAGGCAGCCCTGCACGGCGGGCTGTGATGGGCTTGGGGGTTACATACCTACGGGTCTCCACAAGTAAGGCTGCTGAGGAAAGCATGATTGTTACCTCGTGTTTCAACGGCGCTGATGCATTTTCTGAGAATTGTGAATCCCATATTATCCAGCTGTGCACCTAAACAAACAGTTATAAGATGTCAAGGGCAAGCAGTCACTGTATTTCTTTCCCTTACAAAAAGAAGGGAAGAAGTTAATGTAACTTTTGTTTCACTATTTTAAAACTCCTGAAGGCCACATCTTTCCCATGTACATGACATAGATGGAAAAGTTATGTATTTATAGGAGGGCCTCCATGATACATGTCAAGATGGCCAATTATCAATTTATAATTCAATTTACAACATAAAATTTTAAGTTAATTAGTATGGGTTATCTTAAACGGTGAAAGAAAATAATAGCAATCTCTAAGGGGAGCTACCTAAAAATAAGCTGAATTTTGCCAAAATTCTAAGAGTAGCCGAGTTACAGAAAACCACAAAGCTGCGTGAGGGCTTTCCAGTGAGCATCTGGGCCTTTGTCTAACACAGGAACAAAATGCTTCAGAAAAGTTTCGTTAAATGCTATCTAGGCAATAAGCTTAAGTTAAAATTTTGATAATTTGTATAATTCACCAAGCTTTCTTAATGACATTATTATTTTCATAATTTGAATTGAAAACAGATGATTCACGTGCTAGAACAGGCCAATTTTAAAATATAATTTTACACTTTTTCTAATATAAATGTTTGCTTATGACCAGATTGGCATATATTTGGAGATCTTGTTTTTGCTTCAAAACTTAATGAAAGAAAGCAGCACCTCCAGCCACTGCTCCAAGGACTGTAGCATTAGCGATTGCTTCATGGGCATTACAGTCCTGGGATATAAACTTGGTTCAGAATATGCATCGCTATGCTTAAAGTGAATTTTAATGGTGAAAACTGAAGAGAGGTTTCAAGAATCCACTACTGATAACATATAAAATGCAAGTTGTTTCGTTCTGCCTCGCAAAGCCATCTCCAGGAGAGGCGTGTTCCAACATCGTTATGATATTAAACAGTAGAGACCAAAGGGGAAGGCTGGAAAGGAAGAGGATGTGAGGGGTGGAAGACTGAAGACCGAGACCAGTATCAAGACAGGCAAGAGAAACGCAGAGCTGGGAAGCTGCCTGCTTGGACATGCAGGGCATCTCTAAGAATCCCAGGCCAAGCTGCAGATCATTTGTCTTCAATTCAAGAAGAGCAGAGGTGATCGCAACTGTTCTGATGTGTACATCGCACAGCATTTCCTGTGGCTTTGCTAAGCATGACCTTGATTTTGAAGATCCTTCTTGCGCTGTATGTAAACAGCTCACCACCTCCCTGCTGCAGCTGCTGCTGCTGCTGCTGCTTCCCAAGTGCACGTGTCCTGGAGAGCTAGCACAAACTCTGGCTGCAAGGCCAGAGGGTTTCAAGGCATAACAGGACGACACGGTAGTCAAAACTCAGCCCAAGCAAGAAAATAAGGCCAGGAGCTTACGAAGGAGTTGTCCATCCGGACCACCTGCAGCCCGCCCTGCACAGAAACACCTTATAATGAAAAGTGCTCATGCACAGAAAGCTGCCCAACAACCAGAGGCTCGCCCTCAGGCTGGGGCCAACTATCTGAAGTAGTTCTCACACCTGCCTAGAGAACACTCTCCGCAGCCTCACTGAAAATGCCAGCATGTGTAGGGCCACTCACCAACCAAGCACTATGGCCTGGAGAATGTGCTTATTTCTATCTAGAATGACAAATGACAGGCTGAGGAAGCCTACAAGCAGAGGACAACCCCTTGCAAAGGCTCTCGGAGCTCAGAGAGCTGCAAGCTGCCTACTGAGAAGACTCCCATCATCATGACTGTAGACATACACGGCAAGACTGCAGGAGAATTCACAGTGAAGCTCAAGCGGACGATGAGGGCCACCCACCCCTCGGGCTGGATGCCGAGGGAGGATGCACAGGGAGCCGGGCAACAGCTTGGGGGTCTGCGACAAACACTCACCTCCTTCCGGTCTCGGGACGATGGCTCTATTAAACGTGTGGAACAGCTAGTGAGAGAAAGAAAGAGGAGACTCTCAGCAGATCACTTCAGAGTCAGTCAAGTGAGAACACACCAACTGTCATTTCCGTAAATTTAGCATTAGACAATGTAGCATAGAAGAGATATATTTAGTCTTCGTCCCTGCTTTACAGCATAGAGTTCCCACACCTGGAATTTTCAGATAGAAGCATTTTGCTATTCAGGAGCCCTTTGGGACAGCTCTAAACTACGCTGAACAGGTAACTTAGAAAATGGAAACCCATATAGCAATGCGACTAGGTACTCCCCATGACGGACAGACTGACTGAGGCCTTCACTCGTCCACTGACCACCTGGGGAAGAAGCTGACAATCCACAGCAGGATTTGGGGCGCGTCCCTGGTGAACACACCAAATGCTGGGGTGATGGCCCAGGGAATGGGAGCTCCTCGCTCGCACACACTCACTTTACAACTCGCCCTGGGCACAGCTTCCTTGTGCTGCTCCAGCTGCAACACGCTCTGTAAGACACTACCAAGTGGACCTTTACCCTGAGCGCTGAGAGCCAGCGACTACACCCAAGGAAGGGCCGCGGGATCTCAAATTCACATCATACTATGCTACCAAGACTGAGGCAGAGGCAGCCACCAAGATCTGCACCCCCAACTTGTAAGATCTGCCACCAGCACCGCAGACAGCACTGTCAGAGGTGAACTGAACTTGGGGACATCCAGCTGCTGTAGGACAAGGCCAGTGTAGGAAATCCGCCGTGGGGCAGCTGTGTGAGGACGCAGGCCAGATGTGCTGTGCTGGTCTAATGGCATGCTATCATGTGCTCAGATACAAATGTAAGAAACACAGACAGGACATCTCTGTCTACTCTTCTCTTCCAGAGACATGCCAAGCTGGCAAAATCAAGATCAAAGAGTCTGCAGTCTCTAAGGAACTTGTTACAGGTCTATGTAAACGGGAAAAGTTCCCATTACAGAGACAGGCTGACAAACTGTTCATTCCAACCTCTATGAAAACTCCCAGTAATGTCCAGTCGGTTGTTTCCTGTGTCTAATCCATGCACTGACCTAAGCAGCCGATAGCCCTTGCCCATCATTTCAGTGACTACAGCTGCGGTAATTTGGCTTCTTGAACTGGCTCACTACTTGCAAGACATAGCACAGGGAAGAAACCTGCTGTGCCTCACAGTCCCTATGCACGTGTCTCGCTGCTCAGCATCTCTCCACATCCTTCCGTCGCCGGTTAGTGGCCTCTCTTTACAGGGAGAGTCAAGCAGATAGGAATTCAAGATGAAGCCAAACCAGAAGCTCACTTTTCTTACAAAACCTCAACCATGGTGGTATTTCTGCTATGCAAACTCACTATCTAAAATACTTCTCCAGACTCTGGGGTGATCATCAGGGTTATTAAAAAAGGATTAAAGGATTAGCAGAACTAGATCTTTATCACTATCAAAATTCTTTAATTATAAGGGTGATCTCTGTATAGCCCTGGCCATCCTGGAACTCTATATAAGCCAGGCTGGTCTCGAACTCGGATGCTGACTCCGCCTCCCAAATGCCAGGATTAAAGGAATGTTCTTCCATTCCTGCCTCAAAACTCTTTTTGTTTTAAGACTTTTTTTTTTTTAATAATAATGTATCTGTGTGTAGGTATGTATGTATGAGAGTTTAGGTGTCTGTGGAAGCCAGAAGTATGTGATCATCTGGACCTGGAGTTACAAGGTGATTATAATAAGCAGCCAAACATGGGTGCTGGGATCCATGCTCTGGTCTTCTGGGAGAGCAGTATGTCCTCCTGGGCACTGAAGCATCTCTCCAGGTCTCTATCAAAACTCCTGGCTAAGACTTCTAAGAACTAACTGTGCACTGCAGAATGAGAGACAGGTCTGCCCAGTGAGAGAGTACTTGCTGGGCACGGGTGGTCATGGAGTCCATCCTTAGCACCAAAACTAGACAGAAACAAAGAGATGGAGTCTGAATCCAGCTCAGATCCAACAACATACAAATCTGGTTCTGCATAATTTTGCCCGGGGAATACATTTCTTAAACAGCATCAAGCTTCAAATGGATTTTCATTTTCAGCAGCCGTCACCTCAGGCCTGGCACACAGCCTACTCACTAGCCAGCCTCACTGGCCAGCCTATTAGCGTTCCCTGGACTTTCAACAATGCCCTTACACGCTCCGAGACAGCTCCACTCTGAAACCTCCTTCTGATTGAACAGACCCCCTCTTCCACCGTCAGATGCTTTCCCCTAAGTCTTCATAGGCCAAGCAGGTAGTTTAACAGCCAATCGTAGCACTTTACACAGCATACTGAAAGAGCTCTGTGGCTCTGCCTAAAGTCGCCCTTCCTAAATCCCCAACCGAGTACATGATCTGCCAGATTCTGAGCCCCAAAAGCCAGCAGCACACAGAAAAGAAATCAGTGCTGGACCCAAGGCCAACAGTCAGAGTTCAGGTGCCTCCAGACCTGAGTCACAACTATTAGTAAAGAGGCCACTCTAATGCTATTCTACACTACAAAGTAGAAACCATTACAGTATTATACACTGTTAAATATCAGCCCGAAATGGGCAGCAGTTTCTACTGTCATGCACTACTGTCCAGAATCTAAAGCACACTGCAAGCATTCAATATACCTATCACAAAAACAAAACAAAACAAAACAAAAACCAGACTTGTGTAAAACAGGAGAAGTTGAAAGTTTGGCTGACTTTTTCAAAGGAAAGCCAATCAGAGTGACAAAGTCAAGGGGAAAACAGAACTGGAAATGAATGGTGCCCAGGCGTGGGTGTGCCGCAGCTGCCCAGGATAAAACTACTGGAGAGTCAGTAAGGTTCCAGCCCCAGCAAGGAGCCGTTCTTAGACACTATAAAGTACAAATGATGTGGGGATGAAGCAAGCCAGCTGAACGGATCCAGCTGGACCTCCAGCCACTGGTGTGCTTACAGCTTCTCTTCCACCCAGAGCTTCCAACCACTGCCTCCTCTCCTCTTCTGAAAACGCCTGCACGGTCAAAGGGACGCCAGGCCTGAAAAACACCAGCAAAACACAGGTCACCCAGTGACAATGACAATACAAAACCTCTCCTCTGCTTCCAAAGGTTTAACTATACAAATTAAAGGTTTCATTAATTTTCAACTACAATAAAAAAATATATAATGTAAAATTTGCTATTTAGGCTACCTTTAAACAAAACCACATTATTGTACAGCCATCCCCATGATTCCCTCCAGAATACTGGGGGAGGGGTGTCTTACTATGCAGTTCAAACTGGTCTTGAATTCAGTCTATTCCTGTCCCCATCACCTGAGTGCTGGGACCACAAGTACATACGACCTTTCTGTGCCAGGCCAGAGATGTCGTGATCTTGCAAAACTAAACCGCTACATACCACTAAACACTTACTTCCTATCTACTGTACCTCATCCTATGGCAATTCCTATTGTACACTTTGTCTCTACAAATCTGGATAATCTTCGCACCATAAGAAACCACATCCTAGTCATACTCTCTAACCAGCTTGTTTTAAATGCAGGGTTCATCTAAGTCGGAACATATATCACAAATCTTCCTTTTTAAAAGTGACTAATACATCACTGTATGCATATATGATGTTCCCCACACTAGTTTCCAACAAAGATAAGCAAATTAATACATGATCACAACACACTGACTGGAAGAGCCAGAGTCAAAAGTATAAGAACACCAAATGTTGATGAGGACGTAGAACACAGGAACTCTCACCCATCAATACCAATGACATAAAATGAGGCAAGCAGTCTAAGACAGCTCTGTGGCATCCTACAGACACAGCCAGACATTGCTAGTACAATCTTTACAGAGTTATTAAGATCTGTGTCCACCTGTATAAGATTTATTCACAACCTCTGCAAGTGGGAAGCAGTCAAAATGTACTCCAGTGGGCGAGGGGTACAGGAACCCACACAGTATATTTCTCAGCAAAAAACACCATCACACCCCAAAAAGGCACAGCAAGTTCATTATTACTCAGTGAAAGAAGTCCACAGCAGAGGGCTACATGGCACATAATTTCAAGTCTGGAAAAGTCAGAACTACAGAATCCATTTTTAAAAAGAGAAGCAGCAGCAAAGGCATTGGGAGGAAGGCACAGATAGAGATGAGCTCTGCTCCAGGAGAACTTCAGAAGGGCATCCGCACACTCTGGGCAGCGATGTGATGGGAGGAAACCTCTTGCTCCATGATCTCTTACAGAGAGATGAATCGCTAGCAACAGCAAACAGCAAACCTGCTGAAGCGCCTCTCTGTAAACTACAAAAGTCTGAGTTCTGGAAAGAAAGACTAAAATTAAATTTAGTGACTATATAGCACAATAAGGCAAGTATAAGAAAATGCGCATGCACACATGTACACACACGCACGCACGCACACACACACACGCATACAAACTGAACAAGGCTCACACACCAGACACTCATTAAGGAAGCACGCCCATGAAGAAGCTCTGGCGAGGTCACTGATACACACGGAACTGAAGGAAAGGTCTACCTTGGGATTCTAAGAAGTCAGCTGTACTGCTGGGCAAACGCTCACTGGCTGAACTGAGGACATGACTGATCTCTTATTCACTCATGCCTATGAGGTACCACACACTCCACCAAACTCTACCCATGTGTCACAGTGAGCCTTGCTAAATACAAAGGCAACCCAATGAATTTCATAAAAGAGAAAATGAATCAGATACAAGAGAATGAGCTGTCCAGGCATTCACTGAAGAAACTTCTGGTATCTTCTTAAAGTCAGTCATGTCAAGTAATGTTTTGCTAGGGCACACAGGTGAAAGGATGTTTTACTCTAGGAAATACAAGAAAGGACACACGGTGTTTAGAAAGCAATATACATGAGACCCCACAGACAGTGAGAGCTCGAGCACTGGTTTGCTTTGCTCTGCCCCACTATTCTTTGCTGAGGGCGCACATGTATTGGTTCGCCTTACATTGCTTTGCTGACCTTTGCTAGTGGTGGATAGAGAAAAAGTTGCCAAAGAATGCCTCATAAGATTCCTGGGTTCTTGCCACTTCCACTGGCTCTGGCCGGTTGGTTGGTGAGCCTTGTGGTTTCTTCTGGATTTCCCTGCTCTTGAACGTTCGTATGTGGTTGTCTGCATAGGGGACTGGACTGCAGCTGCTGATTTTTGTTGGTGTTTTGCTCGAGGACTGGACTGCTGACATCCTGACAAGGAAGATTGGACTTGCCCCCAGAGAACTATTTCTAAACAGGTCAACTTTCCCTGTGTCCTAATAACCTTTCTTTTCCTCTTCCTCTGGTGAGTAGTGAGCTAGAGAGGAGGTTGAGCCCTTATTAAAGTAGCTGGAGAAAAACTATGCCTACAAATCATTCTTTCCTTCCAGCCACTGTGGTTATCTGTAGAGCGCACAGTTGGAACCGAAATCTGTGGGCACACACACACACACACACACACACACACAGTTGGAACCAGTCCCTGCACTTCTGAGGCACCTCAGCCTCTTCCCACGCCCTTAAGCAAAAAGGAGCAGCAGTGGTGGAAACACATTGGAAGGGCAGCTCAGTAGAGGACAGCTGCCACCACGGGCAGCAGGCTTTGGAAGGCAGCTCAGTAGAGGACAGCTCCCACCACGGGCAGCAGGCTCTGGAAGGCAGCTCAGTAGAGGACAGCTCCCACCACGGGCAGCAGGCTCTGGAAGGCAGCTCAGTAGAGGACAGCTCCCACCACGGGCAGCAGGCTTTGGAAGGCAGCTCAGTAGAGGACGGCTCCCACCACGGGCAGCAGGCTTTGGAAGGCAGCTCAGTAGAGGACAGCTCCCACCACGGGCAGCAGGCTCTGGTCCCTCCCAATGCAAATGACAATAGTAATAAACTGGGGTGTTGTGTTCTACCTCAGGCCCTGTAGGCCCCAGCGTGAGAGGCAGTCCCAGTTTGACAGGGTCCTCATTCACCCAGGAGGTGACCCTCTCTGGGCATGTCTGTGAAGGACCACCTTGAGAACTGAAACATCCGGCAGTGCCGGGGCTGGGGCCCTGGATGGGCATTACAAGGAGAACGCAGGCTGAGCAGTGCCACCCAGGCCTATGCTTCCTGACTGGATATAACCGGCTGCTTCAAGCGCCTACAACCTACCACTGTCTTCCATGCCACAAGGGATAGTCACTTGAACTACCAAAGAGCAAGTCAATACTTCCCACTACTGTTCTAAGAAACAGAGATTTGCCCCCTCCAAAAGGAGGTAAGTGGCTACAAGGCCCGGTGGTGGAAGCCCCCCGGCGGGTGGCGGAGTGGGGGTGGGGACTCTCAACTCCAGTGATGGCACCTCTAAAAGAAGCTGCTCAAATATCCTTGACAAAGTGCTCTGGACTGATGTGAGACATCATCAGGTGCGTTGGGTGATCCTTGACATGGGAAAACAGTTACTTTTCAGTATGGGATTTTTGTTCACTATCTTGTTAGGTACAGTAATATTCCTGTCTAAACAAATGGTGTAGTGGTCAGTGTTCGTAGGCTCACCCAAATGCCAAAGAAGGTTTTTTGTTTGGTTGGTTGGGTTTTTCGAGACAGAGTTTCTCTGTGTAGCCCTGGCTGTCCTGGAACTCACTCTATAGGCTGGCCTCGAACTCAGAAATCCACCTGCCTCTGCCTCCCAAGTGCTGGGATTAAAGGTGTGCGCCACCACTGCCCATCAATGCCAAAGAAGTCATTCCCACACTTAGCCTTGGGAATTCTTGATTTTTTTTTTTAAAGACTGTAGCTGAAACAGCCAAACTGTTCCAACTCTAACAGTTTACAGTAATGCTCTAAGACTACAGACAAGGCTCTGAAAGAGCTTTCGCAGACCTGAGTGTAGAGTCATCCTATAGAGGCAGAAGGGAGCACTCTGTGAGAATATGACTGATAGATCCAATAAATGTGTGTGGTCTTTAAAAATGTAACAGCCTTCATGACTTGTGTCATCTAGAAAAACTGTCAATGATTAGAGTCAACTGCCTTTTTAGGAAAGGACAATAAAATTCAAGGTCCTCCTGTCTCCTGCCCCACCTCCTCCCCAACCCCCAGAAAACCTTAAATGCTTGTCCGCTCTTCCTCAGGAATAGCCCAACAAGTAAAGCTAAGCTAGTGTCCTTTCCTTAACCAACTAGGTTAGAACAGTCACATCCTGAGGAAAGTGGACCAATTATGTTTAGGACAAACACTCTCCTGTCATGAACACCTCAGGATGGATAAAGGCCTTCCCACCCTGAGGTAAAGAACTCAATAAGGGTCAGATATCCTGCATATCAGACATTTACAATTCATAACGATAGCAAAGTTACAGTTATTAAGTAGCAGAGAAATAATCCTATGGTTGGGGTCACCACAACGCGAGGAACTGTATTAAAGGGTCGCAGCATTAGGAAGGCTGGTCTACACTGCTGCTTCTCCCTTCTGAGTCTCCACAGCGTCAGTCCCACCCTGATAACGAGGCCTCTGTGCCCCTAAAACATTAAAGCTCGGGGGTTCCCTTCAAACGAGAAAAGGACTTCCTGATCGACAGGAATCTCCCATTTCCTTCATCCGCTTCTTGATGACAATGACCTTATTCTGCTGTTTGCTGACACCACTGATACACTTGACGACTGTGGCCTCACACTAATTCCTTTAATTCCACCACTGCTTGCTTTCTTAAAACTGTACGTTTGTAACTGTGTTCTTTTCACAGACAGTGAGGTCACACTTCCTGACTCAAGTTAAGACAGGCATCACTGTCTACAAGACTCAGGCTCTCGAGCTACGCTCTCAGGTGAGTGCTGTGCGTACACTGCCTGACACTAGGCACCACGTCCTCAGCCTGCCAAGACCTACCCACAAGCTCATCTCCCTGTATGGTGGCCACTTGCTAGTAATGCACCTCATGGGAGAAGGGGGAAGAGGCTCTGCTGTTCTGGGTATGACCGTCTGCGTGAACTGCGCTCGTAAGTGTGGATCGGCTACCCTGAGGGATGATCCTCTTTTCTAGACTCCATTTGAATGATGGCTCTGTCATTTATGAGACAGGAGATCAGACCGTTTGAGACAACAGAACCCCCAGAACACAGGGGCTCTATCCCTATCAGTGTGGACACAGAAAACTACCATCTGCCCTCAACAATCCCTAAGATGGATGGACTGAAGTCTTGGGGGGAGGGGGACTGAGACAGGAAAAGCGTTTAACTGAAGCTTCCCAGGGGCTGAGAAGCAAGCATCACACAGGAAACAACTCTGTGAGGCAGTCTGCCCTTGAAGGCCCGTCCATTCTCTAAAACTGTTAGCAGAGACCTTTGGTGCACCCCGAGTGGCTCCTAGTTACCAGATTTTAATTCCATCCAAGGAACCCCAGGAGCCAAGCTATCATTTCGCTTATTTGGGGAAAAGGGTCCTCAACAACTTTACAAGATGTAACTTGAGAGTCAGAGGAATGGGACCATAGCCAATGCAAGGACACTGACTGCGACTTTCCGCCCAGAGGCCATCTCCATCCGGGGACCATCTTACTCTTCCTGAGCATCTACGTATGTTAATTTTATGGTTTGTTATGGGTGTGCCTGTGTGTGTGTGGTGGAGGTGCCCCCAGAGGACAAGAGAGTCTCGAGATAAACTGTGGTTCCTCTATCAGGCCCCAAGCCCGAGCCATGTTCTCGGGTGTGGTCTCCTTCTTTGTACACATCTCTATTTTTAACAACAATTCTGCCTCACGTTGGTGGCCCTGAGATTCCTCTCTGTGTCAAAGCCGTGACTCCTCGCTTGGCTAAGCTGTGGTCCCTAGAGACTTGGTCCCTCAGACTGCTGAGGGTGACAGCGTGGTCTGTGCCCTCATCCCTCGTTCCTACCCACACACAGCCAAAACATCCCTGAAAAGGGAATGAAAGAGTTAAACCAGACTCAAGTCTATGCCCGTGTTCAGTGTCAGAAATACTGGTTATCTGTATGAGAAAAATAAATAAGCCTGTTATCATCCATAGATCCGCCAAATCTTTACAAGTTAAACATTAATTACAGAGGTTTTTACTTTTAAAAAATAGGAAGGTTTCTTTTGAACTTGATGTACAAAAAAATCTCATAGTGAAAAACTTCTGCCAATTATTTTTAAGGGGTGGCTTCACAATACATTTGATAAAGAATTCATAGCCAGTGTGCAAACCTAGCACTTCTGGTGTCAGTGCCTACCCCTTGGGTACAGAGCACTGGCTTTCCACACACATTCAAGGCTAACCCCAAACTAATGTCAATTCAGATCTGAGTGTGAGAATCACAATAAAATATGGCTGTCAATGTATCACTATCTATGAAATCACTTTCAGCATAAAACTTTATATGCTGAAAAGCACATGGGCCTCAGAAATGTTTTTAATTCTACATGGTCTGTGCCTTACTGAGTCTACTAAGAGGTTTTATTTTGTTCCTCTCTGAACAGGAACTTGAATTTTTGTCTGACTCACTATTCCCCTCTACGTCACTATTTGTGCTATAGCCAAGTCACACTAGTGGAGCCCTGTTACGCAGTACACACTGCATACATATATTTACATGAAACAATTTAATCCTACAAACATGCGTCGGCATCCGCCTCATCAAATGCAGTAACTTCTCAACAGTAATGCTACTGTATACTGGACAGATGGCACTGTAAGTCTGGATGCCAGTTCATACACTTCAGGCCCAGAAGTCTGCAGTAACTGTCTACCTCCTCTCCCAGCGCCCACTAACCTCCAACCACCACCCACTCTTACCCCTAGCCCTCATCTCCAACCCTGCACCACCCTCAAACACAAGCAGGTCCATTTTAAACGATCTCCAGCATTGCCAGATGTCAAACTGTCCCCAGTTGAGAACGGCTGACTAGGGTTTAGCTCCACCCCCGCCTCAGCACCTGCCATGACTCATTTTGCCAGGGGCCCTTATTTCTCTGAGCTCTCCAATTGTCATCTATTCCGCAAAGATTAGCTTAGGACTTGGAGGGGCACTCAATGAGATAGCTATGTGTAGCATGCCCAAAGCCAGTCTCCAGCCCAGAGAGCAAAGAAACAGTCCATTTAGAAATCATTTCTTGGGCTGGAGAGATGGCTCAGCGGTTAAGAGCACTGACTGCTCTCCCAGAGGTCCTGAGTTTAATTCCCAACAACCACATGGTGGCTCACAACCATCTATAACAGAATCTAATGCCCGATTCTGCTGTGTCTGAAAACAGTTACAGTGTACTCACATACATAAAATAGATAAATACATCTTTAAAAAAAAATCATTTCTCAGCAGGATGCAATAGTATGAACCTGTAATTCCAGGAACTTGAGAGGCTGAGGCAGGAAGAGCGGTTTGAGGCCAACCTGGGCCACTTAGCAAGATCCTGAACCAGAAAAGGTCTGGAGAACATCGGCAAGTAGCTCAGAAGCTCAGGGGCGAAGCATTTGCAAAGCTGTGAGTTCAAACCTCATTATGACAAGATAAAGAAAAAGAGTGACTTTCTCTAGCAAGACTGGCCAGCTAGCGTCTCCACTCCAATGCTAAGCTTGAGAAGCACTCCTACCCTGCGAATGTGCTGGAAGCCTGGGGTTTTCACCACTTTAGGGTGACTCTCACCTCACTGCCACCCTGAGTATCAGCCGACAGCTGTCCATGCGCCTGGGTGAGACACAGCACTCTTGCTACCAGCAAACCGATGCTATGAACTTCAGACATAGCATGCCCAGCTCTCTCGGTCTGAAGAGCGGAGCTGCGCACACACATGAAGACTCGAGTTGCTGGTGAGCAAGCTTTCCACACCGCCTGTGCTTCAGGGCCACGGAACACTGTGACCCGTGGCACTAAAACAGAAACAGGAAAACTGCGGGGATAAAAAAACATCTGATCATAAGCTCCGGAGTGACACCCCAGGGCTCAGAAAAATCACCCAAGTACAGCTCTGAACCAATAGGTGAGCAGACACAGAGCAGGAAGCATTTCAGGGCAGAACCTGGATGTGCTGTGAGGAGATGGGGATGGCCCCAGCACAACACAGCACTGTGGTAAGCATCCCAGCAAGTTACAGAGCAAAGCGCTGAGGCAGGGGTAGTACTGTGGATGTCTTAAGTTACATGTGCAGACAGACCGTGGCTTGCACTGAACCAACTATATTAAAGTCTATTTCTCCAACCAAAGATGAGTAGCGTCACCATGTCCCAGTCCGTGGCGTCTGAAACGTGGCTATCTGGAGGAAGACAGGCTGTATGGCATCCCTGGGCTCTCCTTACTTGCAGCTGAGTTAAAGTGTGTTAGCTTTTGCTGGCCTTGGAGCTTTACTATGACATAATTCACATTGTAAACTTGATTCACTGCAAGTGACAATATCAATTCATCCCCACTGAAGACCTTTTGGTCAAGCGTGAGGAAAAGGTCTCCGTCACTGCCATCTCTGTGCAACCCTCCTCTGCTGTTTGTCCAAGCAGACTTGCATGCTCCACACAAGCACGGAAGAGCATGGTGCGGGTTACTTTACGACTGGCTTCTTTACTCCAATGCGTCAGGGCTTGTCCCAAGCACTCCGCCCGCCATTTCTTCTCCCGTCTTTGTGGACGCCCCTGCTCACTAGGAGAAGACACCGCTCTTGTCTGCCCACTCATCAACACACAAATGTTCAAGAGAGTCCGATTTTGGGGTACATATGAAAAATGCACCTCTGAATTTGCATGCAAATGTTTAGTGTGAACACGTGTGCTACTACATTCAGATGTATGTATATACATCTATAACTACATATACAAAGAAAATGTAGTGTTTCTGGATCAGATGGTAATGCAATGTTTTAGCTTTCGAAGAGCTACCGAACTGTTTCTCAAAGCTGCTACACCTTTCTATTCCCACTCCTGGGGGTAGTAACGGCCCTGATAAGAGTCTTTAATCTTCCCTCTGAAATTTCACAAGCCAGGCCTCCATCTTCTGCCCTGTTCTCAACATTGACTTCCAAGCTCCTACACAACATCCCACAGAGCTCTTAACACCGAATGGATCTTCTAGCCCAAAGTTCCAAAGTCCCTCCACAGTCTTCCCCAAAACATGGTCAGGTTGTCACAGGAATACCCCACTATGCTGGTACCAATTTGTCTTAGGGTTTCTATCCCTGCACAAACATCATGACCAAGAAGCAAGTTGGGGAGGAAAGGGTTTATTCAGCTTACACTTCCACATTGCTGTTCATCACTAAAGGAAGTCAGGGCTGGAATTCAAGCAGGCCAGGAAGCAGGAGCTGATGCAGAGGCCATGGAGGGATGTCTCTTACTGGCTTGCTTCCCCTGGCTTGCTCAGCCTGCTCTCTTACAGAACCCAAGACTGCCAGCCCAGGGATGGCACCAACCACAATGGGCCCTCACACCTTGATCACTAATTGAGAAAATGCCCCACAGCTGGGTCTCATGCAGGCATTTCCCCCAACTAAAGCTCCTTTTTCTGTGATAACTCCAGCCTGTGTCATGTTGACACACAAAACCAGCCAGTACACAGCCTAGCTGTGCCTCCACTGGAACACTGATGTGCAAGTGTGGGCAACCTCTGAAAAATATTCATAACAACAGCACCATCAGAAAAATGGGAGCAAGTATCTTGAGCCTGAGGCATCTGAGAAAATAAACCAAGCAGAAGATTTTTGCCCAGAAGGAAGCAAAAATCACACACAGAATATCAGCATCAACCCTGGCCTGACTGCCTTTAGCTTCCCCAACAAAACAAAAGGCAAATTAACTCTGTTTAAAGTCATGCTGATGCTTTCCAATAAATCTAACTAAACCTGATCCGAAAGAAATACCACAACTGCAGAGAAGCTCTTGATTCCTATGCAAGAAGAACAAGTGTCTGCCAAGGCTCATGAAGTCTTACCCACAATGCCACTTCTTCTAACATAAGAATGCAAAATAGCAAAAACAGATAGTTGGAAAGAAGGCAAAACTTAGATTAAGAGCATGCAATCAACCATGAAGTTGCTATTCAGAAGGAACTGTGCAGAAACCTAGTGTCGATGCCCACACTTCAAGACAGGCTAAGCATATCTGGGCTTGCGCTGCAGCAGAGAGGGTCAGGAGAAAGGCGCTGCCTGACTCAGTCAGGTCTCAGTGCTGTCTCTCCCAAGGGGCGGTCAATGTTGGTTACTACAGATTAGATTTGGTGAAGGCCCACCTTCCACAAGGCACGACATCTGTTACCACAGTACCAAGTCACACCAAGGCAGACGGCCCAGCTCACAGGATTCACAACCTAACAGAAAGAGAATGCGTTACCTGCATCCTCATCGTCTCCTGGGCCAGAAACCAGGGGATAAGCAAGAGCAGGTCCCACTGCATTTCAGCCTCTAATTAAAACCTTGAGGGTTTCATAGTTATGGGTCTCCGTGTACACTCATCACTCACACCCAAACCACTGGGGTTTTTTATGATTTTTTTTTTTAAATTATGTGTTTCTGCTGGGGTAAAGAGATGCACACAGAAGTGCCATGCCTGCAGAGGCCAGAAAAAGATGCCGAACTCCCTGGAGTAGATGTCACAGACAGCTGTAAACCACCGTGTGTGTGGGTGCTGGGAATCAAACTCCAGACCCCATCACACCAAGGACACGCTCTTAACGGCTGAGCCGCCTCTCCGGCCCCAGCCCACTAGTGCTTACTCCACAACAGTAACACGGTGTGGGGTGAGAGGATCTTCACCCCGAAACCACTACATACTAGTAACAGCAAATACAAATAGATGCTTTCTAACTGGGAAATGAAGAAATTAAGCCAAAATCAATAGGCATCTATAATCCAAAAATAAAAACTGGATTCATTCTGAGGACCCAAGGAAATCATAAAGAAAATACATTACGATTGTGAACAATTTTCCAAATTAACCAGTTAGAAAAAGGTACGACTTAAGCAACTAAAACTTTTTAAGACATTTATCGATCGGTGTTTATGTAAGATTGAATTCTTATGTGTATATAAAATGCTGGATCGCATCAACAAATATGCTTTCCCCTCAACACAAAAAAGCAGGAACTCTGAGAGTGACTTGCTGGTACAACACTCCCCACTGCATACTGGGCCCTGGGCTGTAACACAGCAGCACCCCAAAATAACGACAATTTAAAAAGCAACTCAGCCAGGTGGTGGTGGCCACGCCTTTAATCCCAGCACTCAGGCAGAGGCAGGATGATCTCTAGGGCCAGCCTAGTCTACAGAGTGAATTCCAGGACAGCCAGGGCTGCACAGAGAAACCCTGTCTTGGAGGCCCAGCCCTAAAAAAAGGAAAAATTATAAAAGAAGCAACATATGATCTGGACTGTGAAATCTATCTCTGAACTATCCTGGCAGGAATACAGAAAGCAGGCCCACACTGATGACTGAAATTTAATGAGGGGAAAAACACATCTGGCCACTTCCAATATACACATACTAGTAGCCATATCCTAGTTGTGTGTGTGTGTGTGTGTGTGTGTGTGTGTGTGTGTGTGTATACCACTAAATTTATCACTACAACTATGAGCTAGACAAGGCCATAAGGGAATGTAAACAGTAGGCCCAGTGGACTCCACAGAGCTGGGAAATGAGCTGGAGAAGGGGTGGGGGGGGGGGAGCAGGGCAATGGTACCGCTAGAGCAGAGGGCCCACTGTACCGTGGGGAGAGGGGGCCTGCCCACAGAGGACACTGCACAGCAGACCACCAGGACAACGCCCTGCAGGGGCAGCAGGCTGGGGTCTGACGGCTAACAGAGGGGGGGGGGGGAAGCCGTCTGAGACATCACCAGGAGAGCTTTCTGAGGAGTTTTTGCCGTTTGTGGAAGGAAAGGAATGGGCGGTGGATAAAAAGGTTCACTGATAGTATGACAACTTTTAAATGACAGACGAGAGAACCGTGTGGGCTGCCGGGAGGCGAGAGCTGCAGGGATGGACATGGCGACCAAACTGAAAACACTTAAGGAAATGTAAGGACAAGTGGGCGGAGGCGAGGAAGGACAGCACCAGGACTGCACATAGTCCTTAAAGGACCCTATGGCAGTGACAACACAAAACAAACCAAGCGCAGCAGTGGGGCCGGGACAGTGGACGGCGCTGCGGATAGGAGCACGGGCTGCCTTTACAGAGGACCCGGTTTTGATTCCTGTTCACAACACATGATGACAGCTACCATCTTTACCTCTAGTTCCAGGGGGTCTGACGCCCTCTTCTGGCCTTGTTGAGCACAGCATGTATATGGTGCACAGATGTAACATCCAAACACACAGAATACCAGCATACCATAAAAATCAATGGGGGCTGTAGAAATGACTCATTGTTGAAAGCACTTGCTACTGATTCAGGGGACCCAGGTTTGATTCCCAGCATCCATGGGGCAGATAACAATCATCTATAACTCCAGCTCCAGAAGATCCAATGCCCTCTCTGGCCAGAGAGAGAGAGAGACAGACAGACAGACACAGACACAGACATACACAGAGAGAGAAAGACAGACAGACAGACAGACAGACAGACAGGACAGACAGCATAAGAAGAACTCTGATGGCTATTCTTGGCTGTCAACTTGACTACATCTAGAATGAACTATGATCCAGAACTGGAGGGCACATCTGTGAGTGGTTTGGGGGGAGGGGAGGTAATCTCGGTTTGAAGTGGATGAATCCACTTCTGGTCTAGACCTCCGAGGTAGGAAGGCACACATCTTTGATCCAGATCTTGAAGTGGGATGACACACCTTCTTCTGGACGCCTAGGTAAGGACATAAAAGGCAGCTTTGGCTCTGACTGCTCGCCCTCGCCTCGCTAGCCCATCCATTCCTTCGCTGGCACCGGAGCCTGCTTCTTTGGGATTCCAGCACGCACTGAAGACCAGCTGGGACAGCCGACCTCGCGGACTGAGCGACTACTGGATTCTTGGACTTTCCATTAACAGCCGGCCACTGTTAGACTGTAGCTAGACTGAAGCCTGTAGGTCATTCCAATAAATCCCCTTCAGACAGACAGACAGACAGACAGACAGATCCATTCCTCCATTCACTGTATAACTTCTGTTGCTCTAGAGACCCCTAACTAGTGTTGGGAAGGAGCAGAGTCCCACTGACAACCGAAGCGAGGAAGGAGGGAGGGAGGGCTAGCGAGTTAAGACCGTGCTTACAGCCTAGCCCAGCAGCACTGCCTGAACCCGAGCGTGCACTTAGGAAGAAGGGGCAGAAGAAAATGGGAGCTCAGAGACAGACTGGGTTACGGGAGAGTCGGTGGAGGGAGGAGAGAGGCAGGGAGGGGGGGAGGGAGGGAGGGAGGGGGAGGGAGGGAGGGAGGGAGGGAGGGAGGACAAACAGGAACGCTGGGTCTAAACAGACATTAGGAACTGAGGTGGGCACAGGAGAGAATAGTAACTTAAAGGGCAGAGCTTCCGCGCCAGTAAGAGAGCTGTCTTTCGGAGTGATTTTACATATGTGTAAAGGTCAGCTTTATTTCAGGAAGGAGCAGTTTTTGTTAAAAAATAAAAAAAATAAAAAAAAATTAGAATAGGTTTCCTGTAAACTCTGTTCTAGTTCTTCCTCTATTTTAAAGTTATTATCCTGGCCAGGTATGGGGTATAATTCTGTTACCCTAGCACTGAGAAAGTAAAATTGTGGGCTAGCCCAGCCTACCTCCAGAGGCTAGATTCAGGACCTAGCCTTTATCATTAAAAAAAAAAAAAACAACCACCACAACCAAAAATTAAGCCTTTATCCATAAAAATGACTTAGCAGTAATCCCTCATTCGTCTTTCTGAGCAGGAGAGAAAGGTCGCAGCTTACAGTCATCACGGCCAACAAAAAGCATTCAGCGTTACCAATGCCTCCAAAAGTAGGAGCTTCAGCAAGCACAATGCAAAATTCATTCAGACGGCGCAGAAAGTACTAGAGAGAGCTGCTCTCAAAGCAGTCAGTTACTTCACTTAATGCACCATCCAGCAAAGCAAACTTCTGATTCATGAAGGGCGATTATTTAAGTAGTAATCTGACCACACTCAAGTCTGCTGGGGCTGTAACACAGTAATTTAAAAGACTTGTCCTTTCCAGGCAGAATGTATCAGTTCAACGCTCAACTCTACACTTCACAGCTCCAGGGTCTCCAGGGTCACTGAAGCCCTTGGAGCCGCAGCTTCTGACCTGGGAGGTGTGGCGAGGGGTAAGGCGGACAGACAAAGCTCACAAGGACAGAGTCACGGTACCCTGAGCTGGGTCTGAGGCAGCACGGGCACAGACAGGCTCTCCCTGGGTAGCACAGACCAGAGTCATAGGACCAGTCTGTAGTGATGGACTTAGATCTTAGCCTCTTTTCAAACAACGCGTTCTTTCTCTCACGACCTTGGCAAACGCTCCTTGCCACAGCACCGCCAACTTCGTCGGGGTGCGTAAGGACACATATTTTTATACA
Organism: Apodemus agrarius; assembly: GCA_964023405.1. Classification (NCBI taxonomy): domain Eukaryota; kingdom Metazoa; phylum Chordata; class Mammalia; order Rodentia; family Muridae; genus Apodemus; species Apodemus agrarius. Next base: position 57,991,949 of record OZ030024.1, on the reverse strand, counting down.
ACTGGTCTTCAGTGAATTTACTCATGGGCCTCTCCCTCTCTATACTAACTCCATTCTCAGCCAGGTCATAGAAAGAAAGCAGCAACAATTAAATTTGAGCTGAAAAAAGAAAGGTTTGTTCTTAATACTCTCTGTTGGAAAACTTACTGCACACACACCAAACAGCTTTGTCTAAAATTTCCTGCAGCCAAACCAGGGTCAGAGAGCGCCTGCCCTGCAGGCGGCACCGGGCACTCTTGGGAGACAGACATCACTGCCAGGCCTTGTCTCCTTTCCTTCTGCCTCTCCGCCAAAGACTCTGAAAACTAACTGCTTGACAGTTATTTGGTAAGAAAGTGCTTTGAGCTCACTGGAAGGGCTTGCCTGCGACCCTCAGAGACATAACGAGAGCACTGGCTCAAACGCGCGCAGGACTCCATTTCCCCACTGCTGCGGCAAGCCCTGTCTTTAGCCTTACCACACACCACTCACGCTCGCCTCATCTCTCTCTCCCTGCTGTAAATCAGAAGTGCGGCCACAACGAAATGCTCAAAGTCTCTCCTTCAGGTGACAGCACAGGTTACCACGATTCCAGTCTTCAGCCAAGAAAAAGCTATGACCCTACAACTCCACAGTGGCCAATGAGAGTTTACAATAAACATGGCCCAGAGACACAACAAGGTAACGTTTCTCTACTTGAGAAATCACTCTTTCCAAAACCATACTTTCAATTAATTTTAATATAATATCTAATTGATTCCAATACCTTACCTGTCAGCGGCTTCGATGTCAAAGCAAAACCTTCTGTCAATGGAGTCAATATGCCTTTTGGTGCATTCTTTCAAAAAGAACGCCTCTCCATCCCCCTGCAAATAAGCACAATACTCAAAACTCTGCACAGAGCCTGGTGCTGCTGCCCCACAGGAGCCAAGGCCAGCCCTTTCTGCTCCGACACCTCCAAGCTCCTTCCCCAGGATTTTCTAGTTCTCGATGGCAGTACTGTTTTCAGCTGTCACAGACACTGATTCAAGGACAGCAGGAAGGATTACAGCGCCAGAGTCTGCTTTAATATCACTATATTACACCCTGTGTGATTATCAGTGTGACCACTATTAGCCTATAAACACCACAACTCCATAAGGATTGACCTGAAACTTCACCATATTGCTGGGATGAAGACAGAAATCACATTAGATTAATTCTGAATTCAACTAAGCACAATGTCACCCACCCAGCTAGCAAGCAACAAACTTAAAATGTGTGGCCGATTACGCTCACTCCTAGTGAGAAGGGCTCCACCCCAGACACCAGTGTTCGCCTCCAGCATCCGTCACGGCTATTCACTGGTCCAGGAGGCCTGCCTTCCCCCACACGCCAGCTCCCGCGGTCTCCCGCCACGCGTGGCTCTGCTAGTCATCTCCTGGGGACGAGCAGGCAGCCCCCGGGAAGAACCTCATGGAAACTCTGCGTGCCTAACTGGGTGAAAGGGGATTCCTGCGGAGGCCGCTCCCCCTTGCGGGGCTCCAGACTGTGACAGCCAGATCCTCTATGTAAACATGGATGACCAACAAGCCACAAGGCCCAGTGCAGGAACTATCTTTCTCTACTAAAACAGTAACTAATTCTCCTCCTCTCTGCTTAAGAATCTACCTATAAAGACCTAAGAGTGAAAAAGATACTAATTCTGAAACCAAATGTTTCAATAGTCAATATGAAATTACTAAATGACAAACCCAGCATGTATCTCTCCTATAAAATAAAAACCTACCATCAAATACTTACCAGTTTCCCCCCAGATCTGTGCTCGAATGGAATCATGTTGAACTTCTTGGCTGCTTTCCGGTACATGCAGTAGTGTTTGACCCAACTGGATCCAAATGGAGCAGGCCCTTCAACAAAGCACAGATCATTGTGGTTTTCCTCATGAGGAGGCAGACACGCACAGTGAGAGCACATTACTGCACAGCTCACCAGGGAGAGCATAAACATGCAGGGGCCCAGCCCAGCATGGTGACGCACACCCTTGGTCCCAGCACACAGGAGGCAGAAACAGGCAGGTCTCTATGAGTCTGAGGCCAGCCTGGTCTACACAGGGAGTGGGACATCCAGGGATACTGAGAGGAAACCCTGTCTATCTGTCTGTCTGCCTCTCTCTCTCTCTCTCTCTCTCTCTCTCTCTCTCTCACACACACACACACACACACACACACACACACACACTGCAGGGACTAGCAGAAGGGGACTGGCTCATGGGACACCTTTAGAGCACTGTGAGACTTTTCTACAGATGACGGTGAGTTACAATCATGCGTTAGGACAACAAGGTGATTCAACATGTCAAGTACTTATCACTCAAACCTGGTGACCTGAGCTCAATCCCCAGACCCTACAGTAGAAAGAGAACCAGCTCCTGACAGTTGTCCCCTGACCCCACATGCTCCAGCCCAGGTGCTCATCCACATCCACGTTATTATTATATAGTAATAATCAGAATAAAGGACATACTTCGTGTGTGCTAGAACGCCCGAGAGAGCCTCGGGCATTCCGGATTGAACGGAGGAAGCACACCAACCCACTGGCTACTCAGCTTCAGTTCAACACAGACAGCACTACTTCTCCCACAATCCTCTACTTCCCAGCTGGTCAACCTGGAAGCCAGCCAAGTCGGCCATAGACAACCAGTGGAAGAAACGTGTGTAGCCCTGAGCAAAGCTAAGGGTCAGAAGGAAGGAAACAGAGGAATTCAACTCAGAACTTTGAAAAGGTTTTGGCTTCTTTAATTTTCCAACTAGGAAGCCCTCTGGGCTGCATCGGAACGAAGCAATGGTGCAATAACTAGTCTATATCCCAAAGAGTCCCAAGCTGAACCACCACCCCAACTCTACCATACTGAGCCTGACTGGGTGGCGGGACACCACCCCAACAAGGAATTTGCAGAGTTCTCAGTGGGTCAGTTCCCATGAGAATAGTGTGTGCACGCACACATGTGTATGCGTGTGTGGGGGTGCATGTGCACGTGTTCATGGATGCATGAGTCCAGGGCTAACAATGGGTATCTTCCACTACCCATGATTTCTCTCCACCTTACCTTTTCTTTTTTGGGGGGAAGGGGGCGGGGGGGGCATGTTTTTCAAGGCAGGGTTTCCCTGGGTAGCCCTGGCTGTCCTGGAATGCACTTGTAGACCAGGCTGGCCTGAAACTCACGGAGATCCACTTGCCTCTACCTCCTGAGTGTTCCACCTTATCTTTTGAAGACAAGGTCTCTCGTTAAACTCAGAGCTCGCCAACTACCTAGATTGGCTGGCCCAGTGAGGTCCAAGGAGGCCCGCTTGCCCACACTGGCACAGCGTTAGCATGAGGCACTCGTGGAGACACCTTGGCTTTTTGATGGAGGCTGGGGATCCTCAGGCTCGTAGTGCACACTTTACCAGCTAAGCCCCTGCCCCAGGCCACAGTGGGTTATTTACAGTGAAGCACCTCACACATGTAGCCACGGGCCTTCCTGCTTCTTTGTCACAATGTGATGGAGCCATGGGTCACTTCCCAACCACCAAAAGCATGAGCCAAATAAATCACTTTTTTATAAAGTACCAGGTCTCAAGTACTTTGGTATAAGCTACACAAAGTCAGGCAACCTAACACTAAAGACTCTGTAAGTAAAATACTGCTATGTAGCACTAGCTTCTATATCCATCCATGGTATCCCCAATATCTGCTAAGGTTTTTATTTTTAGTTATGTGTACGGGTGTGCATATGTGAGTGAAGATGCTCACGGGAGCCAGAGGCATTAGATTCCCCTTGTGAGCTACAAGGTGCGGCGGCGGCTAGGCACTCAGCTCCGGCCTTCCGGAAGAGCGAGACATGCACTGAACTGCTGAGCTACCTCTCTGGCACCTTTCTTAATAACAGAGACACAGCAGTGGCCGGAACAGATAAGGAATGGGAAAAGAGGAAGACAGTGTTGCTGGTAACACAGTCCCTCCTGGCGGTTGTTACCTTTAACCGTGGCTTCCTTAGAAACAAAGGAAGCAAACTCCTGGGGCACATCATCAGAGAGCATTCAGCAGCACAGCCACCCAGCTGGGGAGTGCCATGCTGCTGCCCAAGCAGGAATGTGTGCACGGTGTGCCCTCGGGAGCTGCGGAGATGGCTCAGCAGTTCAGGGCACTCTCCGCGCTTGCTGAGAACCTGCATTTGGGTCCCAAGCACCCGAAGCTTCAGATCCAGCCTATTCAACACCCTCCTCTTACTTTTTTCCTGGACGTACAGATAGCCTTCTGCTGTGAACTGGCTGGCTCGCTTCTGGTCCTTGGGATTTTGCCTAATTTTATTCATGAGTTCCTCCACTTCTGACCTGGTTCCCTCAAATCGATTCCGTGTCTGAAAAAGAAAAAAAAAAAATACAGATTTCAAGATCTCCTGTGATGTGTGTGTGTGTGTGTGTGTGTGTGTGTACATTTTGATGTCTCTGTATAACTAGAATTGAATCTGCAGAACTGAAAAGAAAACGACTGTCCTTTCCAGTGTGTCTCCTTAGTGAGATTCATATTCAAAGATAACAAAATGCAAACAGTCAACAGAGAGGATGAGTGGCGGTACCAGAGAGGTCTTGCTGCCTCATGTTTCCTGACTTTGTTAACCTTGGATGTAAAGAGTAAATAAGCCATAAAAAAATCCATCTACCGGGGAAAATAAAAGGCGTTCGCAACAATCGGCCTGACCCAAGCTAGTACTACAACAGCAATCCGAACACTAAGAATCCGAAAATAATTACTCTTTCCAAGCTAACAAAAAAAAAAAAAAAAAAAAAGTCAGTAACCATTTTCTTCTGACTGTGGTAATTACACTAGATGACATTTCTTCCCTGAGAGAGGCGAGGAGGAAGATCTCACAGACAAATAATATCCAAGCAGCTAAAGCAGCTAATGGCAGTTTGGAGACTCGGGAGACACGGGCCGCCAGCGGCTGCTAAGTGGATGCCCAGGACGTCGGTCGCGCTGCTAGAGCAGAGCAGCCACGGGCGACGAGAGTCCCCGCCACCCAGGGCGGGGCAGCTCCTTCAGCCAGGCTCTAAAGTAACTGTCTGGATACCAAAACGCTGCTGATGTGAAACTGCAAAGGGGCAGAAAATTATTATTACAATTTCTCCTCTCCCCTACCTACAATGAAAGGCTGTCACGGCTCCTAAGGGCAGAAGAAAGTAGAAAGGCTGGAGGACTGGGACCGCCCTTCCGGGGGATGGGAGACTGAGAAGCACAGACTATAAAAACTTAAACTGTTTCAGGGGGTTATTTAAACAGAAAACAAAAACCAAAAAACTTTTATATGCCCTTTAGGAAAACACAGGACAAGGCTAGGTAGTGCATACCTTTAATCACAGCAGTTCAGATCTCTTAGTTTGAGGCCAGCCTGGTCTACAGAGAAAGTTCCAGGACAGCCAGGGCTACACAAAGTTACATGGCTACTCATTTGTATTTATTTATATTTATATTTATTTTATTTATTTATTTTATATATAAATACACATACACACATATACAGAGAAACCCTGTGTAACAAATAAATACATTCATTCATTGATACACTGATACACACACACACACACACACACACACACACACATGCATGCACGCATGCACGCACGCACGCACGCACACACACGAGACTATAGAGAGGTCTGGTTCCCCTGCCTGTCCCCATCTGCGGCAGCTCCCATGTTCGTGTCTGCTTCCACTGACTTCACACTGGCATTATTCATCATTTGGTGAGATTGTTCCCAACCCTCACTTCCTCCACAAATGCGTAGAACGGATCTAGTCCAATGGGCTTCGTCCATGATCGCCCGCTGCTCAGTGTCACTGCCCGACGTGTCCTGCAGGTGTGCAGCCAGCCAGCAGGCCTCGTGGCGCAGCCTCTAATTCTCTGAGCAGTTTCTCGTCCTCTCAGGCTCTTCCTCTCGGACTCCCCATCGCTGATCCAGAATGTACTGTTTCCATGGAAGGAGGCATCTCACTCCGTAACCAGGTTCAGCGTGCTAAGACTTCTGTGTAGGCAGACTTGATCAATACACACACACACATACACACACACACACACACACACACACACACACACAGGTACTCACATAAATTATCACACACACACACAGGCACATACACACACACACACTCACTGTGTAGCATACACATACGCAATGGAGCCGCTATTGCTGTACTGTAAAAACCTGTGACTGCATACCACTAAGTTGACTTCTATTCCAGTTCCAGAGGTTTCTTTGCAGCCCATCCGTTTTCCCCAGGTTCACCCACTCCTACCGAGAACTAAACTCCTGTTACCACCAATGCATTTTCAGATCCACTCGACACAGTCTCACAAGCAGGCTCTCACTCCACACTCTGCTGCTGCATGCCACCTCCAGATCCCTGTCCCAACCCCACAGTCCCACACAGTGACTCCAAGTGTCGACTTCCATAATTCAGTAAGCTTTTTCCATCCCAATGACATCACTCAGAGCAAAGGGAGGCAGAGGGGAACAGCATGAGGAGGATTTCACCTTACAAAAACAACAAACAAAACCAGAAAAGTACGGTTCCCAAGACAGACAGACAGACAGACAGACAGACAGGCAGGCAGACCTCACTAAAACCTCATATCCTCTCATGAGTTTTATACATATGGAGGAGGAAAAAGAGTGGGCTGGCAGATCCAGGAGAGTAGCTGATGAGGCCTTAATACTCCCGAAACACCGCAAAGCACAGAATGGGGATCTCTGGACCCATCAGACGCCTAGAATCAGAGGCAAGGTTTGCCAGAAGTGCCGAAATCCCAGTCCTTACCATGAAGAGCTTGTTTCCTACAAGTTTTTAGAGGGGGCAGGCAGCCTTACCAGGATGCTCCCCAAATCCTTGGTTACTGATCCCAGATATACCCGGGAGGGGGGAGGGGGGAGGGGGGACACCTATTTTCTAGCCCAGCATGCAATCTGAAACTAAGCAGAGCAGAGCAGGACCAGGCGAACAAGCACTTCTCGGGAGGGTCTGGGAGGGGGCGCGCCCTTCCTTGCACCTCTGTGCCACAGGGGTCAGGACAGCTGCCTGCTCACCGTGGGTGAGTCATTCACCACAGGAGCGAGCACAGGGAAACGAGTCAATTTCACTCTTCTATGGTTAAACTAGTCAAGCCGCGTCATTATTGCCTACCAAAGGAGAACTAACTACCCACACTCTTAACTATTTCCCAACTTCCTGATGATCCTGAAATCCCCATGGCTCCCTCTGCCCACCGTCCTCGCCCGCCTTCTAGGATGGCATCACAAAGTGCAAAGCTAGCTTTGTAAAACATCCTTTAATTTTGAAACAATCTCCTTTCCTTGGTGGAAACCACTACTTTCTAAAAGCCATCTCGCTACTTTCTTACCTTCTATTTATTACTCCGGATTACAGAAAAATGGGTAAAAAGCAAATCCCTCAGGAAAAGTCCAGTCATTTTTACAACATAAAAGACATAAGCAGATGAGGTTGGAAATAGCTCGTTTTCGTTTTTAAATAAAAATACCTCTCTTTCGGAGTATAAGAGTCATTTTAAATTTAATTATTTTACTGTAATAAAATTCTAAACAGTTGACAAAATTAGCTATAACATTGTAATATAAGGACATCTAACCTTAAAAATTCAGTTTTATTATTTCAGTGTGGTTGACAATATCATATTAAAAAATAAAATATAACCAGGATTTTCTATCAGAAATGTGTGGCTTTATATAATCAGTATCTACCCTTATTTAAAAAAATCACAAGGGAATAAGATGAAAAGTCGAAAAAAATGAGTAAATGACTCCTGAGGGAGTCGACGGCCTGTGACATACGTGGGCAAAGTGGCTTAAAGCAGAGGCAAGGCACACACACACACACACACACACACACACGCACACACGTGAGCACACACACGCACACACACGCACACACTCTCACACACGTGCACACATGAGCACACACACGAGCACATACACGCACACACGTGCACACACACACTCGAGTACACACATGCACACACGCACACACACGTACATGCGCACACACACTCGAGTACAGACATGAACACGTGTACACACACGTACACGCACACGTGCAGAATAAGGCAGAAGGAACAGCTTCGAATGAGCGGCACCCAAGAAGCCTCAGAGACGAGCATAAAATTGATATTTGTAAAGATAGCTAGAATAGGGATACACTCAAGAGTGAGGATCTGGGGCAATTCCTGATGAATGCATATTTCTGGATTCCAAAATATATAGGAAAAAAATGTTTCCCTTTCCAGAAAGTTCTCGCCCATTTACTCACAATAAAGAACAGGTGTTGTTGTCAACCAACCGTGCAAGTTCTCCGCTCATCAACGTATTGATTAACAAGGCATTCTGAGTAAGCCTCTCTCTGCTCATCACGTATTGATTAACAAGGCATTCTGAGTAAGCCTCTCTCCACTCATCCCATATTGATTAACAAGGCACTCTGAGTAAGCCTCTCTCTGCTCATCCCGTATTGATTAACAAGGCATTCTGAGTAAGCCTCTCTGTGCTCATCCCATATTGATTAACAAGGCATTCTGAGTAAGCCTCTCTCTGCTCATCGCGTATTAACAAGGCATTCTGAGTAAGCCTCTCTCCTCTCTTCGGGCTTAGCTCATCATCATCTCATGCCTTGACATGACTCAGCCCGCTGGAGTCCCCTCGTCACAGGTAGGTGATAAAAGGAAGGGAGGTGAGGACTGGCTGACCAGAGCCCCAGGAGACTGATGGGTTCCTGTCACTCCAGAACCTGGGCTAACTCGAGATGGCTTCCTAGGCTGGAGGCAGTACAGTCACCTAGGGCCGGCCAGAGGTGCAGGGTCTCGTGGTAGGCTTAGTGTGCTATTCTATAGCTGCAGAGGAGAGCACTGCATGTAGCTCAGGCTGGTCTCAAAATCACTGCATAGCCTTGAACTCCTGATCCTCCTGCCTCTGCTTCCCACTGGGATGACAGGCAAGAACCACCACACTGAGTTTAAATGCCCACCATCTTGGAAGTCTTCATTGTTTTCTTTTCTTTTCTTTTCTTTTCTTTTCTTTTCTTTTCTTTTCTTTTTTCTTTTTCTTTTTCTTTTTGGTTTTTCGAGACAGGGTTTCTCTGTGTAGCCCTGGCTGTCCTGGAACTCACTTTATAGACCAGGCTGGCCTCGAACTCAGAAATCCGCCTGGCTCTGCTTCTCAAGTGCTGGGGTTAAAGGTGTGCACCACCACCGCCCGGCTGTGTTGTTTCTAATGTATGATTCTGTTCTCATTTTACACTAGTCCCATAATACACACAACAGGCCTAACCAGGGTTCTCACCAGGTCAGTCCTGAAGTTGACAAAGTCTAGCACAGCTGTTTCACAGCCTAAGAGTTATTCTGAAAAATAAATCATTTCATTAACATGGGCTAAAGAAATGGCTCCGTGAATTGTCTGTCACACGAAGATAAAGCTGTGGGTTTGATCCCCTTGCACCTACGTAAAGGTGTATGTCCATGTCTGCACCACAGCAGGGGCAGGGAGCATCGGAAAGACGTTGAGGTGGACTGGAAGACACAGCTGTGAACACCTATCTTCTAAACCACGGCACAGGGACACTCACACTGTGTGTTCTGGGTGTGCTATGTGTGAAGCTGTTACACTGGGCTTTTAACATACAAGTTGTTCTCTGAGAACATATCAGGTAAGAAAGGTCTGACCTGGAAAAACCAAGTGTTAACTAAATAAAATCTTTTCTTTCTTTAACTTTTTTGAGTGTGCATATAAATGAAGTATATAGGGTGGGTGGGTGTGTGTGTGTGTGTGTGTGTGTGTGTGTGTGTCCTCACCTTGCCTGAGCCATGCCTCTGATTGTTAGTGTTGCACTCACAGGCCAGCTGAGCCCGAGGGTCCTCTTCTCTCCTCCTCCCCTTACTAAAGCACTGAGCTTATGGGACAGTCTGCCAACTGGCTGAGATTCAAACTCAGGCGCTTTACCCATGAGCCATCTCAGCCTAAAGCAACCCTTTAGGAACCTCCAAATGTCATTTTCCAACATCTGGTTGAGAGCACACATTCCACAGAGGACAGCAACGAAAACAAACAGCAGTTGTGGACACAGGCACCTCGGAGAATGCCCAAAATGTAGGGGCGGAGAAACTCCGCAAGCCGGTCGGGGGATGAAAACCATGACTGACAGGTAAAGTCAGAAACGGATAGCCAGGTGGAGGGCCAGGATAGCGGTTTCTTACACAAGCGATTCAGAGTTAACATAACCAAGTTTACCCCAAGAACTTACCCCAGAGAGCCAAGGACCAACCTCCAAAGGGCAGAATTTCTAGAGCTACAGAGCAGTTTGTCACACCAAAGTTGACCACTAGATGGCAGCACAACCCTACTTTCTCAGTGCCAGCTGGTCTTAATAGATTTTGAGACCAGAATAGTCTTCAAGGAGCTTTTAAAACATCTTTTAAACACCAGAAGGCTTTTGTTTCCTTACATTCTGAATGTTGATCTGTAGTTCCATCTTGTAGTGATTGAAGTCTTTGGAAAGCTCGTGACCTTGATGATAGAAGGTGAACATTCCCTGAAAGAAGGAGAGCATCTACAAGGAGAGAGACAAGAGGAGCCATTAGTGCACACAGGGGAGGGGGAGGCAGGAAGCCAGCCTGCACTAGGAGCCATGCAGACAGAGCGCCCCTTTCCTAACTCTGCTATGTCTATGTCCACTCTTCCTGCCTCCCCCGTCCAGGGCACCCAACCACCTCCCTGTCCTGAAATAAAGTAGTTCCAAAGAAGTCATTAGAAATTAAATAACTGTAAGTCGTCGGTCTGTACGGAAAATTATGAATATGTTGTGAGTTCAATTTCCCTAGCACACACATCTCTGCGTCTGTAACACAGCAGGGGCAGGGATCACGGTACCCTGGGGGCAGTGCCCCTTACAGGGAGCTGTGCTGACAAGGCTCCCGGCGGTTTAGATGTCTTCCTAGACTTTCCCTAGCTGTGTCTCCCTTAGGCTTTTCACAAGGGTCCACAGCGAGAGTGTCCTGCCACTCACGGGTTCCACGAACTCAAACTTCTTCCTTTCCTGGATTTCCTGGAGCTTGCACACGTACTCGAGGGAGAGCTCGTAGAAATGCTGCCGGGTCTGCTCCACCTGGAGGTCCGCCTGAGTTAAAACAAGCAACTGTTAGCTGAGCCCACGCCCACGGCAGGAACTGTCGAGGCAGAGGCCAGCGGTTGGCACTGGCCGCCGTGCGGGCCATTGATAAACTTGTGTTAGAGCTTGTGCCTCCCTCATTGCTACTCTCCTGCCACAGCAGGACCGAGCCACTGCTGCTCAAGGACACACAGAAAAGTCTAAAATGATTCTTCCCAAACTCTAAAGAAGAGCTCAGTGTACCTCACCTGCACCATACACACACACACACACACACACACACACACACACACAGGCATCTACACATAGGTGCACACACACCACACACAATGAAATATAACAAAAGGGGACTAATCATATTGGGTAGCATGAACAGCTGTAACCCTAGCTAAGGCAGGTGGACATGCCCAGGGCTAGCCTGGACTACACGACAAGATTGTGGCTTTAAAAAGAAAAGGATGCAGATTCTGGCCATGCCAAATAGGGATGGCCTCTTAGGCCTTAGACGAAAGGCAATGCACATCAGGCATAAAAAGAGAGACTCCTTCACATGAAGGATCTAAGACAGAGAGCAGAATGACAGAAGGAAGGACGTAACCCAAAGTGGAAGCCCCGTAATAATGCAGAGCAGTGACACTGTGGACTTGAAAGCAGTGTGGGTCCATGTGACCCTCCCTCCCAAGGCAGAGCTGAGTGACTCTCCAGCATTCTCCCTATGGCTTCCCCTCACGCTGCTGGGCATCCTACAACTTAATGTTCTGGATGCCCAGAGCTGCTGGGCCGTGTTCTTTATGATTCACCCTCCAGATTCCCCAGCTCAGTTAGCTCACAACTTTCAACAATCCTACAATATTCCAGTTGTACATAGGAGTACAGAATGATTCCTTGCACCTGCCCAAGTCAAAAACGCACTAGCTCTTCCCGATATGTCAAGATTTGGACATAGCTTACATATGCCCTGTGAATTTTAATGTGCTACAAAGCCTAGGCCCTGATATGCCATTCTTGGGGTGATGGAATATCAAGAACTGAGACCTGCTCCAGGGGTGTGAGGTCACGCAGGCCCGACTTTTGGAGGGATTCGTGAAGGTCTCATGGAAGAGGATGGGGTCCCATGAGAGTCCACTGTTTTAAGAAGCCTGCTGCCACCCCTGCACCTCTCACCAACACTGTCACAGGAAGCACATGACCACAGCGAGGCCCCATCAAAGCTAAGCAGACGCCGGTGTCAAACTCCCAGATCTCCAGAACCAGGCGCTAACTGAATCTGTTTTGTTTATAAACTATCCATCGGGTGCATTTTATAACAACACAAAATGAAGCTGCACACACAGTAAGCAAAAGCTGTATTAGCTACCTAACTAATGAATAAACAACTGTGTATTGTTATCCAACTGTCGATTGGAATACAGGCAGAAGACAGGAGATCAGTCTCACACAATATTATTAAAAATATTATTTCTCCGGGGATATTTAAATTGAGATAGTATCCTTTTGTCTACTGGGGGAAAACAAGCATTAAAAACCAAGAGGAATCTAATCTCCTCCCTTAGCCAGTATGTGGTGCAGTACAGAAACTGTCTCAGCTAAAGAACGTGGATGGTGGACGGAGGTGGAGGTCCTTGTGTCTGGCAGCCAGAGGGCAGGAACAGCAGCTTCCAGGAAAAGTACAAAAGCGATCAGCACGGGGTCCTCCACAGCAGCCTGCTCTCCTCTATAAACAAGGAGAGAGAACGGCTGCCACGCCTTTCTGTGCCCCTGCCCAGCGCCATCCTCAGAAGGAACCTTTATGAACCTCTTGAGCAAAAGTCAATTCACTGAAGATTGGCCACACAACAGCTCACAAAGGCAATAAGCATCTCCTCTGTAAAGTCTCTGCTCCCTTGAAGGTCTACATGCTTACAAGAAAGCTGTTTCGAGTGGGTGTCGGTGACTGTGAAGAGCAGAGTGAGTGAGACAGAAAGCAGGTTCCACGAAATGAAACTGGAAGTGCTCGTCTCCAGCCCGCTTCAAGCTCATGACTCGCACTTTAATTCTCTCCGGGACTGATGACACTGTCAAACTCACTGTGCACACATCCTGTTTGTGGTTCTCGCTCTGACGGGCACTATTTTAGGCAGAATGGATAGGGGACTGAATTGTAGCCATCAGAGGGTGTGTGGTCACTAAAAGAAGCCCTGTAACATCACCTAGGAAGAGTAAGAACTATAAGCCAGAGGAGGTTGTGTGGACAGAGAGCTGGAAGGAGCTTGGGTCTGTTATGCATTGTAATGCTAGATCCTGGCCCTGGGTGCCTCAGGGACCGGGCGGTGCTTACACCAAGTGCTACTATGTAACCTAGCTCCTTAATCTGAAACCATGGGTTGAATGAAAATGCCTACAGCCTGTGGCTGGGCAGGAGAGGTAGGTGGGGCTTCAGTTCCAGGGCCCTGAGGTCTGAGGAGAGACTCACAGGGAAGAAGAAAATGGAGAGAGGAGAAGATGCTGTGGGATAAAGGATCATGGGAATTGAGCGAGAGGGCTGGCCCATCAGTAAGAGCGGCCCGGGCAGAACATGGCAAGTCGTATCACAGGGTGATTGGCAGGGAAGCAGACCTAATAAACAGTATAGATTCTCAGGGAGTATCTGCCCAGCTCTGGGGCTTTCAAGGCTTATTATAAATATAAAGGTTGTGTGTCTTTCATCTGGGAACTGAGTGACCAAAAGTAGGGTAGAAACTCCTGACTGAAATTAATTATCACCATAACACACGTGGCCGGAGTAGAAGCTATCTGGGCCAGTACTGAAGGAGACAGATATGTGGATCTGAGTTAGAAGATAGTAGTCAGGGGTTAGAGTATGCCTCAGTGGTAAAGGGTGCAAGCCATAGCAAGACAAGGGCCTACCCAGGGCAGGGTGGGCAGTGCATGGTGCATGGGGTCCTGGGCAGGGTGGGCAGTGCATGGCGCACGAGGAACTGGGTAGGGTGGGCAGTGCATGGCGCATGGGGTCCTGGGCAGGGTGGGCAGTGCATGGTGCACGAGGAACTGGGTAGGGTGGGCAGTGCATGGTGCATGGGGTCCTGGGCAGGGTGGGCAGTGCATGGCGCACGGGGAACTGGGTAGGGTGAGCAGTGCATGGCGCACGGGGTCCTGGGCCCTACGGCTTCTGACATCACGATCTCCAGGGCTTCCAAACAGGAATGAGGGCCACGTGCTGGTGAAAGGAGGCCAAGCGTGGGGCTGAGGCTGCCTCCTGCATTACATACGGGAAACATCTGCAACAACACGGCTAATTAGAGTGCTGTGGAGACGGAAATTACCTGGAGGTATAAAAATCCTCTCTGCAGTAATTGAAAGTGAGAGTGTAGATAATGGAGAAGAGGGGTGAAAACAGCAACAGGCCAAAACGTCAGCAGCTGTCCTTGCAGACGGGCTGGGCTGGGGACATAGCCACTGCGGAGAATGCCACAGGCTGAGGCCACAGACAGAGAGGGCATCGGGCAGAGCCAGCCAGCATGGCTGCACACGTCGACGGCAGCAGCGGAAGAGCAGAGCCTTACACCTTAACCACTGTAGGGAGGCAGAAGCAATACAAACGCTCTCTTCCATTTCCAAATTATGAAATGTCATCCAAGCATCAAAGATATACTAAACAGAAAATGAAACATCTCTTGTAGATGTCAAGCAATGGTGTGTGCATACGTGGAGTCGGTAAGAAAAGCACACAGCTCGACTTTCTACTGTTATCCTCTGAATGGTATATCAACAAATACATACACAGCAGAACATTATGCCAGGGTTCGTTTGTGTTTAAGAAGAAGCAAACGGAGGGAAGGCAGGTTTATGCTTTTGTCGGTAAGTCATAACCATATATGGCACGTCACATTATTGTTAATTATACTTATGTTGTAGGCTAAAGAGATGGCTGACTGCATAAGGTGTACACTCAGGACTGAGTACTGAGGTCTTCAGTACCTGAGGGGAAATGGAGAGTGTAGGTGTATATGATCATATGATCATACTTCGTGTGTGTGTGTGTGTGTGTGTGTGTGTGTGTGTGTGTGTGTGTTCTCAATGATTACGACCTTTCTTTCAGAAAGGAGCGCACACTGCTCTTCTGAGAGTTTTGCTCCCAGCACTCTTAGCTAAGCAGTTCACACCAACAGTGACTCCAGCTCCAGAGGACCCAACACTCCATTCCGGCCTCTGTGGGCACTGGCATTCATGTGCATATATGTCCACATGAGCCCACATACACCAACACTCATGTGCACAAAACCCCCACTCCCCAACCACACAAACACATACATACACATACACACACACACACACACACACACACACACACACGCACGCATTATTTATAAAAAGTAAAAGAGATCGTTTAAAAGTCTATGTCCCATATTGTAAATAATTGGAGATTCTATTCAAGCCTACAAAAGGGAGGAAAAAAGTCAAAATTTTAGAAAAAGTTGGGTAATGAGATAAATTCCTTTCTGCTTACATACTGCTAAAGAGAAAAAAGCAAACTCGGTCTATTAACACAAGTAGAACAGATCCACTTTCCAACAAGAAGCTCCCTAGGTCTGAGCTTTCAGTTAGACTAATGCTGCTCGTATGTATATGAAACTGTGTGAGCTCATGCAGGTCACGCATGTGAAACAGTGTGTGAGCTCATGCAGGTCACATATATGAAACTGTGTGAGCTCATGCAGGTCACACATGTGAAACAGTGTGTGAGCTCATATAGGACACATATATGAAACTATGTGAGCTCATGCAGGTCACATATGTGAAACAATGTACGAGCTCATACAGGTCACATATGTGAAACTGTGTGAGCTCATGCAGGTCACGCGTGTGAAACAGTGTGTGAGCTCATACAGGTCACATATATGAAACTATGTGAGCTCCTGCAGGTCATATATATGAAAGAGCATGTGTAAACTCATGCAGTTCACATATATGAAAGGGCGTGTGAACTCACGCAGGTCATATATATGAGACAGTGTGTGAGCTTATGCAGGTCACATATGTGAAACAGTGTGAGCTCATGCAGGTCACATATATGAAACTGTGTGAGCTCATGCAGGTCACATATATGAGACAGCATGTAAGCTCCTGCAGGTCATATATATGAAAGAGCATGTGTAAACTCATGCAGTTCACATATATGAAAGGGCGTGTGAACTCACGCAGGTCATATATATGAGACAGTGTGTGAGCTTATGCAGGTCATATATGTGATACTATGTGAGTTCATGCAGGTCACATATTTGAAACTGTGTGAACTCATACAGTTCAATTCATCAAAGACAACTTGAAAGCCAAGAACAGGCCTATCTGTGTATATATTGAGTATGGTAAGTATGTGGGGTTTGTTTGTTTTGTTTTGTTTTGATTTTTAAGTTTTCAAGACCATTTTTCTGTGTAGCCCTGGCTGTCCTGTAATCCACTGTATAGAACACGCTGGCAGTGAACTCACAGAGATCTGCCTGCCTCTTCCTCATGAGTGCGGGGATTAGAGGCGTGCACCACTGTGCCCTGTACGAGTAGCCGAATGTGTCCTCTCTAATGCTGACTGACATTATCACTCCCAGGAAAACCTCAGAGCCCAGCGTACACTAGTACGAGCCACAGGTAATCAATACCCTAAGACCTTCATCGCTGCCCCAGTTTATAGAACCCGACTCCGAATTCACTGAAGAATCCGCTTCTTCCTCTGTCTACACAATCTTGGGTGAAAAGCTCCCACAAGTAAAGTACATTTTTAAAGGAGGCATACTGTGTATTTTTAAATTTTAAAAGCAAATCAACAGGACCCTGGCAAGAAATACCTCCTGCAAGTGTGAGTCCTTCTTCCTGGCAGACAGAGTCAAGTGCTTATCGATTAGACTGTAATTCTTTTCCGTCTCTTTGTCAAACTTCTTTTTTTCTTCCTACAAATAAAAACCAGACAATGGTGATTACACATAATGCACATAAATGACATGTACAGTTAACATAGCAGAGGATCAAGTATGAAAAATGTCTAAAATAAGGCAAAGAGGAACTAAATGGGATGGGGGTTCTGAGACAACACCTCTGTCCCCAAGCCATGGCCACCATCCCAGCCAGTGAGGAGCCAGGAAGACACTCTCCTTGCTGTGCGTTCTTGAGGTTTGTCCCAACCCTATACTACATTCAATTCTTCATATGCATTTAAATTGAGAGATAATGATATGTCAGTCTGCTCTCACAGAAAGAAAAACAGAAAAGGCTGAGCTTAAAAGACAAACGTTCAGCTGGCTGGCGGTGGCACACCCTTTAAGCACAGCACTGGGGAAGCAGAGACATGTGGATCTCTGAGTTCAAGGCCAGCCTGGTCTATTCAGTGAGTTCCAGAACAGCCAGGGCTACATAGAAAAGCCTTGTCTTGTGAGAAAGTTGCAGGACGGGGGTGGGATATGAATAATAAAGCTTTCTTTGGACTTTGCTAAAAGATGAAATTAATTTTAAACTCAATACGTTTGGACATATTTTTGATCATAACAATCCTAGAACGTCTCAGGGAAGTCATCAGAGTCCAGTTTGAATATACAATACACCACCCGGAACTGGCAGAGTTCCCGCCCTGCCAAGGGCGCAGAGAGCACTGAACAGAAGCCGCCGTTGGTCAACATTCCCAGGCACAGGGACACTGGCATCAGCTGGTCTGCTTATCTCCCTTGTCTCTCCAGCACCACCCGGAACTAGAATCTGCTGTGCTTTTGCTCTAAAGGCGTTGAGAAAGCAAGTGACCCAGCTCTGCATGCAGAAATGACAGGAGCAGCCGCTCAGCAGATCCGCTTTTAGCCTCAGGAGAAGACATGGATGTGAAAAGCATGCCCATCAGCGTCCCCGTCCCCCTTGCTCTTCAGTGCGTCTCAGGCACTTTCCCTTCCTTATGTTCTAGGTTTCCTAAGTCAGCGACACTGACCTACCAAAGTCAGCGACAGTGAACCACCACAGCCTTTTCCCACACGAGTTTGCTCTTTTAGGGAAAATGAAACAAAGAACGTGATCTTTTTTTTTTTATGTCCAGCCTCTGCCTCGTCATGTAATACCACAGATTGAACCCCACGGTGATGAAGATGAGAATTGGGCATCAGTGCTCATTCCCAATTATGTTCCAATTCCAGTTGCCAACTTGAAAAATTTAAAAACAAAAAGGTGGGGTGGAGAGATGGTCCCCTTCCAGAGGAGCCGGGCTCCTTCCCTAGCACCACAACAGAAGCCGTGACTCCAGGCCCAGGAAATCCGACTCCTCCTCTGTTGCCCATGAGTACTGCATCCATGCCCAGACATACACGCAAGCAAAACACCCATATGTAAAAAATAAAATGACAAATAAATAGTCTCTCAAAATGCCAGACAAGGAGAACCCGCGTCTTCTTCAGAATGGTCTGGGGACGTCTCGTGCTGACTCATCCCATAGTCCATGGTGGGAGAGGGACAAAGCAAGAGCCAGGCGGCCTTCCTTCAGCCTCAGACTCGGCAGCCTCCCACGTAGACAGAAGCACTTTCTTTGTCTTTATGGCCCTGGCAGTTCCCAGCATCTCTGTGTGCTGGCATCTGTCACACTCAGAGTGAGCCACTACCTCTCTGCTTCCCTTGGGCTTCTTGTCGACTGTTTCAACAGCAGGAAGTCCACTCCGCCCCACACTGTTGCCTCCACCACTGAGCACATTGAAAAGCGTAAGCATGGAGCCTGCGTTATGACTTGGATACGTGCGACCACTGCGGGACCCTACCCTGAGAGCCAGCATACTGCCACAGGAATGCTCTACCTGACACAAGCCGGCACTGCCCAGGGGCTGCTGTGTCTGCTCCTGGAATCTCAACTCTCACAATTTCTTAGCACCTCAAATTCTCTGTGTGCAAATCATTTCCTGTGGTAAAGTTATACAGATCTTAACATAGTGACCAATAAAGAAAGGAGCATGCTATTTCAGAAACTGGCAGCAAAGACCTGGGTTCAAACCACCTGCAAGGAGCAAACGCTTCTTATTAAGCAGACATTTAAACTCAAGAGAGTCACAGTCAATCAGTGCTACAGTGAAGGGTGGCTCGCTGGTAAAAAAGCAGGTTAAAGAAAGATAAGCACTGGCAAGCCAGAAGGCCCTTCCCAGGAGCCACTGTGGCAGACCTGGGCTGTCTCCACGTGCGAAACAGGCCTGTCCTCACTGTCTTGTCTTCTAATTTTCATCAAACAGCCGAAAATATATCAACATGTTTTTGAAAAATTACTAAAGCAAGTGAAGATTAAATATTACGCACGAGTAGTTATCTCATACTGTTGTCAAATTTCACGTGTGAAAAAAATAGAGACAAAATAACAACATTTGTAAAATAAGAGCAATATAAATATATAGATGGAAGAGAAATTCATGAACCCAAGACCCACAACTCAGATTAACAGAGCTCTTAAAGGGCACGAGCAGTAGCATATATACAACGGTGCCCAGCAGAGAGCACCCCACCTTTAAATGCAGTCTTTAACCAGTGGGATTGGCGTTAACAGTTTAACTGGGAAACAGAAACAGAACCCCACCCGTGTCAAAACTAATTCCAGACGGGCTGAGTCACACGTAAAAAATGAGCTGTACCACAGCGATCGCCATCAGATCTGGGGATAAGACAAAGACCATCTGAGCAAAGCCCAAAGCTCTTCTAGGTTTCCAAACATCGTACATCAACTCGCTAGCAGGGTCAAGAACTAATTGGGAGGACGCTGCCACCAACGCCTGCAAAGGTCCAACCCTCAATTCCTGGCCGGATTTGCACTTCTTACTAAGACTTTTACATTTCCATAAAAATATGAACACAACTGTATACTGCGCCAGAATTTTAGTTCTGTTTTGGAAGAGAAGTTTTTTTATCAAATTTTTGTTGACAATACTATCTTTGTATAGTTATCTACATTTTACAACTTCCCTTGAGAAACAAAGAGGTTTACCTTTCAGACATAAACACTGAATGACATCCTATGTTTGAGGAGTCTAAAGAATGTAACCATTTTCACAGGACATTCCAACTCTTCTTTCTGTGCTTGACTGAGGAGGTGAAGGAATGCCACTCACAGGGAGCAGGACCCAGGGCAAGCAGCTATCACCAAGTCACTCTTCAAGCGTCCCGGGAGGCAGGCTCCTGCATCCCCTCCATCCTCCAGGTTCCACTAACACCCTGCGGTCAGAGCACCCAGCCCAAGGGAATCCACCTCCCTCAGCTCACGCCGAGCGTCCCACTGAGCCATCCCGCCCCAGCTACAAGCCCTCCTCAAGTGCTCGTAGCCTCTCTAAAGAGAAGAACACTCAGCTCTCCCTCCCACACAATCCCACCCTCGACTCCACACCCAGCACAAGCCAGGGAACCATCAGAGGACAAGTGAGCCCGCACACACAGCACACGTGTGCCAGCACCGCCCAGAGCCACCGTCACTGAGGCCACACCTGCTGTGGAGCCACCAAGCCAGGGCCACAGCTAGGACGTGAAATGACAGCGCCCGTATGCTTCCAGCCCGAGACCTGGCCGGTGGGCAGTATTTCAAGATCCCTGTAATTCTTGCAACCACCTTCTGAGACAGACCGGGAAAGAGAGGGAGAGAGGCCCGGAGTGGCCCCAAACCGCAGTTCACCCGGGCACTGAAAGGATTCTGACAGGGCATGAAGCAAGATCCCTGAGGAGGCTGAGTGTGTTCCTAAGCTGGACGGGGCACATCCTGCTTTACCAAAGTACCTGATATGACAAACCACCTGGGTAGGTTTGGGTTCACCACACTCTGCCGTTATTTACAGAATCTGGGCGAGTTAGTTTTTATTAAGCCTATCTGTTAGACATACTCTTGGAAAGAAATGTTTTTAAAATGTGACTCCAAGTTTGGTTCCAGGCTGAAGTGAGAAGTGATAATCTATGAAAGTCGTGTGTTTAACTGTTTGCGTCTGCTGAGTAACATCAAACTCCTCCGGCTCTCTGCAAGGTCGGTTGAATAGTCAGTCAGTCAGTCAGTCAGTCAGTGCAGTCTGGGACATCCACTCGGTTCTTCCACGCTGCTGCTACTCGTCCACACCCACGTCTGCACTGCTACACGGCAGGTCAGGTGTCTGAGAGCAATTCTAGATTCTTGTCCCTGCTCAGTTTACTCCCGCGCTTGCCTCTAAGGAGCAATGGCTTTCGAGGTGCTGCGGTCCTGCAAAATAAACGCTGACACTGTCCAGAAAGAGGAGAGAAAGTGAGTTAAGGGATGCAGCAGGCCGTGAAGTGAACTTCCACCAGCACCACACACAGCCCAACACAGCGAGTGTCGTGCCGCTTGCCAAGGCCAGTGGGCTTGCACACAGGCTTTGATCACATCGAGCCCACGAGAAAACACAGAAGAACCTACAAAATAGAAACAAGCCGGAACCCGGCAGACATGAGTCGAGGCAGGCACACCAAAACAGAACACCATCATCCAGAGAACCTGGAAGGTTTTCTAAATCCAATTTACAAAAACCACACAGCTCCTCAGATTACATTTAAACCATAGTTAAGCATGTCATTAGGCTTCTGAAAACAGGGGAATGCAGGCATGGATGAAACCAAAAAGCCTCAGAGAGGCACAGCAGATGAGGTCAGCACACAGGAAGAGGAGAGGAGAGGAGCCGAGAAGCCAGGATGCTGACAGAGACACCTGGAGACTCAGATGTTGGCAACTTTTAAATACTCTGTGGTTATCTCCGCAGGAGAACAGTTCTGTGCTGTTTTTCAGGAAGCTTTTCAAACTAAGAGACTAAAGTCTTCTTAAAGCATGGCATGAGAGCACACTAACCAAAGGAAGACAAGCATGTGGTTGTCAAAACAGGACTGAGGGTCTAGGGAGCAGGGACACACACATGTATGCACGTGCACACACACACACACACACACACACACACACACACATGCCCACGTGCACCCTCCCCCCCCCAAAAAAAAACCTACAAGCTCCTCTCTGGTTCTTAACACACTATTATCAACCACATAAGCTCCTTTCTAGATATCTATGGTAAGGTACGTCGAAGGCTTCTAGAGGGTAATGCAATGAAGCATGATCCTTACAGATTTAACAGCATTCTGTAAAGGGCAGCTGTTTATGCACGACTCTGTTAGGGGCAACCACTACTGTTTATGGTGTTTAAGGGTGGGGAGTTCTCCAGGGTCCCACCTGGCTTTTCCAGGGGTCACCAACAGACAGGACAGCAACTCCCCGTACGGAACTGACCGAGAATGTAGCTAAATTCTTCAAAAACCTGCTGCCAGAAACAGGACTTAGGGATAGTATTTGCTCAGCGCATAGCTTGTATCTCACAGTAGATCAGTGCAGTAATCTCTCCCTGTAAGGGGTCTTTTATTTTGCAAGTTGCTTTACTAAACCAACATCAAACACAAAGGAAGCCTGGGGCATGGGGGAAGGCAAGAGAGAAGATTCTGCTAATGGACCACAGGAGAAAGAAAGCTTACAAAGCCTGCAGCTCACTGGCTGTCCAGGAAAGGGCCAGGGTTTTTTCTATCTGTGAATATAAACAGAAAGGGAAAAAAATCACATCCCAGGTGCTGTGTGGAGAAAGGAACAAGCAGGGATGTTCTCTTCCCTACTTAAAATTTATTTTGGTTGTCTCTTTGCTCTCAGGGGTCGGCCATACACAAATGGTAGTCTGCGCTTTGTCTCCCTCACATGAAAGGGGGGAGGGGAGGGGAGGGGAGGGGAGGGGAGGGGAGGGGAGGGGAGGGGAGGGGGAGGGGAGGAGAGGGGAGGGGGAGGGGAGGAGAGGGGAGGGGAGGAGAAGGGGAGGGGAGGAGAGGAGAGGGAACAGGAGGGGAGACACAAAGACCAGGAAGTAGGGGTGATGGAAATTATTTCTCTAGGTTTAAGGCTAAGATCACAAACCTTAGAAGGTGCTAAATATTCTCAGGCTCCCCGTGAAAAGCTGCTTGCTCTGCTATTCCCAGAGATCCTGAATGCATCTCAGGCCTCGAGTGTGAGGCTGTATCTCTCTTTTACAAAAAAACGGTTGTTCCTAAGAAGAAGCTCAATAAGTCTTTGCTAGAGTGGAGAAAATGATGTCCTATCAGCAGCAACCTCGTCCTAGGTTCCGAGCTCTGTGTGGAGCAGTGTCCCTAATCGTAAGGCCTAGTGTAGTGCCACAGTTCTCTATGACACAGAGAAGCAAGCGCACCCCAGCTGCCGCTCTACCATGGAGAAAGACTTCCTCTACAGAGGGAACAGTCATCTCCATGGCCAGGTTGCGCCAGAGAACGTTACTAGGTGTTTTCCTGCCCATCCAGGTGTCCTGTTTTGTGTTCAGCGTCCCTCCCTGAGGGGAGAAGTGCAATGGAACATCAGCTAACAGACGCTCTACCTACCCCAGCACCCGCCTCGACCCGCCAAAGGCGAATGAAGTGTACAGCAACAGCAGAGACACGGGCGTGTTCTGTCAGTGTGCTCAAACTAGACACAAACCTTTACAGCTCCAAGTTGCTCTTTTCTGAATTTCTCCAGGGGTTTAATCAGGGTTTCCGTCACACTTAATGCCTAGAGAACAAAATAATAACAAGAACACAATGTTAGGGAAAAGTGTCACATTCTCGTCTTGCACTCCACCCAGAAGTAAAATGAACAACATACTCGGCTGTTTTACCTCATTCTGCCACTGTAACAACTAAGTCGCTGCTATGTAATGTACTAGAGAGCTGCACATCTGTAAATGTGTTCAGGGAAGGGAATGGAGCAGCTGGCGAGGAACAGGGAACTCGTCCTGCAGCTCTCCACAGAACAGAGAGGAAGCTATCCATAAGCAACAAAGGGCTCTATCATACCCACCAACAGAAAGCTTCTGTGGGTGTCAGTGCTCACCTCCTCCTCAGAGATTTAAAAGTCAATTACATTCCTTCACTGGTCCTCAAACTGTGTTAAAGGAAGGACTAAGAACTGTGGATGTTCTTCCAAATACAAAGAGTCTGCACTACACCACTGACAACTCCTTGTCCTCCAGAGGGTAGAAGGTGTAGCAGCAACTTCCACAGTCAGAACCAGTAGTGACCTGCTGGCAGGCATTGCATGCGGGAGAGGGGGAGGTCAAGAGGACACACACACACACACACACACACACACACACACACACACACACTGGCCATAGTCTCATTCATGGTTGGCTTATGGTAACTCACTTGAAGCTTTTCATTCAAAGCCACAGAAAGCTGAAATGCAAATAAAGGATTATTTCCCTAAGGAGAGCAAGGCTCCTTAAGAGCATGCTGCTCTGCAGTGCCAGTACTGGCTAGTTTAGTGTGTTAACTTGAAGCAGGCTGGAGTTATCATAGGAAAAGGAGCTTCAGTTGGGGAAGTGCCTCCATGAGATCCAGCTGTGGAGCATTTTCTCAATTAGTGATCAGGTATGGGAGGGCCCCTTGTGGGTGGTACCATCTCTGGGCTGGTATTCTTGGGTTCTATAAGAGAGCAGGCTGAGCAAGTCAGGGGAAACAAGCCAGTAAGGAACATCTCTCCATGGGCTCTGCATCAGCTCCTGCTTCCTGACCTGCTTGAGTTCCAGTCCTGACTTCCTTTGGTGATGAACAGCTGTGTGGAAGTGTAAGCTGAATAAAGCCTTTCCTCCCCAACTTGCTTCTTAGTCATGATGTTTGTGCAGGAATAGAAACCCTGACTAAGACAGTGCCCTCTCAGCCTCCAAGTCCAAGGCTCAGAAATATCCAGTGAGGGAAAGACATCAAAACACTGCACAAGAACGTGTCATCCACCTTTTACAAAACCCCTTCCTAAAAACAGCAAACCTAAGCTTACAACGAGGAGAAAATGGTGAATGATTTTAAAGGAACGTATCAGAAATCAAATGCAGTTCCTTCTCCCTCTGCAGGCTAGTCAAGAGCTTAGTGTAACCTAAGGCTGCTCTGCACACACTCACTGGATAATGATTTCTCCTAAAGTGAACATTCATAGTACCACGTGAAGAATATAAAACATGCAACTGTCCCCTCAAACACAAGCACTTCCTGTATGCACGCGCCCACTTGGAAAATTTGCTACTTAGTTGCAAAAGAGCCACAGCAACACACAAGGAGAAGAAGCCTCCACAGGGAGAAGGGCTTCAACTTGCAAATGCATTTGGAATGCAAATTTCATCTTAGGCACTTTGAATTTTATCTGAATGTTCTACATTTAGCACCATGTGACCTGCAATAATGAAAACCCAGAGACCACCACACACTGAAAAAGAGAACAGAGACAAAGAACTGGCCATCCAAGTAAGATCCAGACAAACCATGTTGTATCTCAGAAAACAGATACCAAAGGCTCTCTCTCAATGGTTTTTAAGGTGATCCAATCCACAGACAATCTCTATAAATTAAGGTACTTGGGCCAGAAGAGGCACCAGCCACCAAGTCTGACAACCAGAGTGTGATTCCCTAAGACCCACGTGGTAGGAGAGAATTGACCCTCAAGTTGTTCTCTGACCTCTATGCACACACAGTAGTATGTGTGGGCCCCTCCAACATATATACAAATGGAATATAAAAATATTTAATATAAACATATGACACCTGTGTCAATCTCAAAGCTTCTATGTCCAGATCTAACCTACTATTGTTGCAGAATAAGCCCATACATAATAAACACATCCTTGATAAAGGCTAATATGCTCAAGATAGAAGGAAGCCTAGCACTGCACGCCAGTCTAACAGAGCCTAGCAAATGCTGACAGTCACTACGGAGTGGGATGACCAATCCTCACAGAACACTGCAGTACCAAACGGGTACCAAATAATCCAAAACAGCCACCTTAACCCGCCCTGCAGCAGCTCTGTAAACTATATGTGTGAGCGAGAGTGTTGCTACTTTGTTTCCAATCCAATTCCCCTGTAAAAGAAAGTTCAACTCAGCAAAACAAGCTACAAGCCTAGATTGGGCAGGCCTCCCACTCCACTACTCTATATCCATCTATATTATCCCATATAACTTGCGGTTTCTCCAGGCCCCCAGCTTCTCTTCCTACCACCTTTCCATTGAACTCCCGTAGCTCCTCCCCTTCCTGCCATCCCCCCCATCGCTCCTCCCCTAGACTCTCAGCTCCTCCCACTTCCTCCTGCCCAATCATTGGCTCAAGCCTTTATTTGAAGTTAAGGTGGGGGAGAAGGTTCACAAGGCAACTCCTCATCTGCAGCCCCTCTGAGGTCTGGATCAGCATCAAATTACAAGCCCAGGGCTATCCACAACAAGCTAGCACCTGGGCCTAGGCTCAAGGTCCCTAGAAAGAGCAGCCCCTAGCCCTCATGAAATCTGCAGATTAGTGAGAGAGACACAAGGGAAAATGATAACCGGAGACAATTAGGGCCCAGTGTGCTGAGGACTTCATCAAAGGCGACAAGAAGGCCCATGCTCCATCTGTGTGTCTTCAAAGCAGTGACATCTAAGCTAAGTGCTGAGAGGTGGTAAGGCATCAGGAGTGGGAGGGTCAGGGGAGCTGATTGCAGCCTGAAGCCAGGGGAGGCACAGGATCAGAGCATAGCCATTGCCTATGCTGCACAGTCAAAGGGGGGTAGAGCTAGGTACAGGACACCGAAGGGAGCAGAGAGAGCTGAGTGACTGCAGGACCAGACCATCACAACATCCCTGGCTGAGTGAGAAGCCACCAGAGGGTTTTAAGCAGAGAACCAATAGAATGTTGAATGATCTTTTTAAAGATCCCCGGTCATAAGCAAAGGCCTTAGAGGCAGAGAAACCCAAAGTAGAAACTCTTTCCAGGGGTTGCCCTAGGAGTAAGCCGTGATGGTGCCTTACACACACACACACACACACACACACACACACACAGCAGGTAGGCTGGAGACACATCTGTAAGCTTCGTGAACTGAGTGTGGGAAAGATTAAAATATCTATTACTGATCCAAGAGTCTGTATGCACAAAACTACCTAAAAGCACTCTTAAACTCTGGATCCTTAACAGCCGCCACAGGTCCGTATGCTGAAGGGTCCATTGGAACCCTACGGCACCAGCAGAACCTTTATAAGACGAGGTTTTAATTGAGAAAATGTCTTACAGCTAAATTTCCTGGAAGCATTTCCTCAACTGAGGCTCCTTCCTCTCTGATGATTCTAGCTTGTGTCAAGTTGACACAGAAAAACAGCCATTACAGGTCCTTCTCTACTGAAAGTTATCCCAGGAACCCGGAGGTCCCAAGTTATCCACAATTCTGGTGTTCTAGATGAGTTCAGGAAAGCCAAAGCATAACCTGTATTTCCATGTTACTTTGCACCCTCAAACCCCAGACTCAACCAGACTCACAATATAAAGTGTCTTAGGGTTTCATAGCTGTGCGGAGACACTATGACCAAGGCAACTCTGAGAAAGGCAACATTTAAATAGGGCTGGCTTACACGTTCAAGGTTCAGTCCATTATCAACATGATGGGAAACATGGCAGCATCCAGGAAGGCAGGATGCTGGAGGAGCTGAGAGTTCTGTATCCTAAGACAACAGAAGGGGACTGGCTTCCTCAGGCACTCAGGAACCTAAGCATAGGAGCCTCGAAGTCCATCCTCACAGTGACATACTTCCTCTAACAAGGCCACGCCTCCTCCAACAAGGCCACACCTCCTCCAACAAGGCCATACCTTCTCCAACAAGGCCATACCTCCTCTAACAGGCCACACCTCCAACAAGGCCACACCTCCTAATAGTGCCACTCCCCGGGCCAAGTATATTCAAACCACCACACAAGGTAAAAAATAAAATGAATATGAAAGTTTCCAATGCTGTTTTCATTATGACTCTGGTCTGATGTCTCTTCTCATTAGATATATGGCTATAAGAATCTTGAAGAATCTCAGAATCAAAAATGAGAGGTGGCTGTGGCATGGCTCCATTGCAGAGCACCTGTGTGACCCAATCAAATCCCACTGCTATGACTCATATTAAGTAACCTACACAGCTCAAGATGAGCTCAGACACCAGCTGGCAACGACAAGAGACCTCACGGCATGCCATTCAAACAGAGTAACCATGGCATTAGCTCTCACTCCTCCCACCCGGGAGATCAGAGGCTGAGTTCTGACACTGTAAGCACAAAGACGGCAAGACTTCTACAAAGTCACGACACTAAGGACATTCTATGGACATTCAAAGTTAGTTCCTTAGTTAGAAACTACTGTTTGATGGATCAGCCCAGGGAAAACCATGGACAGGCAGGGGTAAACACCAAGCCATGCCTTTCTCATGAGGAACGGCTAGCAAAGACAAGCTGGATATAAAAGAAACAGAAGGAATGATGTCCATCCCCCACAGCACTCACTAGTTCATCCTGGATTCCAAGAGGCTGTGGCCTCTGAAGGAATGCAATCTCGGAGCAAAAGAGACTTCCCACTGCTTTCTCCCATGACCTTCCAGACACTTCCAATTTTACTGCACTAAAGGGAAAACTCTACAACTTCAATGTCGGAGGCGGCAGCCGAGGACCACTGAGCAGGGACACGCTGTTTATTTTTCCTTGAAACAGGAACTCTCACAAGGGGCCAAGGATTTATCTGTCTGAACAAAATAGTTTTCCAAAAATGAAAAATACTTTTCCAAAAAAGGACTGCTACAACTAAGGACATTTACAGATTCCATAAATCTTCCCAGGGAGTGTGTGTTTGGTTATTACATTTTCCTTTTTACATGTACTAACTTATGGGGAGGTAGGTGCATGTCACGTCACACGCAGATGTCAGAGGACAATATCCAGGAATCTCCTGTGGGTCCCAGGGATCGAGCTTGTATGTCTAGTGTCTTTAGGCAAGACCATCTCCCATCCACGTTGCATCACTTTGATCAACAATAACCGTTTGAGGAATCCTAGCCCAAATCAGTGCCTATTGAATCTCGAATCTACTTTCAGAGGCTTGGAGATTACAAATTGGATTAGGTTACAAAACGAGAGCAATAATGATCTGAAGAACCTACGTTTATCTTAAAGAGGTGGAGGGGGCATAATGGCACATGTTTGCAATCCCAGGGTGTGAAGATGGAGACAAGAGGACCCTGTCACACACTAGCCAGCCAGCCTGGCCAAATCACAAATCTCTGGGCCAGTGAGAAAGAGACCCTGTCACAGAACAAAGCAAAGTGGATGGCTCCACAGGTCCACCCAAGCTCACCCTCTAAGCCCCACAGCATCCTACCCACCCATCCAAACACAAAGTGCTGGCTAGCTTGTGATCTCTCTCTCTCTCTCTCTCTCTCTCTCTCTCTCTCTCTCTCTCTCACACACACACACACACACACAGAGAGAGAGAGAGAGAGAGAGACAGAGACAGAGAGAGAGACAGAGACAGAGAAAGAGAGAGACAGAGACAGAGAGAGACAGAGATAGAAATGAGAGTGAAAAGCAGGGAACAGGACCAGCAGATCCTCGGAAACAATTGTGGAAAAACACCTCAGGACTATTTGTAAGAGTCTGGTCACCTATGCCGTCAACAAGGCCTGGTAGCTTGGGATGATACACCCTCTGAAAGCATGAGAAAGATTTTAGAAAGTGGGGTGCCTTAAAACCAAAAGGACGTGAACCCTCAGATGTGACCACTACACGGAGCTTCTCTAAGCTGTGCTTGGAGGCTGTGTCTGCGATAATTCACGCCCTACTGTCTAAGGGCTCAGGAGTGTAGATAACTATTTTTATTAAAGAACTGTGTGACATATTTCTAAACCAGATGCTGCTCTCACACGTGCATCTTCACAGTGTACAAGGGCAATGACCTCACTGTGGCATCTTTCAAACACAAGGCACCATGGGACGTCCTTGCTTTCTCCACGTTCCTCCCTTACCTCCCTCTGCGGACCACAGGCAGGGCTCCCTCTTCCCAGTGCTCTGCCCTGTGTGCAGCCATGCAGTGAGGTGTGTGCCGCTGCATGGTACAAACGTTCCCCAGCTACACCGACTCATTACTGAGTGATCAACTCCTCTCCATCCACATCCACACTCACGCTGTGTGGCCACTTAAGAGCAGCGGGACTAGAACCTCCAGGGACCTAAGCAGGGCCTACATCCTCAGGCGCCACCACTCCCGCCACACGCGGCCCACACCTGGCTTGCCACCTCAGTTCTCTCTGTCTCCACGGTCCCAGCCAGTCTCTCGCGCATGGTTTCTGTCCTCCTCTGTCCCCTCTTTCTCTGCCCTCACAGCTCTGCTTCCACGTCTCTACCCCTTCTCGGGGCCCTCGGTCCCATCCCTTCCCCCTTTATATCAGATCTGTTGCATGATGTAATTTCTCAGGGGGACAGCTTGGCATGGGCCTGCCAGATACGCCCTCACACATTCATCAGATTTCATAACACGGTGACCCTTTCTCCACGTAGCTGGCTGCTCTCCTGTACTATAGCTTCTCCTGTCAATGTACACTCGAGTTTCATGCAGTTAAAATGGCCAGTTAAGTGCTCTTATTTTTCTTAAAGAGCTGAGCTAGTAAAAGAATTGAATCAAAAATTCTGTCACGGAGAAAGCATGGTGTCTTCACCTCAGCAGAGTGAGGTGTGCCCTGCCACCGAGAACAGAAGGCCGCTCTCTGCTTACCGTGGCCCAGTCCTAACTGCTTCTATCTTTTTCAGAACAGAGAAAATAATTTTGTTTTGCTATCCAAATATCCTCAACCAAAAAGGGGAATGACACCCCGTATGTAACACCTGTAAGGGGAGAGCATAGACCCCAGAGGAGGAGTCAGCTGCCAAGAAATCCCACTCGAGCACTTGGTTTCTAAGGTTAGCTTAAAGTGACCCTTAGCCCTGTTAAGGAAACAAACATTAAACACATTAGTTGTATAGTAATAACTCAAAATCACTAAACAAAATTCTCTAAAACTAATGAGTATTATGTCTGTTTGGATGGCTGGTATTTGAGACAGGGTTTCCCTGTGTAGCCCTGGCTGACCTGGAACTCACTCACTTTGGAAACCGGGCTGGCCTGAATTCACAGAGATCCCTGTTTCTGACTCCTGGAGGGCTAGCATTAAGGTGAGCACCACCACTGGCCACTGAGACGTTTCATGAGCTCACAGCAACAACTAGGACCTGAGGACTGACGTCACCGGTGTGTGTATCTGGAAATCAGGACGGGAAACCAGGAGTACTGAAGGCCCAGTCCACAGCCACCCCACTGAACAGCACAGATCGCCCCATCCCAGCAATGAGCATTCCACAGTTACACGTCCAACTACCACATTTCTATTGTTCTTCCAGTAAGAACAAGAAGGATCTACTTAGAATCTCATCGATGTCACTTCTAAATCCCAATTACCTTGAAACCAGCACATCAAGAAGTTCTAAGAACTAAAGTTCTAAGACCTCAGTTTTCAACTTCCAAAATATTGTCTATAACCTAGGCTCAGGTTTAAAAGAGAAAAAAAAGAAAAAGAAAAAGAAATGAAAAGAAGAAAGTCAAGACTATGAATTACAAAAGTTTAAGAGTTCTCTTCTTAACATCTGTGTCTACAAAGACTAGGCTTCACATGCATTTGCACGCATGTGCGCGCGCACGCAAACACACATACACATATACACACACATGCACATCAGGAAAAAGTCAGCTAAAAGAGAGAGGGAAAAGCAAAGCCATAAGGAACCCTGATAGAAAATAGCGGAATTTGATATAATTTTTAAAATCTAATGCCTTTTACTGGTAACAATTTTTAACTTAGGCTTCATAAATAATATGAACTGTAACTCAAAATCTGCTGGACATCTCAGGAGGGCATTAGCCTAGTAAGGATACTGGGCCCATAACCTTGTGTAACCTTGGCCCGCTCTCCTCTCTCCTTGTGGGACAGTAAGGACTCTGCTTTTTTTTTAAAAAAATAAAAAATAAATAAATAAATAAATACTTGGGCAGAACACTGTGAGAAGGAATTCAAAACCCATGGAAATATGTGATGGGGTTACTCTGTCAGAAGGCTATAAAAGCATAATCAGATAGAATTTTAAAGTTTGGCTTTCAAGTTTAAAGTAAGAAAAAGAAAATTATAGTTCCTTTAATCGATGATATTACACACAGAGTGAAAATACTGTACTCAATAAGGTAATAAGCTAAGAAGGAAAAAAGGAGGGGGAATACAAGGAAGACCTTTTCAAAACAAGCATCTCATCACCAGCGAAAAGGCCCTGACCTCCAGCCTCTCTAGGTGCACAGGCCACCCTTGACGGGCAGGAGGCCACCGCCTGGGCTGAAAGGCTCATGCTCAGTCAGCCTCCTAGGTGGCCACAAGCGAAGCACCTGTCTTGAACAAGGAGCCCAAGCCCTACTATATCCTCAGGAGCTAACTGCAGCAAAGCACAGAAAGAACATGACATTAAAGCCATTTGCTGCTGCAGAGACGGCTCAGCCATTAACAGCACCAACTGTTCTTCACTGGTTCAATTCCCAGCACGGATATGGCAGCTCACACGGGTCTGTAAGTCCAGTTTATGGGATCCGACCCCCTCACACAGACAGACACATGTGCAGACAAAACACCATTGCATATGAAATTAAAAAATACAAAGGGGTTTTTTTTGTAAGATTTATTTATTTTATTTATATGAGTACACTGTCACTGCCTTCAGACACACCAGAAGAGAAAGAGGACATCAGATCCCATTACAGATGGTTGTGAGTCATCATGTGGTTGCTGAGAATTGGACTCAGGACCTCTGGGAGAGCAGTCAGTGCTCTTAACCACTGAGCCATCTCTCCAGCCCAACATCCACATCAGAGGTTCACATACTTCCAGTACCTCCAGGTTGAGAAGATCCAGCGCCCTCTGCTGGCCTCCATCGGCATTCATACAAGTGTGGCATATGCTCACAGAGACACAGACACATAAAATAAAGAAGAAAAACCACTCAAACATTTACTATTAAAAATCCTTGCTGCAGACTGAAGCTCTAACAACTTGGACTGCAAAGAGCTGTGTACACAAACACAAATGTCCAGCTGCTGTGGATAACAAGCACTAGCAAGGTGGCCTGCCCACTGCTG
Source organism: Apodemus agrarius (assembly GCA_964023405.1). Classification (NCBI taxonomy): domain Eukaryota; kingdom Metazoa; phylum Chordata; class Mammalia; order Rodentia; family Muridae; genus Apodemus; species Apodemus agrarius. Next base: position 57,958,766 of record OZ030024.1, on the reverse strand, counting down.
TGCCCTACCAACAACTCTGATGTAAAAGTTTGTGTCTGCTAGTCAGAATAGACTAGGAAAAAAAGAGCTAAGAAATCCAAGATATACGTTAGGGGAAGGGGAAGCCAGCCCAGAACGGCTTCAAAAGAGCTGCAGATTAGAAGAGGATCTGATCCCAGGAAGTGAAGGGAGAGGGGTGGGAAAGGAGAGAGAGGAAGCAGAGTTGGTACACTCTGTGCTGAGCAAAGCGACCCTGGGAAAAGCTGATCAAGGCCATCCACAGGGGTGAGCCTCCTTCCCTGTCTCTGCTTAGCCACAGGCTGCGGAAAGACGTGCCTGGCCTTTCCAGAGAAGCCCACAACCCCTCGCTCTTCCTCTCCCTGCATGACTGGCAAAACTCCCAGAGTCCTCCACAGGATCGCACCTGCTAGGAATCCCTCTGACTTCAAACAAACCCTGCCACCAAGATAAAACTATCCTTACTGACTCCAGCAGGCCACGAAGTGGAAAAAACTCCAGTATCTCATATGCTAGAAAGGAAAATGTTAAGCCTTATTATATGTGAACCTAAAACTTCTATTTCAGTTTCCCCAAAGAGCTTCTTGAAAGTTAGTTTATTTTCATCACATTCATGCATGGACAAGGAAATAAACTATTTGTGTTAAGATATTTCCAAAACTTCTTCAGAGCCCAAACACTTCTGAATCTCCTTCCATCTTAGCCACCAAAATCTGGTTCCCTCCACAAATCTTTCTCTCTATATACTCCAGGAATACTGGAAACATGGCACTTCTTTAAAGGGTATCCCACCTCAGTATCCAGAAACCACTCCCAACATGGCAAGCCCACTTTAGAGAGCCTGGGGGCGGAGCTTCACTGACTGAACCAGAAGTCTCTAAACAAGGTTTACAAGCAAAAGGAGATTCACTACTCCCTCTGTAACCAGGCCATCATTTAATGACTGAAATAAATACTGACAACCTGCACTTGTGTACACAGGCAAGAAGAAACACCCAAACTCACATCTACTCAAAGGGCTGTAGTCAGGATGGACTGAATCCACACATCCCCTAAGGCTCAAAGCTGAAGGTGCAGAGGCTGAGACAATGTGTCCAAGGTAAGCACAAAACTGGAAATTCAATCTCCCGCCTATGCCCGCCCTGCCTGTATCCCACACCCCATCCCACCCGACTCCCACCCTGGCCAAGAAGAGGTGAGGAAAAAGACAAAGTTACAAACAGCTGAAGCCAAGGGACAGAACGTTTCTCTCCTCTGCTGGTCTAACAAGGCAGTGGTTCCCAACTTAGTAATGTAGAACAAACTGTTCACTTCAGTGGGCTACAGCTTCCTCCCATCTTTCTAACTCATGCATGATCCATGAGGTCCCAGGTCATCGAGAAGTATGTGCCATGACATAGTCAATCGGGCTGGTTCCAATAACGCCCCAGATTAGACAATTGTCGGAATGAGATGGCAAGATTCTGGTGGCTCTTGGGTCTGTGGTCACATGTACAATCCACAGTAAGCCATTTCCTTAAAAACAAAGAATATGAAATGGAGGAAGCTACTCTGTGGGAGTAGAGTCTGACAGAAACAGGAGAGTCACACACACCTGACAATGAGTCGGCGGAGAGCATACCGACTCATGGGACAAGAAGGCTTCTCCCCAAAAAACGGATGCAAGTCTCCCGGCCACATCAGTCACACTCGCTCCACAATTACGGGTTACATTTATCATAAATGTGATTCCTTAAGTATTCTAGATATGCAAACATAAATCCCCAACTGTCCCCTGACAGCAAGACTTACAATAGCATGCATGCCTGGCTAAACTCTAACAGGCTTATACGACAAAAGGATGATGAATTAAATGAAAATATTACCATCAAATGGTAAGCATCATTTCCAAAGAGAGAAAAAAGCCTTTGTAAAATTAAGTATGAGAAACTTTTGCTTTTGGATTGTTTTGTCTCATGTTTTCGGAGACAGGGTTTATTTGTGTAGCCTTGGTTGTCCTGAAGCTAGCCTCAAACTCATAGAGATCCACCTGCCTCTAACTCCTAAGTGCTGGGATTAAAGGCATGTCCCACTATGCCTCACACTGTCACGGACAACTTTTAAAGCAAAGTAAGAAACATCTTCATGAAGAACTGCTAGATTTTTTCCCATCATGTACATTCCTGCCAACAGAATCACAGACAAATGTCACTTTCTCTGTAGGAGAACTGACTACACATTTGTTATTATACACGTGACTTGTAAACAGAAAGCATAGGCTAGCCAATACTGTCAAGTGGTATGTATCATTTATCATGTAAATTCACAGTCATAAGCAACACTCAATACAAATTATGTAACACTAAGACTACTAATAGCCAAACCCAGTTTTATTAACACAAATTCAATATGGAGATATTTTCCAATCCTTTGAAAATGGCAGGTAAAAGTTCAGCTGTTAAGAGTCTTTTAAGCCCCTGGTTGGCATAAAACCATCAAAAATGATTTTTTTTTTAACTTTTTGAGAGACTTAACTCTGAAGCAAAGGAAATTGCATGGGCTAGTGGTTCAGTTTTTAGGACTTAGCAGCTCTGGGTACAACCTGAGAATGGACATTTCTAGCAGACCCCCAGTATATTAATCACCTCCTTGACACCAAGACAAAACACCAGACAGAAACAACTTAATACAGAAACAGATTTCTTGTGTCTCACAGTTAAAGAGCGTGCAGTCAGTCACGGAGGGACACAGCAGAAAATGAAGCAAGCCACAGCGCAGTGCTGCCCACGTGCAGGGTGGGCACTGCCACTCAGTAACGCCTTCCCGGAAACGGCCCCATGGACAAGCCTAGAGCTGGGATCATGGGCGGCTCCAGATCCTATCAAGTTGACAATGGAAAGCAACCATCACATTAGATGGTGATGCTGGCCCAGACGCCTTGCTCAAAGAAAACCTGCTGTGCAACACACAGCAGAAGGAACACTACCAAGTTTTCTCCCGGAGAGTAAAAACATTCATTTACTTTAGTGATACCATAAAGGATTTTTATAGAAAAACAGTAATAGTTAAAAATAAAATCCAAGTGTCAAACACCAAAGTGGTTATAGCAGAACTCAGATATTATGTGTGTATGTGTGTGTGCATGTGTGTGTGTGTGTGTGTGTGTGTGTATGTGCGCGCGCGCCCCTCTGGTCCAAACCCTTTCTCTGATTCACCAGATTCCTCAGAAACTGCATCTTCAGTAACAGGATGGTGAAAAAACAAAACTCAGTCTGTTCAAAGGATCTATTTACTCAGAGAAGTAAATGCAGTATGAAGGACTTTGTAGTGATGCTCATAAATGCTGTAGTACTATTTTAAGAGTCCCCAGACTCCTGGACAGCTGCCCACCTCAGATAAGCACACCATGTCCTGTGGGCCACACAGAACGTCACAGGAATGCTGGCAGCTTCCCTCCGACAGCGTGCACAGACGCAACCCGACCAGGTCTGGCCTCTTACTCTATCCATCCCAGCTCCCTAGCTCGGGTTTCTTTTCTTCCAGTCACTACGAGAAAAAAAAAATCACTCACTTCAAAACCCTGTCCTGAAAAACACAACGCTGACAGTTAGCGCTGAGCGCATCTGCTCAAGGAGACCAAACATTTGGGTGTGAAAGCCAACAGTGACTTCTTTTCCTAAACTGGTACTCTGCCTGCTTCCTTTTCCAGTGAGTCACAGATCTCAGTTCATAGTTTTGCTCCGTGTCAGGGACTGGATCTTCACACTGGGCCACGCCCGTGAAGTCTGTATTAATAGCAATGAGGAGTGCGGGGGATACTCCCAGACACACTTCACTCCTCTTGAAATGGAAGCAGGTTTCCCCTCAGGAAGGACCCAGCACTTCAGCTCAGCTGTGCCTGACTGACTACCTGATGTATGTCAACTGTGCTCAGCACTGACCTCTCTCTCCAGGATCCCCCTGCCTCTGTCACTGCAGAATTACTGAACACGTGAGCTTCTGGCCACTGCCCCTAGTGGGTACCCACTTGCTCAAGACAAAGAACTGTCCCACACTGTCACAGCACAGCACTGGGCATGTAGCAAGCACACGGTGGCATTTGCTAAACTAAGTACGCATAGCCCTGCTTAGGTTTGGCGTAGGCATAGGAACACACTGCGGTCAGCTGAAACGGATGGGGAGTTGGTGGCTGACTTCCCGACAGATGAATTTTCCTGCCAGCACCCAAAGTCCTATGAAACATGTATTCAGTAAAAAAGAAAAAAGAAAAACTTGCTACAATATTTAGCATTTGTGGCTGCTTTTATTACAAATGCTAATTATGTTCCCCCAAAAACTGTTTATGTGCAAGGGTCTGCACTTAGCGCCTGGGAACCCGCCCCCAGTTGGTTCTGATTGGTAAATAAAGATGCTAACAGCCAATAGCTCGGGTGGACACACAGAGGTGGGACTTTAGATTTCCCAGGTTTGGGAGGAGAGAAAGGAGAGAAAGATCTGCCCTGCAGGGGCCGGGAGAGCTCCGCCCAGATGGCTGCCCAACCCGGGCGAGAGCAGCCAAGACAGAACACAGAATTAGAAACTTGAGATTTTCATCAGGACGAAGATTAACCTCATGGAGATGAGGCAGAGGCCCCAGCTATTGTGTTGTTTAAGATGTGTAAAGGCTCTGGGGGTGTGTGTGTCTGTCTGTCTGTCTGTCTTTCAAGAACATAAACCATTGAGGCAGGTAGCAAACCCCGAGACAGGATATCATGTCACATGTTGGGGTGCCCTGGCTGTCCCCCACTGCTTCCTCCCCGGAAGCTATTCCCCTTCTCAAGCATCAGTTTTGAGGGTTAGAGGTTTTTGTGGGGGGTGGGGGGAAGGAGCTGGGTTTTTTGTTTGTTTGTTTGCTTGCTTGCTTGCTTTGGGCTGTTCTGTTTTAACCCAAGACAGGGCTTCTCAGTGTAGCTCTAGCTGCCTTGAACTCTCTGTCAAGCAGGCTGATCCACCTGCTTCTGGCTCCCGAGTGCTGGGCTTGAAGGCATGCAGGACCACGACCCGCCTACAGGTCGGTTTTAGCTTGCTGCAGCATGTTCTCTGAGGTCCGAAGCCCCTCACAGACACAGTCCTATTCTCCCATCTACCTGCATCAGGAACCCAACCTCGTTCCCTCATTTACCGCAGACAGAGGCACTGCCTCCAAAGCTGGAGATTAAATCTGTCAGCTAACAGAATCTCTAGGAACCGAGAAATCTCCATCAGAGAACAAGAGTTCAATTTCTTGATCTCATCAGTTCGCTCCAAGGAACACAGAAACAGACCATCACGGCAGAAAGTGTCTACACGGTTTTCCCATAGAATTCCGAACTCCAGCCCCACTCTGCAGGGAAGACAGTCAACAGTGCGCTATGAAAAGGCCCTCAATGGGGACCTCAGCTCCCGCAGCTCCCGCCTATCCGCTCACAACTGTGGCGCTTTCCTATCTGTGGCACCGTGGGCGTCCACACATCACCGCCTCTGCTAGCATGTAGCTGTGAATGCAGGCACTCTGCAGCATTTGCTGCTGTCCTGGTGAGAAGACACGCCGTGATCACGGCTATTACTCTCAGAAAGTTAAACATGTAACTGGGCTGGCTCGTCGTTCAGAGGTTTAGTCCTTCATCGTCATGGCGGTGTAGCTGATCCACACTCAGCAGAAGTAACTGTGTGCCACACTGGGCAGAGCAGGCCTCAAAGCCCCCCTCCACACACGCTTCCTCCAACAAGGCCACACCTTGTAAAAGTGCCACTCCCTATAAGCCTAGCATTCAAACACACAGTCATTCCGTACAGGAGCCATTCCTATTCAAACCATAGCTACCAAGCCCTCAGATTCCAACCAATAAGAACATAAAAGATCAATAGCAATTGGCCACATGCTCAGGATCCCAGAAAAGAATGGCTAAATGCCAAAACAACTTACACACACACACACACACACACACACACACCCTTATATAATATAAACCAACATGTTCCATTCATTACCAGCTCACAACCCCATGCCTCCACATCACGCGGTGTAGAAAGGTGATGTCATGGCACTACTGTGATCTAATGTCATATTTAGCCTTCACTAATAGCTAAGAAGTTAGTGCCTATAACATATAAGCACATAAGTTGAACCTATCAGTGCGTGCTGGGAAAAGTCCATGTGATCATACTATTTTCAGATGCACACCTTGAAATTCCGGGTATGTTATATGTACATATTCATATGTGTATACACCTGTTGCAGAAACATGTGTATACATAGATGTGTGGAAAGGCCAAAGGTCAACAAGCACCTGTCTCCCTCTATTCTCTTTCTCCACCTTCGTTTCTCAGACAGGGCCTCACTGAACCTGGAGGCGGGCACTGCGGTCAGACTCTCTAGCGCAGGCACTGCGGTCAGCCTCTCTAGCTGGAAGCCCCGGGATGCTCCTGGCTTGCCTCTCTGGAGCACAGGTAACCTGTACACACTGCTGCATCCCTGGCCTTCTATACGGGTGCTGGGAAGCCAAACTTGAATTATTATGCTTGTGTGGCAGGCACGTTACCAAATGAGACATCTTCTCAGCTCCCTCCATGGAACTCTTAACATCTAGAAAATATCTCAGAATATAGGGCACAGTACAAATTATGAGATTTTAGAAAACATGGCTGTGTTACTTTTAAAATCAAAATTAATTCTACCCCTTGAATCCTGCCCCCACTGTAAATACACCTGGCAGATGCTCCCAGGGGCCCCTGGGAAATCCAAAGCGTAGAGGACGCTGGCTACAGGGTAAGTGGACGGCCTCAGGCCTCCACCTCCCACCTCACCCAGTGATCCCGGCCAACCAGGTAGCTCAGTTCCTTCATTCACAAAACAGGGTGGAGCAACTCTCTCCTTTATAGACTGACATGTAACCAAATGTCTTGAAGCAAACAGCTGAGAGCAGCCCAGAAGGCGCGAGTAACTACTTTAGTAACCATGTCCAGCATCACCAGCGTTACTGCATCTCAACCCATTCACACGCCAGCGTAAGTCTAGGCAGTGTACATTCTGAAGTATGAAAAACAGTCGTTTACTTTATTGTTGTGTGCGGGACACTGAACCCAGTGTCTTCTGCAAACTCGGGTTATTTTAAAAGAGTGGGGATAGACATCAATGAGAATAGCATGTGGAAACCCAATGGCAATCAGAACATGAGTCTGTGTGATTGGAAAAGACACACAAACTTACAAGAGAGAAAAAAGGTCACTGCTACCCTTGGCACACCATTGCTGAGCTCATGAGGTACTGAGCAGAGCGCCAGGCCCTCAGAGCACACTGCGTGGAGAGGGCTCTCGTTAGATCCGCTCACCTCACCTCAGTGCAGACAACTTCAGAGACATCCACCCTCACAGACAAGAAATCCAGAGACATGGCTCAGAAAGCACCCTTCCGCTCCCCCATTCCTGCTTTTCGCTTTAGGCTAACATATATGTAAATCAAAAGGCTCTTGCTAACAAAAAGCAAAAGAAGCACCCAGCCATCTGCTGCACAAATGAAGATAGAAACGCCAGCCCAGAGGTCCAGAACCTTGACCAAGAACTGATTACGTCACCACCATGGACCCAGAAATCAGAGCCCAGAAAACCCCACCCTCTCAAAGCAATAAATGCATCAAAACCTCTGTCAGGCTCGGCTCCACAGCCCAGACTGTCCCCTTGTGGAACTCTGGTAATCAATAAATTTATTTACATCCCTGCTACTCACCATGATTTCTCTCTGTTCTTCCAGATTCTTCAGAAAGTTAGAAAATTCCCTCAAGGAGGCATCTGTAAGGAGAAAGGCATGAGTCCGTGCTGGGCAGGGCAGAGGCAGCAAGCCAGACACCCCCCCACACCCCCCCACACCCCCACCCCCCCACCCCCGTTTCTTACCGATGCACCGCTCATCGTCAGTCTCAGCGTCCCCGATAAACTCAAACTTGAAGTCTCTGAGCGAGTGAGCAAACTTCCGCTGGGCGGCTGACAGACCTAGAAAGAAAGGCACACTGATGAAGGCCAAGGACTACCAAAAACTGCATTTCTGCCAGGATAGGCAGAGCAAGAAATGTGCCCCACTAGGAACCCAAAAGGCCACAGCCCACTGGAGCCCCCCATCTGGCACGTGCCAGTCACCTCTGTTCTCCTCCCACACCCCAGCACCGGAGAAGCCACCGCTCCCACCCCTCCTCACTTCCTGCAGCTGATCGCTGTGCATCTCTCCGCGCATTCCTCTCTCCGCAGACAGGCCAGAATTTATTCCAACGTTCACAAGACAATTAGGAACACCCAACTGACAGCGCTCCTCTGGGGCAGTAAGCTCTGGGCAGCTAGCCAGGTACTCTGAACTGATCACCACCACCACCTCTACACCTCAACAACAGAGAAAATGAGGAGAAAGGGAGGGAGGGAGGGAAATCCACTCCAACCCAAGGAAATCAGAAAATTCAAATTAAACATGTTCACTGAAAGTAGCACTCAGAGGTAACTTATAAAGACTAGGACTAAACCATCACTTAAAAAGTATATTAATAGTAAACAGTTCTCCCAAAGAACTGTAGACAGGTTACAGGAACCAGGGACGCTCCACGTGTGAAACGAGCCACCTGGAGGATGCGTCTGGGCGGGAGAGCACGTGCTCAGCGCGCACGGGGTTTTGCCATGGTCAGTTCCTAATGACTAATACTGTAGGACTCACGAATCACACTGATTAGGGTAAAACTCTAAAGACAACTGAAAATAAGTGCACAGCCACAAAGTCTAAATAACTACTTAAAAAACTGAACCTTTTTTTTTTTTATTTTAAGAAATTGGGGAAAGCATGCATATCACAGAAGGAAGTGAAAGGAATTGACGTGGCCCGCAGCCACAGGAAAAGGGCACGGCCAGCAGTGGAGACTAAAACGCGAAGCTCAGGAGAGAGCAGTCCCAACGCTGAGGCGCTGAGGAAACAAATGATTACGCTTGTTGTTTGGCAATTTCAAGTAAGTTTGGTGAACTCCTGCGACCCAGAGATTCTGGTAAGTTTCCAAATAAAACCCTTGCGCGTGGATATTTGTGGACGTGCAATAGAAACCCTCGGCGTGACTCATCCCTGTCATATGAGTTGGGGAACATCTGCTAACAGCAGCACAAAACAGCGGAGTGTGTAGCCAGCAATGCGAAGTGCGGAAACCGAACACAGAGGAACACCTCGAGGTTTGGAGAGAAAGAAGAAAGCTTTGGATGATGGAGGGATTTGTCTTCTAATTCCCGCCATGCACCTATTTTAAATACTGCCAGACTGCAGCCTCGCTTGAAACAACTCCTTCATTCGTTTTGCAAATTTGCTCAGTCAGAACACACCGAGCCAGACATGGTGGCCCATGCCTGTGTCTCCAGCACTTGGGAGATGGGGAAAAGAACCGCCACGAACACACAGACAACCCGGGCTACGGAGACACTCTCTAGTAACACACCCCCAACACCAACAAAGAAGAAGAGCCACACACATGTCAATCATTGGGATGGTTGGTTCAGGGAGAAACCCAATTAGGAGGTGTGGCCTTGTTGCAGTAGGTGTGTCACTGTGGGAGTGGCCTTTAGAACCTCACCCTAGTTGCCTAGAAGTCAGTCTTCCATTAGCAGCCTTCAGAGGAAGATGTAAAATTCTCAGTTCCTCCTGCACCAAGCCTGCCTGGATGTTACCATGTTCCCACAATGATGACAATGAACTGAACTTCTGAACCTGTAAGCCAGCCCCAATTAAATGTTGTCTTTTATAAAACTTGCATTGGTCATGGTGTCTATCTATTCACAGCAGTAAAACCCTAACTAAGACAGTCATATTTGTGTGTAAATAGCTAAAACCGTTCCTGTACGGGCTGGAGAAACGGCTCAGTGGTTAGGAACCCTGGCTGTTCGTCCAAGGGATCAGGGTCACTTCCCAGTCACCCACGGGGCAGCTTACAACTGTCTGTGACTCCAGTTTCAGAGTATCCTACAACCCACCAGACATACAGCAAAGCACATGAAATAAGAATAAATAAGTCAGTTTTTAAAACTGTTCCTCTGGATCGGGGCATTGACATTACTATATTTGGTGCTGTCACCTTAATATTCAAACTGAACGCGGAAAGAGCAAAAGCCCTTCATTTAAGGAGAGTATGTTGTGTGGACAGAAATAAGTGCTCTAAAATGACATTTTTAAACAATGGTTTTGGAACACTAATTTTCTAATTCTTCATGTTCATTGAAAAGTAAATTAATTTAGGGTGTATTTGCACAAATAATCTGGCACCTCTCTCCCATACATAACACCTTCCTATGCTAAGTATTGGGGTTTTTTTTTTTTCCTTTTAACCCTCAGTATAAGAATGCTCCAGCCTCCCTCCCATTCTGGTTGATCTCTTCCTAGTGCCAGGGTTCATGTTTGTATCACTGAAGCAAGGATCTGACCCCATCAAACTACATTCCTTTAATATTTAATATTCAAATGCTATTGCTTTCCCCATACCTAGCACGTTTCAGCTTTCCTTTTTGTGTTTGAAGTGAGGAAGGGACCCAGGACTTGTACACCCTACACCTCACCTACGCTGACTACATCTAAATTTACGTATTTTTCAAAACCATTTCTACTTTCAGATCTATGCTGCTCTCCCAAACAACAGAGTTGTCCCCACGGGACGTGGAACGATTAGGAAGCATGGCCTGACTGGAGGAGGTGGGAACAGTGATTCTCTATAGCAGAGCGTCTAGTTAAAGCCATGACACTTGCAAAGTCAGACAATGGGAGGAGCTGATGTGATGCCGCGCGGATTAGGCTCTTTCAGGAAACACTGAGGCTGTAGGTGTGGCACTGGTCATGAAATAACTAAATACTCAGTTACAGTTTCTGCTGCTGTGATAAAATACTGACCAAAAAACGACTTGGGGAAGAAGTTTATAGTTCACCATAAAGAAAATTCAGGGCAGGAGCCCTGGGTAAGGACCCAGAGGCAGAGCTGGAGCAGAGGCTGTGGGTAGTGCTGTTTACTGGCCCACAGCTGCTCAGCCTCCTTCTACACATGAAGCAGAGCCACGTGCCAGAGGCGGGACTCCCTATGGGGGATCAGGTGCCCTCTGGTCGATGAACAACCAAGAAATGACCTGGAGGCATGTCCACGGGCCAATATGAGGGAGGTTTCCTCCTCCTAGATAGGTCTAGGTTGGGTCAGATTGACAAAAACTAACTGGCATGTACCTCTAAAGTTCCAACTCTCAACTCCTGGAGCCCCGTGGGACAAGAGAAGAACTCCAGCCCGTTCTGCCCTTCGGAACTTGAAAGGAAAACGAACAAAGAACAGGATGTGCTCTCAGCGTGCGGCTAGTTTAAGTCAACTTGACACAAGTTAGACATCACAGAAGGGGAACCCTCCATTAAGAAAATGCCTCTCAGATGCTCACAGCCAACCACTGCACTGAGCACCGGTCCCCAACGGAGGAGCTAGAGAAAGGACCCAAGGAGCTGAAGGGGTTTGCAACCCCATCGGAAGAACAACAATATCAACCAACCAGACCCCCCAGAGTTCCTAGGGACTAAAGCACCAACAAAGGAGTACACATGGAGGGACCCATGGCTCCAGCTGCATATGTAGCAGAGAAGGGCCTTGTTGGGCATCAATGGGAGAAGAGGCCCCTGGACATGTGAAGGCTCCATGCCCCAGAAACACGGGGAGGGAGATGGGATAGGGGGTTCCCGGGGTGGGGTAGGAAAGGGGATAACATTTGAAATGTAAATAAAGAAAATATCCAATAAAAAAAAAATGTTTGCAAGAAACAACTGAGAGAGAGAGAGAGAGAGAGAGAGAGAGAGAGAGAGAGAGAGAGAGATTGATTCTATAAGCTCATGCTACAGGCAAGCCAGTAGGGCATTTTTTTAGTTAGTGACTGATGGAAGAGCACCCAGCCTATTCTGGGTAGTGCCAGCCTACTGTGGGTGTGCCACCCCTAAGCTGATGGTCCTGGGTTCTATGAGGAAGCAGGCTGAGTAAGCCACGGTGAGCAAGCCAGTAAGCAGCATCCCTCCATGGCTTCTGCATCAGCTCCTGCCTCCAGGTGCCGGCTTGAGCTCCTGTCCTGACTTCCTCTGATGAGGAAGAAGGATGTGGAACTGTAAGCCCAACCCTTTCCTCCTCAAACTGTTTTATCTGTGGTGTTTCCTCATACCGACAGAATCTGTAACTAGAATACACTCAGTAAAGTGCATAAATTTTACAAACTATATTGGTCCAATACCCTTTGTTAAGTAGAGAAATGGCACCTAGAAGCTTGCATTCCTTGGCGTAGAGACCTAAGTAACGAGGTTGTCAATTTATGCAAGGGCCTGCCAAGAAATCTGCCAACAAGGGAAATCCACATTTAAACCAGAAGCTAAAGTCACCGGTGATTTATTTATAGAAGAACAAGGTTCAGAGTCTAAGAACTCAATATTTTCATGCCAGATTCTTGCCAAGAAAATAATGCTGATGTTAATCCACATAACTTGGAGGTAAAACAAAATTCCTCTAGGACTATGAGCTGGCTTCGGACTTTCAAGTTTTCCTGTTTGACAGCACCAGCAGCAGCCCTTGCATAGATAGACAGCACTGTGGCTGCAGTAGGTAAGTAACTCATTTTGCAAGCTTTAAAAAAAAGAAAACGGAGCAAGCATCCTTGTGAGCCCCAGCGCACTCCTAAGCTTGTCTAAACTGGTCTAGACCTGAAGGCCAACATCGGAGGCGGCGCCAGGAGCGGCTTGTGGGCCAACAGTATCTGGTAATATCGAGTTGAAAGTGTTCCTGACCTTCACCTCCTATATCTGACCAATGTGGGTAATCTCTGTACTAAGTTCTTATTCACAAAATAAACAGTATCTGAAGTCAGGGGGAGGACGGGAAATGACCTACTGGTAAAGTACAGGGAAATCAAGTTGGATGTATAAGGGACACATGTCCCAAAACAAATACGTATACCAGAAGAAGAAGGCTTAAAACCTAACATACCACTTACAAAGCAATCTACTAACTATGAAAACCCTTTGGAAGCCCCACTATCAAGTTCACACTCAACAGCGCCATGCCATCACCCCTGCAGCGCGTGCCGTCCACGTGCGTTACACTCATTGCTCAGCAGTAAGGATGACTGTGGCGAGGTGCTGGGTGCAGACAGCACCTGACCACAGGGTCCTTTGTTAAAGAAGATCTGACTTCTAGTAAAAACAGCGAGGGCCAACATTCATGGACACACACACACACACACACACACACACACACCGATAAAGCAGATAGCATGCATCGCTGCTACTACAACACCACAAAAATAGTGGTTTCAAACAAACATGTATTATCATTCCATTCACGGAGGTCATAAATCTGGGCTGACAACTGGGAAACCAGTGAGTTAAGCCGATGGTTTTGAGAGGGCTGAAATCAAGGTGCACAAAGGACGTTTTCTGAAGGTGCTAGGGTTCCGGCTTCTAGAGGGTGGCCACACTCCCCAGAGCCATAACCTGCACCCCTCTTGACCCCTGTTTTCACATGCCACTCTGGGATTCCTTAAGAAACGCCAGAACTATATTTGGTCTAAGAACAGTCCAGGCTCATCTCCTCATTCTCGGGATCCATAATTTAATCACATCTGCAAAGTCCTCGCTCAAATCCTGTCCAGTTTTCAGGGGTCAAGACGAGCCACCCCTGGAAGACCCTAACAGTGGAAGGTGCTCCGCTGTGCGCTTCACAGCAGTTAGCACAGTTCCCTGTGTTGTTACGCACACACAACCCGGAAGACAGAGGCTCACCAGCTTGCTCAGAATCAACAGGCAGAGGGAGTAACAGATATAGAAAGGCTCCCAGAGGAGGAGAATGAGAAGCTTGCCCCACTAGTGCCTGCGTCCCAGGGAGGACCGCGAGGAGGTCACACGCTCGCCCAATCAGAAACACCTGGCACATCTTCACTTGTGGTGACCAACTCAATGTCACACGCCCGTTCCAGGGGAACTCTACCAGGAATCCAGACCTGTTCTTTCTCAGGCATGTCAGAACTGTTTGTGGTTTTGGCATGATTTCTGGAGGAGCAGGACGGCAAGAACAGGCACTCCTGAGTGTAAAAGCAACAATCCAACAAAGAGCAATGGAGAAAGGCGGCCGGGGCCAAGCAGCCAGCTGTCTGTTTGCATGTTTGCCTGAAGAGTCAATCTTTGGCGGTAAAGAGACATGGTCGGGTCTGGGGGCAAAACGAGGGCCAATTCGTTCCCTCCTCCCCTGTAACATCTGCTCATCATAAACAGAGATGGCCGAAAGGCCCCAAGCATTTATTACAGCAAGACTGCTCAACGGAAAGTAACTTTACTGGGTCACTCTAGAGTAGTAACTAAACTCAGGCTTTGAAAGCTGAGCTCTTATTTTCATTAACATTTTCATTTGACTCTCAAATGTAGTGATTCCCTGTTACACTTCTGATATAATGGCTTCACAAATGTTTTTAGGCATTTGGATTTTCAAGTCCAGGCCTATCTAAAAAGATTTGGGGGTAGAAACTTGATCTCAGTGGCAACATAATTTAATGAACTACTTTATCATAGGAGAGAAATCAAAGACAGGACAGATTGGAAGCAGCTGGCTTCTGAAAAGGAGAAAGCCCTTCAGACGCAATGGCTTCACATCAGGTTGAATCAGGAGAGTCAGGGATCTGGGGCAAGGCCCAGGCTTTGCTATGGACAGATCTACCTTCTGTGGGAGTGTGTTGAGACTGCATCTCTCTATATAGTCTTGGCTATCCTTGGAACTCCCTATATAGACCTGGCTGGCCTTAAACTCACAGAGATCCTCCTACCTCAGCCTCCGAGGAGCTGGATTAGAGGGACACCCCATCATGCCCAACCCAAACTTTTACAAATTTCTCTACTCCCACCGATGGAGTGGTGCTGCCCACTTCCAAAGCAAGTCTTCTTCCCTCCGCCAAGCCTCTCTGGGAACCTCTCACAGATGTGCCCTCCTGGGCACACCTCAATCCCGTCAAACTGATGATCAGGATTAACCATCGCAATGAAGAACTCTTAACACGTACAATTAGCTAGAAATTGATTTCAAACACCGCTTCCAAATAGTCGGTGCATAATAACACCTGATGTTCATTCTGCGTGCCCCCTGGGCCATCCAAGTGTGGGTGACAAGTGACCTGCATGTGTTGGTTCACTGATCCTCCCCATACGAAAATAACTAAAGTCACACTTCATCTCAAAAAGGAGAGCAGGACAGCGAGGCAATGGAGCACGCCTTTAATCGCAGCACTCAGGAGACAGAGGCAGGCAGATCTCAGAGTTCTAAGGCAGCCAGGCCTACACAGAGAAACCCTGTCTTGAAAAATCCAAAGGAGCGGGGACGGGGGAGCACAGGTGGGCGCGTCTTACAACACTGTGGGAAACAGTGAAATGTGGGGTGAACCCCAGGGCTCAGCTAGCACAACTGGAGGCAGTTGGCTTCTGAAAAGGAGAAAGCCATTCAGACGCATCCACCATATGCTACCTCAGCACAAACACTGCTCAGCCCACACCAGCCACCAGACCTGTTCATTACAGTGCCATATAAAGAGAATATGAGTATTACAAATACCTTGATTGTATGGAGAAAAGAGGTATAAAGTAAAATATCAGCGAGAAAGGAACATTTTCACAGTCACACTAAGCTAGTGCAGGAGCAGAAGGAAGGAAGGAACAGAGAAAGTGTGAAAATGCTGGTCACGTGGTGAGGTCTGTGAGGACTTCCTTGAGGGCAAGGTCACCTCAGCCTACAAGCACTACACAGACCTCGCAGGAGCAAGGGCACAGGTGCGCTTGCAGTTGGTGCTGCACAAGCATGCTCACGGTGCAGCACCCCCTGACTGGCTTCTATCTCCTGTAACTGGCCACTGCTCCCCTCACTCCCACAATCCAGAGGTCAGAACAAGCACTCTGCAAGTTCTTTGCAAACCTCAGAAGACACCAAGGCAAGGAACTGGCTGTACCTTTTACCACATTCTTTACCAGGTTTTGGATCTAAAGGTCAATGGTGACTGGCGATGGAGAGAAAGAATCAAACTGGAATACTAAATCCACGGGCCTCTTTTCTGTCCATAAAAAGATGTATAATACAGTATTCACAGAGAAGACACTGGGGTGGCCAGCATGCCTTTTGGACAGACCTCATCACAAGGTAACCTGGACTACAACACAGCACAATGACAGAGGGGGGTTCTGCATCAGCGTACGCCCCTCACCAGCAGCACCAGCAGCACCAGCAGCACCATATACCTCTGCGTACATGATGTCCTGGGCAATCTTCATTTCATCATTGCTTACTTGAGGATAAAGATAAGAGTTTCTTTTTTTATTTAATTTTTTTTATTTATTAGAGTATACTGTTGCTCTCTTTGGAGGCCTTTCCCCTCTTCTCCTTGCCCCTAGCCGCCCCTCTCTCCCTTCCACCACCGTCCACAGCCATCTTTCTACCTTTATGCTACATATGGAATCTGGGCAGAATATAAGTTAACTGGGTCCCTGAGCACTCTGTTTTGGAGGCCTGGCTTCTTTTCCTCCTCACACACAGACGTCCTTGTTGACCATAGCAAGCAAGCGCGTGCTCTGAGAAGGTAGCCAAGAGTCTAAACGCCACACTTCGAACAGCACTGTGAAGAGCAGAGGCTTCCGCGGTGGCCCAACAGATGTTAGAACCACAGCACTGGACAACTGAGCTGTGCTTTCAGGGAAGATGCAACACAGAAGAGGAGTGAGGAGTCCGCTCGAGTGAGCGCAAGATGCTTAGACTAGAGTAAGTCTGAAATGCATGTGAGCAAGCTGCCAACGTCTACACGAGACCAGAGGTTTAGAAACTGTGGCGGTGTACACAGACTTCGGTATCTGAGGATAGAATTTGAACAAACACGGAGGCGCACGCAATCTGGGGAACCTACCGGGTATTAAGCACCCACGGGGTGGGATGAGAAGCGGAGCTGCTCAGTCTGTCCACTCCACAGGCTTAGCATGCGGGCTCGGCAGCTCGTGGAAGCCACAGGAAAGGAAGGGCAAACGGGCGGAGTCAGACACTGTACAAAGCTCTGGAAGAATTTTTACTACTTCATGGGTATCAGCGCTTGCCAGCATGGATGTATATGTACCACGAGCCTACCTGGTGCCCACGGAGTCAGAAGAGGGCACTGGACACTCTGGGACTAGAGGCTCAAATGTTGTGAGCTGCCACGGTGGTGCTGGGAAAGGAACCCGGGCCCTTCACAAGAGTAGCAAGTGAGCCAACTTTCCAGTCATACAAATAACATCTTCAAAAGAAAACTTGTAGAGTAGAAAACACTGTGTGTATAACCTCACTGCCTTTGCTCTAAGTGCACAGAGTTGGCGAGCGCAGGATGCTGGATTAGCATTCTGCGTTAGCATCGACTTCCTTGGGCCTACTAAAGGACCAACAAGCAACACCAGGTGAATAGTGTCTTTAATTTCAACTTCTTTGGGTCTTTAAAGAGTTTTTGAAAAGTCAACAGGACTGATGACTAGCGTCTTGCATGCAAACCTCACACCTACCCCTACCTCCACCTACCTCCCAGCAGGTGCCTGGCGTGTCCTAACATCTGTCTACAGCTGAGCTGGGACACAAGTGCATCATGACTATTACAAAGAATCATCCGATTTAACCTAAGAACTTCAGAAAAGGTGAGGTTTACAATAAATATGTATTAGTTTTGGGGAAATGACATAGATATTAATATAAAATTGAATTGGTATGCCTCCATAAGAAGCTGAATCCCATAGAGAATCTATTCTTACAAAAGAAAAGACTGTTAGGGACTCACACCAGCCTGGCCCTGGGTTTGATCTTAAAAAAAAAAAAAAAAAAAAAAAGGATAATTTTTAAAATAGAAATGAAACCAGCTGAGATCTAAGTTCTTAGCTTGTGGCCTTATCCAGCTCTGTGACACAGAAAAGGTGTCATGGGGACGGGTCCGAGAGCAGCTCAGGTCTGTGGAGGGCGTGGATTCTGTCCCATTCGATGCCGTCACGAGAGGAGTTTGTTTGGGAAGTGTCAGCATCCTAACTACAGTGCGGACTTTCTCTGAAGTGGACTACGAAGGGCAAAGATAGCCAGTGGCAGAACCTTCTTGTGCAAGAAGGATGATTTCATAAGGTCATACAGAAGCTATGTTATTTTAGATTTTATCAAAAATTATTACACTTGAATCAAACGTATAGTAGGCCTTCCATCTCAGTCAAAAATTGAAGACTGGATTCCTTCCTTATTTGGACAGGTTTCCACTTGTGTGAATTCCCAGGTACATTAAATGTTCAAAAGTCAAAAGCATATTTCCAAAGTTTCCATTTTTTTTGCAAAAATATAAATAAATAAATAAATAAACAAATAAACAAACAAATGCCCAACTCTGGTTTCTCCTTAAGTGCCCACAAAAATTCCTAAGTCTACTCATTTAACCTGACTTCCAAAAAGCCTTACCTAGAAAACACATGCACAAGATTACAAGGATACAGGAAAATAAGCCCTAATTGTTTCTGCCACAGCATGTCCTGGAGCGCCAAGCCTACCATTTCCCACCCCACCCTAGCAGCAGACCGCAATCCAAGGCGAGTCTATGGCTAGCCCAGATCAATCTCAAGTTGCCCTGACAACACCAGACACGACCATCTACACCATCCAAAGAGGTATGGATCTGGAGCCCCACAAACCTTGAGCAACTCAGATTCAAGATGTAATTTATGAACCAGGCAGACAGAGCGCACCTGTCAGAGAGAGCCTGACCTAAGACCCTTCCTTGGTGCTATGGGCCCAACTCCTGTCCGCTGTCCAGAAATAGGAGGGAAACTGTGGGATACCACTAGACAGATCCCATACCACTTCCACAATGACTCTCAACGCCCTAGGCTTCTCCAGGCAAGAGTCCTGCCACAAGCAGGGGAGTCCCTGAGTCCCCACAGGCCTGAAACTACCTTCCCCTACTGAGAAACAGCTTCATAGTCAGTCCAGTGTAGGGAAATTCCCTCCACCCTCACAGCCAGCTTAGCAGGAAGCAATGAGACGGAGAGCTCCAGGGAGAACTGATCAACCAGACAAGTATTTCCACAATGGCTCCCCTCAAAACTGAACCACCACTGGAGAAAAAAGGCTACCATGTCAGGATCTGTGTAGTAAATAGAGCAGGTGGCTGCCTGCTATGACTCAGAATTTGCCCAGCACCCACGGTATCTTAATAGGCAGTGTGTCCAGGATACAACTGAAAATCAACCATCAGAAGAACGAGGAAAGCTATTGCCTGATGAAGAAAGCCAACCAGCACACACTACCCTTGAGAAAATCACACCTAAAATACTGTAGAGCAGCCATATGACATGGCTTCAACGATCAAATATAAAGTTAGAGGGGGAAATGTCAGCAAATAAATAGAAGAGAGTCCCAGGCTAGACAGGTGACTCAGGGGCTAAGGACGGACTGGTCTTGCAGAGAGGGCCTGCATTTTCAAGAGATGAAAGAAACAAAGATCATAATTCTATGTCCAGCAAAACTTTTCCTTGAGAGCAGTGGACAAACAGATACTTTAGAGGGGCAGGGGTGCTGAAAATGCCACTACGAAAATTAGAAAAAGAATTCCATATTTCAACAAAAATTTCTGCAAAGATGGTCTCTTATTAAATTGAGATAACTCATAAAAAAATGTTTAAATTGGCTTTGAATAATAAACAACATAAAACAGAGTTGCTAGAGGGTTAGTCTCTCATGAAAAACATTTGTGTGTGTGTGTGTGAGTGTGTGTGCCACACACACACACACACACACACACACACACCACTCAAGCTCATGCAAACAAATTCACTGGCGTGTGGGGAGAAGATGGGGAAAAGGGGGTACAGTAAAAGAGGTCTGTGCCACCAGACTTTGGGGAGGTACAATTTCACAGGTGATGGCTGCTTTGTGCCTCCAAAGACAAGAATGGTGTGATGTTCTAGTTTGCTTTGTACTGCTGTGACAAAACCCACGACCAAAAGCAGGCTGGGGAGAAAGAGGTTTATTTCAGCTGACAAATGTGGCCGTCCATCGTGAAGAGAAATCAGGGAAGCCACTCAGGCAGGAACTGAGTAATGAAATGAAGCAGAGACCTTGGGAGAGTGCTGCTTACTGGCTTGCTCCCCCCACATTCGGACACGCCCCAACACTAAGCTGCTCAGGCAGCCCTGCCCTCAGCGGGCTGGACCCTCCTCCAACAAACAGTCCTTAATCAGAATTCCCTACAGTTTGCCTACAGGCCAATCCAATGGAGACATTTGCTGGACGGATGGCTCCTCTCCCCAGGTGATCCTAGCTTCTGGCAAGATGATAAAAAATTGAAACAGGACGTGTCGTGTAACAAACTGGAAACTGCTGAGAAATGCAGGGTAAAGGGGATAAAGGGAAAATCAGATACACATGAACAAGATGGAGCCGATGAGGAAGGCTCACTCAGGCCAGGAGGATACTAAAACCTCACGGACCAATTTGAAAGAGAAAAGTCTCACACACACACACACACACACACACACAGAGAGAGAGAGAGAGAGAGAGAGAGAGAGAGAGAGAGAGAGAGAGAGAGAGAGAGAGAGAGAAGAGAGAGAGAGAGAGAGAGAGAGAGAGAGAGAGAGAGAGTCTTAGTAACTTTGATGCTGCCAAACAAAATCAAACAAAAAGAAAAAGGACTCTGAGGATAGGAGATCGGGAAGATCATGCTATCCATTTTAGTTCAGCAACTCAGAACACACAGTGCGCCAGGCATTTCCCGCACTGGCCACTCCCCACACAGGAGACACTGTCGGAGAAGAAGGGAAAACCAAGCAAATCACATCAAAAAGACATTTCACAGTACAGTCCTGTGAGAGACAAACTGCAGCATGGGGGGGAGGGGGACAAGAATAAGGTTTGCAGGCTTTCAACAGCAAAACCATGTAACCACGGTTTAAATCTTATGTCTCCCAAGAGACTGGGGCAATGAAGCCTTTGTCTCTAATGAAGTAAGGTTCTTGGATATTAAGGGACCATGAGCGATCGAAAATTCACTACTGGATTAACACGTGGGTCAATCTGTATTCAGATGGCCCGTTAGGAGAGGGCGTCCACTGGAGCCATCTCCGGCTTCCTTCCCAGCCAGCACAAGGCAAGCAGCTTCCAGCCCCACACTCACTCCGTAATGGGATGTCCACAGAGATAGACCCAACAGATTAACACAGAGGTCACCTAGCCAGGAATTCCCTAATGCACTTTGAATCGGGCCTGCAAGCTCACTTGGGTGTCTCTCTTTCTTGGTAATGGGAGACCCCAGCATGCTGGACTTGTGCGGAATAAAACACTCTTCGTTTACATACTCTTTGATATTTGAGTCCCGAGTGTCACTCTTCTGCGAACCATGGGCCCTTACAACCACAGCACGAGGGCCGGCATTAACGTGCTGCAGCACTAGGAAGGTTGAGGACTGCTGGTCTAGAGTGAGCACACATTCGTTCACGTCTCCCAAGGAAAACTCAACATCATGACGAGAGAGAATGTGCTGGGTTGGAGCAGTATCTCACCAGCTCCAGAGTTCGATTCCCAGTGCCCTCTCTGCAGCTCACTGCCATCTGTAACTCCAGTCCCAAGGGATACAGAACCCTCTTCCGGTCTCCATCAGCACACAGACATACATGCAGACAATACACCTTCCCATGTAATAAATAAACACATCTGTTTTTGTCTTGGGTTCAGGCTAACTAGGTTGACTATGATTCTTAACAATCTACCCAGGCATATACTCCTAAGAACCCTTCTCTATGACTGCAAAGACCCCGGGAAGAAGTTTTTTAGGTAGGGATAATTATAAAGTCTTCTGCATTCTGGGCTGTATTAACTAAAATTATGCTATAAGAATTAAGTCCACATTGACGTTTTCTGCCTAATACACAAGTAACCGCATGATTAGCATTAGGCCTTCTTACAATCTGGCCTGCACCGCTGATGACCAAAAGCAGCTTCAGTTCACTGCTTGAACCAACACTGCAAGTGAAAAGTACCACAACCCTGTGACCCCCTAAGCCACTGGGTGAGTTAACTATGACAATGATTTTACAACTTGCACCAATAATTATGTCTAAGCCCACCCGTATCCTGTAATCCCAAACCATCAAGCACCTGGTGGCCTTTGCATACTCCCAGCATAGAACAGGAGGTGCTCGATAATTCCATTCTGCGCATGCAGAATACTCTAACAGAATGACAGGGCTGTAGGTAGGCCCATTGTCAACCGAAGGTGCTAGAATCTGCTTCATGGGTAGAAAAGCAGACAGTGTTGTAACTTGTTTTTTTTTTTTTCATTCACTTATTCTTCACATCACGCAAACTACACAGGCACCAGGTTCCTGAGGAAGCTCGCTGAGACGGGGAGGGCACACAAGTGACCTGGCATCTGCTTCTGCACGCACTGCAAGCAGAGCGCTATCGCCAGCTCTGATTGCTCCAGTGTGCATTCCCCGTCCAGGAGGTTCCTAGACAAGGTGAATGTCGTGACCTACGGAACCTAAGAGGTAAGGGGAGTCGACGGGGTGTCTGGCCACAGCTCGCTCTGCATTTCTGGTTAACAGACTGCTGATGGGGTTGTACTTCCAGTGCTGTGAGCAAAGGCCCATCCTTTCTAGTGATTCTGGAGTTACGACCCCAAGAATTTAGGTTCGAATGGTAATATAAGTTCATCTCCTAGAAGAAACATTATTTCTTCACTGCCAGATTTGGGGGAGTTATCCTTTTTACGCCTTGTTATATGTTATATTGTGTGCATATGTATGGACCTGAGAGTAGTTCATTATACTACATGCATTCAGGTGCCCACAGAGCCCAGAAGAGGATGTCTGGTCCTCTAGAACTGGACTTACAGACTGCTCTGAGCTGCCGTGTGAGTTCTGGGAATTGAACCCAGGACCTCTGGAAAAGCAGCCAGTACTCTTAACCACGGAACCAGCTCTCCAGCTGCTGAGCCATCTCTCCAGCTTCCCCTCCCTGTTTTTTAATAATCACAACTGCATACTCAAAATTATGTTTATTACACAATATTGCTAAATATCACGGAAACCAGAGCATCTACATTTTAAAACACCTTTGATCCAGCCCCCAACAGCACTCCCACAAGTTCATAATGCTTAATTGTCTACGCTCATAATCTGTAACTAAAAAGCACACAAGTTAAAACCCCACCAAGAATGAAACAGACTGAAGAGCGGAGGGTGTTATGGTCATTGTGAACTTAAGCAAGAGCCCTATGAGAGAGAATATAAATGTAAAAGGGCAACAGAACTGACAGTCAAATACCAGCACGGACTGGAGATGTAAGCCAGCCCACTTGGCCATCCAGAGAGTGTCTACTTCTTCCCATAAACACTGACAGCCTCCACCGCACGCAGCACAGGTTCACGTGTGCCCTACCCAACTCTCCACCACAGCTGACGTTATGATTTTACACCCAAGACCAATCGTTTGCTAAACATCACATACATAAACTTAAGTATGCACTGGGAAAAGATCTGAGAGTAGCAGGCTCTCTCATATACTGCTTATGGAATTAAAAATTAGTATCAGAAAGTTAAACATCAGATCAGATACATCATTGAGCATTCTCTGGCCGAAGTAATATGATAGGCCATAGTGATTATGACAAATAAGATATATGTATATATAATATAACAAACATAATGTATGAATATATTACTATAGAATCATATACTTCACATAATACTATATTAATGGATTATATATTATTTGTTTATATATTTGCACACAATATATAATATAAATACATTCATATACTATATGATAATACATGAATATATATTCCTGTTCAAGGCCTTGAGCTTGGATCCTGAACCGAAGGAAAGCTGGGCACTGTAGTTCCACAGTTCCTCTGGTGAGACGTGAGGCAGAGACAGAAGAATCTCCCAGGTCAAAAGCCATCTAGTCTGGTATCTAAAGCATCAAGATACCTCGTCTCTACAGGTGTGCTGAGGCAGGGGAATGCCTGCACTCAAGTGTATGCACACGTGCACATGCTCAGATTTGTTTTCAGAAGAATATCCATAAATCAACTATTCCTTAAACAGTCCAACTGTTTACATAGACAGTATCAGCTCAGGAGAATGGTGTTCAGCTGTAAAAACCAACGAACCAAGTCAGCAGACAAGATGGGACAACCAGGTCTCTATACCAACAGTGGTCACAAAAAACGCAAGGCAGGGAGACAAAGACAAGGCTCAGCAGGGAGAGCACTGAGGAGTGAGCCCCAACACCCCTTCAGAGTGGAGGAAAATCCACGGATTTATCCTGCAGCCCCCGCCAAAGCACCACAATAAGTGCATCCACACACACATACACAGATTTTTTTTTTCCAAAAACAAAAATTAAAGAAATGCAAGGCCTGAGTAAGAAATAGCTCATTGTCAAGGCACTTTGAAAATTTTCATTTTCACGTGGGGAGGCAGCCAAAAAGATACCAGATCACTACGGTGTGTACTTCTAGATGACATCGGTCCACCATCCATTCCTGAAGGAACTAATCAACGCAGTTCTGATAACGCGGGCAGACTGCAGCAGAAGCCACAGGGCAAACACAAAGCCCTCTATCACAGGCAAAACTGAACCAAGCAGTGCGGTGCTTATGGAGGTCTCGGGGCCAGCAGGCTGCCGACATGCACCGCGTCTGGCTGATGTGCGGCTCGTAGACGGAAACCAGGTGAGGTCAAAAACCAGAGCTAAACCTCCACTACCAATGCACAGGAGCAGCTTCTGACTGGAGTGCAGCCTTGCAGAAAGCCCGGCCCGGCGAACTCTGTGCTTGGCTCTATCGGTGCTCCCACCTGCTCCCGCCTCGGGGAACTCCATTTCTCAGCACTGCAAGTGCGGCTCAGGACCCGAGCTGCTTCTCGGGCTGGGGGTTTTTTCCTTTCAAATGACAAGACGGTAATAATAGTAGATGGCAATCCATCGAGTGTGACACAAACGAGAGACTACAAACCTCGGGTTCGGACACTTCGGAAGCACGCTAAGCAGGCTTAGACTGCCAGAGCCTCCCACTTTGCCCCAGTTACAGTAGAACAGACGACACACGAGGCAACAGGACATGATTACATGAGACATCTGGAGTCTCAAGTCAACATCTGAGGTCACGAGGCTCAGACACGCCAGTCATTTCTTCAGTGAGGCTGGATAGACAAACAGCTTGATGGACAGGCCTCCTGGGCTCACCTGGCCTGTCTGAGATCTCTGTGCCCCAAGGCCTTTTATGGACTAGCCACAGCCCATCCACTGGCTTGATGCACAGCTCCCAGAACTCATAAGAACTTAAAAGAACAGGAAAGATCTACGGAATCAGACCTTAGCACCTTTAGTATTGACTGACCTTTCTGTGGTCTATTCCATCCGATGTCAGGTTATTTGATTCCATGTAAGCTACTTTGCTTCTGGAACTATGACACACAGAGAGGCATCGCTCAGCTAAGGGGACACACACACACACACACACACACACACACACAAATGCCAAATATAAATCGGCTCATGTAGGGGGAATGTTTTAAGTTGGAAAAGTTATCTATTATGTTGGAACACTTAGTCGTGTTGGCATGCTCTTTTCTTTAATGTTTAGTTAACAACTGTAGGTCATTTCTCTGTTATATATACACACATTGTGTCACAAAATATAAATTTATAAATGAACTGGGAGGTCATGAAACTACAACTAAGATATTCAAAAAATTATTTTCGAAGCAAAATTTAAAAACCACAGAAAACTTGACAAGGAATAATAAAATCCAAGACAGTACTCATGGGTGTGGAGACCAAGAAACTGAATCGGAAGAAACAGAAGCAGGTAAAGCTGCTGGGAACACTCGCAGTTTTGCTGAGCTCAGTGGAGTTCAATTGCGGATATGAGTAAAAAATGAGCAAGAACGGAGGTCATGAGTCATAGGTCAAAGGTCACTGACAGGTCTACTCTTTGTACCTGACTCACTCCATTACAGACATTGTAATCAGGCAAACCAGAAAGGAGTCAGAGGCTGGAGATACCCAGCAAACACCTACAGGCCTGAGCTCTGAGCTCTGTAACACAGTAAGAGGGTGGGTGCAGCCCACACACATCGCAATCCCAGCACAGTTAGGGAAAACAAAACAAAACAAAACAAAACAAAACAAAACAAGAAAACAAAAACAAAAAGCAAATCCAGTGAACAGGATGAAGATAGCCCGGCAGTGAAGAGCCAGGTGTTGTCTGGTCTGTTGCTATGTACACATTGTAAATCCTGACCCCAAGGCCTGGTCGGTTGCCTCAGGGATGGAGATCATCTCTAAGTGATGCTAACTAAACTTGCTCCTTAATTTAAAACTATTGATTGACTAAAGATATCAACAGCCAATACCCAGGCAGAAGAGAGGTGGGGGCGGGGGCTTCAGTAGCCCAGCTTGGGATCTGAGGCAGAGACCCCAAGGAAAGAGAGGAGAGAAGACACCATGGGGTAGGTGAATCCTGAGCACATGGTCATGAGGGCTGGCCAGCTGGAGGAAGTTATTGATGTGAAGGTGGAGGGTCGATATCTGCTCAGACTGAGTGCTAAGACTTATTGTAACTCTAAAGGTTTTGTCCTTTATCTGAGAACTAAATGATCAGAGGTGGGAAGAAACCTGCAGTTAATATTTACCACAACACACTTGCTGTTCTTGCAGAAAACCCAGTTTCCGTTCCCAGCACTCACATGATTCACAATTCCAGTTCCAGAGGACCTGGTACCTCTTCTGAACTCCATGGACACCAAGTACATATGTGGTTCACACACACATGCAAGCCAAACATGCACAGGCATAAAAATAACTAAACACACACACACACACACACACACACACACACACACACAGAGTGAGACGTCATTGAGGAAAACACCAGCTATTGCCCTTTGACCTCGCCTGCCTCTGCATACACACATGTGCACAATGCCTACACATACAAACATACACATATAGTGCAACACAACACACACACATGTATACACATGCACAACTGAAAGGTCAATATGTGTTTGAAAAGATAATTACTGGTGCTCTCAGCCAAATTCTATATTCAAGTTAGAACAATAAGCTATTACCTCATACGTGACATTTGTTGAAAACTTCAGACATTTAATCTTCAGTATAAGAGAAGACACGGGTTAGTGACATCACATATTGAAGGTGTTATGGACTGGCTATGTAAATGAACGGAGTAGACCGGAGGGAGACTTGAGATAGCAACAGTCCTGCCTCCCAGCAGTTCTGTGGGGGACACAGAGACCCCCAGACGCGTCTATCAGCAGCTCTGTGCGAGTATACTCACCCACGGAACTTCTATGAACCCTCGTGAAAATTCAAGACAACCATCTAAAAATCCTCACAGGTAAGCACACACTATCGACTAATCCTGGAATGGAACACATAAGTTTAAAAATGCCACAGAAATAAATCAAAATGAGACAGTTTTTAAAACACGGCTTTTTCTCTTAAATAGAGTGTGCTATCACATGCATAAAGCTTTAAAACAGTTATTTCTTACAAATATATGTGAGAGAAGTATAAAATATGCATGGCAATGCTACATTCCAAATATAGGATAATAGATCCTTCTAGAAAGAAGGGAAGTTAGAAGCGTCTTCAGGCGTGTTCACTCATACATTAAGATCTCTGGACACATGTCCTCTAAATGTTTAGCTCTATGAGAACTTAGAAA
The DNA here is from genome assembly GCA_964023405.1 of Apodemus agrarius. NCBI lineage: Eukaryota > Metazoa > Chordata > Mammalia > Rodentia > Muridae > Apodemus > Apodemus agrarius. The sequence continues at coordinate 57,930,989 of OZ030024.1, read as the reverse complement.
TTCATTATAAGTTGCTAAAATGGTCTATCAAAAAGAAAATGAAAGAATGAATTCAACTTGATAAAAACCGTCTTGGAAAGATGAGAAGAAAACCATTGTTGCCTGGCTTCTGTACGGGCCAGCAAGTGCGGGCGCCACAGTGTACTCTCGGCGCAGGCCGCAGTGTCTGCTTAAAGAACTGGACAAGCCCTGAGGAAAGATTCCCTCATCCACTAACCTCCAAGCACGTCTAAGTATGTGTAGCCACGTGCTTACGTATCGGTAGGAATATTTATCAGTGACACACCACACTGACTCTCTAGAGAATAAACCTTCCTCCAGATCGGTCCCCTTTTTGCTGTTATTGTTGAGACAGGCTCCCTGACGTGTGGTCCATGCTGGCCTCAGTCTCCAGAGCCCACTGCCTCAGACTGCTAAGTGCTGTGGGTGGGTACAAGTCTATAACCTAACCTCACCTAACCTCACCTCACCTCACCACACCACACCACACCACACCACACCACACCACACCACACCACACCACACCAAACCAAGCCAAAACAAACACAGCTTCACTGGGTATTGTGTCTACATTCCGACAAAATTCCTATGTTGAGGTCCTACCCACTTCTCTCCAGTGGGATGGTATTTGGAGTTGGAGCTTGTGGGAAGTGGACAGAGTTAATGACTGGGGACTCCATGATGGAATTAGTGTCCTTATACAGGAAATAAGGGACCCCCTCCCAAACCAAGTACATGAAGTTGAATATGTATCTCGACCTTACCAACCTCCTGAAACTGTTGTTTTTAAGCCACACCCCACCGATCTGTGGTATTTTGTTACAGCCCCAACCTGACTAAGACAATAGGATTTTTAAAAAAGGCCTCTCCATTCATAAACAGCACACCTTTCTGAAGTGCTGAGGAAAACTCTTGACTTGAAGAGGAGTGCATGCCTATAATCCCAGCACTGCAGAGACTCAGAAGGGACCAGCCTGAGCTACACAGTAAAATCAAAGAACAAGGAAGGGAACCCTTCCTGGTCAACAAGATCGATGACTTCCCCCAAAGCATTTGAATCCTGTCTCCTGGGCCAAGAAAAACTCTATTCTCAAGAACTTGTCAAGAATTTTATTTTGTATTTTTGCATCGATATTCATAAGGGAAATTGGCCTGAAGTTCTCTTTCTTTGTTGGATCTTTGTGTGGTTTTGATATAAGGGTAATTGTGGCTTCGTAGAACGAGTTGGGTAGAGTTTCTACTGTTTCTATTTTGTGGAATAGTTTGAAGAGTATTGGTGTTAGGTCTTCCTTGAAGGTCTGATAGAATTCTGCACTGAATCCATCTGGTCCTGTGCTTATTATTTAGATGGAAGACTTTCTATGACCCCTTCTATTTCTTTAGGGGTTATGAGACTGTTTAGTTGATCTATTTAATCCTGATTTAATTTTGGTGCTTGGTATCTGTCTAGGAAGTTGTCCATTTCCTCCAGATTTTCCAGGTGTGTTGAGTATAGACTTTCGTAGAAGGATGTGATGATTTTTTGGATTTCCTCTGTTTCTGTGGTCATATCTCCCTTTTCATTTCTAATTTTGTTAATTTGGATACTGTCTATGTGCCCTTTGGTTAGTCTGGCTAAGGGTTTATCTATCTTGTTGATTTTCTCAAAGAACAAACTCCTGGTTTTGTTGATTCTTTCTATGGTTCTCTTTGTTTCTACTTGATTGATTTCAGCCCTAAGTTTCATGATTTCCTGTCTTCTAATCCTCCTGGGTGAATTAGCTTCTTTTTGTTCCAGGGCTTTCAGGTTTGCCATTAAGCTGCTAGTATATGCTCTCTCCAGTTTCTTTTTGGAGGCACTCAGGGCTATGAGTTTTCCTCTTACCACTGCTTTCATTGTGTCCCATAGATTTGGGTATGTTGTGCCTTCATTTTCATTAAATTCTAAAAAGTCTTTGATTTCTTTATTTCTTCCTTGACCAAGGTATCATTGAGTAGAGAGTACCAACTAATTGGGAAAAGATCTTCACCAACCCCACATCCGACAGAGGGCTAATATCCAATTTTTACAAAGAATTCAAGAAGTTAGACCCCAGAGAACCAAATAACCCTATTAAAAATGGTGTACAGAGCTAAACAAAGAATTTTCCCCTAAAGAAATTCAGATGGCTGAGAAGCACCTTAAGAAATGTTCAACATCATTAGTCATTAGGGAAATGCAAATCAAAACAACCCTGAGATTTCACCTCACACCAGTCAGAATAGCTAACATTAAACACTCAGGAGACAGCAGGAGTTGGCGAGGATGTGGAGAAAGAGGAACACTCCTCCACTGCTGGTGGTATTGCAAGATGGTACAACAACTATGGAAATCAGTTTGGCGGTTCCTCAGAAAATTGGGCATGACACTTCAGAGGACCCTGTCATACCACTCCTGGGCATATACCCATAGGATTCCCCTGCAGGCAACAAGGACACATGTTCCACTATGTTCATAGCAGCCTTATTTATAATAGCCAGAAGCTGGAAAGAACCCAGATGCCCCTCAATGGAGGAATGGATACAGAAAATGTGGTATATTTATACAATGGAATACTACTCAGCAATTAAAAACAATGAATTCATGAAATTTATAGGCAAATGGTTGGAATTGGAAAATATCATCCTAAGTGAGCTAACCCAATCACAAAAGAATACACATGAAATGCAATCACTGATAAGTGGATATTAATTAGCCCAGAAGCTCTGAATACTCAAGACACAATTAGCAAATCACATGATTCCCAAGAAGAAAGGAGGAAAGGGCCCTGGTCCTGAAAAGACTTGATCCAGTATCATAGGGGAGTACCAGAACAGAGAAATGGGAGGGGGTGATTGGGGAATGGGCTGAGCGAAGAGGACTTATGGGACATATGGTGAGGGGGGAACTGGGAAAGAGGAAAGCATTCGGAATGTAAATAAAGAATATAGAAAATAAAAAAATAAATAAAAAAAAAGAACTTGTCAGTGTTTTAGGTATTAAACCTATAATGTATTTAGGAAAAGGAAATCTAAAAGGGCCGAGTTCTGTTATCTAACTATGTGGCCCTATGTAAACCAATTTATCTGCCTAAACCTGTGAGAAAACAAGAGCCTGGCCCAGGTAATCAAGATCTCCTATTTCAGAGTGAGAATACTGCATTCATCAGGCATGTCTAAACCTCTCACTTAAAATACATGGCACTCGATTGTATAAAAACACATTCACAAAATCCTGCGTGGAAAATTACACCATGCTAAATTTAGGATGGCAGTTGTATCAGTCTCCACAAAACTAAACGATAAACAATTCTTGGAAAACTAGCTCTTCTCAGGGCTTTCTCCCAAGTAAGTAGAGCTTCTAAGAGGAGGAGCCACCCTCCAAAGGCAGTCATCGTCCTACAGTCATCTGTGTCCTCAGTTCAGCGAGAATGCCATCAGCGAAGAGAAGCAGCCCCCACTGCTGCAGAAGCTGGACGCCTTACGTACGGCCTGACCGGCCTGCATTCACTGACACCAACTGTGGACTAGGATCGTCCCATTGGAGGGGCTGTCCAGATGTTTCAGAGATAGCCATAGCAAACAAGCATGCAAAATCTCCTGGGTTTCCTGATGTCATGAGAACTGACCAGACTACTGGTAATTACAACTCACAGTGAGTACCTCGGGACTCATTTTCCCATTATTACCAAAACATTTGCTAAGGTAATGCAGGGCATTATTAGCCATTGCTCAAATTATACACAAAGAACACTCCCAAGCACACAGAGGAGCAAAGACGACAAGGACTGCCCTCTGGGCTCCACAGGGCCTGCAGAGCCAGGAGCACCTTTAGCATTCTCAAGCTTGGATACTACACTTGCCAGGTGTCTGCTTTAAAAACCAAGGAAGGGGCGCACTGGTTTCACATCGTAGAGATATGCACGTTTGTGGAGACAAGAAAAGAATCGTGTTAAACAGCCAGTAAAGTCTAAAGTAAATTATCAAGTTTTATGGAAGGGAGCTGCTGGGTTTAAAATTTAATCTCTCAATTGGCCTAATCCTTTCTTTCAAATCCTACCAAAGATCCGTTCTTCAAGCACGTCCTAAAGCACAGCACTCACAGTTCCCCAGAGACCGGCGCTGCCCACCATGCCAAGGTCAGGGCTGTGTGGCCGGGAAGGAATGTGGTCACTCTCTGTGCCTGCTGTCAGAACAGAGTCAAAGCTGTTGATGACTGGCTCCCTAGGCCAAGCACACAATGGTCACTGCTCATGAGGCCAAGAGGCCCTGGTGGCATAAGAGGGAAATGGTCCTAAGAGGTGGTCCCACTGAACTTGGGACACTAAGGTCCTTCAGACAATATGCAGTAGATGTGAGACCAAAATGAGAGTTACCTCATTCTCTCCCCACCCACCCAACTACTACCAGAGTGGCTTCCTGCCCCAGCAGTGTCCTGTTCTCCCACTGCCTGGTGTTCACTCCCAGCTGTCGAGTGGCTCTGCCCCAGCCCCGCCCACTGCCATCACTCCACCCAGGCCCGGTCCCTGTTTCCTCCCCAAGCTCTGGCTCCTCCCTCTGCTGATGTTTTACTCCAGAGGTTTCCAGTGTGGAAAGTCCTTCTTAACCACCTATCTTTACTCACTGAGATCTTCTGGGCCAAGTGTCTCTCACGCACTACTTAACGGGAGAGAAACCTTCAATAGCATTTCCCCTGAAAGACACCACACCTGACCCTGAAGCCTCACTAACTCAACTCCAGAAGACTACTACATCCTAACCAGCGTCCATCTTGCTCGTGCTTGGAGAGTAAGACTAGCGAGCCAAAGGTTAAAGAGCTCGGGCTCCAGGGTCAGCGCTCCAAGCCCTTCTGGACAGAGAAGAGCATGCCCCATAACAAGTGAGTGGCAGACAACATGGCCGACAGCAGCTGAGAACTGAAGCCAAGCGGCAGGTGTGCACAGCACTTGGCCCAAGGAGGTCAGGAGTGTGACCTTAGCGGGGACAGCATCCGAGCGAAGGCAGACGACCGAGGACGACGGTGGGAGGCAAGGAAGATGTGGACTGTGGTGCTGAATACCTTTAATTCCAGCACCTGGGTGGCAGAAGCAGGCAGACCTCAGTGAGTTCCAGACCAGCCTGGGCTACAAAGTTCCAAGATAGCCAGGGCTACACAGAGAGACGGTAAGATGTAAATTGTGTCTGCTGGTCTGACGTGGACCTGGTGACCACACAACCTTGGCCTTTCAAGTCACGGTACAAGTTTGCGATGCCAGGCTCTGCCCCGTTTTTTGTTTGTTTGTTTGTTTGTTTGTTTGTTTTTGTTTTTGTTTTTTGTTTTAAAACGTAGCCCTCCCTAATATGGCCGAAACTGACACTGAATACTAAAATACCAGGAGTGAAGCTGGGACTCAGGAGGGCGCCATGAAATCTGGCTTCAAATATTACAACTCTTTCTCCTGGAACCCTCCGCCCGACCCCTCTGGTCCTAGTGAAGGCAAAGTATCCTGGTTCAGAGAAGAAAAGTAACTGGGGAGAGAAGAAGCTCCCCCACCCCACAGGCCACTGCCACACCCAGCTCCTCCCTCGGGCCCTGGAGCCTCAGGTCTTAGGGCCAGGCCCCCAGGGATGCAGCCTGATGCTAATGCTACAGACTCAGTGACACTGCCAGGTGTGGCAGTTATCTGACAGGATGTGCCGGCCTGCAGGGTACACAGCCTTGTCTACCTCACAGCCTACCTCTGATCCCTTCAGACTTGCACACTTCTGACTCCAGGGAACTGTCTCTGTCTCTGTCTCTCTCTCTCCCCACCTCTCTCTCTCCCTCCCCACCCCTGCCCTACTTTGAACAGGGAAATACAGGATCCACCCCAGAAAAAGTCTTTTCAAAAAACACAAACAGAGCCGGGCGTGATGGCGCACGCCTGTAATTCCAGCACTTGGGAGGGAGAGGCAGGCGGATTTCTGAGTTCAAGGCCAGCCTGGTCTACAGAGTGAATTCCAGGACAGCCAGGGCTACACAAAAAAATAAAAAACAAACAAACAAAAAACCCACAAACAAATGAACCTTCATTTTTTATTCTTTCTTTTAAGATTATTGTATGTGTATGAGTGTTTTGCTCATGTGTATGTCTATGAACCAGCTATGTGCCCAGTACTGACAAAACTCAGAAGAGGGAATTACACACACACACACACACACACACACACACACAAACACCTTGGAACTGGAATGACACAGTTGTGAACCTCCAAGTGACTGCTGGGACTGAACCTGAGTCTCCTGTAAGAACAAAGCTTCTTAGCTACTGAGCTGTCTCTCCAGCACAAACCTCACTTTTCAAAATATCAGAAAACAAGTTTGTCCTGTCAAAGGAGTTGGCACAGTTCTTCCTAGTAGCTGGACTTAATTTTATTCATTGATAAATTGTGAAAAGAGGAAGTGGTTTGCATACCTAGAGGTTAAGGAAATAATCAGCATTTAATAGTCACCTGTGAGCCAAACCCGGGATGATTTCGAAACCGAGTGTTTCATTGGGAACACGTGATATGACGGACCACTGTCCGTACTGACCGTCTACATGCGAAATGACGGCCCACTGTCCGCACGGACCATCTACAGACCAAATGACAACCCACTGTCCACACTGACCAATAGCAGCAAATGGGGACAGAAGGAAAGTCAAAGCCCTGTCATCCCAGGGGTGAGTGTTTTCTTAGGATTAAAGAGAACAACACCTCCTACAGCTCATGTTTGTGGGAAAGACACTCGATTTGATGGCTTTGCCTCGAGGATGTCATACACCTGCATCCATTTCAGGAGTGGCCAGGGAGCACCTGAGCCATCAACACTCTGTTACAATGTTGTCATTCTAAAACCGTGCACTACTGACCCCAGCCTTTGAAAAGGAGCAGGGAATCAGATGCAGCTTCACAACAGACACATCTCAGATGACGGAGGCCTTGGGGGGTTCAATCCCCAGTACATGCTGCTCCTTCTCTTTAGCTTTCAACTCTCAGGAGAAGACTACCAACATACTTTACTATCTGGGGATCGACTACAGTGTGTCTGACATACACAACAAAACCTTCCTTTGGCCTTCCGTGTCTTCAAATAACTCAAGAATGCACTCAATCCACCAGGAAGTTTCTATGTGAGTTTCCCAGAATTTCTTCTTTCCTGCTTGCCAACCAGTTGGATTCTCTGACAAGTCCTAACTAGTTCTAGATTGAGCCTCTCTGACAGGGCAGGCACGCTGCAATTAGATATCAGCAGGGATGAGCACACAGAGTTTGACAAGCCCAGTTCAGCCATCTGACCCCAAGACCTACTACACACAGCACCCCCAAAGCAGACTCTGCAGCCTCAGTTGGCGGTGAGGGAACTCATTGCCACAGTACTCTCTCAGGAGGAGCAGACTGGCCAGCCACCAAGAAAGAACACACTTCTGGAAATGCGCTTGTTCCAGCACATGACACAGTCTATGTGCCACACCGAAAAAGCCACCAAAGCTTCTCAGATGATGTCATACCTCAATGAAGTCATGACAAATCACACTCCTCATGATCAGGATTAACACACCCAAAATTTGATCCTTTAACCATACTATACAGACAGCACAAAGAACAATAATTTCAGACTCAAATGTATGCCCACACCCAGCACACTGCAAAACAAATTTCCTGATCCAGTCACCACAGGACTTTACAGGACACCGCAAAAGGGGAAGGGATGGGAGGGGAGTGGGGAAAGGGAAAGGAGAAGGGGGAAAGAAGGAACGGGGAAGAGGGGGGAAGAGAGAGGAAAGACAGAGGGAGAGAGGGAGGGAAGGAGACAGAGCGCACACACGGGTAGCCATGGCTTCAGCATCTTACCCCTCAGAGCTTTGCTTCACGTCACACAGAAAAAGTGAGAAAACCACCCGGTGACTTTTCAAAACTATTTCACAGAACATTAAAACCATTGCCGAGAAGCCAGATTTGTACATCAGAAGCTACACTTAAGCCAGGCAATGGTGACGCATGCCTGTAATCCCAGCCCTTGGGAGGCAGAGGCAGGCGGATTTCTGAGTTTGAGGCCAGCCTGGTCTACAGAGTGAGTTCCAGGATCTTGAGAGCTACACAGAGAAACTCTGTCTTGAGAAACAAAAAAACAAAACCAAAAACAAAGAAGAAATTGCACTTAAAACAGGTATCTGGAATTTGGAGATACACAAGAGAAGGTTTACAAATGTGACCTGGTGTTCTGTTTCTCAGAGCTTGGCTTCAACAACTGGAAATATCCAGATACTTTATTTTGTTCTCAATTACAATAGCAGATGGCCCAAAGGAAATCTAGAGTAGCCACTTCATGCCAAGTGGTTAAGAAAACTCTGGTACTACTAGAAGATGAAACATAAGCCATTAATAATATGTTAGTAAAATATTTACCATGTCAAAATCATCCTGATACAGCAAGGCCTACTGTTGTCTTGTTTAACATGAGAGCAGAAGAAACAGGTCATAGTCGAAGCACAGATGAGATCAGGGCAAGAAGCTCTGTTACAAAGCAGTTCCCAGTCCCTCCACACACAGGGGGTACCCCGCGATGAAGGGAGATCCCACACCATGCCCACTATGAGTAGCAGCCCAGTGTAGACAAACAATAGGGATTCCTCTGCGCTCAGCAAGTCAGCAGACCCAGGAGTCCACAGCCTGGGCTGTCAAGATGGCTTAGCAGGTAAAAGTGACTGTTAAAACCTGAGCTTGATCCTGGAAAAGGGAGCAGGACTCCACCAAGATTTTCACATGTCCCCTAGATATGTGCATCACACACACACACACACACACACACACACACAGACACACACACACACACAGAAGAGAGAGAGAGAGATGGAGAGGGAGAGGGAGGAGAGAGAGAGACACACACAGAGAGAGAGAGAGAGAGAGAGAGAGAGAGAGAGAGAGAGAGAGAGAGAGAAATCTTACAAGGTCTCTATGGGTTCTCCCTAGTAAGGAAACATTTCACAGACTAAGAAGTGGGGGCTGTGGTGAACAGCACAGGGTCCAAGCTCAGCAACAAGTGTTCCCTAGGCCTGTGGGGCCAGTGTCAGACCTAAGACAGAAACCCTTCCTTTGCTCCCCAAAGGTGGAGGAGGGGCTCTCTCCGGACCTCTGCGCCCCCTCTGTGCCCCTCTGGGCCCCTCTGTGCCCCTCTGCGCCCCTCTGTGCCCTTCTGTGTCCCTCTGTGTCCCTCTGTGCCCCCTCTGTGTCCCTCTGTGCCCCCTCTGAGCCTCTCTGTGCCCTCTCTGCACCCTTGTGTCCCTCTGTGCCCCTCTGTGTCCCTCTGTGCCCCTCTGTGTCCCTCTGCACACCTCTGTGTCCCTCTGTGCCCCTCTGCACCCCTCTGTGTCCCTCTGTGCCCCCTTGTGCCCTTCTGTGTCCCTCTGTGCCCTTCTGCGCCCCTCTGTGTCCCTCTGTGCCCCTCTGTGCCCCCTTGTGTCCCTCTGAGCCCCTCTGTGTCCCTCTGCACCCCTCTGTGCCCCTCTGTGTCCCTCTGTGCCCCTTTGTGTCCCTCTGCACCCCTCTGTGTCCCTCTGTGTCCCTCTGTGCCCCTCTGCACCCCTTTGTGCCCTTCTGTGTCTCTCTGTGCCCCTCTGCACCCCTCTGTGTCCCTCTGTGCCCCTCTGCACCCCTCTGTGCCCTCTGTGCCCTTTGTGCCCTTCTGTGTCCCTCTGTGCCCCTCTGCACCCCTCTGTGTCCCTCTGTGCCCCTCTGCACCCCTCTGTGCCCTCTGTGCCCCCTTTGTGCCCTTCTGTGTCCCTCTGTGCCCCTCTGCACACCTCTGTGTCCCTCTGTGCCCCTCTGCACCCCTCTGTGCCCTCTGTGCCCCCTTTGTGCCCTTCTGTGTCCCTCTGTGCCCTTCTGCGCCCCTCTGTGTCCCTCTGTGCCCCTCTGCACCCCTCTGTGCCCCTCTGTGTCCCTCTGCACCCTGTGTCCCTCTGCAGCCCTCTGTGTCCCGCCCCACAGGCTGCAGCTGTGACTTCTTCCACAGGACAGCATGCCACCGTTGGACCCACTCACAAGGGAAGCCTCTGGCACCACTCTCGGGCATCTGCTGTGCTCAAGCCTCTCACTGCTGCCTCTTCTGTGGTCTGTGATGTTCCGCTTCTTGGCTGCTGCCAGCCACAAGAGGCTAACCTGGGACAACTTCAAGTACTTCCTTCTCCCCAAGGGGCAGGCGAGAGACTTCCCGTGCCCGAGGTGAGAGGAGCACTTCATCTGAGCTGTCTATGCTTTTCCTGGAGGAAGTCTGATCCAAGCGACCCGTGCTAAGCACTGCGTTCCATCAGATCAAACCATACTCCTCCTTCCACTGCTTCTGTCTGACGGGCTTTCCTCCTAGGAAGGCCATGCAGTCAGATGCCTGGTTAGCAGCTCCTCGGCCACCTAAGTCCTCCTACAGGCTCACTGAAAAACCCTAAATGGGACCCACTGCGCTCCCCAAGGACTTGGAGCCACAAGAAAACCCAAACGAAAAGCCAGTGCTCTAACCGGAACTTAGTTAGTTCCCATGTCCCGTGTCAGGGACTGAACACGGGGCCTCACACATGCTAAATACACACTTTATCACCAAGTGTTACTTCTCAATCTCAGAGTTACGCTCCAAATGTTCTAAGTAATCCTGTGTTACTCTGATTGACAGGGAAGAAACTAAGTAGCATCATCTATGACTGATGATGCATTACAAAATGATTACCAACTGGTAACGGGGCAGGACACTGCCACACACCACAACCTCAGCACAGCCAGGCACGGTGCTAAATTCTGAGTGAATTATAAAGATTACCTCAGTTTGAGTTAGATGAGACTACTCAGGAGTAAGAACCTAGAGAATTACCATGAAATGACTGATGATTTTTAGATGAGTATTTGTATATCCTTCCATTTAAACTTCAGGATAACAGGAGATTAAGTTGGAAACACAAGATTACACTATTGAGACTCAAGTAAAGCTTAGACATTCAAAGCAATTAAAAGGCTGGGCATGGTGGTACACGCCTTTAATACCAGCACTTAAGAGGCAGAGAGGCAGGGCTAGCCTGGTCTACATAGTGAATTCCAGGCCAATATAGAACTAGACAATGAGACCGTCTCAAAAAAGGGGGAAAGGAGGACAACTTAAAGGCAGAGCAAATTACAGGAAGCTCTGTCTACAGCACAGGGCAGACAATAACGTCTGCAGAAGAAAACTACTTGAATTCAGTTTCAAAACTGACAGTTCCCTGGGAACAGCTGCTGCCCCACCGGGTCACCAGCTCCAGGCTCCAAGCTCAAGGAAATGCCAGGCCACCTGGCCAGGCTTCCTCTTCCCACCTTCCTCCTGCTGCCCAGCTCCCACCAGCGTGCACTCTGGAGATGAGCTACCTCCATTACAGGCGCAGCCCTTTCCCCTCAGTTCTTACCAGTCCTGGTCACTTCTGTAAGGAACTAACAACCATCGCTCCTGATCAAAAGTCACCCCTGGCTTCTGGTACCCATGCAGAAGCGTCCGCTCCTGAGGCTAGTAAGACGTCCTGACAGTCAGTGCTTGCACATCAAGGGAACACGGTGTGCCTGTGTGTGGGGACCCTGGACTGGGCAGCTGGGCTGTCCACCAGATGCACTGGCTCTGCTCCAGCGGGAGGCCCCCAGACCAGCAGCAGCCACATCACCAGGGAACTTGCTAGAAACAGTTCCTCCACAGACCGGGAGAAGCAGGCTGGGCGGGCAGAGGCTCTGATGAGGAAGGCAGAGAGGCCTGTCCTAAGGATGGGCTCCAGGGCTCACCTGCTGTCCCCAGCACAGAGCACACACTTCTTCTTCCACCTCTGCATTCAGCGTGCCCCTCCCCCCCCAGCCCTTCAAAGCCAGATCAGTCTCTCTTACCCAGAAACCCTTTCCAAATCCCTCTGAATGTCCCCACCGTCTTCTGAACTCACCAGAACTAATCCCCAGTTCCACTCAGTCGACACCAGTTATGTTGGTGGATGGAGATGCCAGCTTCAAGCACCCCCAGGGCAGGATTACAAGAGACAGCATAAAGTCCATATTTAGAAAAAGAGAGGCAGCCATGCGCCCTGTGTTAACGAGTCTGGGGCTATATACCCAGGCATGAAAATTTTCAACTAGCAGTGAGTGGCCTGTGAATAGTTGTGGGGAAAGCAAGCGCTAAGCACTGTGAACTCCCCAGTCCTCTAGAGTGGCAGTTCTGAACCCCTCAACTGACCCAGCAGTTCATGACCCTTTGGGGGGTGAACGACCCTTTCACAATGGTCACCTAAGACCACCAGAAAACAGACATTTTCAGTGGGATTCATAACAGTAGCAAAATTACAGTTATGAAGTAGTAATAAAAATAACTGAATGCTTAGGGGACACCAGAGCATGAGGAACTGTATTCAGGGGTAGCAGCCTTAGGAAGGCTGGGAACCACTGCTCTAGGGTTTGCATCCTGACATACAGAAAAGGGACTGCTGCAAACTGGACAGACCACAGCCTGCATAACAGCTCGCCGTATTGATGGCACTTTGGTCTGTCTGTCTGTCCATCCGTCCTTCGTCACTTACGTTGTCACTCACACTGGGTGCATCAGGCTGTGCTCCACCTCACCTCATTTCTTCAGTCCTGCGTCGGCCTCAGGAGCTGGCACTCCAGGTGTGGGCTGCCCCGCCTTGCCTGATGCCAACTCCTTTGCTCTTTTTGAGACAGGGTCTCACTGTGTGAACCCCGGCTGGCCAGGAATTCACTATGTAGTCCAGACTGGCCTCCAACTCAAAGACATCTGCTTGCATTAGTATCCTGAGTGCTGGGCCACTAGAACTACACAGAGACAGAGACTTCTGAGCAGCGTTTTCATGGCAGATGCTTGGCAGGCTGTGGGAGAGCAGCCCGAGGCACAACACCTCTCATTTACTAGGTCAAGGTGGTAGTGCACTGGAAACAGCAACCATCCTTCCAGAATCCCGGCCACACTGCGCTAGACAAGAGAGGACAGGAGAGCGTGCTGCCAATCAAAACTGGTGACTTCTACCCTGTGACAGACAAAAGCCCTCCCCTTCTCCCCGCCCCCTCTTTCCCCTCCCTTCGTCCCTCTTAGTTGGCTTTCCACACTATCACAAAATAAAAGGAAAAAAATGTAAAAGATGATTTATCTTGGCTGTTTCAGGCCAAGGTTGGCCTGCTCCGTTGTTCTTGGTCCTGGGGAGGGTCACAGCATCATACAGAGTTGCTGACCTCTATCGAGGCAGCCTGAAGCAGGGGCAACACATGTCCCACTGCCCCAATTTCTCCATCTCCCAACCTTCTGTCTGCAATGAGTCCATCAATGCTTAACCCACAGATGAGGTCAGAGTGACCCAACACCTCTCCACACTGCTGCCCCGAAGCAAACTCTCAAGGCTGGCCTCTGGAGCAACTAGTCACTCTGATACTTGCACCACCCCCAAAAAATATTCCAAGTTTCTAAATGCCGAAACCAGGCCCAAAAGATAAAAATCCACATGTTTCAAATCATTTTGTTCCTCTTGGTGAAAACACAACAAAGCTTTCCAATGGAAGTCTCCCCATTTGAGCACATGAATGATCCCATCTCCATCTAAGCCATAGGAGCACAAGGCAGAAGGTGGGGTGGAACCTAATGCAAAGGTACTTACTTTTATTTAGTGCGCATACACATGTATGCACTCGTGTGCACATGCGCACACGCACACACACCATGACAAGTTTTAAGTATGCACATACATAGAAATACACAGAGAGAGAGAGATGCATACTAGCTAGACCAACAACGTCCTTTTTAAAAAAAATTTTGCGTGTGTGCATGTGTGTGCACACATGTGCATATACCCAGGGAGAAACGTGTCAGATCCCCAGGAGCTGGAGTTACAGGGTTTCTGAGCCACCTGACATGTCTAAAGAACCAATCAGAAGAACGGCGGGCACCCTTCCCTGCCGGCAGTCTCACCAGCCCCCAAAAGCCTTTTCTAGTTCCAAGACTTGAGCTTCTCAAGACCCCTTCTTACCTACAGAAAATGATCTTGTTTTCAGAAATAGAGTTTCTAAAAATACAGAAAATGGCCACAAGAGACAAGGCAAATAAGCTCACACACTCCTGAAAGAAATTCAAAACAGAGGACACTCCCCCAACCACCTCACTATCTGTCCTGCTAGAGAGAAACAGGCTGTCAGTGTGTGAAGAAAGTCACTGGTACAGCCCTGTCAGTGTGACTCATCATTAGGCACCGGCCTGCCTGACAGAAGGCTCCATCTCCAGGCTTTTGGGTCAGCATGAGGACAAGTTTGAAAAACAGCTCATCCAGCCACACAGCTATTAAGTCAACTGGCAAAGCAAGAGAAGCCAATTTCCTAAAGCGAGGAGACATGGACACACAATGGAAAACAACCCTGGCACATCCAGCATCAGCAGTTTGACATCAGCGCTGTGTGCTACACTCAGGTGTGACAGTGACAGCCAGAAGTGCATCAGCACACTCTGCTGCCAAGCCAAAACTGGTCAGGGATCAATAGGGACAAACACACAGACCCAGGATTGCAATGTCACCTAGCCAACAAGCAGGGAAGACAAGCTCCAGTCATAAAGAACATACCCCACTTCTATTCTAGTATCACTGCCCTCAGGGATCAGAAGACCCCAGGGGATGCTTTCAGCCTCCCAGCAGGGGGCCTGTGTGTAATAGGAGTCTCTGTCCCGAGCTCCCTCAAACCATCACTACCCCCAACTCCACCACCCCGACTCCACCCCACCCCCCCACCCCCCACCCCCGACTCCACCACCCCCAACTCCACCACCCCCAACTCCACCACCCCCAACTCCAGGCGGCTGCTTCCTGTCAAATCCAGCAGCAACAGTGCAGCTCCAAGTTTGGCTTAAACAAACATAAGCAAACAAGCAAGGGGTCTGGAAAGCCTCTCTTTCACCATTTATCATAGATTCTACAACAAGGATTCCTCGGCTGCTGGCTGGCTGTGGGAACACCACAAGGCCGCTTGCTGGAACAGAACATCTATAAACATTCCGCCAGTAACATCTGCAGATGTCAACTTTCTCCATGCAGCCTGTGTCTGGGGCCGGGCCGGGGCTACAGAGGACAGTGTACCCGACACATGTCAAGTGCTACAGAGACCTTAAAAAAGAAGAGGTGGTTTCTATACGGTCAGAAGTGTAAGACATTGTCAAAAACTTCTGCATCGGAGAAACTGGAAGCTGACATTCTGGGCCTAGATCCAAGTCTGAGTTTTATATCTAATGTCACGTGTTCAATTTAACTTTTCTGTGCATTGGTTCCCTAATAAGTAAGATAAATACCACAGCAGCAGTATGGACCAAACAAATGCACTACACTCAAGACAAGCCAGTAAGCATTCTGGAAGGGTCAACAACGCCACCGAGGTGTACTGCGTCTGACAAGCTGAGTTACATCCTTGTCCTAGATGCCAGTGAAGCAGAGAGCTCAGATTCCACACGAGACCAAGGCGCACTGCTTACTTTATCGTAGCCACAGTGAGCCACAAAGCCAAGATGTAAGCCCAGGAGAGACCTGGAGCTACCTGGCCAACCAATCTGGGCCAATGGGTGAGCTACAGTTTCACTGAAAGAGCCTATCTCAACCAATCGATGGATCAATCACCCAATCAATGAATAAAATGTAGAGCTACCAAAAAGGGCATCAACCTTTACCTCTATACATATACACACACATTCCCATCATTCTCCCTTTCTCCTCTCTCTGGTGTGAGTGAGTGAGTGTGTGTGTGTGTGTGTGTGTGTGTGTCTGTAAGTGCGTGCACACACGTGCGTGAGGCACGGACCCCCACCCCACCCCCTCAGGAAGGAGAAAAGGACTGTGGAAACCTGTTACAGGGCATAAAAACCACCGAGTAAGTGCCGTTGAGGAACTTTGTAAATGACAAATGCTTATCTCTGCCTCTTTGTGCAAGACTGAGGGAGGGACACACACACACACACACACACACACACACACGCACGCACACACACACACACACACATACACACACACACACACACACACACACGCACACGCACATGCACGCAAGCACAAAGTGATTGCTAAAAAGGCGTTATGCAACTTTGCCCACCCAATCACGCTCTGTAACTTCTAGGAGGTCTCGTACCATAACACACAAACGCTGAGGCCATGAAGGGTAAAATAACTAACTCTGTGCAACGGAATGGAGCAAACGGGGGAGATAAGAACGCTGTGTGGTCTCAAAACGGCTTGAACAGAAACCTCACACTAACGCAGACACAAACGCAGGTCAAGGCCTCCTCACACGCCTTCTTACAGCAAGCCAGACCCCCCAAATGACACCGGCTCTAAAGCAAGGGATTCTGCCACACAGATTCCACCAAGAGTTCTTGCTGACCTAGCCTGATGAACTTAAGATTGCAGCTTGAGAACCCAGGACAAGTTAGGTCAGGAATGGAGAACAGGAATGGACTACCAAATTGGTCTGACCAAAGAATTGATATCAAGGTTGTAAGAACATCTATACCAATACAGGACTAAGTTCCTGTCAGGTTCTGTCCTAAGTGCCTTAGAGAGAGCACCTCACCTCATTACCACAGCCACCTTTGAATACTCCCCTCATCTGACAGCTTAGGGAAACTGGGGCACAGAGAGGCCAGGATCTTGCCCAAGCTCACATAGCAAACACACTGAGCTGGGAGTCACCAGACAGTGGGGTTCTCAGGCCCACACTCCCAGGTGATTGACATTCCAGGCTGTGTTCTAGAGCTGACCCAGGGCCACCCAATGCATGAAGAAAGCCATTCAACCACGGGGCTCCGCCAGCTCCACCCTAGGCCGATGTCTCACAGCCTACCAGGCGCTGGCCCCCATCTTGAGGCAGCTGGTAGAGAACTGAGACCCAGGCCTCTCTCCTCTTCACCCTGCAGGGATCCTGTACATCCTGCTTTGATTTAAGGCTTTTATTACACAGATCACATGATTTTTAACAGACTGTTTTAAGCTGCTCCCAGGAAAACCAGATGATTGTTTTTAAACCCTTACTTAGAAGATCACCCAGTAACCCTGGAAACCACTGCTCTGACAGTGTGCATTGTCATAACTCAGAAGGAACACACTGAAGCCCACACAGGGATCTGAGCTGTTTCCTAGAAGAGACTTTCAGACTTAGCATTATTTCCCAAGCCAGCCCTGGGCAGCTGGAATCTTACGACAGGAAGCCTTCCAATGGCCTCCTTGCTTCATAGAACAGGTCGACACTAGCCAAAAGCTGTTTGCATAAAGACTCCTCTCCCCAAGTGATTAACATACAGGATCCAGCAAAATTCAACCTTGCAATGAACGCGGCAAAATGATTATGAAACTCTGCTAAGTATTTGGGAGCGGTGGTCTTGTCCACATCTATAATCACCCATGAAAACAAGGTCGTAACAGTTCACAACAATATTCATATTTTTTTATCCTTATGTATACGGGGCTAGGAATCAAACTCATGGCCTCAGCCACAAAGCACAGGCTCTTCTGGGATTATTTTAACTTTTATTGATTCTTTAGGAATTTCACACCATGCACTGCAGTCTCACTCATCTCCCCCTCCCTCCATATCATCCACCTCTGCACCCACTCCCCTCAAAGGAAAAGAAAAAATAAAACATAAAAAATAAAGGGTTGGAGAGATGGCTCAGCGGTTAAGAGCACTGACTGCTCTCCCAGAGGTCCTGAGTTCAATTCCCAGCAACCACATGGTGGCTCACAAGCATCTGTAATGGGGTCTGATGCCCTCTTCTGGTGTGTCTGAAGATAACTCCAGTGTATACTCATATATGTAAAATAAATAATCTTTAAAAAAAAAACTAAATAAACAAACACTTAAAAAAAATCACCTTGCTGTGGAAGCTACAGTGTGTGCCAGGGTATTTACGCCACGGTCTTCCCTTTTGTCCACACATCTTGTCCTAGTGAATGTTCATTGCAACCAGTCCTTGGTCTAGCTTGAGGCCTTGGGATCCTGGACCCTCACTGAGACTCTCGGATATCCTGGTGCCGCCCCGTGTCATGGAGGTTCTGTGGCTTTGGCTCTGAGGACCGTCCCCTTCACATGCTCCGGCAGTCCACAGATGAAGTGGATGTTAGGGTGGGACCTGGGCCTGGGAGGTAGCTGAGTTGGTCAGCTCGCCAGCTCTTCTGAACCCACCCCACCAGGGTGAGCTCTCCAGCACCGCCTCGGGTAGCTCCCCCAAGGCTGCAGCAGCCAAGGGGCATGGCGAGCTCTTCCATGGTCACACCGCCAGGACCACTCTCACACACTGCCCAGTCCAGTAGTAAGACCGGCTAAGTACCGCCCTGCAGCAACAAAACAGCACAGCCCAAGAGACCAGGACCAAGGGAGTCCGCACCGCCTTGGTGGTAATGGGCTGTGTACATTGACACATACCCCTGCTTCCTCAGGGCCAAGGGCACAGATGTGACCCTTGGCAGCAGCATGAGCCTCAGGTGGCACTGCAGGCTGCTCTTCACCACCCGTGTCCAGTTCCTCCTCTCTTCGGGGGCCACACCCTGTTCCGCCTCTCATTCTCCCCCAGCTCTCCACCACACACTTGTTCACCACAGAGGCGCCCACCAGCACACTGCCACGTGGTGGCTGGCATGCCTTGGGGTCGGCCTAGCCTGACTGCAGCCGCTCGGCTCTTCTGTGATATGAATCCCCAGATTCACTCCTTTAAATTTTTTCAACAAACCCTATCTATTTTTTGATGACTAAGTCCCATGTGTCCACCTTAGTCTCATTAAATAGGTTGAGGATGTCCTGATCCTCCTGCCTCTTCCTTCTGAGTGTCTGGACTGCAGGCGTGAGCCACCATGTCTGGTCTCCGTGGTACTGGAGACTGAACAGAGTGTCTCCTGTGTGCTAGGCCACATGCCCAGGCCAAAACACTGTGACTTATGCTTAAAAATATATCACGTCCACTAACAAAATACATGGAAAGCCAATACAAAGTCGTTTGTGCAGATCTTGCACACCATAGGTTGTTTTTTGAACCACTCAATTACACAATGTGGCTCTGACTAAATCTCTCACAGTCATTACACACAAGCCCCACCTGCCTCTGAGCTGCTTTTGGAACACTAGGCAGCTCCGCCCTCCCTGACTCAAAGTAAAATATTAAGAGATATGAACAGCTGCACTTATCCACCACACCAAGAATAGCTTGCAGGAAGCCAAGCTCCATTTGGAAAACTGCATTTAGTAACCCCGATCAGCTACAGAGAATACTCAGGGAAAGTTCTCCTAATTAATGAGGAAAATGCCTGCATACACTTTAAGATATTTATAGAATACACATTTTCTCCTAGAAGTCAACAAATTAAATAATGGTATGACCATTTTTTATTAATTTTTATTATTATTTATTTTTATTAGATATATTCTTTATTGACATTTCAAATGTTGTCCCCTTTCCTGGTTTCCCCCAGCCCTGAAAGTCCCATAAGCCATCTCCTCTCCCCCTGTTCCCCAATCAACCCTCCCCCACTTCCCTGTCCTGGTATTCCTCTACACTGCGGCATCGAGCCTTTCCAGAACCAAGGGTCTCTCCTACCTTTGGTGTCTAACAAGGTCATCCTCTGCTGCCTATGTGTCTGGAGTCATGGGTAACTCCATGTGTAGTCTTTGGTTGAGGGTTTTGTCCCTGGGAGCTCTGGGAGTACTTGGTGACTCACACTGTTGTTACTCCTATGGAGCTGCAAAACCCTTCTGCTCCTTGGGTCCTTTCTCTAGCTCCTCCATTGGGGACTCTGTGCTCAGTTCAATGGCTGGCTGAGGGTGTCACCCTCTGTATTTGTTATGCACTAGCAGAGCCTCGCAGGTGACAGCTATATCCAGCTCTAGTCAGCAAGCTCTTGTGGGCATCCGCAATAGTGTCTGGGTTTAGTAACTGTATATGGGATGGATCCCTAGGTGGGGTAGTCTGTGGATGGTCTTTGCCTCTGACTCTGCTCCACACTTTGTCTCTGTATCTCCTCTGGGGGTATTTTGCTCCCCTTCTAAGAAGGACCAGAGTGTCCATACTTTGTTCTTCCTCCTTCTTGGGCATCATTTGATACGTGAATTGTGACTTGGGTATTCCAAGCTTCTGGGCTAATACCCACTTATCAGTGAGTACATCTTTTGTTGAAGATATTTGCTGGCCCTTTAACTTGTTAATCTTCGCTCTCATCTATACCTATAATCCTTAGGTTTGGTCTTCTCATTGTGTCCTGGATTTCCTGGATGTTTTGGGCTACAAATTTTTTGTATTTTGCATTTTCTTTGACTGTTGAGTCTATGCTTTCTATGGTATCTTCAGCACGTGAGATTCTCTCTTCTATCTCTTGTATTCTGTTGTTGATGTTTGCATCTATGACTCCTGATTTCTTTTCAAGGTTTTCTATCTCCAGAGTTGTCTCCCTTTGTAATTTTTAGTTGTTTCTACTTCCATTTTTAGATCCTGAATAGTTTTGTTCAGTTCCTTCACTTGTTTGTTTGTGTTTTCCTATAATTCTTTAAGTGATTTTTGTGTTTCCTCTTTATGGGCTTCTACCAGTTGACTCATGTTCTCCTGTACTTCTTTTTTTTTTTTCTTTTTTTTTTTTCTTCTCCTGTACTTCTTTAAGGGAGTTATTTATATCCTTCTTGAAATCCTCTATCAGCATCATGAGATGTGATTTTAAATCCAGATAATGCTTTTCTGGTGTGTTGGGGAATCCAGGACTTGCTATATGGACAACTTTGTTCAGATGGTGCCATGTTGCCTTGGTTTCTGTTGGTAATGTTCTTGTCTTTTGCCATCTGGTTATCTCTGGTGTTAGCTGGTGTTGCTGTCTCTGACTGTGGCTTCTCTGTTATGCAAGCCTCTGTATCTCTGCTCCTAGGAGACCCGTTCTCTCTGTGCACACAGGTATGGCCAGGTCTCTTGTGGTTGTATTTGTTTATACAGCTCTGTGGCCCTGATCAACTCTGGGGGCAGGCAGAAATCAGAATACTCCTGTCCCAGGCTGCTCCTTGGCTCTTGTGTCCTCAGGGTTTCCAGTTGTTTCCTCTGAGCAGCAGGGGTGGTCCTACCTGTGCTGCCTGACCTCTCTGCACTCCTGAGTGGTTAGCTACCTCCTTGAGGTCACATGGATATGGTGCGCGGTGGCAGAAGGCGGTTCCAAGCCAGAGACTGAAACCGGAGGGCTCTGCCAGAGGGTTCCAGGTGTGATCCTCTGAGTGGCGGGAGTGTTCCCACCTGTGCTGTCTGGCCTCTCCGCACTCCTGGGTGGTTAAGCTGCCTCCCTGTGCCACTTGGGTATGGTGCACTGTGCCAGAGGATGGACCCAAGCTGGAGACAGAAACTGGAGGACTTCAGAAACTGGAGGGCTTCTGCCAGAGGGCTCAGGGCAGCTCTACCTGTGCAGGCCGATCTCTCCGCACTCCTGGGTGGTTAAGCTGCCTCCCTGTGCCACTTGGGTATGGCACACTATGCCAGAGAATGGACCCAAGCTGGAGAGAGAAACTGGAGGACTTCAGAAACTGGAGGGCTTCGGCCAGAGGGCTCGGGGTGGCTCTACCTGTGCAGGCCGGTCTCTCCCCACTCCTGGGTAGTTAAGCTGCCTCCCTGTGCCACTTGGGTATGGCACACTGTCTGGTGTGACCACTTATACCCCAGGAGTTGGAGCTAATATTGCTTGTAGTTCTCAGATTGACAAAGTACCAAAACCTTGTCACTAGCTTGGAGGAGCATTCTGGAGGAAACACTCCACACATCTGTGCCCAGACAGGAAGTTCATGAGCCTGGCCCCACTCTCCCTTTCTAGCAGCTTTTCCCACTCACCTGCCCTACCACGGCCCCGACATCTGATCTATGTGGACAACTATGGGTTTAAACAATAGTAGTAATAGTCCAGCAGTGGTGGGATGTATTTTTAACCCCACCCCTTGGGAGGCTCAGGCAGGTGGATCTCTGTGAGTTTGAGGCCAGTCTGGTCTACAGAGCAAGTAGATTCTGTCAAGGTGTATCTCAGAGAAACCCTGTCTGTAAAACAAGAAATTAGTGGAGGCATGAGAGAAGGAAGAGGAAGAAGATGAAGATAAAAAGAAAGAGAAATAAGAAGAGGAAAAGGAGGAAAACTGAGGAGGAGGAGGAGGAAGTGGAGAAGAGGAGGAGGAGAAGGAGGAGAAGGAAAGGAAAGGAAAGGAAAGGAAAGGAAAGGAAAGGAAAGGAAAGGAAAGGAAAGGAAAGGAAAGGAAAGGAGAAAAGAAAAGAAAAGAAAAGAAAAGAAAAGAAAAGAAAAGAAAAGAAAAGAAAAGAAAAGAAAAGAGAGAAAAGAAAAGAAAAGAAAAGAAAAGAAAAGAAAAGAAAAGAAAAGAAAAGAAAAGAAAGGAAAATCCCATGTTGAATTCCTAGCCCCTTCCTCCTTCACTGGCTATGGGAACACATTGAAGACACAACAGACTGCTTTGACTTTTCATCTAGAATATCACCCAAAGGCCCTTGTGGCAAAAAGTAAAAGGCCAGTCAGCTAGGCCATCAGGACATGGGAACTCTTCAGTGAGGCTTATTGGAAAGTTTAGGTCACTGGGTGTATGTCCTCAAAGATGACTGCCAGTCCATGGTCTCGTTCTCTGTTTGCCGTCCCAGCCATGCAAGGATGTTCTGCGAAACTCACCAAGACATGCCATGCCACCACAGGCCACCAAGACACCCCTTGCCACCACAGGCCCAGAGCAACGGAACCACTGGTAACGGACTAAAGCCTCCAAAGCACTGAGCTGAAATGCTGATCAGCGAAGCCATTTGTTACAGCAGCAGACAGCTAACAGAGACAAGGAAGATTAACATCTGCAGGACAGGAGGGGCTCGGAAGAATCCTGTGCCGCCAGCACTTGCCCTCAGATTTCTGTAGCTAGGACGCTGAGACAGCGGAAGTCTGGCGAAGCCGTGCTATCGAGGGTACTCTGCTTTAACTGACACAAGTCCTCCATGCCACAGCTCAGAGCGGTTTAGCAAACTGAGCAAAGTAACAGAGCTATGGCGGCTGAAATTAGAATCTAGACCAAAATAGACACGACTGTGTCTAATCTATCCACTTCGCTTCTCATAAATTAAGCTTACAATAAGTAATGGTTTCACTGTTTAGGTATACCATGTGACAGTTAAAAAGCAGGCACAGACTCAGATAGTGCTATAGAGTCGCTGTCACAGGGGCTAAGCTGCCTCCATTCTATGATAAGCAAATACTAATATATCAGCAACTTGAAAACTTGTAAGTAGGCTCAAAGCAATGGAGAGGTGTCCCCAGCAAACCCAGGTGACATGTGGCCTGAGGCAGTGGCAGCTGGAATGCAGAGAGGTGGCTCCTGTGAACACACTCTTTCTATTACTAGGGAAGGAGACTCTAAAGCTGGGTGTGAGGCTGTGCTTCCAGCCCTTAGGGGTGCTGAACAAGAGGAGCGCAGCAACCGGAGAGTTTGAAACCAACAACACAGCTGAGCAACTCAGCAAGACCCTGCTGAAAGTACACACTGACAGACAACACATGAGGCGATGGCTCAGGCCCTACTTTATAATGCAGAACATGTGGGTGAAAGAATTACTTTCCAGTACACATTTTAATTATTCATCACCCAAAAATGTGCTGTTTACCTCCACGGTTGGCCGAAGCTGCCTGCCACCCTAGGGGTTTCCCACATGCTCTTCGTTCCAGGCACGGGTCTATAAACCCACCAACGGATGCAAACGGGTCCCTTTGCAGCTTTCTACAGTTTCTTAACTAAAAGAAGGGGGATGGGAAGCATTCTAGCAAACAGAACCAAAAAGAAAGAAAAAAGAAAGAAAGAAAAAAGTCCACAACTGATGCCCAATTTCCAAAATTAAAAAGAATTAAATATGTGTCTGGAGAGCTGGACTGAGTAAACCATTACTGTTGATGAGTCACAGGACTTTGTGTATCCCCAGGGGCATTGCTATAAATATTAAGCACCATTGTGGAAAGGACCTGTCAATCTACAGAAATTAAAGGGAGACCATGCCAGCAACTCCAACATCACCGGGGGACGCCAGTATTTTCGAGCAAGGAAACGGCATCCCTGATACGCCGGTCATCTTTAAATGTATGTTTAAAATCATGAACAGAAAAAATAAAGTTTTGATTACGAACTATTTCCATTTCTCCTTTCTTCATCAAGATAATTTACTAAGTACTTCCCTAAAAATCACAACTACGTATGCTGAAAAACTATCTCGCCAGAAGAACAGATGGGGCGTGCTTCAGAAGTCATCCCATTGTAGGCGCCCTAAGGACTTAACACTACAGTTAGGTGCCCTGTGGGTGATTCTGTTAGATAGTAGGTTGGTGGGCTTTCTGTCTATCTGTCTGTCTTTTAGTCAGCTTGTCTTGTCCAGCACCTATCCCTAACCTTCAACACCACCCGAAGCTGAGGACCTAACCAAGAACTTTTGCTCTCTACCACTGAGCTAAATCCCCAAATCTAACAATTTTCTTTGGTAAAATAAAAACCTTGGCTGATGAGATTGGAAGGCAAGACAGGTTGTGTTAGTATATGAGGCCTTCATCCTAAAAGAATGTAGCAAGTGACGTTCATCGGATGAACTCCCGCAGAACAGACATCAACCCAGTACGGCATGGCTCATCACGCTGGCATTGACAGCAGTCTTTAGGATTTGGGGTCAGTGGTTACACGGGTTTGATTCTGCCCAAATCAGCCACATTAGGAACACTCTGATCATGTAACAAAGCATGTTCGGTCTGCCATGTTCAGTCTGCCATGTTCAGCTTCCTGATCCTATGGCGTGGATGGGACATAGAAGCAAAGGCTGTGGGTAGGGAAGAGGAGGTGTTTACAGGCGAGCCAACCCCAGCACAGTGGGTTCTATCAACGCTCTTACTACCCCTTCAGAATATCCAGAGGCAGGACACACGGCACCAAAACACAACAGTTTATTCAGTGTTTGGTGTAGGACCGAAATCAGTGAAATATCTAAAAGTCATTCTGAAACTGATAGCTGTGCGGGCCTTCAGACCTACACCAGCTGCTGGAAGAAGGAGCACTCCTAGTATATCCATGTACTCTACCACCATGTGAGCTTTCATCTCTGCACCCTTCCCACGGTGTGTGGCTACAACAGTCCAGTTTTCTATGTACACACAGAAATAATGAAATGCCCACGGCATGTTACTTACACAGGTTCACCAGGCTCACGCTTCTCAGTGTCAAAGGCAGGCCTGACAGCAGTCCCGTCACGGCAAGTGTGTGCAAGAGGGAAAAGAACTAAAGACCACTGACTGCAAAGAAGCCACAATGGCTGCGGTGTCACCCCGCCCTTGCAAAGGCGCACCCCCAGTGACTAAAGCCCTCCTGCTAGGCTCCATCTCTGAGAGATCCCCCACCACAATGAGGACCAAGCTTCAATGAGAGCCTGCAGCAGGCTCTCAGTCACCTGTCCTCTGCTTAAGGCCCATTTCCTTCATCTTTTCTTTTCTCCCCTGCTCCTGCTCCTGCTTCTCCTTTTCCTCCTCCTCCTCCTCCTCCTCCTCCTCCTCCTCCTCCTCCTCCTCCACCACCACCACACTTTTTTTTCAAATGTGCCTATTTCCTGGGGAAAAGACAACAGCTGAACAAATCCCATAGACAAGTAGTCTTTTTTTTTTTTAAATGTATCTTCTCTTTTCCATGAAGCTTCTGGGGCCACTTTGCTCTCTCAAGGCATCTTTGACAGAGACAGGGATGTGCAAGCAGAGCTCAGCCCTTCCATGACACTAAGTTCAAAAGTGTTTGTTTGTTTGTTTGTTTGTAACAAGCTGTATATATTTTATGCAGCTCTGGCTGTCTTAGAATGCACTCTGTACACCAAGCTGGTCTCCACCTTAGAGATTGGCTTGCTCTGCCTCACAAGCACTGAGACTGAAGGCGTGCGCCACCACATCCAGCTACACTAAGTCCTGCCACAGAAGGACTGTTGTTTCATGAGTGTGTTTCTTTTTAATCTATTCAATGCACGTGTTTTGCTGGAGTGTGTGGATGAGCCCCGGGTGTACCTGCTGTCTCTGGAGGCCAGGAGGAGGCAGAGGGCACCAGACCTCCTGGAATCAGCTAACAAGTGTGTGTTGGCTGTCACATGGGTGCTGGGACATAAACATGGGTCTTCTGCTGGAGCAGCCAGTACCCACAGATACAGATGGAATTTACACCAATATTCACCCAGCTTTGTCTTTTGAGAAGTAAAAGAATGTTTTAAGGTGAGAAACTTAGTTAAATAAATTTAGAAACTGGTAGATTTAAACAAAACTCTACAGATTTATCACTAAGCTTGTTTTACTATAATCGTTGCATGGTATGCACAAACACACCATGAATTACACCTGATTCCAAATATTATTTTCATGCAACTTCCACCTTTCAACAAACACCAGTCTTTCCCTGACAAGGTGGAGGTCTGCTACACTGCATGATGTAATAAATCTTACTGCAAAAGACTCAGTACAACACGTACATCACACTGCACTCTGTGATGTATGGTACATGACTGTGGTACACCGAGACACATACACGAATCTCTGACTCGGTCTTAAAAACCTGAGGGTTGGAAGGTATAATGTCATGATGTGTACCTTTTAAAAGTTTATATAAGCCAGGCAATGGTAGCCCACACCTTTAATCCCAGCACTAAGAAGGCAGAATCAAGCAAATCTCTGAGTTCTAGGCCAGCCTGGTCTGCAGAGTGAGTTACAAAATAGCCAAGGTTACATAGAGAAACCTAATCTCAAAAAAGAAAAAAAGTCTATAAGGGAGCCCAGGGAGGAGTGAGTGCCTTATCTCTGGACTCTGAGCTTCCTTTCCACCATGACAATAAAAACAGCATCCAGAGGACTCCTGCTCCTGCCTCCTTGACAGTCTGTCCAAGCAGTCATGGAGAGAACTCTCTAAGAAGGCAGCTCTTAACCCTTTGGAGATCAAAAAGCCCTTTCACAGGGGTCATCTAAGTCCATTAGAAAACATAACTATTTATATCACATAGCAAAATTACAATCACAAAGCAAGGGCAAAAATAACTACGTTTAGGGGTCACCACATGCGGAACTCTATTACAGAGTCACAGCATTAGGAAGGCGAGAGCTAATGCTCTACAGTCATGGGGGAGGGAGGGAGACACACTGCACACGGACACCTTTCTGGCGTTAAGCCGATTTCTCAGCAGCTCAGAGGTAACTGATGAGCAAACCCAGTGTAAAAGCTAGGACCACAGAGCACAGCTCTATGGTAGTGTGTGCACTAACACTCACTGAGCCCTCTCCCCAGCTCCAGATAACAGCTCTTCCTGCAAATACCTTACTACACACCTACCACATGCTAAACACTATCATCCACACCAATCTCTGCAAGACTGCCATTCATAGGAAAACACACAGTAACAGACATGAAAATAACATAAGCTGATGAAAAGCCATCAGATTGAATGCTTTAAATGAATGGACTATGGAATATGTGATTTGCATCTCGAAAAAGTAGAAGTATTACTCACTAGTCTTTGGAAATATGTGTATCTGCACTCAAGTATTTAAAGAACGATGGAAAAAGTTTTAATAAAAACATTTGCAGACTGAAAAGCACATGCAGCTCCAGCACAACTGCTAGGCATGTATCTGTCACGTGCTCTCAACCCAGGCTCTCAAACCACCTGGCCCTGTTCTGAGCCCGGCTGAGGTGGAACATTCACACAAGTGTCCCCTATCACAGCCTTCCTAAACAGGAGCAGACTCCTTGTCCAAGAAGCAGGAAACAGACAAGGCTGGTCAAGGACCAGCAAGAGCCAGCCTTGACCACCTGTTCCCAAGTGCAAACACTGCTAAGTCGGTGGCCCTGTGTAACTCCTCAAGGACCATGACAGGAGAATGAGGATCTACACAGGAGACACAGCATGGGGTAAGACAGAGAAGCCTGAGGTGAAGACCATGAGTGCAGAGTTCTAGGAAGCAGAAGCTCTGCCTGGAGAGACGCTACGAATGCCACAGCAGATGAGGACAAATCCAGATGACCAGCGGGGGACATCAAACACTGGGCATACCAACTAGGCCAAAGCTAGACATGGAGTTCCCACTGTCGCTCACGCTTCAAGCTGAGAACATTAGAGTTTTCAACAAACCCAATGAGGCCACTATACCTTGCTAAGCTTCCCCTGTGATGGAATTCATTTCCCCAAACACAGCCCTCCCTCCTTCCCTTCCTCCCTCCTCTCTATCCTGGCTGTCCCCAAGTAAGCAGGCCCTCTCACCTTCATGCACACCTCTCCACATCGAAGGCAGTGGGGCCAAACTGCTCTGGACTGAAGCCCCAGGAACTGGCTCAGGTAAACTTCCCTCACCGCTAACACCTCAGCTATTGTTACAAGGACAGAAAGCTGACGCCCAGACGGCCTTCTGCTGAAGCAGCAGCACTGAGTTTCATGGCCACTTTTGTTCTGCCTGAGACAGTATCAGACTGGACTCTCTAGTTAGATAAATGTCTCTGTGTCCCTCCAATGCCCTAAAACCAGTAAAGGGCATTGGCTCTTGTCAACAGTTCAGTGGCCTGCTGACTACCTGGTGGCTGGAGAGACGCAGAGATGCTCCCCTCTACAATCATTTACTGAAAGATCCAGAAGCCACTTCATTCATTCTTGCTGCCCTAGAGCTGAACCACCAGTGACTATCTTCTCACAACTACTTATCATCAGTTGAAGACTCATGTAAAAGCTGTGACCTACTAAACTTAAGCTTACTGGAAAGTCTTAAGAATGCTTCTGATACAGACCAACCTTTCTTCTTCTTTTTCACCATTCCAAAACATTGGGTGTGATGTGGAAACCATTTTGCAAGCCTGAAGCCAAAGGCAAAACCGATCTTGGAATCCTCAACCTTGGCAGGCAGTCAGCCAGCAACAGGCTAATCCTGAAAACAAAAACGCCCAAGTTGGTCAGGGTCTGTACACTGGCTCTCCTGCCACATGCAGCTGTCAGTGCTGAAGAGCTGCTCTCTCAACAAGTGGGACAGCGACAGCGATGCTCTATCAATCAACCAAGCTGTCCTGGAGACCTGCTCTCAGTACATGGCCAGCAACTACAGCTGTCAAGCACTGGAGATGATCCGCTGTCCAGAGAGAAGAGCATCACCTAGGTAAGGACATGGGGAAGAGTCTATTAACAGCAACTTGCAAGGAGAAAGCCAGTAGAGTCAGCTTCTTCAACAGGAGTCAGACTGCTTCTGGGTAACATGGTATGGATGGTCTTGTCTTCCTGCAGAGTCCCTTCCCACTTACAAGCAGGGAGGTAGAGTGGAATGCCTTGCATTTTCTGGGAGAAATTAAATAGAACAGGAGGCTATAGACCAAGAACATCCGACTGTGTATCGCAGAACCAGCTATGCCAAGGACAGTTTTAATAAAATAAACCTGGCAAGTGAAAAATGTAAGCACAAAATCACATGCCACGAGAAAACTAAATGTCATTTTTGTTCTAAAAATAATGAGACTGTCTAATGTTACAGCTTTTGTTTTACCCAAATAACAAATTTACTTTTATTATTATCCTTGGAAATTTTTAAATTGTCTTTCTGAAACATTTGTGTTTCTCAACAAACTCTGTTCTATGATAAATTCAACAAAAGCATATACAACCACACACTACCTTTCCCCACACATAACAAAGAAAATTTAACTATCTCTACCTGATGACAGAATTAAAAATACAGACACCCAGGCCGGGCGTGGTGGCGCACACCTGTAATCCCAGCACTTGGGAGGCAGAGGCAGGCGGATTTCTGAGTTCAAGGCCAGCCTGGTCTACAGAGTGAGTACTAGGACAGCCAGGATTACACAGAGAAACCCTGTCTCGAAAAAAACAAAAAAAAAAAAAAAAAACAAAAAAAAAAAAAAAAAAAAAAAAAACAAAAAAAAAAAAAAAAAAAAAAAAAAAAAAAAAAAAAAAAAAAAAGTTAAGTGCAAGGACCCATTAGAAATGGCAATAGAAAGCCGGGCGTGGTGGTGCACGCCTGTAATCCCAGCACTCTGGGAGGTAGAGGCAGGCAGATTTCTGAGTTCGAGGCCAGCCTGGTCTACAGAGTGAGTTCCAGGATAGCCGGGGCTATACAGAGAAACCTTGTCTCGGAAAAAAAAGAAAAGAAAAGAAATGGCAATAGAGGCCAGGGGGGAAGACTCAGCAGTTAAGAGCACTGGCTGCTTGTTCTTCCAGACGTCCTGAGTTCAATTCCCAGCAACCACACGGAGGCTCACAACCATCTGTAATGAGATCTGATGCCCTCTTCTGGTGTGTCTGAAGACAGCAGCAGTGTACTCACATAAAAGAAATAAATTAATCTTTAAAAGAGAGAGAGGGGAAGCCGGGCGGTGGTGGCGCACGCCTTTAATCCCAGCACTTGGGAGGCAGAGGCAGGCAGATTTCTGAGTTCAAGGCCAGCCTGGTCTACAGAGTGAGTTCCAGGACAGCCAGGGCTACATAGAGAAACCCTGTCTCGAAAAAAACCAAAAAAAAAAAAAAAAAGAGAGAGAGAGAGAGAGAGGGGGAAGGAGGGAGGGAGGGGGAGAGAGAGGGGAAAGAAAGAAAGAAAGAAAGAAAGAAAGAAGGGAGGGAGGGAGGGAGGGAGGGAGGGAGGGAGGGAGGGAGGGAGGGAGGGAGGGAGGGAGGGAGGGAGGAAGGGAGGGAGGGAAGAAGGAAGGAAGAGCAGGCAATAGAAGCTCAGGCAAAGGAAGCCGCTGCCCCTGCTGAGCAGGGCGGAATGGGAGCTCAGAGAGACATCCCATGCGTCCCAACTGTGACCATCACCTAAGTATGTCTTCACTTTCCCAAAATGTATCAATTCAATGAAAGCCCAAAGCACTTCTGAAGGACTCCATCCCCTAGGGGGCTCCACCTCCACCCCAAGCCTCCCTGGGCTTACTGTTCTGACCGATTTCAATGGGACTTGCACCAGGAATTTGAGAAGAGATGGAGCAACACATAGGATACAAAGCTTCTTCTCAAGGTTGCTTCAGGCAGGAGCGACTCATTACCCCATAGTCCATGAAGGGCCTCACAGGAAGCAGCGCAGGAGCTACCCAATAGAGAAAAACAAAGAAAGCCTCCTCCCAGCAACTGTGAACTGTCTAAACAGCCTTCAGGAGGATTGGAACTCTCATGAGCCCCTCCCCCAGCAACTGTTAATGACTTGTAGTAAATGCTGCCCACTGAGAGGCTCCAAAGGCCCTGTCCCCAGCAACCCTCCTTAACTATCTTATAAACCCTCAGGGAAGGGCAGCGCCTTCTTTCCCTCCTCCCTTGAAGGGAAAGTTGGGGGCACAATCTTGTTCATCCCTCCTTCAGGTAACCACAGCTGGTGGCAGTTCTAGAAAGCACAGTGTCACCACCATCACTGTGCAGTGCTTCCCACAGCCTAGGCAAGCCTCTACCAACTGAACCACACAGGACATTCTGAGGGGGTGGGGGTGGGGCAAAACAAAACCTCCTTCTGTAGGAGAATGCTAACACAGGCCTTACCCTGGCAGGGGTAAACCACCCAGGCGAAGCCAGTTCTGTGCTGTCAGTGCCCCGTGTGACCCCTACCTTACTGTGCTAAAGGCGAATAGCAGCTCCTTCTTTAGTGATGGACTTAATGGTGTAGACGATAACCCAGATCATCTGAGGATGACTGTCTTCCCTGTGACTCTCAGCAGCTGTCTTAGTCACCAGGAACAAGCCAACACTGACAAGAGGAAGCATTTAACGAGGCTGGCTGACCATTCCAGAGAGTCTGTCCATTCTCACACAGTGGAAGCACACACAGCACACTGGCCAGCGTGGCCCTGGAGCAGAGAGCTTTACACTCTGATCTGCAGGCAGCAGAGAGAGACTGGGCTTGGCATGGGACTTTGAAATCTAAAGCCCACCCCCAGTGGCACAGCTCCTCCAACAAGGCCCCGCCCCCTAATCCTTCTAATCCTTTCAAACAGCTCTACCCTCTGGTGACAAGGAATTTAAATATATGAGCCCATTGGGGCCATTCTTATTCAAACCATCACAGAAGCACAAAGGAAATTTCTTTTTGAAAACTTCTCTGATTCCCTAAAGTAATTGCTATAGACTTTATAACCCATGGCTTTACACAAAATCCCTCAACTCTCATCATCTTAGATAAGATGTGCTCCCCTAGATACTGAGAGCCCTGACCAGGGTATGTCCCGCAGGAGCCTGTGCTCTGGCGGTCAGTGATGTTCCTCTTCAAACTCAACCTCACAAGTTGCAAACTGGAATTGGTTTAAGCGTAATAACTATGGTCCCGGGGAATAGTGTTACACGTCTTTAATCCCAGCACACAGGAGGCAGAAACAGGTGAGAGACAGACAGTTGAATCTGTGAGTTTGAGGACAACCTGGTTGTCTTAGTCAGGGTTTCTATTTTTGCACAAATACCATGACCAAGAAGCAAGTTGGGGAGGAAAGGGTTTATTCAGCCTACACCTTGCACACTGCTGTTCATCACTAAAGGAAGTCAGGACTGGAACTCAAGCAGGTCAGTAACAGGAGCTGATGCTGAGGCCATGAGGGCTGTTACTTACTGGCTTGCTTCCCCAGGCTTGTTCAGCCTGCTCTCTTATGGAAGCCAAGACTACCAGCCCAGGGATGGCACCACCCACAAGGAGCTCTCCTCCCTTGATCACTAATTGAGAAAAGCCCCACAGCTGGATCTCATGGAGGCACTACCCCAGCTGAAACTCCTTGCTAACTCCAGCCTGTGTCAAGTTGACACACTGAACCAGCCAGTACTACAGCCAGTCTACATAGAGTTGTAGGGCTAGCCAGGTCTACACTATAAGACCCTGTCTCAAGAATAACAACAATGAAAATATTTTAACATATAATTGTCATGAGAAATGCACAGTCCCTGAAACACAGTATGCGCTTGGAGATGCAGACAGACAGCTATTGTCAGCTAAAACTATAGCACTCAGTACCACTGGTAACTGTGGTAATTAATATACCACACACAGTGTCTCACAACTGCTGTAAACCCAAGACTACCAAATGAACTGAAACTTAGTGTCTCTGAGCAGTAGTAATCTACTCATTGTTGGCTAAAGTTAAAGATATGTATGTGTATCTTCATTTAAAGTGCTATTGCACTCACCCTGTGGTCTTAGTTCACACAAGGTGTGTGTCCACCGAGCTGAGTATCAACAATTTCATTTATGTATTAACTGATTGAGAGACCGATCTGAAGCAGCCCAGGCTGGGCTCAAATGCACTTCACAGACAAGGGTGAGCTTGAACCTGTGACCCTCCTCAGCCTCTGGAATGCCGAGATTTCTGACATGTCCCAGCCCATCCTATTTTTATGAAGTGCTGTGGATTGTGAATGGATGAAAATAATCTTCCAACCGAAGGTCTTCTTCAGCACCTATTGATACGTGCTATTCTCAGTTTTCTCACTCATATACACCTGTAGAGCTTGTGTGTATTTATAAACTTCCGCTCCACACTGCCAGAGTCAACCACTGCTCTCCATCACTGTTGGCTCTCCCGCCCCTCACTACAGGCCACACACTCACCGATGCCTGCGCTGGCTCCTGAGGGGCCACCACCTGGCTGTCCATTCTCCGCCTTCCGTCCATGTCACACACTGAGTTCAGATGTTCCCACTTAAAATGACACCTAGTCTCAACGTTCTGAACTTAAATGTCAAAGCCGCAAAAATTCTTTTACACACTCACCTCTGTTTTCTAACACTTCATTAAAGACTTTTTTTGATTTACAACAGTCAAGATAAGTCAGACCTGCCACTTGGGCAGGCACTGCCAAAACACCACTCAACTGTGTTCTAATAGCAAACAAAACCCTGTTGACTGAGGTTATAGGATACATCCGGTTTCTTCCTGAGTGACTGTTCATTGACAGGCTAATTTACATAGCCACACAAGCCTTTGAGACTGTCCATTTTAAAGGAGCCCAGAGTTTACATAATAGCTAATTGGCTCTCCCCATTCTCTACTTCCCAATCCTGTCTTCAGATACTGTGCGGCACACTCAGTGAAACCTAAAGAAGGTATTCTCACAGACTATCGCATCATTTCGGGAGGAAATAAGGCTCCTCCACCTCACACTCCTACCACGACGTTCTGTCTCCACAGGCACAAAGCAGCAAGCCTAGTGACCGTGGACTGAAACCATCGGCCAAAGTGAACCTCTCCTCTTTTAAGAGCTGCCTTTGGGGGATGGAGAGACGACTTGGCAGATGGCTCAGTGGGTAGAGTGCTTGCTATGCAATCGTGAGGACCTGAGTTTGAATCCCGCAGTCCGTTCGTAAAAAGCTAGGTGTGGTCCCAGGCCTGTACTCCCAGGTCCCTGGAAGACAGGGAGAAGAGACACAAAGATCTTTAGGGCTGGCTGACTGTCAGCCTCGCTCAAGGTTCAGTGAGAGAGCCTGCTTAAGAGGGAAGGGCAAAGAGGGATGTCAGGATAGCCGATGGCCTCCTCACCAAGGGCCCTGCTCCCCACACGCTCACTCACCTGTGTGCACAAATTCCCCGTCCTGCTGAGGAAATGTTCCCTGAACTCTCAAGTATGGCCTTGGCTGTTCTTCGTCGGCCTCCGTGACTTTCTCCAAATTCATCTGTTCATTCATTTATTCGCCCATTCCTTCATTCATTCCTTTCCATTTACTCTTTTCCGCCATTTCTCTACTTGTTACCCCTTTCTCACCTTCTTCAACACTGCAGTTTGAATGCAAAATGTCCCCCCACAGAGTCATATCTTTGAATACTTGGTCCCAAACTACTGACAGCATTTGAGAAGGCCCTGGTACCTTTACAAAAGTCTTCCTGAAGTCAGTCACTGGGATGACCCCGAAACCTTACAGCTCAGCTCTCTTCCTAGTCTGCGTCCTAAGTGTGGCGACTGAGCAGGCAGCCGCCGCTCCGACCACCTCTGCTTGCCAGCCTGCTGCCACACCCTCCTCACCATGAGGGACTGGATCCCCTGGCATGAACCAGAATAAAGCCCTTCTCCTGCCGCATCTCCACAATCATTAGCTCCGTCTCCCTTCCCAAAACATACAACCACAAAACAGACCAACTGAGCCCACCGTAGGCGCAACACCAAAAGCTAAAGCACAAGGTCCTTCTTACCAAGTCTCTTCTCCTTCCCTCACCTCCCACAGGAGAAACAGACCTCACCTCACTTCCACCCCACACCCAGTCACCACCACCGAAGCAGGGACTGTCCTCCCGCACTAGTCCCGGACATGGCACCAATGCCCTGCTCCTGACCTGCCTCTTCCCTTAGGGGGAACCGTGTTCATCAATCCACATGCCCTCAGACGCCCTGGCCTGTCTGCAGCCCAGCTGCTCCCAACCACACAGGCTGGCTACTGCTGCCTCTCAGCCACAGCCTTCTCTTGGAGAATTTCCCTTCTGCACTCAGCAGAAATCCCTAACCCTCCTTTGCTCTTACTAGTTATTAGAGGATGAAGAGCCATTGTTCCAAATGCTTGGGACTGGAAGTGTTTCGGGATGCTGAGATCTGGGCTAGAACCCAGCTGTCAACACCAAACTCATCAGTTCCGTAAGAAACATATGCATGGGTGCAGGAGGCAGTTTGGCACAACAGTGTTAAGTATTTCTGTGCAAACACAATATTTCATGGTATAGAATTTTCTATATGGCATCTTGGCGGCACTCAAAATATTCCAGGATCCAGACTCGACCTGGGAAGCTCAGTGTGGCCCTCTCTCATGCCCTGAAGGCAGTCAGTCCTGTTATGATGGCAGAGCATTCTATACCGCAGCAGAAAGGAAGCGAGCTGCCTTTTAACTAATGACACACCCATCCCCGGAACTCTATGCTGTGTGTACAGTCTCCTCTAGCAAGGAGGCTGTATTAGCAGGGAGGCCTCAGTGATGCCAGGTGACACCTCTTCCCTACAGACACAAATCTGTAACCAGTATACACAGGCTTTTAAGCTTTTTCTTACACTAGGTTTACTTTTTACTACTTTTTCCTGAAAAAGGAAAAAAAACAAAAACCTAAAATGTTCCAAGGATTAATCATCCAGCTTAATCACCATATATTACCAGAGAGGAAAACAGGCACCGGCCTGAGGCCACACAGTAAGGAAAGCTGACTTTATCACTGTGACTTGTGACTTAACTTCTCTGCTGCCTTTGACCCAAATTCACAAAACACAGCAAACCCATCTGTCACATGACAAGTCACATGTCACATTCTCAAATCATCACATTAATATGTCACAGGCATCCGGTCCCCAGCATGCCCGGCACGGCTGGCTTGATCCTCAGTCTTTCAAGTTTTGTTTTGTTTTGTTTTTTCTCTCTCTTTTGATAGAACGAGATTCTAAATGGCTGCTAGATCAGCTATGGGCAGTGACCATATAATCTGGTAAGGGGAAACCAGAAGGCCCCAGAGCTATACCAGGGGTTCAGTATGTGACTTTTACCTATGAAGAGGGCATGCGGATTTCAACACATTATTTCAGATGTGTTTTCCTATTTAATCAACAAGAGGCCTGTTTTCAGCTCTGAACTTTAAAATATTGTTCGCTTGAAAGAAAAAAACAAACCCATATGACTCACAAGACTGTTTATCCGTATTGATAAGGCAACTTAGGCAACCAAATATGACAACCAAAGGAATTTAGGACAGAGATTTTTATTGTTGAGACGGATTTTCACTCTGTAGCTCTGGCTGGCTGCCTCTGTCAGCCAAGTGCTGGGAATAAAGGCGTGCACCACCTCGCCTGGCAAGCTGGAGTTCTTTTAGTAATGACTGTAAGCAGTTCTCTGAGGGTTTTGTTTTTTTTTTTTTTTTAATATCAGATGTGAAAACTAAACACTACCACCCTGCAAGTTCAGATGCCCCATCTGCAGCCAAGACAGTTAGGAGGCTAATGCAGGGAGAACCAACTGAACCCAGGACTTGAAGCCAATGTGGGCTGAGATAGTGAGACTGCCTCCTTAAGATATAATGATCGTAACAAAATAACACTGAGAGGAGTGGGGGAGGGGAGGGGAGGGACACGACCTGGGCAAGGCAGGTGACTGCCTAAGAGGTTGAGGCCAGCCTGGTCTACACATTGAGTTCCAAGCCAGCCAAGGATACACAGAGTAAGACTGCCTTACACACACACACACACACACACACACACACACACACACAGAGGTAATCAACCAGTGAGAGTTTTGATTCATAAAGAAACCTTAGGCCGGGTAGTGGTGGCACATGCCTTTAATCCCAGCACTTGGGAGGCAGAGGCAGGTGGATTTCTGAGTTCGAGGCCAGCCTGGCCTACAGAGTGAGTTCCAGGACAGCCAGGGTTACACAGAGAAACCCTGTCTCGAAAAAATCAAAAACAAAAAAAAAAAAAAAGAAACCTTAGGTGCTGAGGCTTAAGTTAACTTGGCCAACACCATCCAGCTATGTGATGATGCCAACTGTACAGTCAGGGAAAAGTACTCAATTGTCTCCAACCATTACACATCCTGCATGCAGAGCCAAGGTGCCAAGGCTCCCGGCTAATCAGGCTCCTCCGGCCACACACCTCCTCACTACTACTCACTCCAAGACAGCGTTGCTTCAGCACCCAAGGGCTGCGGTGCCCGTGGGCGAGCAAATCAATGAGTGTGGAGAAGTCACACTCAGAGACGAACTATTACATGGCGCAGGATTAACATCTTCCTCAGGAAACACAGAGAAGAAAATCTAGTTGGACCAGGGAGACCAACTTAGCTGGGTCAGAGGTGGTTGATAAGGGTGTGACTCCTGCCTCAGAAGGTAAGCACCG
The DNA here is from genome assembly GCA_964023405.1 of Apodemus agrarius. Taxonomy (NCBI): domain Eukaryota; kingdom Metazoa; phylum Chordata; class Mammalia; order Rodentia; family Muridae; genus Apodemus; species Apodemus agrarius. The sequence continues at coordinate 57,893,123 of OZ030024.1, read as the reverse complement.
GAAGGAGGAAGAAGGAAGGAAGAAGTAGAGAGGGAGGAAGAGGAAGAGGAAGAGGAGGAAAAAGAAAACAGGGAGTGGAGATGAAGACGGAAGAAAGGAGGGAAAGGAGTTTTGAATGGAGATATACGCCTTACAATTAAACCAAAATAATTTCTGGATACTTTAAACTGTCAGTTTTAGTTATAATAATGGTCACATTTCACATTTTAAATCATGGTCACTGTCCTGAACTACTCAGGACACTGTGCAGATTATCAACTGTACAGTTTCAGATAATGAGGATCCCCCACTGACCTACAGAAGACCGCAGTCACGCGCGCCTCACTCCCAGCTGGCCTGTCGTCGTTATGGGCTGGGGTGGGGGATCGGACAAAGCAGGGTTGCATTCCGACTCCACCAAACTGTCATCTGGACATGCAATTAGCCCTCTCTAAACTGTTTACTAATCAATAAAACGATAACAAAACACCATGGACTAATTATCAATACATAATATGAGTTTAGCACCATGTAAGGCAGTCAGTATTTAACACAAGTCAGCTATTATCATACACATTTTAAATAAGATATGTTTAATTTTTTAGTTTTTTTAATGTGGATGAGTATTTTGTCTTCATATATGTATCATGTGAATGCCTGGTGTGCACTCAGGTCCGAAGAGAGTATTGGATCCCTTGGAAGTGGAGTCTCAGATGGTTATGAGCCACCACGTAGGTGCTGGGAACCAAACCTGTGTCCTCTGCGAAAGTAACATGTACTCTTTTTTTTTTTTTCTTTTTCTTTTTTTTTTATTGAATATATTCTATACTTACAATTCATTTCCCTTTTTCTGGTTCCCCACCCCCAAAGGTCCCACATGCCCTTTTCCCTCCCCCTGCTCCCTCATCCACCCCCTCCCACCTCCCTGTTCTTGTACTCCCCCACAATGATGCTTTCATCCATTCTAGCACCAGTGTCCACTCCTTTCTTCTTGTCAGACATCACTTGGTATGTGATTTGTGTCTTTGGTGTTCCAAGATTCTAGGCTAATATCCACTTATCAGTGAGTGCATACCATAGGTATTCTTTTGAGACTGGGTCACCTCACTTAGTATGATGTTCTCCATCTCCACCCATTTCTCTAAGAATTTCATGAATTCATTGTTTCTAATGGCTGAATAGTACTCCATTGTGTATATATACCACATTTTTTGTATCCATTCCTCTGTTGAGGGACATCTGGGTTCTTTCCAGCTTCTGGCTATTATATATAAGGCTGCTATGAACATAGTGGAGCATGTATCCTTATTGCATGCTGGTGAATCTTCTGGGTATATTCCCAGGAGTGGTATGGCTGGGTCCTCCTGAAGTATCACGTCCAGTTTTCTGAGGAACCGCCAGACTGATTTCCAGAGTGGTTGTACCAGCTTGCATTCCCACCAGCAGTGGAGGAGTGTTCCTCTTTCTCCACATCCTCGCCAACACCTGATGTCTTCTGAGTTTTTAATCTTAGCCATTCTGACTGGTGTGAGGTAAAAATCTCAAGGTTGTTTTGATTTGCATTTCCCTAATGACTAATGATGTTGAACATTTTTTAAGGTGATTCTCAGCCATCCGAATTTCTTCAGGTGAAAAGTCTCTGTTTAGCTCTGTACCCCATTTTTGGATAGGGTTATTTGGTTTTCTGGGGTCTAACCTCTTGAGTTCTTTGTATACATTGGATATTAGCCCTCTGTCGGATGTGGGGTTGGTGAAGATCTTTTCCCAATTTGTTGGTTGCCAATTTATCCTTTTGACAGTGTCTTTTGCCTTACAGAAACTTTGTAATTTTATGAGGTCCCATTTGTCTATTCTCGATCTTAGAGCATAAGCAGTTGGTGTACTCTTAAAACACTGATCCACCTCAGGCCCAAGAAATAATTTTTAAGTGCATATTTAAATAAACCTTGTCTCTAAGGTTTCAGTTTTAAAGGAATCTAGTAAGACATTCAAGACACTTCTACTCAGAAGAATCTGGGAAGTTCGACGCTCCTCCCCAAAACTGAAAATAAAGCCAACTTGGCATGTCTCCTTAAACAAAACAAAAAACAAAAAAAAGCTGGGCGGTGGTGGCGCACGCCTGTAATCCCAGCACTGTGGGAGGCAGAGGCAGGCGAATTTCTGAGTTTGAGACCAGCCTGGTCTACAGAGTAAGTTCCAGGACAGCCAGGTCTACACAGAGAAACCCTGTCTCAAAAAAAAAAAAAAAAAAAAAAAAAAAAAAAAAAAAAAAAAAAACCAAAAAACAAAATCCAAAAAAGGAACAAAACAAAAAAAAAATTTTAGAAAACCAAAGGCAAAGTTAGAAAACACTGAAAAGCCAGGAGACAAAATCTTCACGTTTAAATGTCTAACAAGCGACTTCAGACATGACAAAAGACACTGTTACCTCAAATGTGGTCAGACGTAAAGTTTCCATATCTATCCAATACCACATCTGCTCACCACTCATTCAGGCCTGGATTTGCAGGGACATAACGCAGCCCACCTGGTACAGGACAGGACTGCCCTAGGACAGCCCCTCTCCCCGAGCTTCGCCGCTCTCTCCTCTCACTGCGGACAGCCGGTAAGGAGCTGTGGTTCCCAGCACGAGAGACAGTGGTGACTTCACATCCCCAAGCGCGGCCCAGCCACGTTAAGTGTCTAAAAGCTCTGGTCACCAGTGTCACCCTTTCAACCGTGAGCCACTGACGCCACCGTGTCTGTGCTTGCTCCCAGCTGTCACGGCCCACTGCAGCTCTCTGTGACATCGTGGAAGTTCACATCCCTGGGAGCCAGATCTCCCACAGCTACCGGTGCACGTTATTATTTATTTACTATATTCATTTTACTTTTATTTCTAAAACGTTCCGGCATCGCCACAATGCGACTCTTTCCAGAGTCTGGCAATTCATGTCCCTGCTCTGTGTAATGACATTGTTTAGAAGTATTGAGTACCAAAGGTTAGAGGACTGGTCTATAGGCCACGGCAGCCTCCTTATCCCAAGAAAAAAAGTCCTCATAGATAACATGATTCTTACCTTTGAGTTTAATCTAAATGCTTTGCCTAGTCAAGTCACTCCAAGTAGAAACCTAAAGGAGTGTGTTTAAACTGTGAGCGGACGGCTCTGTCACCTGGACGGACGGACAGGCTACACTGCCCGTCCTCACATTCTTCCATCCACTTGCGTTACTTTCTTGTGGTCCCCTTGGCAAAAGGCGACCTTTCCCCCAAAGTCTCCAGCAGGTCAGCTTCCTACTGGTTGATGTCACTGAAACTGGAATCTTCGTTCTTTTTGTTTATTTCAGATTGGCCCAAAACCTGCTAAGGAGCAGAGAACGGCCCAGAACTTCTGAGCCACCTACTACACCCTTTGCGTGCTGGATTGAAGCCTATGTCGCCAAGCCTGGTTCACGGGTGCTGGGAACTAAACCTCAGGCGTGCGGAGTACGCACTCTACTGACAAAGCTGCTTCCCCGGCCCTTGGGGTTCTCAAACTTAAAACAATTTCCAGACCCAGAAACTAGAGGTAGCTAAACAGGGCTCGTGCTTAAGAGGCTTGTGCTCCTTTGTCTGTTCAGTTTCCAACAACCCCTCCCCTCTTGCTTGGGTCTTTCCAGCACAGCTAGGACTGAGTGAGGAGCGAGTTACAGCAACCAGAATCATCCCTAAGTGCCTGTCCCTAAGTCACCTGAACAAAACCAGCAGAAGGGGAACGTGTCTCCCTGACCAACTAGAGGATCTGCACCAGCACCTCGCGCCTGTCTCCGGCCTTCCGCACCCACACTGAGCCACTGTTATAAAGGGGGAAACTAGCACTCCAGTTTACGGAGACCTGAGAGTCGGCTCACTCTTCCAGATCTCAGGATAACGTATCAGGACAACTGAAGAAAGTTCCCCAAAAGAACACCTCTGAGCCAGGACACAGAAAGGAGGGGCTTTTTGTGTCTGCCTAACTCAGACAAAGCACAGGCCACTAAATCCCAAAGGCCTGGATATAGCCAGACCTGGACCTGCCTCAGAACGAGCAAGGACCCTTCAGTCTTTCCTTGCAGATGATGGGAGCAGGCGGTTCACAGGACAGCAGGCGAGCTAAGTTTCCTGCAGGGCCCCTCCCACACCCAGGAGCGGGCAGCAATGGCTAGGGCTGCTGGCTGATACCGTTTCCCTACAGATCAGACATTCCAGGTTACACACGCGCAGAATGTAACATTGACGAATATGAGAACGTTATGAATCACAGGCGCCCTATCCTTTTTCCCCTGGAAAGCTCACGGGTCGTCAAACTGCTCTGAAAGAGGACACTGGTGATTCTACAGCGAACGGAGGAACGACAAAAGCAGGAACTCAAAAGCCATCTGAACAAAGACTCCATTGACGTGAGTGGATGCTCTCCACGCTCCCACATAAGTCACTGCCTCTCCTCTCCGGAGCCCCTCCCGACCCCACCGCCCATCCCCCACGCTATGTCCAATCCCACCCCACACACCAGCCTCCACACTCCGCCTCCACTCAGCCCTCTCTCCCCGCTTACCTCAGGCTCCCGGGAGACACCTCTGTGGCTTCTCCCAGGGTGCGCTCCCATTCCTCCTCGCCTTACCCTATAATCTGAAACTGACCTCTTCCTGTCCGTCTACTCTCACATGGGATCTCCCTTCCAGCCAGAGTGGCCACCTCACTCTTGCCCAGCACTGCGAGTGCTCCTGTTTCTTCTCAGCCGTTTCCAATCTGACAAGGTTCTCTTCCCTATTACAAGGCACCACTGAGTTCTGAAACTCCCAGGGATCTCTCTGCTCTACCCTCCCACAGACTTGTTCCCCAGAAGGTCGGGACACTTACTGTCACATCATCTTCTTACGCTCTTGGGTCTCCCTTCTTACGTTTTATTATTTGTGTCATGTGTTCTGTGTCTGTGCCACAGAGGCCAGAGGCATCATATCCCCCTAGAGCTGGAGTTACAAATGATCGTGAGCCACCCAACACGGGTGCTAGGAATCCAACCCTGACCCTCTGGAAGAGCAGTGCTGACCCGGCTCTCTCTCTCTCCAGCCTTTCCACCGTTTAGTCTTTTTAAGATAGGGTCTCACTTTGTAACCCAAACTGACTCCAAACCAGCAATCCTCCTGCACTGGCCTCCAGACTTTTAAGACTGCGGGAGTTCACTGCCACAGCCCCCCGGCTTCCCACTGTATTTCATATCCTTTATTTTAAGAACCTGGTAGAGTAAAGACACTTCAAAACTGCTGCTCAGATTAAGTGAACTGGATGCAGGAACCATCCGCAAAGACGGGAATTCTCTACGGTGGCAACAGCATCAAAGTGTTGAAGCGACCTACCACTGCCACAGAACTCACCAACCAGGCTCCAGGCCCTGCAGGCAGCCAGCTTCCTTACAGATTTATGGAAGAATTAAAAAAAAAAAAAAAGTTTCAAGACATTCGAATGACAAGTCAAGGTGCCAACGAAGAAGAGAAATCGTTTAAATGCACAACCCAAAGAAAAGCACGAAAGGCCTTATTCTGCAAACCAAATTATAAAACACCAAGAAATAGAGGCAATCTGGCAATCCTGACCTCCTTCATAATTGTCCTTTCTGCAGACCTTTCCCCCTAACGTAACATCCCTTCTAGACTCAAGAATCCAAAGTTCTGGAAAGACAACTGGTTAAGTGACCTCATCGGCAGGCTTCCAAACTCAGAGGGAACTTGACCAGCGCTGCCAAGAGCCACAGGGGCAGATGGCAAGAACCGCACGACCCGTCCACCTGAGCTAGACCCACAGTGAAGAACTGCACGGCCCGTCCACCCCAGCTAGACCCACAGTGAAGAACCGCACGGCCCGTCCACCCCAGCTAGACCCACAGTGAAGAACCGCACGACCCGATTTAAGCTCAGCTTTTCAATCTCTCCTAAGAACTACAAGACAACTTTAATGGGCCAAATGGGAAAAGGCGAAGGTCTTTCCAACTTGCCAAAAGGGCGTGCACGACCCGTCCACAACTTTAATGGGCCAAACCCACAGTGAAGAGCAACGCCAGACCCGATTTAAGCTCGGCTTTTCAATCTCTCCTAAGAACTACAAGACAACTTTAATGGGCCAAATGGGAAAAGGCGAAGGTCTTTCCAACTTGCCAAAAGGGCGTGCACTAAACCCTTTACTCTTGAGGGAAAGAATGCAAAGTTAAGGATGAGGAGAGAAAAGACAGCAGTGTCTGGCTGCCCCCTTAAATGAGACCATCCATTTTGCGTCTCATCTTTAACCATAAGCACAAGGATTAAGACACAAATCACAAATTCCAGAAGGTCTACCTTCTGAGGAGGAAAGCGAACACCCTCCCCCACCCCACCCCATACACACACACACACACACACACACACACACACTGGCTGCCTCAGGAACATGAGGCATGCTTCCTGCCTGCCAGCGGAGCTGCTAACACGCAGACACAGAAATAGCTTCCTACCCATGGCCACACTGACCACCATCTGCCCCTCTCAGCAAACCAGCTTCAAAGGACGCGACCAGCCAACAAACCCGATGGGAGGTGCCTGACACCTGAACCCCAGAGCCCACAGAAACACAGAAAGGGAGGTCCAGCTCCAGGGCTGCCCTCTGACCTCCCACCTGTGCAGTGGCTGAAGAGCATGCACACATTTCTCTTTAAAGGTACACGTAAGCCCTCGGCTACGGATGCTTAACACTGGCCACGGAATCCTCCTATACATCCATGTCACAGCCCATGGATGTCCGCACACCTCCTCCCTCTGTCTATGGTCATTCCTTCCACATTTACAGACCCTCCTTCTGTTTCCCAGCTAGAACAGAAAAACTCAAAGCCAAAGGCCTACACAGCCACCGAGCAAATAACCCACTCATCAGAGAGGGATTCCTCAGCCCCAACTCTGAAACACCGAAGAGGTCACAGAGCCAAAGGGACCTTGGAGATGGTCCAGAGAAGTTGAGCGACTTGATTCCCAAATTACAGGGATGGCTCCACTAAATTCTTCCCATTAAAAAATATTTCAACTCATTCATTAAGTGAATATTAACTGGGCCACGCACTTGATTGGGTGGGTGAGAAGGCACGCTCAGTACATTTTAATCTTCCTGGATGCAAAGCAGTCGGGTAAGAATGTACATGGGGTGTTTTTCCAGATGTGCTGTCTGCAAACAAATGGAATAAACCCCCAGGGATGGCGACTACTGAGCCAGGGGCGCTAACCAACACCAACCCAAGAGGCTCGGTGGAGCACCTATGCTGGGAAGCTTGGCTCCTGCACTGTGAGGTCTTTTAAGGGGGGAGAGGGGTGTTCACAATAACTCAAGGAAGGAATTCAGGGTTCCTGGGTGGCCTGGATGCCAGCACCTGGCCCTGAAGAACGCCCATTTATAGAACATTACAACCGTTTCTGTACAAATCTCATTCAGCCTCTACTCCTCTCTGTTGTCTTCAGAGGTGGCTTGGGGGTTTGTCTGCCTGCTTGTTTGTTTGCTTGATTGCTTGTTTGCTTGCTTGGTTGCTTTGTTTGAATACAGATGGGACCGAGGTGGCCGGCCTCAAGCTCGAAGAGTAGAATTTCCTACTCACAAGCACCGCTTGCGGGCCAGAACCAGGGGCAGTCTGCCCACTGACCCTTTCAATCCCCAATCTTTGAACCCGCCTCAGCACAAGACAGAGGAATGTGCAGAAGGCAGCACAACGCCAGGTAGACTTTCTGGTTTAGCTCACTAGGGACGTAGGTCGGGGCCCTCGCGCAAGGCAGCAAGGGGATACATAAGAGGTGTAACTTAAGGGAGTTTTGACGATCTCAACTACGGCAGAGTCTCAAGGCATTTCCAAAATGTTCTTGGAAACGTTACAAGACAAAACTGTCGAACTGATTGATGTCTCTGTTTTGCGGGAGACTGGGTGCAGCGTTAGGGCGCAGTAAAACGACTCCGGAGCCGAGCCTCCATCCGCTCCGGCCGGCGCCAAGGCGTGCTCCGCTGGGCCAGGCGGGAGCCCCGGGGCAGCTCCCACGCACAACTCCTCGCTCCCGCGCCACCAAGGGCCAGGGTCGGGAGAAGGAACGCGCCGAACCGCCAGGAAGAGGAATGTCCTGGAGCTTATCCCCCAAGGAATCGCCTATTCCTCCAGCCCCGTCTTAGGGGGACAGAGCCATCCCACTCGGCCGAGTAAGACGCTCCTCCCGCCTTCATCGCCACGCCGCAGCCCGAACGCGAACAGCACCCCGCTTACTTTTGGTGGCAGCGATGAGGTTCTTGCCGTCTTTGATGAGCTCTTTGATGAACTTGTTGGTCCTCTCGAGCTCCGCTTCGTGCGCGCGGATCCTCTCCCGGAACCACGGGCTGTCGAGGTAGCAGTCGCTGAACTCCAGGGGCTGCAGCCCCATGACTGCAGCGGCGGTGCGCGCGGGCGCAGGCCGAGCTGGGTTCCCAGGCGGCAGCCAGGTGCGGGGCGAGGAGGCGGCGGTGGCGAGCGGCTGGCTGAGCTGAGCGCAGCGCGCGGCGAGCGCAGCGTGGTCAAGTCCCGCGGAGCCCAGCGACCCGGGCGAGTACACCGCGCGGCTCCCCAATCCCGGCAGCCCCCGGCAGCAGCAGAGGCCGCCGCCCGGCCCCGCCCCGCCTCGGGCGCGCCCGCCCCGCCCCGCCCCCGCCCGCACGCCCCTGCTCTCCCGCCCGGGCGCCTTCGGCTCTCCTCCTCCCTGCCCTTCCCCGGACGCCTCTTCCTTCTCTTCCCCACGCGCAGTCGCCCCTCCTCTTCCTTCCGAGGCAGCCGCAGTGGAGAAGGCAGTCTGTGCCCTCCACCCCCGGGCGCCTGCGCCTCCCCGATCTCGGCTCACACGGTCCAGGTGACTCAGGCAGATCCTTGAAGTGGACGCCGGACCGAACGGGAAGGAGGCTTTGTAATACCAGGCCTCGGTCCCCGAGGTCAGACAACTTAAGTCGGGCGGGCGGAAATGATTGACTCATTTATCTGTGTACGCAAGGAAGGGCGCCTCGCTGTGCAAGGGCTCGCACTCCAGGCGCTCTCCCTCCTAGTCCACTCTGACGCCCTTGCAGGAGTGTTTGACGTCCCCAACTCAGCGTGGACTCTGCAGACTCTAAAACGTTTTTCTTTCTGTCCCTGCTAAATGGCTTAGGACAAGGGAGCGTGGGGCTAAACCGCGTTGACCCTGTTTCTGTTCTGTTCTGCAGAGTAAATTTACACGGGTAGGAGAGGCGGTCTTCTAAAAATAGCCCGTCCAAAGTAAATGCCAGACTTTTTGTGGTTTTTCACCATGGGAGGCTGCGTGGACAAGTGTGAATTCGTGTCAGTGCGCCCACAAAGCTCCTTATCTTATTTCATGAGTTCTGAAGAATTCAGTACCTCCCCCAAATGTATACAGCAAATCTTACACGGGAGACACTTTATCAACTAACAATTTTTAAGCAATTAACATGTGCCAGGTGCACACTTGGCATACATTTTCACAAACTCACAACACATGTTTACATGTAAAGGTTTAATGATGGTAATAGTACCAGGAAACTTCAAAGTGAATCTTTAGAACGTTCAGACTGAGTGCAGTAATTAAGAGTTTGGCCCGTGAGCTGCAGGAATTCCTAACCCTCTGGAAGCAGCTAAATATGCCTACTCTATAAACTGTAAAAAAAAAAAACAACAACAACAGCAGCACCATTTTGAGTGCCTCAGATATGGCTCACTTTAATGTCCATCCTCTGGCTTCAAAGTGCTTTTACCAATAACTTCTAGGCAGTCGAAAGTTTCATTTCCTACTAAAATCAGCAAAGGGGTCTACCGAGGAAAGAAAGAGGCAGAGAGGAGAAAAAAAATGGAGATTGAATTCGGGCCCTGCAAAAGAGCCAAACACACTCCAGGCTCTGCAGGAAAAAAAAACCCTAAACCCAGCAGGCATATTGTCTGAGGCTCAATAATCCCAGATCCCATAAGCCGAGACAAGAGGATTGAGAGTTTAAGGCCAACCTGGACTACCTGGTACGAGGCCAAGCGGGTCTATAGCGAGATCCTGTCTCACAAACAAAGCACACAGGGGAGGGGGTGGGGAGTATTGGCTTTAATAAGAATAATTCCCACATGGCATTAGGCTCCTCCGTTTGAATGCTAGGTCCCTAGTTTGGAACAGTTTGGGGGAAGGATTAGGAGGCATGGCCTTACTGGAAAACGTTTGTCTAGAGGTGGGCTTTCAGGTTTCAAAAGCCCAAGCTAGTCCCAATCTTTCTTTCTCTAACTCATTCTTCTGATTAAGATGTAAGATCTCATCTACTGCCCTAGCCCTGCCTGCTGCCTGCTGCCTGCCTGCCTGCTGCCTGCTGCCTGCTGCCTGCCTGCCTGCCTGCTGCCTGCCTGCTGCCTGCTGCCTGCTGCCTGCCTGCCTGCCTGCCTGCTGCCTCCTGCCTCCTGCCTGCCTGCCTGCCTGCTGCCTCCTGCCTGCCTGCCTGCCTGCTGCCTGCTGCCTGCTGCCTGCTGCCTGCTGCCTGCTGCCTGCCTGCCTGCCTGCCTGCCTGCCTGCTGCCTGCTGCCTGCTGCCTGCTGCCTGCCTGCCTGCCTGCCTGCTGCCTGCTGTCTGCCTATCTGCTGCCTGCTGTCTGCCTATCTGCTGCCTGCCTACCTGCTGCCTGCTGCCTGCCTGCCTGCCTGCCTGCTGCCTGCCTGCCTGCCTGCTGCCTGCTGCCTGCCTGCCTGCTGCCTGCTGCCTGCCTGCCTGCTGCCTGCCTGCCTGCCTGCTGCCTGCTGCCTGCCTGCTGCCTGCTGCCTGCTGCCTGCCTGCCTGCTGCCTGCCTGCCTGCCTGCTGCCTGCTGCCTGCCTGCTGCCTGCTGCCTGCCTGCCTGCCTGCCTGCTGCCTCCTGCCTCCTGCCTCCTGCCTGCTGCCTGCTGCCTGCTGCCTGCTGCCTGCCTGCTGCCTCCTGCCTGCCTGCCTGCCTGCTGCCTGCTGCCTGCCTGCCTGCCTGCCTGCTGCCTGCTGCCTGCTGCCTGCTGCCTGCTGCCTGCTGCCTGCTGCCTGCCTGCTGCCTGCTGTCTGCCTATCTGCTGCCTGCCTACCTGCTGCCTGCTGCCTGCCTGCCTGCCTGCTGCCTGCTGCCTGCTGCCACCTGCCTGCTGCCTCCTGCCTGCCTGCTGCCTCCTGCCTGCCTGCTGCCTCCTGCCTGCCTGCTGCCTCCTGCCTGCCTGCCTGCTACCATGCTAAATGCTATGATGGACATGGACTAACCTGAAACTAAACAAGCCCCCAAGTAAATGTTCTTTTATAAATCGCTGTGGTCAGTGTGTCCCAGCAATAGGACTGTAACTGAGTCAAACAGTTAGATTACTCAGTGACTATTATCTGTCTCCAAGAGGACCCACATAGTAGAAAGAGACACCACTCCCAAAAGTTGTGCTCTTTCATCCACACCTGTGCTTATTTGCGCTCTCTCTCAGTCTCTCTCTCTTTCTCTCTCTCTCACACACACACACACACACACACACACACACAATAATTTTTTAAAAGCAACTGAGCATATCCTCCAAAAGAAAGGCTGCAGAGGTATCCTCAAAATGTTCAACATACAGGATCAGTACAGGATGAGCACTTCTGAGAGAAGGTAGGTAGGGAATGAAAACAGACAGCCCAAAATGGAGTCAGCCCGAATAGCCACCAGCTGTTGAAAGAGGAAGCACTGTGCGTATATCTGTACAATGCAAAATTAATACACAAAGAAAAAAAAAAGAAAGAATCAGGACAGCACCTGCTACAGAACAGTGAAGAGCGGACTCACGATGTTGAGAGAGCAGTCACGAAGGCCACCCGTAGTCATCCACACACAACCAGGTCAGGAAAACCCTCTGAGACAGGATGTGCATTGGTGGCTGTGGAGAATGATGGACAGGGCCCAGGTGGGAAGAACCCCCTCGGGAGCGTTTGGCCTTGCAGGTGCTGCACCACTCACGCCGGGGCAGGCCTTGGAGCATGGGAGTGGTGCATGAACTGGTTTGAGATGTCTCTCTAGCAGCTTTTTGGAGATTGACAGTCTATAGGAGAGCAATCAGGAAAAAAGTGGCATGGCTTACCTCTCCAAGGTGACACTGGGAACAGAGCGTGTCTTATAGGAAGTTCCTGGGACTTCAGCACCATGTGGGCATGGGAAATGAGGAAAGTGCCAAAATAAACTCAAGTCCTGGCATAATGGCAAGAAAATGTGATTTGTGGAAAGAAACCAGTGTGCCAGTCAGAGTGGTGGTACCTGGGATGGATGGGGCCAATTTCAGAATTGGCTGGTGAACCAGAGGTGTCAGCAGTGATACCACCTACCTCAGGCGGTTGTCAGGCTTCGCTCAGTGCCTGCTTAGTTACCGACTCTCAGTTACAACCTGCTCCGAGTCTCAGCCTGGAGAAATAGGTTAACTGGGAGGAGCCCTAACCCTGTGGGGGTTCCAGTACCCACACTGTGTCCCAGGTGAGCCACAGAACTGCCACTGTAAAGCCAAATGCAAGTTCTGTGACTGCATGCATGCTATGTTTCAGGCTGTGAGTCTGCGTTAGGCTCAGATAAACTGACAGAAAATCCAAATGACTTCTCTTTTAAACGTTCATGAAGGGTCCTCCATCCTTCCCTCTCAAGTCCAGAAGACAACTTTTTTTAAAATTAATTTGTTTATTTTATGTGAGTGCACTGTAGCTATCTTCAGATACACCAGAAAAGGGCATCAGATCTTATTACAGATGGCTGTGAGCCACCATGTGGTTGCTAGGAATTGAATTCAGGACCTCTGGAAGAGCAATTAGTGCTCTTAACCACTGAGCCATCTCTCCAGCCCAGAAGACAACAGTCTGAACAATACCATAATGCCTTGGAAGGTGCTGTTGCACGCTTATGTAACCTTACAATATAGCTCAGCTCCCAAAGAGCGTTCTGGGGAAAAAAACGGGAGCACAGATCAAAGCACCTGAGGCCCAGTGGAGTTCGGCTGGCTTTTCTCAGCCTTTCTATACATATCTTTTAAAAGAAGTTGTTTGTTTGTTTTCTTGGCCTGGAGAAATGGCTCAGTGGTTAAGAACACTGGCTGGTCTTCAGAGATCTTGAGTTCAATTCCCAGCAAACCACCTGGTGGCTCACAAGCATCTGTAATGTGATCCGATGTCCCCGATGGACATGCAACTGTCCATGCAGATAAAGCACTCATATACATTAAATAAATAAATAAGTCTGTTTTTAAGATTTATGTATTATATGTAAGTACACATACACTGTACACTGTAGCTGTCTTCAGACACTCCAGAAGAGGGCATCAGATCCCGTTACGGATGGTTGTGAGCCACCATGTGGTTGCTGGGATTTGAACTCGGGACCTTCTGAAGAGCACTCGGTGCTCCTACCTGCTGAGCCATCTCCCCACCCCAATAAATCTTTTTTTTAAAAAAAAATTTATTTTTTCCTTTTCAATTCTTTGGTCAGAACTTAGTCATATAGACACATCTTTTGCTACAATGGAAAATGTAATATTTTATAAGAGGCCCCAGAAAGAAAAGGGACAGCAAATAGTCTGTAACACAGAGTGACGATTTTATGAGTATTGTACTTAAGTTATAGCTGTGCCAAAAATAAGTGATGGGCTGGGCTCTGAAGGTGTGCTCGCTGGTGCTTGCTCGGACTCCCTGAGGCTGCGTCTCACAGAACACTGGCAATAGGAATGAAGACAAGACAAGAGGGTTCACGGGCAAATTAGGGGGGGCGCGTGTGACAGAAACGAACGTCACGACCGAGGCACTGATGTTAGTCCAGCCCCCCCTTCTTCAGCGCTCTCATCACCGTCGACCAGCAGTACCGACTTCAGCTTCTAGTCAGCTTCCTTCAGGAAACCAAAATGCCTTTGAGGTTTCTAGACACCCAAGAGCCATACCTTTCCTAAGCCGGAGGGATGATCCCACCACGACTCATTCAATTTCTAATCAAACTAGTTTAGAGGAACTGCGTTCCCTTAGACAGTACAGGCTGGCCAGTCTCTCAATGACTACAGAAAAGAGGCAGGTAACCTCAAGCAGCGCAAACCACTCAATGCCCACTGTGTAAACAAAGGACAGGTTAAGCTACCAACAGATCAAGCAGACGCGGATGGATCATTAACAACATTCAGTAAAAAGCACAGTGTTGATGCTCACGACAGGAAAGAAGTGCTGGAGCACACTGAGTTGCATGCCTAATAATCACAAAGGCGAGGCCGGGCGTGGTGGCGTACACCTGTAATCCCAGCACTTGGGAGGCAGAGGCAGGCGGATTTCTGAGTTCGAGGCCAGCCTGATCTACAAAGTGAGTTCCAGGACAGCCAGGGCTACACAGAAAAACCCTGTCTCAAAAAACAAAAAACAAACAAACAAAAAAAATCACAAAGGCGGCACACACTTCCTTCTGTAATCTTATCACCGTAAGGAAGAGCATGGTGATAGAGCTTAAAAGAGCCCCTCACCTCTCTCTCTTTTCCTTACACAGAGCTACTGTTAACAATCCATAATGTGCCGTTGCTTAAAAGACAACTTAACCACCGAATAACTGACCAAATACATTTGGTATACTCCTCATTACATCTGCATTTCCTCCCAGAATTTATATTAGTTTGGGGTCTCAGCTTGAGAAGGATGGTGTGCCAAGAGCACTATGCCTGGTCAGTGATATTTCAAGTCACTCCCAAGCCCCTACCCCCGCCAGGATTGCAGCGGCCACACCAAGTGACTAGAGATGTACGCGCAGCTGCTCTTGCGTCCAGAAGTTACTGTGAGCCCCCCTCATACTTGACAGATTCTGTGTGAGTTCTCAATGACAACAACGAGTCAAACCAGCATGGCTCCCTCCTTCAGTAACCTTCAGCACACAGAATGAGCTAGCAAAGGACATCAAGTGCAAATGCTAAGTGAGAAGTCTGGGCAGTGGGACACTGGACACGGTGCGGCCAGCTGAAATGTCTGTGTGTGTGTGTGTGTGTGTGTGTGTGTGTGTGTGTGTGTGTGACAGACCTGAAGGATTAGGGTTAGCAGGCAGAAATGCAGATGTCATAGGGAGCCGGAAATCAGCTTTGGAAAGGTCAGGGTGGCTGGAGCACTGTGGCTGAGGCGGGGGTCACGAGGGAGTGGCACATCCCATGGGCTTTACACCAAGCTTGTGGCTTTCCATGAGGATGCCGAGCCTGGGCCTCGGGCATCCATATTATTTCTAGCAAGAGGCTGCTTTTTCCCGAGCTCCCAGACATCACAGCTTAAAAGTGCAAACTAAGGACAAAGAATAGGCCAGCCTTTATGACACCGCAAAGTCCCCAGCCTGGAAGTGCCGCCTGTACACTTGAGCCAGAAGGAATAAGCTAGCACGTGGGTAGGCAGCACACTGAGGCTTGCTGTGCCAGCCTGGCAGCCTTGGCAGCCTGGCTAAGCAGTGACCCCTCCTAATGAAGCAAAGGGAGGGGTGGGGAATGAGCGCTGTGAGGGGAGCCGGGCGTTCTCACCCCTCCCCATTACGTTCATCTCCTCTGAAGAACTCTGGTGCTCTGACCTATTCAAATCTGGAGACACAAGAACGCAGCTGAAGGAGCTATAGGTCAGGGCGCTGCTAGTCCTTCCCTAGGTGGAGTCCCTGTCATTACTACAGTCATTGCGTCTCCACCCACTCGGAGCTTTTAGAAAGACTGGGCAGGTAGGAGAGGGCACTGGCTAGACAAGTCATAAAAATGTCTGTCTAAATAAATCAACATGCATTCCTGAATGCCCACAGACACCACCCCTCCCCCCCCCAGGCAAATGCTGCCCTCTTTCCTGGCACATGTGGAAGAACTAGCCTAAGAAGTGACCTTGGCATTTGTTTTGCCCAGATATTAACAATATGTATATGTAACAGTATGTACACACTATATAATCAAGGTTATATACATATGTGTGACGGAAAGGAAAAAGAAGATATGTGCCAAGAATGCTTTCCCAGCCCCCAAGGTGCCCCTGGCATGACCTAGAGAGGTTTCTACACTGTGACCTACAACTGGACAAATGTTCAGCTCGTGGAAAATCAACCTACAGCAATCAAAGGCTCATTCCGAGAGTCTACTGGCTCTTCAGTACAAGGGAAAGCGAAAAGCCATGAGTATGCGTATTCTTATCCTTCGGTCATGCAGAGAATCATTAACTTCGATCTGCAATTTGTCTAGAGAAATGTTAGTGTGTATACTTAAGGGGAGACATAAAGGGGCGAAGAGGAGGTGAAGAGGAAGTGGAAATGCGAGGAGGAAAATGGGAGGAAGTGGGGGCCACCACTTAACACTTGGGAAGTACTAACCCAGCAGGCAGGGCCAACACTCTCGAGGTTCTTGAACCTGATTCCCATAACTTCCCATTCTCTGCTCTGAGGGGGTAGAGGCCAGCATGTGCTGTGCACCCCACTTCCTTCCCTTCCCAACAGCAGCCTCATTTCCCCCCGGGGATCCGTTGTCTTGGAGAGCATGTCCATGCTGCATCAGTAAAATTCCTGTGCCTGCCTCCAGCTTGAGGCTCTAAGAGCTCTCGGGAGACTTTGGCTCTAAGGCTTCCCCTGGGTCCTGCCACAGCCAAGGTCCAGGCATGTGACTTAATCTCAGCAAACCAGCCCTGCCTGCCCAAGACTTTGACTTCTGAACCTAATAAAACCCTGACAGAGGCGAAGGTCATGTACTCCAGCCAAGCGTGTTGACATAGACCTGCTTCTTCCCAGGCCACCTGCCTTCTTGCCAGCAGGCTCTGTTCTGCGGGCTTTAGCACCTCACAGACGGAAGAAAATGGCTTTCTGCTTTAGTGGCCAGAATTTACGTTTTCTTTTCTTACAACCAATGTATATTAGTAGATAGTCAGTGCCTTCAGGGAAAACTTAAAATATTTGCAATTGGTTATCTTGCTATAAATAGAGCAAAATAAAGCAACAGTCTATCAATATCATGGAGAGAGAACCTAGTAGCCTAGAGGGTAAACTAAAGAAGCCGGGATCCAGATCTCCCTCCCCAAGGTCACTTCACTCTAACTACAGATCACAGCCTGCTTTATACCTGGTATTCTTTATTATTTTTCCCATGGAGTTTTCGTTTTTAAATGAAATGTTGCTATAACGGTCACAGTGAAAAGATTTGGGGGCTGGAGACATGGTGCAGTAGCTAACAGTCTTGGCTGCTCTTTCAGTTGTTCAAGGTTTGAGTCTTGGAACCCACACAGTGGTTCACAACCATCTGGAACTCCAGACCCAGCCCAACACCCTCTTCTGGACTCCAAGGGTATTGCATACATGTGTTATGTAATACACTGTAGGCAAGCACCCATACATATAAACATAGATAAAATGAGAACACACTTGGGCAAGTTTGCTGGACCTGAGTGTGATTTCCAGCTTGTCCAGTAGTATGGGCCACATGTACGGGAGTTCTTTGGCACAGATGACTGAGAATGTAACCAAGAAGGACTCCACTCGCTCTGTATGCCCACCCTCCTGAGGGCCAAGGAGAACACCATATACTTCCAAGAACAGCACGAAGGTCACACATAGTGTCACATCTGACAGTCCCAGTGCTCCAAGGGTGCATGTAGGATCAGGATTTCAAAGCCAACTTCAGCTTTATAGCAACAGGAAACCTTGTCTCAAAAATTCCAAAATGGCTGGAGAGATGGCTCAGCAGTTAAGAGCCGTGGCTGCTCTCACAAAGGACCTAAGTTAACGCTCAGCAGTTATCTGTACCAGTATCAGGTGTTCCCGTGTACTGTAAGTACAGCTCCAGTGGTTCCAGAGACTTCTTCTGGCATCTGCTGGTACACACAGACACAGACACACATACACACACACACACAAACATAAATAAAAACAAATGTTTCAAAGCATTCCAAAACAAAACAAACCATGAGTATGAAAAAGAGAAGAGCCTGAAGAGCAGAAGCCAATGGGGAGTTTGGAGAACTAGAAGAAAAACAGAATCTCTTTGTTTTGTGGATGTGAAGTTCCTGATTGAGACGGCGGAAAGTTCTAGAACTGGAAATGGTGGTGGCTGCCCAACATGATTCTATTTACTGCCTCCGAGAGTCGTGTACTGGAATGTATTTAAACTGACAAATGGTGTGTTTCATCTACTTTACCACATTTTTTAAGCTTCTAATAAAATATAGTAGCAGTGAGAGTTGGAGAAAATAGTCATATGTTGTGAAAACATACTGGAAATACTTGGGTGATATTTACATGAAGACTAGCAACATTGCATTCTCTGGCACATTCCTCTTCTGAGAAATTTTCTAATTAAAAAAAAAAAATCAGTGTATCCTGGCAATGATGGCACACACCTTTAATTCCAACACTCAGGAGGCAGACCCCAGGGGATTTTTGTGATTTTTGAGGCCAGCCTGGTCTACAGAGTGAGTCCTAGGACATCCAGGGCCACACAGAGAAACTCTGACTCGAAAAACAAAAACAAACAAACAAAAAGTTGTGAAAATGATCATAATTTCAGTGAGCCTTCGACCTTGGCAGCCACTCTTAGCTTTAAGAGCCATCACTCTGGGGCCAATGCTGGCCTGCAGCTTGACATCCCCATGCCCCAGCCTCAGGGCAGTGAGGTCCAGGGGTGTCTTGCCCTGCCTGAATCTCAGTATGATTTTTAAAAGCCAAAGCTTTAAAGATTGAGCATGACCACAGTGGACTGGTCAAGTAATTTAGTATAGAGTCATGTAACTGAGTGCTAGGGAGGTATTTAAAATTGCAGTGTAGGAAAATAGTTAATGATATGGAAGTGTTCCTGTAATGCTAGTGAAAAACAGGAGGAGCTCACCTAGAGTTGACTGAGTGCCGACTTCTTAAGTTTATAACTTATATTTATGTAAGATTACTTTTACAGAAGTAATTTTGTGTGTGTGTGTGTGTGTGTGTGTGTGTGTGTAGTTTTTCAAGATAGGGTTTCTCTATGTAGCTTTGGCTTTTCTGGAACTCACTCTGTAGAACAGGCTGGCCTCAGACTAAGAAATTCGCCTGCCTCTGCCTCCCAAGTGCTGGGATTAAAGGCATGTGCCACCACCGTCCGGCAGACAGAAGTAATTCTTGATAAATTTAGACAGACATTTTGTCCATAAAACGTTTCCTGAGATTATCAATGTTATTACAAGGCTGCAAGCCAAGTTGTTTACGTACTTTAGGATGCCACGTGTCTGGGTCCAGAGCCAAACTCAAAATGGTAGAGTTGTTCTGTGTCCTTATTTTTGTTTTTAGCACAGATCTTCTATTTCTTGCATTTCTTGTATTTAAGCCTCTTCCTGTCCATCCCTCTGACCCCCTTCCACTTGTAGGAGGTTACTGAGAAGAGAATAGCTAAAAAGAGCCAGGCATGGGAGTCAGACGCAGGGCAGCCTGGTCTACATAGAGATCTAATTCTAGAATACCCAGGGCTACACAGAGGAACACTGTCTCAGAACAAACAAACAAAAATGCCCTTAGCAGCACCTTCTGATGACTCTTGGTTTTTTTGTTTTGTTTGTTTGTTTGCTTGTTTTGTTGTTTTGTTTTTCGATTTCCATGTTTGTAAACTCATTCTGGATTCTCTTTCCTGACGTTCTCACTTGAGGGCCATGCTGCCCTCTGGTCCTTAGGTAGCACACACAGCTGTGACTGGCTCCTGGGTGCGGTAGAATACTTCTGTAGTCATTGCAGTTTATGCAGATGCCTGTGTGTTTTTCCTTCCCTAATGGGGTTATTTAAGAAGCCATGACTAACCTGAGCTACCCTAATCCCTGTATTACTGGAAGATACTGGAAGGAGTGCTGTTGGTGGGCGTGATGTTATTTCCAGGCCCTTGCTTGCAAACTTGATCTGCCTGGAAAGGCTTTTTGGAAATTCTTCCTTCCTACCTCCCCTTTCATGTCATCTTTCCCCAAGGTAGAGGGGAAAGTGGAAGGCACAGTGGAAACCTACTCATCTGCACCGTCCCCGTGTTTGTTTGTTTGTTTGTTGTTTGTTTTTAAAGGCCCATATGTTGTGGATGGGCCTGGTGCTGTTCTTGTGAACCAATCCCCTAATGAATAAAGGAAGCCAATCACTGGGTGAATAGGCAGGACTTCTGGGTTGGACAGTAGGAGGGAAGAGGAATCAGGAGAGAATGAGTCCTCTTTGGAACCAGGACAGCCGAGGGTTAAGGGATAGCTGCTAGAGTTTCCTAGGATCCTTGTGAATCCAACACTAGAGGGATCAGATTTTAATAAGGCTTACAAAATTAGGGTTCAGTTGTTGTGCCCAGAGATTGAGTTACCATTGTTTCTGAATTTTCTAAGTTTGTGTTGTGTTTCCCTTCACTTGGTGGCGGCTAGTCCAGGTATAGCGGCAAAGCGTGGGTTTGCCTGGTGTGCACCACAAAGGCCATGAGGGCTTTGAAGCATGGGGCTGAAGTGGTAGTGACCTGCCAGTGGAAACCTATCGAGCTGGGTGGAGAGACTGTGGAGTTCTGAGTCAGTCTCCACGGAGATAAAGACAGGTCAGCCATTGCCCACCTGTGCATGGCTGGCCAGGCCGCTGGGGCAGAGGCACAAGTGCAGGAATGAGCTGGTTTGACTTTTTTAATATTTCCGCCAACACCCATGGTACCAGAGGGAATTAATTTTCTATGATAGTACAGTACAGTGCTTTCCTTCCCTGTGCTATGCACATGTCTGTTGAAGGGTGATGCACAGCCCTAAAAACTACCCCATTGAGTTCTACACATATTATAGAATGAGAGTGGTAACTATCTCCTTTTTAAAAAAATTGTTTACATGTCTATACGTGCACACAAGCATGTGCCATGGCACACACGTGGAGGTCAAAGTCCATAGTTAATTCTTTGCTCGAAGCATATCAGTCATTAGAATCAAACTTGGGTTATCAAGCAGGCTTGCACACCCTGCTGTCCCATGGTGCCTGTGGTTGAGGGAATCCCACAGGAAAGCAAGTAACAAAGTCTTAAGGAGTTACAGCCTGAGATGCACCTCAGCACCAGCATGCTCCCTCCCTCCCTCTGCTTACCAACCACCACCATCACCACCACCCCTCCACCACTTTCCCGACCTGGCATTCCCCTACACATCAAACCTTCACAGGGCCAAGGGCCTTTCCTCTCATTGACATCTGCAAAGGCCATGCTCTGCCATATATGTAGCTGGAGCCATGGGTCCCTCCATGTGTACTCTTTGGTTGGTGGCTTAGTCCCTGGGAGCTCTGGGGAGTACTGGTTGGTACATACTATTGTTCCTCCTATGGGGCTGCAAACCTCTTCAGCTCCTTGGGTCCTTTCTCTAGCTCCTCCATTGGGGAACCTATGCTCAGTCCATAGGTTGGCTGTGAGCCAAGAGTATTTTGATCCCCCTTCTAAGAAGGACCAAGTATCCACACTTTGGTCTTCCTTCTTCTTGAGCTTCATGTGGTTTGTGAATTGTATCTTGGGTATCCCTATCAGTGGATCACTTGGGTATCACTTATCAGTGAGTGCATACCGTGTGTGTTCTTTTGTGATTAGGTTACCTCACTCGGGATGATATTTTCTAGTTCCATCCATTTGCCCAAGAATTTAATGAACTCATTGTTTTTAATAGCTGAGTAGTATTCCATTGTATAATTGTACCACATTTTCTGTATCCTTTCCTCTGTTGAGGGACATCTGGATTCTTTCCAGCTTCTGGATATTTTAATAAGGCTGCTATGAACATAGTGGAGCATGTGTCCTTAATACATGTTAGAGAATCTACTGGGTATATGCCCAGGAGTGGTACAGCTGGCTCCTCAGGTCCAATTTTCTGAGGAGCTGACAAACTGATTTCCAGTGTGGTTTTAAAAGAGATGCACCTTTGAAAGACTTAGAAGTTTGTTTATTTGGCTTGTTTTTGTTGTTGTTGTTTTGAGACTGAGTAGCTCTATTCTGTGTAGCTCTATTCTGAAAAACACCATGTGAGAGAATATTTTTTGCATAGGTTTCATCAGTTTAAAAAAAAGTTAGCAGGACAGTTGTGGCAGACACCTTTAATCTCAGCACTCAGGGGACAGAGGCAGGTGGATTTCTGCATTGGAAGCCAGCCTGGTCTATAGAGAAAGCTCCAGGACAGCCAGGGCTACACAGAAAAACCTTTTCTCAAAAATGAAATGAAATAAAATATTAGAAATTCTGGGGAATGTTCCAGTTATATTTTTAAGGATCATGGAAGAGGCCAGAGAAGTATTACGATGGTTGAGAGCACTTTCTGAGTGCTTCTATAGGAGCCTGAGTTCAGGGCCTATCAAGTACGTCACAGCTCACAGCAACCTGTAACTCCAGCTTCAGGGGCTTGACATATGGAGCATATGTGGTATACACTCTCCAAACGTGTGCACTTGTGTACACACACACACACACACACACACACAATTTAAATAGAAAGAATAAATAAATAGAAATCCCAGCTCTTGAGAGGCAGAGGTAGGTGCATCTCCTGAATCCGAAGTCAGCCTAATCTATGTAAAGCGTCCCAAGCTGGCAGGAAGGCGCATGCCTTTAGTTCCAGCACTGGGAGGCAGAGGCAGCCTGGTCTACAGAGTCCGGGGACAGACAAGGCTACACAGAGGAACCCTGTCTCAGGAAAAAAAATAAAAGATTTGCACTTCCTCACAAAATGTTCTGAAGGTTAAAGGGGTGAACCTGTAAGCAGCAGGAGCAAGCACACGGAACATGTCTGCGTAGTCCCTGTCTTCATTTAGAACGCCCCAGTCTTCAGTCCTTCCTTGTTTTGCTGTGTCCCTTTGGAATGTAACTCAGTCTCCTGGATTTAATGAGGATTTATATGCTAATGTCCCCAAATACATATCTGCAACACTTCAGCCTGCTAGACTCACATTCACTGGATATCTCTATCTGTATTTATTTATTTATTTATTTATTTATTTATTTATTTGGTTTTGCGAGACAGGGTTTCTCTGTGTAGCTCCGGCTGTCCTGGAACTCACTCTGTAGACCAGGCTGGCCTCGAACTCAGAAATCCGCCTGCCTCTGCCTCCCAAGTGCTGGGATTACAGGCGTGCGCCACCAACACCAGGCTCTATCTGTATTCTTAACAGTATTTACCTTCGACAAACATAATCTCTACTCCATGCTTCTAAGCCTGTCCCATGTCCAGTATTTTTCCTGTTACTTGATATCAACATCATCCTTCCAACTGCTAAGGTTTCAAAAGCATTGGAATTAATCTGCTGTCATCTGTTTCTCTCCCAGTTTTTGATGTAGCTATTTCAGGCCAGTCATGGCTACGGAGTGAGTCCCTGCCTCGATGGTGATGATGATGATGATGATGATGATGATGGTGGTGGTGGTGATTCATTAAAAAATCAAAACAAACAAAAATTGGAAAAAGTTTAAGTGTGTAACAATAGGAAACTAAGAAATTATGTTATAGCTATATATATGGCTATATATATATATAGCTAGATTGAATATAATTTTACAAAGTTAAATATGGTTTTTAGGAATTAATCACACTGTTAATGAAAAATTATTATAAAATAGCAAGAACACTATTGAGATCGATTTCGAAAATTTAAAATAGACATGTGAACAGAGGAAACTGTTGAGAACACTAGCAGTAGTTGTCACATGGGAATCACATGCAAGCAACATTATTACAGGCTGAACAGTCATAGAAGAGACCGGCTCCCTGCTAGCTAACGGAACTGTCATATGCTGAGAAAGGTCTGACTGGCGTCATTGTTAATGAAAGTCATCTTCACACAACATACTTAGCAAATAGAAAAGAAATCTCCTGATGCATTTAGGAGTTTAGGTCTCTCAGTCTGCCAGATCAGGAGGATGAGCTAACAGCTATTTGGGGGAGGGGAACTGAATGATAATGTGTCTCCCCGGGAGCTTCTAATCAGTTCTAACTTGCTAGTAAGAGGATTTACAAGAGCAAGATATAAATGGCTTCTCAAAACTGGGTGGAGCTATCCTACACCTTTAATCCCAGAACTTGGGAGGCAGAGGCAGGTGCATCTTTGAGTTCAGCCTGATCGACAGCAAGTTCCAGGACAACCAGGGCTACCCTGTCTCAATGAATGAATGAATGAATGAATGAACAAATGACTAGCTCATTAGGTTTAGTGCTACATCAGCTGTTTTTTTTTTGTTTGTTTGGGTTTTTTTTGTTGTTGTTTTGTTTTTGTTTTTGTTTTTGTTTTTGTTTTTTCGGTTTTTTGAGACAGGGTTTCTCTATGTAGCCCTGGCTGTTCTGGAACTCACTCTGTAGACCAGGCTGGCCTTGAACTCAGAAATCTGCCTGCCTCTGCCTCCCAAGTGCTGGGATTACAGGCGTGTGCCACCACCGCCCGTCACTACATCAGTTTTTTTTTTTTTTTTTTTTTGAGACAGGGTTTCTCTGTGTAGTTCTGGCTGTCCTGGAACTCTGGAACTCACTCTGTAGACCAGGCTGGCCTCGAACTCAGAAATCCGCCTGCCTCTGCCTCCCAAGTGCTGGGACTACAGGCGTGCGCCACCACGCCCGGCTTACTACATCAGTTTTTAATCTCACGTTTTTATTGGACTTTAAGTGTTGAGTTTAAAAGTTAGTTCTTGGGATTTTATAATTTATGTATCACTTGTTAGTTACTAAGTAAGACAATTATCAAATGATGAAAATAAATTCTAAGTCCACCGCTTTTTTATCTTTCCTATTTGAGTCTTACACAAAGAACACACTAGTATGCTTAAGAAGTCTGAGAAGGAGCCAGAATGGGGGCATAGGGCTATAGTCCTAACTACTGTAGCGGCGAGACAAGAGGATTGAGCCTGAGAAAACACTGGGAGACCTGACCCCAGCCCCCAAACCTCAAAGGCAAAGAAGTCTTTGTTCTTTGTTTTTAATCTATTTTGTTTGTTTGTTTGTTTGTTTGTTTTTAGAGTCAGGGTTTTGAGGTTTGCAACAGGGTTTCTCTGTGTAGCCCTGGCTGTCCTGGAACTCACTCTGTACACCAGGCTGGCCTCGAACAGATCCACCTGCCTCTGCTTCCCAAAGGCTGGGATTAGAAGAGTGTGCCACCACCTCTGGCTGACCGTTTTGTTCTTGAAAGCACAAACATTTTCTGAGGTACCAGCTTATGTTCTCTGAAAGATTAAGTAAGCAGCAGAATCTAAAGTTCCCGACGAGTGGCATAAACCGCCAAGCTGCTCTAACTCACTTGGGAAACAGCTTGTGGGTCTCGTTTTGGGGATGTGGTTTTGTTTTCATGAATCCCGTGACAAATGTGAACCACCGAAGGTTCCAGGAGCCGGACCAGACAGATCGTTGGGAAGTCTTTGTTTCTGCCATGTAGTTGTGACACAGGTGAGGAGGTTAAGTGACCACAGACCTGATAATGGGAGCCTGACATTTGTGGGACTTTGGCTGCCAAACTAGAAGTGTGTCAGAATACAGCCGTGCTGCCAGTTTGTACCATTAAACAGAATTACGGAAAAGTCTTTGAAAGAGACGGGAGGATCTGCAGGCGTGCTTGCTGCAGGCGTGCCCATGACAGCTCCAGGTTCTTCGTGTGCACGTGTTCCCCATGCTCTCCTTTCATCACTTACAGAAACCACCGTTGCTTTGGTGTTGAGGACAAGATGGGACGGGGGGCAACAGCTTTATTTCTTTCTAAGAACAGAAGAGGAAAGTAAAGATTACCAACCTTAAAAACAAATATCCAAGATTTAGGAGGGTTATGCCATCTGGACTACATAGCCATACCTCACCATACCTACATAACTCATCTCCAAAGATATGTATATGCTTATCACTTTTAAAACCTGAGTATCAATGACAAACAAGTTAAAACAAACAGAAATCTGTATATGTATGTATATGTATGTATATGTATGTATATGTATATGTATGGATTAAAGGAAACCATTTGTCTCTGTCTCTCACACTCAATCACAGGTCCACGTGTGTGCACACTTACAAGCGTGGTTGGATCTTAAAGTGCCTCGATCGTTCCTGAGGGCAATCAGCCTTCAGTCTCCGTCTTATTAGGGGCTACTTCAGAGTATTTCCAACTGTACAATATTAAAATGGAACGGACACTTGAAACTGGGCATAGTGGGGCACACCTTGATTCCATCACACTGGCAGAGAGTTCAAAGCTATCGTGGTCGACATAAGGAGTTCAGGATAGCCTGGATTATAAAGAGAACCTTTCTCAAAACAAAGAAAAAACCAAACCACAACAGTGGATACTTGTTTGTCAACACATGCACATTCAAACTACACACATAATTAACTCTATACCTGCTGAACAGTCTGCAGATAGCAGCTGGGCACCTCCCGAAAATGTAATGGACTCAACTAAGGAGAGGCCGCTAGCTAGCGTCACTACAGGAATGGACTAGAGAACCAGCGGGTCCCTTTGGGCCCCTTTCCTTGCTCCCCAAGGTCTGCATCTAGTCTGCTGGTCTCTTCCTGGCTGCAGGCCACTCCCATCTGCCAGTGTCTCTCCAGTACTTTGTGTCACACAAAGGACACCTGGGAATGGAAAGTCCTGCAGGGAGGAGCTTGTCCCAGGCACTTGCCTCTTTGTTGGGTAGGCAATACTCTGTCCCCAGGTTAGCTGACTGCCATCTCTGCTGACTCAGGAGCCTAGGCAGGGCACTACCCTTTTGTGGCCCCTAAGTTATGGTCACGTGACCTTGGATTCTCTTTCTCATTGCAGCACATTGCTTTATCTCCTTTTATTGACAACCGAGAGGCCTCTAACTGCAAGCCTTAGGTTTGCGTTGTAACTGTTCTGGACAAAACAAAATAAGAACCTCTCCATTATCTCTCTCAACACACACACACACACACACAAAAACCCAATTGTGGTCCTAATTATAAAAAGCCTTCAGCTGCACCTCTGAGCTTATCCTCTTTTTACAACTTATTGGTCTACTCACTTATTTGTTTGTGGGAGTGGATTAGTGCTGCTGCATGCATGTGGAGGTCAGAGAGCACACACATGCAGACGTCAGAGACAAAGGACCAGAGTTAATGCTCTCCACCATGGGTCCCAAGTATTGAAATGAGGCCCTCAGGGCTGGCAACAAGGTCCTTTGTCCACTGAGCCATTTTGCCAGCCTCCAGTGTAACTGCACGGGACTGCTTTTAGAAATCATAATATTTCATTAATGAATAGAATTTTTTCATGCATTCAGAGATTCAAGAACCATGTGGCTTTACGAACAGATTTCCCCTTTCAAGCTCACAAAATAAACTGATATGAAGTTATAAAAACTGTGATCAGTTTTCTCAGCTACTGACCTTTCACGTTATTCTGTAATAAGCATCCGAATGACCCCCCGCTAGACAGCCCCCAGATAAACTAGGCTTTAAGTTGCTAATCAGTCACATTTGGCTAGGGACATACCAGCAGCCCCTCTCAATACATCAGTGTTCCTCAATACGGGACTGGATTTGTTTTCCAACTCTTAACAGGATCATTGAGAGGGAACAGGAGGAATATTATAAAGGCAGACCTGGATCAAATCCAGAGGCAAGGACGGGCACAGCCACGCACTGGAACCTTGCCAGGGAGTGTGGAGTGTTTCCACAAATGGCAGAGTTCCTTCCTCCTGCAGTATCGCGCCCACCCTCCCCCACTGGCGTTGGGGACCCAAGTGCCCCCCACGTGCCCAGGCACGGGGGATTCCTAGCTTACAACCTTATCCTTTCAGATACACAATACAAATTTCAGATATCATCTACGGTTACTACATACCACAAAGAAAGGCAAACCTTTGCTATCAAATGGCATTTCGTATTACATTTCCATTAGCTACAAAGAGTCATCCGGAAATTCTTTTATTTTTTGACAATTTCATATTGCAGGTAATGTGTTTTAATCAGCCCCCCCCCACCCCCGTTACCGCTTCCCATCCCTCTCGCATTTCCACTGAACCTTTTCTTTCCAACTACTTCTACTTGGATGCCTTTTTTTGTTTTGTTTTGTTTTGTTTTGTTTTGTTTTGTTTTTTGTTTGTTTGTTTTTGTTTTTTTTTGTTTTTCGAGACAGGGTTTCTCTGTATAGCCCTGGCTGTCCTGGAACTCACTCTATAGACCAGGCTGGCCTCGAACTCAGAAATCCGCCTGCCTCTGCCTCCCAAGTGCTGGGATTAAAGGCGTGCGCCACCACTGCCCGGCTTTTTTTTTTTTTTTTTTTTTAATAATACACTGAGTTTGTTTAGGCTTGCTTTCTGTAAGCATGGCTGGGGTCATTAATTAGGACATGAGCAACTTAAAAGTGGCCACTCTAATGAAAAATAATGTCTTCCCTTCTCCCATCTGGGTTTTCTATCTCTTCCCAATGTCCTCAAACACATTACTTGATTCTGAACGTCTTAGGGCCGAGGAAGAGAGTTCTGAAATAGCAATTAAACATAACAGATTTCTTTGGTTCCTATTTCCTTTAGCAGAGTGGCTTCTGAAGCTGTGTCAAAATCACTATTTCTTAGCCCTAGTCTTAGCCGGTGTGTTCTAGCACTATGAAAAAAACACTTTAATCAAGGCAACTCTTATAAAAGAAAGCATTGAGTGTGACTTCTTACAGTTTCAGAGGTTCAGTCCGCAATTCTCAAGGTAGGGAGCACATCAAGCATTGCAGGCAGACACAATGCTGAGGAAGGAGCTGAGAGTTCTCTGTCTGGATCTGCAGGCAGCAGAGAGAGCAAGCCTGGGCTTGGGTGGGCTTTGGAGGCTCCGAAGCTTATCCCCAGAGACACACTTCCTCCAACAAGGCCACATTCCTGTTACTGTCACACAGTGACATCTCCGTTGACATATGTATGAGGCTATGGGGGCATTCTTATTCAACCACCATGGCTCTGTTGCTGGAGATTGAATGTCTACTGAATGTCTACACATTATTTATTGAGATGAACCAGTTTCAAATAATCTTTTCTAAATGATGGAAGTATACCATGTCCTTGAACCTTCAAAACTGTGAGCTAAATAAACCTCTTTTTTATCCAGTTAGCTCCCTCCAGTATTCTGTTCTAGTACAAAGGACTTACTAGTGAACACTTTTATAATTTACCAATAAAAGACAAGCAATTAAAAATAGGCAAAGACAGCCAGGCAGTGGTGGTGCACGCCTTCAATCCCAGCACTTGGGAGGCAGAGGCAGGTGGATTTCTGAGTTCAAGGCCAGCCTGATCTACAGAATGAGTTCCAGGACAGAGAAACCCTGTCTCGAAAAAACAAACAAACAAACAAACCAACACACAAAAAGGCAAAGGGCTTGGGATGCAGAGAATCTGTATAGTATACTGGTGTGTCTGAAGACAGAGACAGTGTACCTACATACATGAAATAAATAAATCTTTAAAAAAATCTGTTTAGTATATTGTTATATATTGAGATTGGGACTTTTGTGCCCAGTTCCTCAGTAACAAAAAGCCATGCAAACTGGTGCAACCTACAGCCCCTGTGTTCAGCTCCCTGAGGCAGGGGAATCACAAGCTCAAGGTCAACCTGACCAACATAGTAATTCTCTCTCTCTCTCTCTCTCTCTCTCTCTCTCTCTCTCTCTCTTTCTCTCTCTCTCACTCTCTCACTCTCTCTCTCTCAAACTTGCTAAATGTCTGAACAAACCTTTGTCCAATGGAGAAGGTAGTCAAGTAACCAGTAAGCCCAGCAGTGATTCTAAGTACTGTTGGTCATCAAAGAATTACAAATTAAAAGCAGGGGTGTGTGTGTGTGTGTGTGTGTGTGTGTGTGTGTGTGATGACTCAGCAGATAAAAGGACATTACACTGAAACCACGTATGGTTTAAAACTTTAAATACAGAATTAACCATGTGACCTAGCACTCAGTCCCTAGGGAGGCATCTAAGAGAATTGAAAACATGTTCACACAAAACCTCACATGTGAAAATTCACAACAGCATTATGCACTGTGGTGGCTTGGATGAGTCTGTCCCATAGGGTCAGATGTTTGAACGCTTGGTGCCTAGTTGATGAACATCTGGCTAGGATTACAAGGTGTGACCTTCTTGGAGGAGGTTTGGGAGTAGGCTTTGAGATTTCAAAGCACACCAACCAAGTTTTGTCTCTCTGTCTCTCTCCCTGCTGTCTGATCATCAGGATGCAAAGCTTTCAGCTACCGCTGTATCACCATGTCTGCCTGCTTCTTACCTTGGTTATGGACTCACTCTCTGGCACAGTAAGCAAGCCACCAATTAAATGATTTCTCTTATAAGTTGCCTTGGTCATGGTGTCTCTTCACAGTAATAGAAAAGTTACTAAGACATTCATCAGTGCTCCCAAGTTAGAGTAAGCCCTACTGTGTACAGGGATGACTTTGTGACAAACCATGAAAATAGACTCTGTGTTAAAAAGAAAGTGTTTTTTGTTTTTTGTTTTTGGCAAGTTTTTGATGGTGGTGCACACCTTTAATCACCACACTCAACTCAGGAGGCAGTAGGAGGTGAACTTCTGAGTTCCAGGTCAGCATTGTCTACAAAACTAGATCCAAGACAGCCGGGACTACACAAAGAACACCCATCCACACCCCCCAAAAAAGAAAGAAAGAAAGCAGATTTTCAAAGACAGCTAATACACAAGAAGTTTTCTTTGCAGACAATGAAATGTTCTGGAATTAAACAATGGCAATAGTTATACAATATAGGGAATATCCTTAAAAAAAATTATTGGGGCTGGAGAGATGGCTCAGTAGCTAAGAGCACTGACTGCTCTTCCAGAGGACAGGAGTTCAATTCCCAGCAATCACGTGGTGGCTCACAACCATCTGTAATGGGATCTGGTGCCCTCTTCTGGTGTGTCTGAAGACAGCACTCATATACATAAAATAAATAAATCTTTAAAAAAATTATTGAGGCCAGCAAAATGACTTGGTGACAACCTGAGTTCAATCCCTGGGATCTGTATGGTAAAAGGACAGAAATGACTCAGAAGTTGTTCTCTGACGTCCACATGTGCAACGAGGTGTATTTGTGCTCCCCAAAATAAATGGTTAAAATTAATAATAAAAATGCTTTTAAACCATTGAATTATATGCTTTAAAACTATGGGTTGCCAAGCATGGTGGAGCACATCTTTAATCCCAGTACTTGGGAGGCAGAGGCAGGTAAAAATCTCTTGAGTTTGATGCCAGCCTGGTCTACAAAGCAAGTTCCAGGACATAGAAATCCTGTCTTGAAAGACCAAAAAAACAACAACAAAAAACAAACAAACAAAACCTATAGGTTTAAGTAGTATGAAGTATATATCAATACTGAATTTTAAAAATTATGGTTTTTATTAGTCTCAAAGTTTTGTGTTTTTTTTGTTTTTTTTTTTTTTGTTTTTTTTTTTTTTGTTTTTTTTTTTTTTTTTGGTTTTGTTTTTCGAGACAGGGTTTCTCTGTGTAGTCCTGGCTGTCCTGGAGCTCACTCTGAAGACCAGGCTGGCCTCGAACTCAGAAATCCGCCTGCCTCTGCCTCCCAAGTGCTGGGATTAAAGGCGTGCACCACCAACGCCTGGCAAGTTTTAAGTTTTATAAAGAGAGAAAATGAGGGTATAGATAGAAATTACAATTTCTAGAGAAGATGTTAACATGAAAACCTAGAGAAAATACAAACCTATTAATTGGCTTTTTTAAAATCAAGAGTGTAAATTGTTAGACTGAGTGGTGTGACAGTGTACTCCCTGTCAGACTGACATAGCCTGGAGTCACCTGGAAGAAGGACTTCTGGCATGCCTATTGGGGTGACCTTGATTGTCTTGAGATGGGAAGCCCTTCCCTCAATGAGTGGCTCCATTGCCTGGCTATGATTTTGGATTATAATAAAAGGAGAAAACTGAGCAAAAGCCTGCTATCTTAGTTAGGATTTCGATTGCTATGATAAAACACCATGACCAAAAGCAAGATGGGGAGGAAAGGGTTTATCTGGCTTACAGGTCCCCATAGTCTATCACTGAAGCAAACAGGACAGGAACTGTGCTGCCACCTAGCGGCAAGAGCTGAGGCAGAGGCCCTGGCCTGCTGCTTACAGGCTTGCTCCCTCTGACTCAGGCAGCCTGCTTTCTTACAGGACCCAGGACCACCAGCCAAGGGATGGCATCACCCACACTGGGCTGGGCGCTCCCACATCAATCATTGTCATAAAGTTAGCCAGCATGTATGCATGCCCTGCACCACTCTTCTCTCAGCCCACGTGCACACACTGTTCTCTTTTTTTCTCTCTTTGAGACAGAGTTTCTCTCTGTAGACCAGGCTGGACTGGAACCCAGAGACCCACCTGCCTCTGCCTCCTGAGTGCTGGGTTTAAAGATATCCACCACTACCACTTAGCACTCTTAGAAATGACCAGGCTGTTATGGGGCAAGCCTTTGATCTGAGCATTTGGGAGGCAGAGGCAGGCAGATCTCTGCGAGTTAGAAGCTAGCCTGGTCTACAGAGTGAGTTCCAGGACAGCCAGGGCTACACAGAGAAACCCTGTCTTGAAAAACAAACAAGACAGGAATGGATGCTGGAGTGTATGCTGGGGTGGGTGGGTGAGGCTATTTTTACAGAAAACTATTTGATTGAATGGCAGGACAGTGGCCCCCATCAAGGGACCTGGAGAACAACTGAAGAAGAAGCTTTTGACTAGAGGTCAATGATAGGATAGACTATGCAATCTTCCACTTCCGCCTCTCCTCCTGCTCTCTCTTCTTTAGAAAGAGGACAATTTACATATATGGAAACCTGGAAGGTTAGTTTAATATCAATTGCAAGACAAATGGTAACATTCAAGTCTATAATTTCAATTATACACCGAGATAATAAATTTAGGGGGTGGAGCCATGCTGAAGGACTTGGGTCATGGGGCAGTCTTTCAAAGGTTATGCCTACTCTGCAATCCTGCTCTCTTTAGTTCAGCTTTCCATCCTCCATGGGGTGAACAACCTCCCCCTCCTGCACTCCTGCTACCATGGTGTTCTTTTTTTTTCTTTTTTTTAAGCATTTTTTAGAATATGTTCTTTTTTTTCTTTTTCTTTTTTTTAAAAGCATTTTTTTTAGAAGATGTTTATTTTATTTATATGAGTACACCATTGCTCTCTTCAGACACAGCAGAAGAAGGCATCAGATCCTGTTACAGATGGTTGTGAGCCACCATGTGGTTGCTGGGAATTTAACTCAGGACCTTTGGAAGAGTGGCCAGGGCTCTTAACCGCTGAGCCATCTCTCCAGCCCCACCGTGATGTTCTTATTCCACAAGAGAAGCTCAGAAACATGGAGCCAAGGAACCATGGGCTCACCCTTATGAAAATGTGAGTCAAAATAAACCATCCTTCTTTCATCTTGTTTTCTCTAGTGATAGCAACGTGGAAAATAATAAAGTAAGTTGGTACCAGATGAATGGGGTCGCTGCATCTAAATCTGACCATAGAGGAGAAACTCAGAAAATTCCAGAGAAACAGGATAAAAAATAATAAATAAAGCAAAGCAAACAAACCCAGAATGCATCAGTAACCCAGAAGACCAGAGTGCCAATAGGAAGGCAGATAGAGAAGGCCGGCAGACGCTTCAAATGGGAGTGAGGACTACTTCCTGATAAGAGCTTGTCTGTTTCTTACTTGTTTCCTGAGGTGTGGCTTGACTAAGATGTCCCCCATAACCTTGGGCGTTTAAGTGCTTGGTCCCCAGTTGATGGTGCTGTTAGGGAGGTTTAGGAAGTCCGGCCTTGTTAGAGGAAGTGTGGGACTGGAGGAGGGCTCTGAGAGCTTAAACCTGAACTTAATTCAAGCTTGATCTCTGCTTCCTGCTTACAGTTCCAGCCACGAGCATCGGCTTCCTGCTAGAGACACCAGGTCTGCTGCGGCCGCTTCATCTCACCATCACGCACTCTAACCCTATGAAACCGTAAGCCCAAATAAACTGTGTTTTATAAAAGCAAGTTTAACAAGAAACTCATATACAGGTGTGGGCTGAATTTAAAATAATGGATTAATTGGTGGAAAATATTAGCCATATGTTAATACTATTGTCAACTTGACCTAGAATCATCTATAAGAAAAGCTCCCAGGCACACAAGGAAGGATTATTTATGTGAGGTTCACCCCTGGGCAAGCCTATGACAGATTATATAGATGAAGGTAATAGAGACATGAAGTCCCACCCTAGAGAACGGCAGTATCACTTCCTGGGAAATGTTGGGGTTACAGAAACCTACCACTGCCTCTGCCTGTTTATGTGACTCTAAGGATCAAACTTGGGCTGTTGGACTTAGTGGCAAGTGCTTCTCCACACTAAGTAACTCCCCAGATCTTTACCAGTTCTCTTTACAACACTGTTTGCATGAAATATATTTTCCAGTGTTGAACATGATGGTGCAC
This sequence comes from Apodemus agrarius, assembly GCA_964023405.1. Taxonomy (NCBI): domain Eukaryota; kingdom Metazoa; phylum Chordata; class Mammalia; order Rodentia; family Muridae; genus Apodemus; species Apodemus agrarius. Next base: position 57,858,782 of record OZ030024.1, on the reverse strand, counting down.
ACCTTCAGTTTTAACACTCTGGAGGCAATAGCAGGCAGAACTCTGAGTTCAAGTCCAGCCTAATCTATATGGTGAATTCCAGGACAGACAGGGCTATGTAGAGAGATACTGCCTCGAATATACAAATCAACGTTTTCATGCTTTTACTTTAATCCCACTTGTGTGTTTGGATCTAAAACGAGTCATTTATAGATAATATGTAGTTGGATGATTTTTTAAAAATCATTTAAGCCTATTTACTTCGTGACAGGGTCTCACGTATCCCAGGCTGACGTAAAATTTCCTGTGATCCTGAGCTTCGCACTCTTCTGCAGTTACATCCTGAATGCTGGGAGTGTGGACCTTGTACCACCATGCACAGTTGATGAGGTGCTGGGCAACCAGGGCCAGGGCATTGTGTGTACTAGGCAAGCGCTCTACCAACCGAGCCAGAGTTATCATTGCTTTGGGTTGTGGTGATCTGGTTGTTTTGTTTTGTTTTGTATGTTTTTTGTTTGTTTGTTTGTTTTTTTTTTGAGTCTGGGTTTCTCTCTGTAGCCCTGGCATTCCTGGCATTCACTTTGTAAATCAGGCTGGCCTCAAACTCAGAGATCCACTTGCCTTGGTTGAGATTCAAGGCATGGGGTACCTCACTCCAACACTGCCACCCCCGGTTTCTACATTCTTTTTTTTTTTTTTTTTTTTTTTTTGGTTTTTCCGAGACAGGGTTTCTCTGTGTAGCCCTGGCTGTCCTGGAGCTCACTCTGTAGACCAGGCTGGCCTCGAACTCAGAAATCCGCCTGCCTCTGCCTCCCAAGTGCTGGGATTACAGGTGTGCGCCACCACGCCTGGCGGTTTCTACATTCTTAATACTCCTTGTAATGAAGAGTGTGCTAGACTAAGGTTTCATTTAAAATCATCTGGGACCCTTTAAAAAATGCTAAGGTACAACCCCTTGGTCTAATCAACAACACTCTGGGATAGATTATCATATGTTTGTATTAAATGTTCTTCAATTGATCTTATACAAAAAGTTGAAAATAAAGCTCAAAGATAAGATTAAGAGAGCAGACCATATAGAAATATATGGATTTCCACACTTACAAATGTAGGGAAATGTTTTCCCAGCAGGAAAACCTGCTTCTTAACTCTTAACCCCTGTTAACCAAATTTCTATGAGAGCTTTCCCACACCATTGGCCTCAACTTCTACCATCGGAAAGTTGACTTGGAGCTCTTCCCCTGGCTTGACATCCTTGTTTGACAGGTGTGGTTTCTTGAAAACTGCCCAGAACACTGCAAACGACAATCATAATTAAGCCAGCTTTGGTGTTGGTGGTGGCGTTTTACATCAAGGAGGTTTTTGTCTTAGACTCTAAAAGACTGAAAAAGTGTATATAAACAAAGGGATGAAATAGCTCTCAGGGGTAGTTAAAGGCACATATACATAATACAAATAATATGCAATTATAATATATATTACTATACTATATGTAATATGCATTACATATATAACACATAATGTGCATGCATGTATAAATGTATATTGTATATTATATATACCATATATATTTATATATTATATATTGTATAGTATTCCTGTACACACTACATACACATTACATGTATATAATATACATGTACTGGTGTTACTGGGGATTGAATCCACGACTTATGCATACAAAGCAAGCACTCTATCACTTAACTACCCTCATCTTCTTCATATTTTTAATACAAATCTTTTATTCAGGAAGCAAAATATATGTCCTAATTTACTTTTCTATTCCTATGGTAAAGACCATGAGCTAAAGCAACCTGGCAAGGAAAGAGTTTATTTTACTAGCGTGTCCTGAGTACAGTCCTTCGATGAGGAACCCCAAGGTGGGAGCTCAAAGCAGGAGCCTGAAGAGAGCAACTGTGGAGGATGCTGCTTACTGCCTTGCTCTCCGTGGCTTGTTCAGCCTGATTTCTTATATAATCCAGGACCACAAGCACAAGAATGGCACCTCCCGCGGTGGGCTGGGCCCTTCCACATCAACCATGAATCAAGAAAATGCTTCCAAGACATGCCTACAAGTCAATCTGTGGAAGTAGCTTCTCAACTGAACTTCCCTCTTGTTACTGCTCTAGTTGGCAGCATGAACCTGCCAGAATAGAGCCCCAAATGAGCCAGACTGAAGTCTCATGCAATATCCATCTTCATTCAAAGCACTAATTTCTGTTTTGACAGTATTCTGAGAGTTAAGCAAGGTCAGGTGAGATCAGGTTCTATACAGTCACAAGGAAAATCCGTGCTTGGAAACATCGTCTGTGTCATAACAGTAGGTGATGGGGATGTCATCAGGAAGTAAGCCCACTCCTATTCACTACCCCTGATGGTGGCACCCAAGTGCCCTCCAAGAGCAGCCATGATACGGAGGCACAGAGGTTGCGAGACTCTCATCTTGTATTCTTGGAGTTTTCTCACAAGCTTTCAGAATTTTCTTTGTATAGCTTTATTCACAGATAGTGTTCTGACACCTTTCCCCAGATGGCCACGGTCTGTATCAAGTCGACAGAAAACTACTAGCACAATATACATTCAGCATCTGCTCTGAATTGTTCTCTGTAGCCTCTGTAGCAGAAAATACAGCACTTTCAGTAGCAACCACGTTCATAGGTAACTTGCAATAAAGATAACCAAACATCTTGAGTAACTTTCAGTCTCATTAAGAACTGAACCTGGCCTGGAGGCACACAACTTTGGTCCCAGCACTCAAGAGGCTGAGGCAGGAGGATCTCTGTGCAGTCTGAGGCCATCCTGGTTTATGGAAGTTCTAGGACAGGGAAGACTACACAGAGAAACTCTGTCTCAAAAAGACAAAATGAAAGAAAATTGTAGAGCATGTTAATAAGGAATTAGAACAAGACTGAGCTGAATGTTACAGCAAGGAGCAGCTAGCTCATGTCAACTGTCTGCCATAGATAGATAAGACTTGGAGGATAAAAGAGTCAGGCAAAAGAAATTTAAGGGGGAAAGAGATTGTAGGGAAGCCAGGGCAGCAGCAGCATGCAGTGGCTGGTCCAATCCCTGTGACAATCAGGAAGCAGAGAGTGATGAGTATACACTGCTGCTCAGTTCCTTTCCTCACTAACTCAGTCCACCAGGATGGCAGCCAGGGACAGGTGGACCCACAGGGGGCAAGTCTTTCTACCCCAATTAAAGCAGTCAAGATAGTCACCCACAGCTACGACCAAAGGTTGGTCTCCGGGTGATTCTAGATTCTGTAGCAGTGCAAACTGAAGTCTCTGCCAAGGACTCGGCTGTGTCTGTCTACCCAGCATCAGTCTCTCACCTCTAACTTAGACACATCACACAAACAACATTATACATCTTTGGTTAAATGTTTATAGGTGTAATAACATTTTTACGGTTTAGATAATTTCTAAATGTTTCTAGATAATAATGAATTCTGTATATATAAGTAAAATGATTTTCTAGATTATTACATTGTATAGTTAAAGCATCCTTAAGCCAGGAAGAGAGTTTTATTTGATCTGTCTGAATGTCTCAAGAGAGGGCTGCTAGACTGGAACATGAAAACCCTTCCCTCAAGTCTCTCGGTCTTTATGTTGTACTCAGTTCCATTAGGTGTAGAGGCCTGCCTCTGTATTTCCATCTTACTAGAGAAATGCTGTATAGTTAAGTCCTACATTGCTTAGTACACAAAGCATCAAACAAGGAGAATAGGAATAGCTAGTGTTGGTCCTGAGACCTATGACGTCATATAGGCGACACTAATGCGGCCCTGCAGGTTTATTCCTGTTACCAAGGCAACGGCCACCATGTACCCAGAATTCAATAGGCCCACCTAGCCTATCTGTAATTTGAATAATCATGCATATAAGAAGGAGCAGCGTGCCCCCTCTCTTTCTCTTTCTCTTTCTGCTCATCGCCCCCAACCTTCCCCTTACCCATTCCCCTTGTACCCCCATCTTAAATAAACCCGCGTGGAGTTGCTTGGTCTGGTCTAACTGCTTCAGCCCACACTTCCCGGCTCCACCGCGGGCGCCGCGGATCGTGCCTGCCGCCTGCGGATCCCGGCTTTTCGGAGCCGGCGGTTCTGAGCCGCCTGCGCGGGGCTGTTCGGGCCACGGTTCTCTCCGGCCGCCCGCCCGCGCGGGAAAAACCAACAGCTAGGACACTTTCCATCAAGTGCAAGATATATTAAGATTCTCGTTCTGTACATATTAAAATAATTGCAATTAGTTCCTGTCTTCGAAGATCTTTCTTAGGTACATAGGTACATGCTTACAAGAGTGGATCAGACAATAAGACACAAGAGAAAGCAAAAAGACCCATAAAGGATGGATTTGGGAGAACTGGAGAATTTTAGTTTAATATCCAAAATGGTGCATCCTCCATTTCTTGTTAGCCACTCTAAGCACTGCTAATCTCTTCAAAATGGGAACAAAAATAGCTTTCACTATAATTCCTATATATTGCTTTAATAATTTCGGATTTGTATCTTAGAGGCCACACTTGATGTCAGTCTTCTGTGTTAAGGTACATGCCATCAGGAAGTTTAGATTCGGTGTACCCATCCCACTGTTCAATCTTGAAGCAGTTCTCAGAGATGGCCTTTTCCTTTTTTATAGAGTGGGATTCCTAAGTTCTGCCTCACTGGGTTTTGTCAGAATACTAAGAAAGTGCACAGTGATCAATTTAAGGAGGTTTTTTTTTTTTTTTTGTTTTGTTTTGTTTGTTTTTGTTTTTTGTTTGTTTGTTTTTGGCTTTCGAGACAGGGTTTCTCTGTATAGCCCTGGCTGTCCTGAAACTCTGTAGACTAGGCTGGCCTCGAACTTAGAAATCCGCCTGCCTCTGCCTCCCAAGTGCTGGGGGTAAAGGCGTGCGCCACCACTGCTGGGTTTAAGGAGCTTTTATTTCGTTTTGCAGTAGTGAGTCCGGTGCGCTGAGATCCAGAAGGCCCGGAGCAGCGCACACGCCGGTCCAGAGCAGGGGCACTCCAGGAGGAGGGGAGAGGGTAGAGACCTTTGGTTGCAGCCTGCCAACATCCCGATCCCAGAAAACAACCTCACAGCCTAGAACTCCAAGACTTAAGGCGCTCACGGCGCGCCCCGGCGTGACGTCATCACAGCGCACCGCCGCGGGACGCGTGCGCAGCTCCGTCCTCCGCTGGGAAGGCGGGGCTTCCCGCTGCGAGCACCGAGCCCCTCTGTGCGTCCAGTTGCCGCGACGGGTCCAGGGAACGCCGTGGAGACTCTTTTCCCTCCGTCGGCTTCCGAGCGGAGACTTAGCCATGCCGAACTCGAGGTCCAGGCCCCGGCGAGGCGCCGGGGGTGGCGCAGGTGCGGCCGGCCGGGACCAGCTGGTGGCTCGGTCCTTGCAGAGTGCTGAGCACTGTCTGGGGGACCAGGACTTCGGCACTGCCTACGCCCATTACCTTCTGGTGCTCAGCCTGGCGCCGGAGCTCAGAGACGGCGTGAAGGTGAGGCCTTACTTCTCTCAGTGGAGGGCAAATCCTGTAATCTGAGCAGCAACAGCAGGGTGTAGTGTGGGAGTGCGTGTGTGTGTGTGTGTGTGTGTGTGTGAGAGAGAGAGAGAGAGAGAGAGAGAGAGAGAGAGAGAGAGAGAGAGACAGACAGACAGACAGACTCTTCAAGCATCTAATTACTATGGGAATCGATTCCTTACAGGGCTCCCCTACAGCCAGGTTTTAGTAACAAAAGTCAAAAATTGTCACACATCTGTTTCAAAATTTCTGCCTCACTTAAGATTCCAAAGGCTCTTAAAATCGATAGTTATTTTTCTCCTCCAGTATCTAATTTGAATTCGCCCTGCCCTGTAAGCTTTGCATTATCCTGTGTAGAAGGAATGCTGAGTGTCCGGAGGTTGGATAAAGTGTGCAATCATAAGGGACTCTTAATATTTGTTAATCCACCTCATTTGCGACAGTTAAGCTGTTGAACTACTGTATTTTTTATGTTAAAATCCTAACTTCAGAAGTAACGTAATTGCATATACAGTTTTAAGCTGTGGATGGTCTTGCTTTGTTTAGTCCAGAATTTCTCAACCTGACACTGTTGACATTTTGCACCTGACAGTCCTGTGTCTTCCTTCCTGTCTCACTGCACGGTCTGTCCTCTGCCCACTAGATGTCAGTAGCATTAGGCTTTTGTAATTCATAGAAATTTCAGGACCTGTTGGCTTACTTCGGAATATGATAGTATGCTGGATAGTGTGTTCCTCTGTGTAGACCACAGTAGAATAGTGCATCTGTTTTCTGAAAGGGACTGAGGTGCATATTTTAGGTATCAAAGCAGGTTCTCCCAGCATCCCTCAGTCTCTACCTGGCATATCCTGCCCTTTACCCTGAACTTTCCAGCCCAGAGGCTGGGCTGCCCCTCCTCCAGAGGCTCTTCTTTATAGAATCCGGACATGTTTGTCCCCTTCCCCATCCCCCTCTCTACTCCTGCACCCTTTCTTTCCTTCCCCTTCCGACCATCCTCATGGCAACTCCCTGGCCTCCATCCTTGGGGCCAGTGAACTCGCCCACCTGAGAGCAGCTTCCCAATAAACCTACATGTGATTAATCTAATCTGGTTTGAGTAGGTACATTTCACCTGGAGAGAAGTAACTTATCATAGTGGACCAACAATTCTTTGTATGGTTCTAGCTGCTGCTTCTGCGGACAAACAGTGCCTGTGGAGAGGACATATACAATTTGACTGTGAGTGTAGCTCATCAGTAGAGTGCATGTGTTGGTAAAGTTCTTATTCAGGGGAATATATAAGCTGTGCTTGCCCTTCCTCCTAAAATCCCAATAACAGGTCTCTGGAGGAAGTAATGGACTCATGGGGCTTACTTACAGAGGATAGAGGAGGGGTTATTTACAGGAGTGTGAATACTCCTGCTTCAAAAGGCTGCACTGGAAAGCCTTTACTGAGCAAGGATAAGTTTATAGTCAAGAATAGAAGGGGTTACTGGGACAATTGATGCTGGTTACCTGGAGCGAAGAAATTAGTGGTGATTAAGAAGAGACTAGTAAAGTAGAAATTCATGGTTTCTTTGGGGACTCAGGTATGTCATGTGATGTTTTGCTGAAGCAGAAACAGGAGAAAGGATATTTTGCTGAAGCAGGCACATGAGAGGTGCATGGCGATTAGAAAGAATATAAATACGACCACACAGATAGTGTGACGGAAGCTCTTGTGTTGGTTCGCCTTACTCTGTGTTGCCTGTCTCGACTTCATACAGAATGTCCCACCAAGGCCTTATGATGTTCTGGTTGCTTCCTGTTTGCCTCTGTGGACTCTTGCTGATGGCAGAGCCTCATGGTTTCTTTTGAATTGAACTACTACTGATGATTCATGTTTGGTGTTTGTTAAGTGGACCGGACTGCTGACAACGAAGATTGCTATAGCCCCAAAGAACTATTTGTAAACAGGTCCACACCCCCCATTTTCTATTAACCTTTCTTCTCCCTACCTCTATCAGGTGGTAGGCTGGAAGGGAGGTTGAGGTGTTAACAAACCCTTATTAAAGTAGGTTTTGAAACATCTAAGCCTACAGACCAGCATCACTGAGGTGAAGTCTTCTGGGTGCTGTTTTTTTTGTTTGTTTGTTTGTTTTTTTCGAGACAGGGTTTCTCTGTATAGTCCTGGCTGTTCTAGAACTCACTCTGTAGACCAGGCTGGCATCGAACTCAGACATCCGCCTGCCTCTGCCTCCCAAGTGCTGGGATTAAAGGCGTGTGCCAACCCCCCACCTCCCCCCCCCCCCGCCCCGGCCTGGGTGCGGTTTTTGAGATCACAAGGAAACTGTTCCAGAGATAGCTAAAGTTGTACCTTGTGCTGCAGCTGGACTTGGTAATGTATAAGAATCACCTAGGTGCTACTGGTTTTGAAGGTGTGAAGGGGTCAGGGAGAACAGCTGAGGCTTGAGACTGTGAGCAGCTAGAGAAGGCCATTGGTGAAGGTGCAGCCTCAGTTGTAGTCGATGACCCAGGACTAAAGAGGTTATGCAAAGAATCTGAGGCTGGGCACCATGAAGAGAGCCTATGAGAGGCTATTAATGAAGCCTAGTTGCAGTAGAAGATAACAGTGTATTGGAGATGTCAGTACCACGGGATGACTACCAAGAACCACAGCAGCAGTGGAGAGGAGTCAACCAGAGCCTACAGTGCTGCAGAGGGCAGAGCTGGAGAGGTGACCCAAGCCCTTTGGAGGGACCTAGAATATCATGTGTGGATCCCAGACATTGGAACAAGAAGCTGTAAAGTTGACGTTGCCTTGGAGATTGTGGGCCTGTGTGCATGGGATAGGGGGTGGGGGAAGGGGTAGTGAGGGATTGGGGGAGTGGAGGGGGTGGGGAGGTTGTTGGGGGGTTGCAAATCGCTACCCTCACTGCAGCTGGTTCCACCTCATCTCCACCGTGTTACCATCTTGGTTACCTGAGTTGCCCTGTGCTAAGTCGGGTCTGGTGGGCAGACGAAAGGCCACGTAGCCAGGGAGGAGTGCAGTGGAGCTGCTGCTGGTGTTTAGGGACAGCAGATCTCTTCCCAAGTGCTACAGCTCTTATGACAGAAGCTCTCGGACAACCGAGTAATTCTCTCACACCTTTAATAATCATCTGTAGGATTCAGGATAGGATTTATATGCAGTTTTGGGGTGATTCAGGGTTTGACAGCACGTACTTCCCATTGGCTTGGACTGAGAGCTTGGGGAATATTTATGTGTGGGAAGGATTGCTTCTGCTCCTGTGTGATTGATAGCCACACACCTCTCGTGTGGGGGGGCTGTGGGGGCTGGAACTGCTGCAGGGACAGGGGCCCAGGGGGCGTGGCCAAACTTCTTCAGTTCCATGTAGGTGGAAGCCACCAACCATGTCGCTAGGGTTCAAAGTCAGTGCTCCATCTGTGACCAGGGTACCTGTGCACAGCTCACTTCCAGACAGGAGACCCCAAGATGTTAGAGATGCCAGAGCAAAGGGCTATCTGCTAAGGAAATCTTCTAACAGGGAGTGGAACCATCCAAAGGGAAAGAATTGTGTTATTGTCAACAAAGCAGAAAGGAGTTGGAGATCTGAAGAGTGCTTTGACATCAGACATGGAGATGCAGAGTTGGCAGTTTGCCCAGCTGGTTTTTTGTCTTGGTTTGGTCCAGTATTTCTTCAGTATGACATTTTGGAATGGTAATATATATCCTGTGATACTGCCTTTGGATTTTATAGGGGATTACAGTTAAGAGACTGTGTGAATCTCAGAAGGCACTTTGAACTTTGGCATTTTAAACATTGTTGAGACTGTGATAGACTATGCGGACCTTTTTGAAGTTGTTCTAAATGTATTTTGCATTATGCTGTGACTAGGTATATTCCCCCATAGACTCATATTTGAACAAGCCTATGCAGGCCAGGGAGTGTTACGTGGTGCTTTGAATATACTTGGCCCACCAAAGTGGCACTATTAGTAAGTATGGCCTTGTTGGAATAGGTTTGCTCTGTTGGGGGGAAGGGAGTCACTGTGGGGGTGGGCTATGAGGTCCTGTGCTCAAGCTCTGACCAGTGTGGAGGAGGCCCTCTTCCTGTTTACCTGTGGAAGAGAGTCCCCTTCTGACTCTTCAGATCAAGATGTAGAACTCTTGGCTCTTTTGGTACCACGTCTGCCTGCTTTACTCTGTGATGATAATGGACTGAAACTCTGAACCTGCAAGCCAGTCCCGATTAAATGTTTGCCTTTATAAGAGTACCTTGGTCATGGTGTCTGTTCACAGTAGTGGAAACCATAAGTAAGATAAACTGTATTAAAGGGTCCCAGCATTAGGAAGGTCGAGAACCACTGCTCTAGACTGTCTGTGAGGCTGTGCAGTTAGGACAGTGTTGCATAGAGCTGGTCGTGGGGAGCAGCTCAGGTGAGGGTCTCATGACCCACCCTGCCTTTCTGAAAGGGATTTAAACAGTTAGCAAGTCCATCTGGTGTGACCTTTTGTAGGTGGCCTAGCTAAACTCCCCTCCAAGATGTCAGTGGTTTGGCTTGGAGAAGAGGCCAGTACAACAGCTTGCCATAGAATGGCCCTGAGTGTGAGGCTCTGGTTTCCCCTCAAAGCACAATAAACAAACAAACAAACAAACAAATGTGTAAGAATAGAGCATATGGGTGGAGAGGTAGCTCGGTTGGTCGGATTGTGCCTGTCATGTAGGAGGTCTAAACACAGTGTGACAGTACACACTCGTAATCCCAGCACGTGGGAGGTAGAAGCAAAAGGATCAGAAGTTCTAGGTTTTCCTCAGCTACATACAGAGTTTGTGGTTAGCTTGGACTGTATAAGACCCTGTCGTAATTATTTATTAAGAACAAACTTAATAAATTGAAAAGCACATTTTTTGAATGGAATATGAGTTATTTGTTGAATATGTGTTCAGTAGATACTTTCCTTTTTAAAAGTTTTAAAATTTATACTTCTGCATGTGTGTTTTGTGTGTGCACCGTGTGTATGTGGAGTGTGTGGTGGCCATAAGAGGGTGTTGCTGAAGTTGTGGGTATTTGTGAGACATCTGACGTGTGTGCTGGAACCCAACTGAACTAAGGGACTCTGCAAGAACAGCAAGGGTGCTTACCTACGAACCATCGCTCCATCCCACAAAAATTGTTAATTTTTTTTTTTTTTTTGAGACAGGGTTTCTCTGTGTAGCCCTGGCTGTCCTGGAACTCAGGTTGTAGACCAGGCTGGCCTCGAACTCAGAAATCCGCCTGCCTCTGCCTCCCAAGTGCTGGGATTAAAGGCGTGCGCCACCACCGCCCGGCTAAAAATTGTTAATTTTAATATGCAGTTATTTATCATTTTTTCCTTCATGTGTTTATATATATGTATACATATATATATACATATATACATACACACACAGACACAGACACACACACACACACACACACACACATATATATGTGAAATCTGTGGCCTTGAGGTCTTATTTCACTCTTATGTTTATATTCTCTCAACTATTAGACAATGATATTTGATAATTTCAAAATTCTGTTTTACAACTTACCTTCCCTTTGAACTCTTCCTAGGGTTGGTGCTAAGGACATTGCCGGTATACATTTACCAACAAATGTGAAATTTCAGAGCCCAGCCTATTCTTCTGTAGACACCGAAGAAACAGTTGAACCATACACAACTGAAAAAATGAGTGGAATCCCTGGAGTATACCTGCCTTTGACAGAGAGCTTTCAGATTATGAAAGTTGATTTCAATAATCTTCAGGTAAAAAGAACATGTTTGATTCTTACCTTTGTTCTTGTTTTGTTTGTTTGTTTTTTCCAGTCATGGTTTCTCTGTGTAGCCCCAGCTGTTCTGGAACTCACTCTTTAGTCCAGGCTGGCCTCCAACTCTGTCATCCTCCTGCCTCTGCCTCCAGAGCACTGTGATCAGAGGTAGGCACCACCACCACTGCTGCCTGGCTATGCCTTACTTTTTGAATGTACGTGAGGTTTTACAGTCTTATGATGAAATGATCAGCAGCAGATTAAAATTCCCCCTCGAAAGTATTCTTTTTCAGTGTAATGGGAATGCTGCTGAGGGTTGTTAGGAGTGCGTGCTGTACTTTGTAAGAGCATGCACTATGACAGTAGAAATAAGATAAGGTGTGAGCTCCTCAGGTGAAAGACTAGAAGATTTTTGCCACGTTCTTATGTATTTAAACACCCGGATGAACACACTCCAGCCTAGATCTTTATATTTATCTTTAATATCCTATCTTCTCAAGTTAATCTTTCTCCTTGAAATGAACAATAATCCAAACCTAATAATCTGAATTTTTAAAAAAAGGTGTTAGGGTAGTGATTTTTCAGTCCTTGGGTCGAGACCCCTTGGTTGTCAAATTACCCTTTCAGAGGTCACCTAAGATCATCAGAAAACACAGATCTTTGTATTATGATTCATAACAGTAGCAAAATTACAGTTAACGAGGTAGCAGTGAAGATGATTTTATGGTTGGGGATCACCACGTATGAGAGGGTCTCATCATTGGTAAGGCTGAGAACCACTGTGTTAGGGTAATAGTGTTCCATTTCACCAAGGGCTGAAGGACTCCCGACACAGAGAGCACTTAGGTCTTCTGTTTTGGGGATGCCAGGGATTGGACCCAGAACCTGGCACTTGCTAGTCAAGCTTCTATACCGTGTGTGTGTGTGTGTGTGTGTGTGTGTGTCTGTTGGTGGAAGATAAGGATAAGGATAAGATAAGATAAGGAACCCAAAGAGCCCAAGAACTGTTAGCTAAAAATCTTGTTTCTAATGTCTTGAAGCAAGAATAATATTCATGTACACATGTTTCCCGTGCTCCTTTTGTGTAGACTGTGAAAGAAGGGTATTCTAGCATGAGATTTTAAAATGCAGTTGCTTCCCTTTAGCGTGCTCTCTCTTGGGCGTGGTCTGCAGTGGTCTTCAGGTCGCTTTTGTAGTTGCTGTACAGCCTTGTGTTTTAAGGTCATTCCTGACAGGACCTGACGTTCCAGGAAGTAATGGGATACAGCTGTTATGTACCTTACAGCTGCTCTTTTTTCTTTTTCTTTTTTTTTTTAGATTTTATGTATATGAGTACACCTTAGCTGTCTTCAGACACTCCAGAAGAGGGCTCCGGATCCCATTACAGATGGTTGTGAACCACCGTGTGGTTCCTGAGAACTAAACTCAAGACCTCTGGCAGAGCAGTCAATGCTCTTAACCACTGAGCCATCTCTCCAGCCCACAGCTCTTCTTTTATTGTAACAGTTCTTAGTTGAATTTTTCCTTACACTGCACACCCTCTGTAAAAGGTTTTGGTTTTAGAATTCCTGGCTGAATCACACTTCCAAGGAGAACAGTGTCCTTTCCCTGTGCCGCTTGTTGAAAGGCCTCATTCTGGCTGGCTTTTCTGTGTGTTTGTGTGTGTGTGTGTGTGTGTGGTGTGTGTGTGTGTGTGTGTGTGTGTGTGTGCATACTTTTGTCATTCAGTTCTGTCACTGGTGAGTTGACTTTATCTGCATTGTGTGTATGTCTGCCGCATGGTTAATAGACGCACGATATTCTGCAATCGATTCCCAGACTGCAGGGCAGGTTTGAGCACTGTGAAGTTGGCTTGCGATGTGACATTGAGGGAAACGCAGTCAGTTTATAAGGCCTCTTATTCTCTTATTATTCAAAATATTTTGGCTCCTTTGTACTTTCCTGACTTCTGTTATCTGATCCTTTTTTACGTTTCTTTTCAGGAATTCAAAAGTCTTGCAACTAAGAATCCATACTCTCTATTACTCCCTGCTATTAAAGAAGGGGTGCTGGACACTATTATGGTTTGGTTTGTTCTACAGCTTGATGATGAACAGTTTATCCACAAGTCCTAGGGAGGAAACCTGCTGGGAACAGGCTGTGTATCCAGTACACGCCCTTGAAGGTAAGTATTGTGTCATTAAAAAAAAATTAGTGGCTGGAGAGATGTGTTTAAAAGACCACTGGGTGCTGTTCTAGAGGACTTGTGGTACCTACAGGGTAGCTCAGAACTGTCTGTACCCATGCTCCCATGGCATCCAATGGCTTTTTCTAATATGCAGACAAAATATCCGTTTACAGTTCTAAAATGCATAAATAAATCTTTTAAAAAATTCTTTCAAGGGGCTGGAGAGATAGATGGCTCAGTGGTTAAGAGCACTAACTGCTTTTCCAGAGGCCCTGAGTTCAAGTCCGAGCAACCACATAGTGGCTCACAACCATCTGTAATGGGATCTGATGCCCTCTTCTGGTGTGTCTGAAGAGAGCAATGGTGTACTCATACACATCAAATAAATAAATCTTTTTTTTTTTAATTCTCTTAAATCAAACCTTTCCCAACCAAACCAATGAAACAGACAAAATTTGTTGCTTTAATCGAGTTACTGTCGGGCTGGAGAGATGGCTCAGCGGTTCAGAGCAATGACTGATTTTCCAGAGCTCCTGAGTTTAATTCCCAGCAACCAGATAGTGGCTCACAACCATCTGTAATGGGATCTGATGCTCTCTCTTGTGGTCTGTCTGAAGAGAGCAACAGTGTACTCACATACAGTCAATCAATCAATCAGTCAATCAATCAGTCAATCAATTAAAAAAAAAAGAAAAAAGAAAATCAAGTAACTGTCAATGACATGCCTTTAATCCCAGCATCAGGAGTCAGAGGCAGGCATACCTATGTGAGTTTGAAACCAGCTTGATCTATAGAGTTATCCAGGGCTACACAAAGAACCTGTCTCCAGAAAAAAAGAAAGGAAGGAAAGAAGGAAGGGAGAAAGGGAAAGGAAAGGAAAAAGGAAAGGAAAAGGGAAAGGAAAGGGAAAAAGGAAAGGAAAGGAAAAAGGAAAGGAAAGGAAAGGAAAGGAAAGGAAAGGAAAAAGGAAAGGAAAAAGGAAAGGAAAGGAAAAAGGAAAGGAAAGGAAAAAGGAAAGGAAAGGAAAGGAAAAAGGAAAGGAAAGGAAAAAGGAAAGGAAAGGAAAAAGGAAAGGAAAGGAAAAAGGAAAAAGGAAAGGAAAAAGGAAAGGAAAGGAAAAAGGAAAGGAAAAAGGAAAGGAAAGGAAAAAGGAAAGGAAAGGAAAAAGGAAAGGAAAGAAAAAAGGAAAGGAAAAAGGAAAGGAAAGGAAAAAAGAAAGGAAAAAGGAAAGGAAAGGAAAAAGGAAAGGAAAGGAAAGGAAAGGAAGCCAGTAAGCAGCCCCCCTCCATGGCCTCTGCTTCATCTCCTGCTTCCAGGTTCCTGCCCTGACTTCTTTTAATGATGAGCCAAAGAAACCCTTTCCTCCCCAGTGTGCTTTTGATCACAGTGTTTATTACAGTAATAGAAATCCTAATTAAGACAGTCAGGATGTATCTATATTTATGTGTATGTGCATATGTATATGTATATATTTTTCTCCTTTCCTTTCTTACAAATGAAGACTACTGCATTCAGCCTGGCGACCGAGTGACAATGGAGGCATCTTGTCACGATTGTTACCTAAGAATCCAGGGGATCAATATCTTGCATTTGGAACATGAAATGGAAGGTATAAAAAGTTTTACCAAGAGTGAAGACTTGCTCTCTCTAGGAAATGAGGCTGAACTCTGTAGTGCTTTGTCTAACCTTCAGACCAGTAGACCAGACGCTCTGGAGCAGACCTGTGTGTTAGAGCCCACAGAGATTGCTCTGCTTAATAACATTCCATATCATGAAGGCTTTAAGACGGCGATGAGGAAAGCCTTGTCTTCTCTGACCCCAGAGCCGCGGTGTCAGCCCACCGACACTCACTGTCAGGACATGGAGACGAACTCTGGGAGTGGACAGAGCTATGCTGCACCCAGTCCCTCTGACCCTCTCTATGTGCTGGATGTGTCTGAAGGCTTCTCTCTTTTGCCTATACTTACTGGAACACTTGGTCAGGTTAAGCCCTACAGTTCAGTGGAGAAAGACCAGCATTGTATTGCTTTGGACCTCATATCTGAAGCCAATCACTTCCCTAAGGAAACACTTGAGTTTTGGCTGCGACATATAGAGGATGAAGCTGCTGTGTTGCAGAGGCCCAAATCAGACAAACTGTGGAGCATAATTATATTAGATGTCATCGAGCCATCTGGGCTTATCCAGCAGGAGATAATGGAAAAGGCCGCAATATCCAGGTAAACAAAAAACAGAAGTGTGGGGGGAGTTTGGGTTCAAGTTTCTCTTAGGTTTGTTGTTGTTTCTTTGTTTTTGTTTTCAAATTCTGTGAGCCAAAGGGGTAAGGCGAATGTTTTACTGTCTAACCATACCTTGACGTCAGGGTTTGTTCTGCAAGGGAGGCCCTCTAGGCAGGTTTGGGGTAGAGGCTGGAGGTTGCCTGTGATTGACAGTTTCTGACCTTTCCTGAAACTGAGTCAATCACCAATAAATAAATGAGTCTTCACAAAAGCTCTGAATGGAAAGTTCACATGCTTTCCAGAGTGGGTGAACACATCAACACAGGGAAGGGAGAGTAATGTGCCTCAAGACTGTTCTCCGAGGGCCCCTTTCCATTAAAGAGCTGTTTCTTCCTCTAACCCACCTTTGCTGCAGTACTGGGGTGATAGCTATACAGGGGCTTACAGCTGGTTAGTTCTCCAGACACCAGCTGCTGTTCTTTAATTCAAGTCAGTTCTGGTCCTGCTAACTGGAGGTAGAGGTAGAACCTGTAGGAGAGCCACCACTTCAAACCCAGATGCATATACAGTTGTCATCTATACTTCTACCTGCCAGATAGAGACTGAAGGGTCCCTCAGTGGATAAAGCCCTCTTCAGATTGGGGTGAATGTCTTATAGCAGCTGGCAGGATATAGGAACATGTTTGTTATAGAGGATACAGATGGGGAGCCTGGAATGCTGCATAGGGCAACACCCATGGAAGGGTGCAGCGTGTCCACGGTCTTTCCAGACATACTGTCCAGGGGCCTGCACACGCTGAGTGACAGAAGCTCTCAGCTCCATCCTTGGGGATTTCCATGGGCTGTGTTCGTTATGTGTGGCAGCACTGGGTATTCGTGATAACTCAGGCTGGCTTTGAGGCGAGGCAGGGGAATACGACAGAAAGGCCCTTATTCTTTCTGGAGAACAAACCGGAGAGTCTGGGAGTCCCTAGATCCTGAGATGGTCTCGGTATACAGAAGGTACCCTTAACGTTCTTTTGATTATGAGAAGACTCCTATGTTAAGGAGCTTTGTGCTAAAAACAACAGAACAACAGCAAACCAAGATCAAACATAGGGCAAATGATTGCCCTAGGCATATCTTGTTTGGCTTTTTCTCCATGAGTTTGTTTATCTTTAAATTCTTTTTTAAAGATTTATTTATTTTAAGTATGCTTTGCCTGCATGTATGTATTTGCATCAGATACTTCCTTCAAAAAGGGAGTAGTTTGAATGCCACATGTGTATTAGTGGTTGCAGTACACCGGACACTACGGGTTTAGGATTGGTGTCTGAAGAGGGCCAGGCACATGGGACTGAGCCCTTTAACCGGTGTGATACAGGTAGGTAGTGTGAGAATTGACTGGAGAGAAAGCACTTGTTTGGGTAGAAGGCAGCCAGTTTATGGGGTGGGGATGTGGTTCAGTGTTGGCGAGCTTGCCCTGGTATCCCTCGTCCTACAAGGAGAAACCTAGCATGACGTCAGTGCCTGGTAAGTGACCCATTTATTAATGGTGAAATAACAAGTTAAGGTGCACTCCTACCATTCTTGGAACTTTTCTTGAGCTTCACATTTTGGAAAGTGAAGGTAAATTGGCAGAAAATTAACAAGTAAATAGGCTAATTTCATAATAGCTCACTAGCTAGTAGTAATGGTTTTGTTGAAAGTTGTCCCACCCTATGAAGCGATAAGTAATTTCACTAATTGAGATTGGCTACTGACTTTCCCTTGAACTCAGATTGTTAGGACCAGCACAGGATGAGCAAGCCACAGCCACCTCTTAGATGAACGAGGATCAGCCTGGTGGGCATAAGCCATGGATGTGAATCAGGCTAGGTCCTCTTACTCACTTGTAAGCACAAGGCCATGCAAGCCTAGAGTGAGTGCTGTGGACCTGGACAGCCCAGGACTGGATGCCGCCCCGACTCAGTTCTGCCGTCCCTTGTTCTTGCTGTTCTGTTCTATGAGTGGTGAGTGTCTTCCTTGTTTCCCCTCACTAAACACACAGCTTGCTGATTTGGGAGCCTAGGTTTGCCTTGAGGATCCCCCCTCACCTTTACCCCCCAGTAAGAATCCGGATTACAGGCAGGCTGCTCTTTTACCTTGGTGATGTGGATCTAAGCTCTGGTCTTCCCATTTGGACTGCTAGTGCCTTATCCACTGAAGTGTTTCCCCAGCCTCTAAGGCTTAATGATATATTTAGGGAAGTCATGTAGCAAAAATGTAAACATCTATGCATATTATTTTTAGATATGTACAAACTGGTAGATGGCTAGTCTGTGTAACTTACGTTTAAAGTTTAGTGTGAAAGATATTCAAGGTGACACAGTATCCACTTCTCTGTAGTCCCTGTTCTGGAAATTCCAGTAGGAGATACCCAAAATTCTCAGTTCAAGTAAGACCTACTGTCTGATAAGGGATAGTTTCACTTGGTCTTACAGACCTTACTCTGTCTTCTATTTCTGCTTCCTTTTATGGCTCAGTATGAAAAAACAGTATTCCATGGTAGTTTTAGTGCCCGTCCCTCATATGGGAACCAATTCTGCCTTGGGGTGGCCTCCAATGTAGTCCTTGCTACAGAAGCACCTGGTTCCCACATGTAGAGAGTGCCGGCTTCCCACCAGACACTTGTCTTCTGCTCATAATTCTCTGTCCAGGGACAGCCGACTTGAAGTGCTTTTTATAGCCATAGCTGTACTGTTAATATTTTCCTGTGGCACCAAAGGGAGCGAGAGGGGAAGGGAAGTGTGGTTGCAGTAAGTGCACTTGTGAGAGAGAGGCTTCTGTCTTGCTTTCCTTCCTAGACTATTTGTTTACATATATTTGCATTTGCAGGGTTTAATCCTTTATAGAAAGTGAATCATTTCAGAAGTTCAGAAAAGTTACAGAATAGTTCAGGGAACTTAATACACACTTTATACCCTCGTGCACTTAGCCCTTCCTAGTGATGATGCTATGAGACCTTTTTCCCAGTTAGACTTTGACCTTGCATGAAATGCTTGGGACCAGCAGTGTTGCAGCTGATTACATACACATAGTGATAGCTTGTGGAAGAATCTTATGTGTATACATATTATTCATTCGTATTTCATATATACCTTATTGTTGCAGGAAATATTTAAAAAGGAACTGGCACATGCCCACGCTTGTGCCTGCAGCTCTCTGCCCTGACACCTCTCTGCCCTGGTGGTGTGGCTGGCCATGCACTGGCAGGCAATGGCTGACCTGTTTTTATCTCGTGGAGACTAACTCAGAACTCCACAATGTCTCTACCCAGCTTGCTAGGTTCCCATGGGTGCTTCAAATCCCCTGCAGCCTTTCTGGAGCACAGTTGGAGAACCCACACTTTGCTGTACCTTTCTCTCTGGAGCCTAGTCAAATCTCCACAAGAAAAACACCACACAAACTTAACTCAGAAATAGTGGTGACTCAATCTCTGGGTGCAACAACTAAAACCTTATCTTGTAAGCCCTATTAAATCTGGTTCCTCTGCGTGGCGAAGCCTGATGGATCTGCCATGATAAAGGGAAACTCTAGCAGTTATCTCTTGCTCTCAGGCTATCCCAGTTCCAAAAAGACCTCACTTTCTCCTGCCTCTTCTCTTCCTCCATCCAACCTGGAAGTCCCTCCTGCTCGTCCAATCATTGGCTCCTTTATTCATTAGGGATTGGTTCATAAGAACAGCACCAGGCCCATCCACAACACCTTACATATGTCATAAAGCAGCCTTGCAGTATTTTCAGTGTACTTGTTTTTATGGAAACCTATTCATGAAGTCATATATAGAATATCCCACATACTTTATTGTATGAGTGTTCAAAAAGTGCTGGATTTTGGAGCATTTTGATTTCCATGGAAGGATGATTCACCATTAATGATTGTGGCCTGTTAATTAAGAATTTACCTTAGTCTGTCTCCTGAGTTAACCATCCAAAAATGACTTCTTGGGCAATTATTTCTAGTGTTTTAAATTCTGAGCTACTAGTCAAAAGCGACAAGGTCCACCAGACTACGTACCATCTATACTTCATTAATTCACGATGCTTGCTTATATCTAAGGCTTTTACAAATATTTACCCCTTTTCAGATGTTTATTGCAGTCTGGAGGCAGGATTTCCCCCCAGTATGTGCTGATGTTTGGGATGCTTGTGGAGTCCCAGATGCTGGTAAAAGAGAGTGCAGTTCAAGGGACAGAACACACTCTTGGGCTAAACATTGCACCTTTTATTAACCAGTTTCAGGTAAGTGTCTGGAGAACTGTTCAGACAGGATGTCAATGGCTCCCAGTGTCCTTGTATCTCCTTTTGAGTTTTTACCTGGTTAGCAGGTTTATTTGGATAAAAAGGGCTCTCAGTTTCCTGGGGTAAAGGAACATGTCAGGGATGAAAATCAACCTGAGAGAATAACCAGGAACTTTTGTCATGAATTCTGACTAAAGTCAGTAGACTGCTCTAAATCACTGTTAGAGAATAAGAGAACAAGAGGTTTTAGGCATGCAATAAACAGTTGTGCTTTTGTAACAAAGAAGCATCCAGAAAACTGTATCTGAAGCTTAAATTTCTGCATTGAAACTTCAGATTGGCTACTGATTGGCATGGGCAGCTGGAGTCAAGGGCTGGGCCATCTGTCTGCATAGCAGGGGTAGTGGGGCTCAAGAAGGAAGGTTAGAGTCGGTTTGAGAAACAAGGAGTCGAGCCTCCACCATCTTGGCTCCTGGATGGACCAGACAAGCAACACCAGGTTCAGAGAGATATCCCAAGTGTAACATTGGTCGGGACACAGCCCGCCTGGCTTCTGCCTGTGCCCAAGGCCTGGGCAGCTCTGCAGGTCGTCTGTGTGCTCTGTCCGTGACTCTTTGCCCTGCAATGTGACTGGCACTTGGAAGGGGTCCCTGCAGCCTCCGCCATCTTCGCTCCTGGACGGAATGGACAAGCAACACCAGGTACACAGAGACAACCCAAGTATAACATTGCTTGGGGCAAGGCACACCAGGCTCCAATGGCACCCAGGAGTAGGGCAGCCCATCAGCAATCTGTGCCAGAGGAAACCCAGTCATCCAGAGGTGCAGAAATAGCCTTACAGGCTCACAGGAGGTTCAAGCACCAGCCAATGACAACAAGATCAACTAATGCCAGAGATAACCAGATGGCAAAAGGAAACATAGGAACGTTACTAACAGAAATCAAGGCAATATGGCAGCATCCAAACCCAGTTCTCTGACAATAGCAAGTCGCGGATACCCCAGCACACCAGAAAAACAAGATCTGGATTTAAAATCACATATCATGATGCTATTAGGATTACAAGAAGGACATAAATAAATCTCTTAAAGAAATACAGGAGAGGCTGGGCAGTGGTGGTGCCTGCCTGTAATCCCAGCACTCTGGGAGGCAGAGGCAGGTGGATTTCTGAGTTCGAGGCCAGCCTGGTCTACAGAGTGAGTTCCAGGAGAGCCTGAGCTATACAGAGAAACCCTGTCCCGAAAAAACCAAATCAAAAAAAAAAAGAAAGAAAAGAAAAGAAAAGAAAGAAAGATAGAAATACAGGAGAACATGAATCAAAAGGTAGAAGCCCTTACAAAGGAAACACAAAAATCATTTAAAGAAATTCACGAGAATATGGGTCAACAGATAGAAGCCAATAAAGTGGAAATGCAAAAATCATTTTAAAAAATACAGGAGAACTTGTGTCAAAAGGCAGAAACCATGAAACAGGAAACAAAAATCTCTTAAATAAGTATAGGAAAACATAAACAAGTGAAGGAACTGAGCAAAACTATTCAGGATCTAAAAACAGAAGTAGAAACAACTAAGAAATCACACAGGGAGACAACTTTGGAGATAGAAAACCTTGGGAAGAAATCAGGGGTCATAGATGCAAATACCAACAACAGAATACAAGAGATAGAAGAAAGAATCTCAAATGCCGAAGATACCATAGAAAGCATTGACTCAGCAGTCAAAGAAAATGCAAAATACAAAATGCTTGTAACCCAAAACATCCAGGAAATCCAGGACACAATGAGAAGACCAAGCCTAAGAATTATAGGTATAGATGAGAGTGAAGATTTACAAGTTAAAAGGCCAGCAAGTATCTTCAACAAAATTCCCTAACCTAACAAGAGAAATGCCCATGAACATGCAAGAAGCCCTCAGAACTCCAAACAGACTGGACCAGAACAGAAATACCTCCTGTCACATAATAATCAAAACCCCAAATGTATTTAAAAAAAAAAAAAAAGAATATTAAAGGCAGTAAGTGGAAAAGGCTAAGTAACATATAAAGGAAGACCTATCAGAATTGCATCAGACTTCTCACCAGAGATCTTGAAAGCTAGAAGATCCTGGGCAGATCTCATGCAGACTCCAAGAGAACACAAATGCCAGTGAAGACTACTATACCCAGCAAAACTCTCAATCACCATAGATGGAGAAACCATGATATTCCATGAGAAAACCAAATTTACACAATATCTTTCCATAAACCCAGCCCTACAAAGGATAATAGGTAGAAAACGCCAATAGAAGGAGGGAAACTACACCCTGGAAAAAGCAAGATAGTAACCTTCATTCAAACCCAAAAGAAGATAATCACTCAAACATAAAAATAACATCAAAAATAACAGGAAATAATAATCACTATTACTTAAGATGTCTTAACATCAGTGGACTCAATTCCCCAATAAAAATACATAGACTAAAAGACTGGATACTTAAATAGGGCGCTACATTTTGCTGCATACAGGAAACACGCCTCAGTGTCAAAGACAAACACTACCTCAGAGTAAAAGGCTGGAAAACAATTTTATAAGCAAATGGTCTCAGGAAACAAGCCGGAGTAACCATTCTAATATCAGATAAAATTGACTTTCAACCTAAAATCATCAAAAGAAGCACAGAAGGACACTTCTTACTGGTCAAAAGAAAATCCAACAAGAAAAACTCAATTCTGAACAGGCACCCTTATTTGTAAAAGAAACTTTACTAAAGCTCAAAGTACACATTGCACCTAACACAATAATTGTTGGTGACTTTAACATTCCACTCTCATCAAAAGACAAATCAGGAAAACAGAAACTAAACAGAGACATAGTGAAACTAATTGAAGTTTTGGAACAATTGGAATTAACATATATACATACACACACACACACACACACACACACACACACACACAGAGAGAGAGAGAGAGAGAGAGAGAGAGAGAGAGAGAGAGAAACATTTCATCCTAAAGCAAAAGAATATACCTTTTTATCAGCACCCCATGGTACCTTCTCCAAAATTGACCATATAATTGGTCACAAGACAGACCTCAACACTATCAGAAGATGGAACTAATCCCATGCTTCCTATCACATCACTATGGAGTAAGAGTGGTCTTCAATAGCAACAAAAACAACAGAAAGCCCACATACACATGGAAGCTGAACAATACTCAATGATACCTTGTTCAAGGAAGAAAGAAAGAAAGAAATTAAAGACTTTTTAGAATCTTATGAAAATGAAGGCACAACACAACCAAATCTATGAGACACAATGAAGGCAGTGCTAAGAGGAAAACTAATAGCCCTGAGTGCCTCCAAAAAGAAACTGGAGAGAGCCGGGTGTGGTGGCGCACGCCTGTAATCCTAGCACTTGGGAGGCAGAGGCAGGCGGATTTCTGAGTTCGAGGCCAGCCTGGTCTACAGAGTGAGTTCCAGGACAGCCAGGGCTACACAGAGAATCCCTGTCTCAAAAAAAAAAAAAAAAAAACTGGAGAGAGCATACACTAGCAGCTTAATGGCACACCTGAAAGCCCTGGAACAAAAAGAAGCTAATGCACCCAAGAGGAGTAGAAGACAGGAAATCATCAAACTCAGGGCTGAAATCAATCAAGTAGAACCAAAGGGAACCATACAACAAATCGACAAAACCAGGAACTGGTTCTTTGAAAACATCAACAAGATAGATAAACCCTTAGCAAGACTAATCAGAGAGCACAGAGACAGTATCAAAATTAACAAAATTAGAAATGAAAAGGGAGATATAACAACAAACTGAGGAAATTCAGAAAATCATCAGATCCTACTATAAAAACCTATACTCCAAACAACTGGAAAATCTGCATGAAATGGACAATTGCCTAGACAGATACCAAATACCAAAATTAAATCAGGATCAAATAGATCATCTAAACATTCCCGTAAGCCCTAAAGAAATAGAGTGGTCATTGAAAGTCTTTCAACTTAAAAGAAAAAACAGCACAGGACCAGATGGTTTTAGTTCAGAGTTCTATCACACCTTCAAAGAAGACCTAACACCAATATGCTCTTCAAACTATTCCATAAAATAGAAACAGATACAACACTTCCCAACACAGTCTATGAAGCAACAATTATGCTGATACCAAAACCACGCAAAGATCCAACAAAGAGAACTTCAGATCAATTTCCCTAATGAATATTGATGCAAAAATACTCAATAAAATTCTCGCCAAGCGAATCTAAGAACACATCAAAACAATTATTCACCATGATCAAGTAGGCTTCTTCCCCGGGATGCAGGGATGGTTCAATATACGGAAAACCATCAATGCAATCCACTACATAAACAAACTCCAAAAAACCACATGGTCATTTTATTAGATGCTGAAAAAGCATTTGACAGAATTGAGCATCCTTTCATGCTAAAAGTCTTGGAAAGAACAGGAATTCAAGGCCCATACCTAAACATAGTAAAAGCAATATACAACAAATTGGTAGCCAATATCAAACCAAAATGGAGCGAAACTTGAAGCAATCCCACTAAAATTAGGGACTAGACAAGTCTTCCCCCTCTCAATATATCTTTTCTATATAGCGCTTGAAGTTCTAGCTAGAGCAATTAGACAAAATAAGGAGGTCAAAGGATACAAATTGGAAAGGAAGAAGTCAAACTATCACTATTCGCAGATGATATGATAGTATACTTAAGTGACCCCCAAAAAAACGCCACCAGAGAACTGCTACAACTGATAAATAACTTCAGCAAAGTGACTGGTTATAAAATCAACTCAAGCAAATCAGTAGCCTTCCTGTACTCAAAGGACAAGAGGGCTGAGAAAGAAGTTAGGGAAATAACACCCTTCACAAGAGCCACAAACAATATAAAGTATCTTGG
The DNA here is from genome assembly GCA_964023405.1 of Apodemus agrarius. Lineage (NCBI taxonomy): Eukaryota > Metazoa > Chordata > Mammalia > Rodentia > Muridae > Apodemus > Apodemus agrarius. Next base: position 57,833,993 of record OZ030024.1, on the reverse strand, counting down.
TGTGACTCTAACCAAACAAGTGAAAGATCTGCATGTTAAGAACTTCAGGTCTCTGAAGAAGGAAATTGAAGAAGACCTAAGAAGATGGAAAGTCCTTCCATGCTCGTGTATTGGCAGGATTAACATAGTAAAAATGGTCATGTTGCCAAAAGCAATTTACAGATTCAATACAATCCCAATCAAAATCCCAACTCAGTTCTTCATGGAGTTAAAAAGAGCAATTCTCAAATTCATCTGGAATAACAAAAATCCCATGATAGCTAAACCTATTCTCAACAGTAAAAGAACTTCTGGGTGAATCAGTATTCTGGACCTCAAGCAGTACTACAGAGCAATAGTGTTACAAATTGCATGGTATTGGTAAAGTGACAGGCAGGTAGATCAATGGAATAGAATTGAAGACCCAGAAATGAACCCACACACTTATGGTCACTTGATCTTCGACAAATGAGCTAAAACCATCCAGTAGAAAAAGATAGCCTTTCCAACAAATGGTGCTGGTTCAACTGGAGGTCAGCATGCAAAAGAATGCATATCGATCCATTCTTATCTCCTTTTACTAAGCTCATCTCCAAGTGGATCACAGACGTCCACATATAACCAGACACACTGAAACTAATAGAAAAGAAACTGGGGAAGACCCTTGAGGACATGGGCACAGGGGAAAAGTTCCTGAACAGAACACTAATAGCTCATGCTCTAAGATCAATAATTAACAAATGTGACAGCATAAAATTACAAAATTTCTGTAAGGCAAAGTACACTGTCAATAGGTCAAACAGCAACCAATAAATTGGGAAAAAATCTTCATGAGCCCTACATCTAAAAGAGGGCTAATATCTAATATATACAAAGAATTCAAGAAGTTAGACTCCAGAGAACCAAATAACCCTATTAAAAAATGGGGTACAGAGCTAAACAAAGAATTTTCACCTGAAGAATTTCAAATGGCTGAGAAGCACCTTAAGAAATGTTCAACATCATTAGTCATTAGGGAAATGCAAATCAAAACAACCCTGAGATTTCACTTCACACCAATCAGAATGGCTAAGATTAAAAACTCATGAGACAGCAGGTGTTGGCAAGGATGTGGAGAAAGAGGAACACTCCTCCAGTGCTGGTAGGAATGCAAAATGGTGATTTCCACCACTCTGGTAATCAGTCTGGCAGTTCCTCAGAAAACTGGGCACGACACTTCTGGAGGATCCTGTTATACCACTTCTGGGCATATATGCAGAGGATTCCCCAGCATGCAATAAGGACACATGCACCACTATGTTCATAGCAGCCTCATTTATAATAGCCAGAAGCTGGAAAGAACCCAGATGCCCCTCAGTGGAGGAATGGATACAGAAAATGTGGTATATTTACACTATGGAATACTACTCAGCAATTAAAAACAATGAATTCATGAAATTCTTAGGCAAATGGTTGGAACTGGAAAATATCATCCTAAGTGAGATAACTCAATCACAAAAGAACACACATGGAATGCAGTCACTGATAAGTGGATATTAGCCCAGAAGCTCTGAATACCCAAGGCACAATTAATATATCAAATGATTCCCAAGAAGAAGGAAAGAGAGGGCCCTAGTCCTGGAAAGGCTTGATTTATGTAGGGGATTACCAGGACAGAGAAGTGGAAGAGGGTTGATTGGGGAATGGGTACAGGGAAGAGGGTTTATGCGACTTATGTGGAGGGGGTACTGGGAAAGGGGAAATCATTTGGAATCTAAACAAAGAATATACAAAAAAGAAAAAAGAAGCAAGGAGTCGTCGGGATTTAGAAAGAGAATGACACCCGCACAGGTGCACAGGTTTGCACTTAAGATATGTCTAGATAGAGCGCTCAGGGAAGCCACATGGGGTTCAGGATGGGATGAAGTGGGATGTTGAGTACAGAGTTGGAGATGTGATGTCAAAAGGCTCTAAATAGTAAGCTCTTGAGGGTTCTGGGGGTCTACCTTGACAGACCCTACTTAAGGAATAGATTAATTTTTCTTTTTGTGGGGCAGCTGGGGTAAGGGATGTGGGTAATCAAGATTTTAGAGTTAGTTTAATATCTCTCTTGTGAAAATTTAATAAAGAGAATACACTTGGCACAAGACAGAGATGTTTAAGCTGTTTCTGTGCATGCTCCTAAACTGCTACCATCTTTCCGTTGTAATGTTCTGAAAGAATTATTTGCTTATTTTAGTGTGTGAGTGTTTGTTTGTATGCATGTGTATATTGTGTGTTCATTGCTCATGTAGTCTAGAAGCGGAGATAAGATCTGGAACTAGAATTACAGGTGGTTGTGAGCTACCGTGTGGGTGCTGGGTTGAACCTGGGCATCTGCCAGAGCAGTAGACACTCTTACCTGCTGAGCATCTCTCTAGTCCTTGTCTTTCTGTTTTATTGCCACTTGATCCCGACTTGAGCAGCTCTTAATTTTGTCAGCGTGTACAAGATACTGGTCCTCTTGCCTTTTCACAGTATCTTCCACTCATGACCAATCTTCTTTTTGTGGTCTGTATAGTTTTCATATAATGTAAGTATTGTGCTCCATTCCCAATATTCTTGATGAGCAAGCCTGGGTTAAGTCCCTCCCACTGTGTTTCTACAGAAGATACACAACACCCTACAGTTTGCCCGCATACCATGTTCACTTGACCACTTAGCTAAAGACAATCCTTAACCTTCTTTAGCAGTTTTATACTTTAGAGTCTGTTTACCCCATTGCCTTAGGTCTCTTCTCTTATGATGATTGATCAATGAAACAAACTCAGAGGCTGTTAAAAGCATATGACACACTAACAACTAGTCCACAGATGTCCATTGACCATCTAGTGCATGCTCTGTTCATTTTATTTATTTATCTTTTTTTTTTTTTTTTTTTTTGAGATAGGATCTGATGTAGCCCAGAGGGCCTCAGTGTGTAGCCAAGGATAACCTTGGGCTCCTGATCCTTTTGTTTCCATCCCCAAGGGCTAGAGTTGTAGACATATGGCACCATTCCCAAACTGCATGTATGTATTAGTTACTAGCTGCTACAGCAAAACACCTGACAAGGGCACCTCAAAGTAAAGGTTCGTTTTGGCTTACAGTTTGAGGAACACGGTCCAGGATGGTAGAAATTTCCATCTCAACCTTCTATTAAAAACAGGCAGAAGGAAGGGCAATTGAAGAAGACAGCCAGTATCTACCTCTAATCTCCACTTACACTTGTGTAACTTGTGTGCACCTGAGTGCAAGAGCATACACATACAGAGCTCCACAGAAGCTGTGGAGGCAAGCACAGGCAGTCAGACTCCAGTGCCTTTCCTAGTGCCGGCAAGGCTAGAAGGAAGCATGCAGTCCTACCCTATGGTACACACCCTCCAGGGAGACAAGGGTCATGCTTCTATAAATGACTGGACTTACAGCTCTAATATGTCCAATATGGCACCTTAGATTGGGTCAGGAATGTTTTCATAGGAGGCTTGAACTAGAAAAATCAAGAATCTGCTGTCACTGTGTACATTGCTACCAACTCTGCAAACCAGGTATTCTGGTATAAATCAAAGGTGTGTGGTGGGAGGAGGGCCCCTGTGATGATGTGCTGAGAGTATGGCTGCATGATCGACCTTTAGGGCCCCGCCCATACCAAGTGAACCATGAACAAGAACCCAGAGACAATGGCCCCAGAGACATCAAATTAACTCTCGCTACTAACATAGATAGCAAGGCAGGGGGATCCCAAGAAATCACCCATATCCATTCAAAATACTATTCTGCTATAGCCAATGAGAAGACTATTTACAACTCTGTGAACTTGACAGTAAAATTAATACCTTAACAGAGAAGGCAGTGAGTACAGGAATTTGCCTCGACCTCTGTTGCCTCTGACTATGAAGGAGGTCGGTGGATTGACTCAAGTCAACAAGATCAAAAAATCGTGGCAACTTAAAATGGGCACATGAGTCAGGGTTGTCAGTTCCTTGAAAAAGCAGGATGTCCATAGTCTCTGCCAAACAGATTATGCTTCACCAAACATTTTTCGAGCTTATGAGTCCATGAAGTTCCAGCCTAAAACCTATCCTTCCTCTCCTTCATGTTCAGGGCTTGGACAGGGACTATAGACTCCTCAGTCAACCAGCTGTTCCTTGGCAGAAAGAGGCCAAGACCTCCAACTCCAGCGTCAACACTATATAGTCAGAAACCCTCCTTGCCCTCAAGACCTAGGATGCCATTTCTGGTTCCAGAAATGGAATTAAATTACTCCAAACCCTAGATAGCTACCCAGTATGAAAATCTCTGACATGGTGTGGGTCATGCCCCATGGGGTAAATCAGGATCCTTAGGCAGCATCACAGAGGGTTGGGCAGTGGGATGATGGAACAACCTACTTTGAAAAGGTCTCTTAGGTGACTGTTAGGAATAAGACACTCGTGAAGCCAGTTGGAGGCATAACCATAATAGTTAGTCAGTGAGAGCTGGTGGCTTAGTCTAGAACTGGAGCCATGGATGCTTCTGCATGGATTTTAAAGGTAGGAGTTTTGTAGATTGGATGTAGAATATGAGAAAGGACCAGGAAGGATAGTTACCATTTATTACTGTGGGGAAACAGTGGAGTAATCAGCTGTATTGTGTATAAGAGGTGTCAGAGGAGGTCATCGAGCAGCTGGATAAGGACTCAAAGAAAGCTAGGCTGATCACGCAAAGTTGGCAGTCAGTATCAGATGTCATTAAAGCCACAGAGTGGGTGGCACATTAGGGTGTGCAGAGAACAGCTTGCAAGGTGCCGAGCTTTAGTGTGATGGCAACAGGAGAGGCTTGGAGGGTAGACTGAGAAAAGTGAGCACAGACCTTACAGTGCAGTAGAACTGTGAGCATTTCAGTCCCAGGCAGGAAGAAGTGGGAATGGCGTTCTCAGGGCCTGGCATGAGCTGGAGTCCACGGCATAAGGAAGACTGGAGAGCATAGAAGTTGGTGTGTCTGACAGAAAGGAAAGCGTCTTCTAAGTGGCACCATCTTAGTTCATACAAGGACGAGGCTTCAGTCCGGGGCCTGACTACACATTGGCATGGTGTGTACCCTGAGCAGCTGGGCCTTTTAGACTCCCCCAGTGACTTGAATTTGTAGTCAAGGTTTTGAGAACCACGGCTTTGTAGAAAAGAGCTCATTTTTTCTGAGTGAATTTGTTCAGATGAAAGTTTGTTTGTTTGTTTGTTTGAGACAAGATCTCATTGGGTAGACTTGGCTATTCTGGAACTCACTATTAGACCAAGCTGACGTCTCATAAAGCTATCTTGGCCTCTGCCTCCAGGGTGCTGGGATTTAGGGCATGTGCCACCATGCCTGGCTGAATTTGGTGTCTCTCATCAAATACATCAAATACTAACTGGAATCGTTTGGCCCCTTGAAAGTGTAGTGTGTTTCCATCCAAAAGAAAGACCTGTAGATAGCAAAGCGTAGCAAAATGCTGAACCTGCCTACAAGCCTTAGCTTGTCCATTCCTCCTGGAAACTGGCCATGAGGCTTAAAGCCTTAGGACCGCTGCATAAAATGCCAAGGCCTAGAAAGTCCAGTCAGAGGAGCTGCTCACAGAGGAGTGCAGAGGGAGCACGGCTGTGAAGGCGAGCAGAGTGAGAGTGGCCTCTCTTTTCAGGTGCCAATCCGGGTATGTCTGGATCTATCTTCTTTGCCATGTGTCCCATTATGCCAGCCAGTGGAACTGTTGAGACTGGATCTGATGACTCCATATTTGAACACTTCCAATAGAGAAGTAAAGGTAAGGACAACTACAAATGATCACTCTTGTTATTTCAAGACATTTACCCTAAACCCTAAATGGGCTATCATTTCCTTTGAAGAGTTAAATCGTATTTTGTAAACAACATGCAAACATAGATTAGATAAATATTAGTGTCTAAAATTAGTTATAATTGAATTAAAATGAGTGGTTAAATATATCTTTTGCTTTTGTCTTCAAATTGATTAAAAAGGAAAAAAGACCTAACTTTCCTTGATGGAATGCTCAAAATTTACTTTCTACAGGTCCGTGTGTGCAGGTCTGGGCAAGTGACCTTGGTTCCATTTTGGTTTCCTTTGTGCCTGGATGATGAGGTGAGGCTGGACACCTCAGCTGAGGCCTCCCACTGGAAACAGGCTGCAGTGGTTCTGGGTAATCCCATCCAAGCACAGGTGGGACAGGAGCTTGTGCTTAGTGTTGAGCACCACAAAAGCAATGTCAGCATCACGGTGAAGCAATGAGACTGTCATCATACAGTGCACGGATGAAAATCTGCAGAGTCGTCAAAGATGTTTAAAGGTTGCAATAATAAAGCCCGTGTTCAAAGTCTTAAAGTGTATGTAACATTATTTTTAAGATGTAGCCTTTATTTTCTAGACAAGAATATGTCCTTTGTTGGGACTTTGTAGTGATTTAAAAGGTGTCTGCCTCATGGTTATCTCAGTTAGGCAAATGTTTAAGGTTTCCACATCCTGCCTTATAATGGAGCAGTGTGTAAGAGTCTGGAGGCCGTGACTATGAACCAGAGCCTGCTTCTGTTGGGTACTGGTTGTATTAAGGAGTGAAGGGTGTGGGGAGAAGTGTCCTCAGGAGGCAATGCTTCCTTCTCTACTTTGGCAAAAAGAAAATTAAACATCGATGGCAATCAAAAGCTGAAAAATGCCAAAGCAGAATTTGTATAAATTCAAATTTTGATTAGAATGACCTGTTGCAAAGCCTTTAACTTCATGGGAGCCCCCCCCCTTTTTTTTAATTTAATTGGTTTTATGTCTGTGAGTACACTGTAGCTGTGTTCAGACACGCAGAAAAGGACATTGGATCCCTTTACAGATGGTTGTGAGCCACCATGTGGTTGCTAGGAATTGAACTTATGACCTCTAGAAGAGCAGCCAGTGCTCTTAACCACTGAGCCATCTCTCCAGCCCGGGAGCCCATCTTTAATTGTTGATATTATTTTCTAAGTGATCTAGCACATTTCCAGAAGTCCTCGCACTTGTGCACATCCCTGTTCCTATCCCCCCTCCCTTCCCCTCTCCTCTCCTCTCCTCTCCTCTCCTCCCCTCCCCTCCCCTCCCCTCCCCTCCCCTCCCTTCCCCTCCCCTCCCCTCTCCTCTCCTCTCCTTCTGTGTTGCCTCCTCCGTATATTTATTTTTGGACAGGGCCTTATGTATCCCAGGCTGGTCTCAAATTAGCTCTGTATCTGAGTGTAACCTCCAGTTTCTGAATCTCCTCTCTCTCTTCCTCGATGCTGACAATACATTTTATGAGTAAACTGCTGGGAACTCAGCTCTGAGCTGTAGGCACACTAGTCAGTTTGGTAAGCTGTGCCCCGCCCCTTGTTTATCTACTCAAAGAACCAACTCAGTCTCACTCCATCTTTTCTGTTTCATTAATTTCTGCCTTCACCTTAATATTCTCTTTTCAACCTCTGTTTTTGGTCTGACTTGTTCTTAGTTCTTCAAGACTCTAAGGTGTGTTGTTATTGAGAACCTCTGTTTTGTTTGTCTTTAATGTGGGCATGCTTACCTACAACTTCCCTCTTGGGATTGCTTTTGTTAGTGTCCCATCGTATATGTATGTTATGTTTCCCTTTGCTTCGATTCTAAGCTTTTATTACCTTCTTGATTTCTTCACCGATTGTGCATTATTCAATGTTGTGCTGTTGAATTTCCACAGGTTTGCGTCCTCTATAGTTCCTCTTGCTACTGACTTTTAGCATCGTGATCAAAATAAGAGAAGTTATTTCAAGTTCCCTATGTTAAAGCTTTATGTCCTACTGCATGGTCTATTATGGTCTTTTTAGAGTCAGTTCTGCAGGTTGCTGAGAATGTCTGTTCAGAAGCATTTAGTTGGACTGTTCTGTACTTTCTATATAGTCTATTGATATATGATGTCATTTAGCTGAGGTATTTACATTTTGTCAAGATGATGTTAGTGCGAATGGAATATTGAAGTCACTCACTGTGTGTTGGAATTTGTTAGTGAGAATGGAATATTAAAGTCACTCACTGGTTGTTGGGATTAATGTGACTTTTTATTTGGTTTAAAACTTTCATTTGTGCACTGGATAGATGGCTCAGTGATTAAGAGCACTGGCTGATCTTCTAGAGGTCCTGAGTTCAATTCCTAGCAACTACTTGGTGGCTTACAACCATCTGTAATGGGATCCAGTGCCCTTTTCTGTATATCTCAAGTGAGGTATGGTACCTTATATACATAAAATAAAGAAATATTTTTTAAAAAGTCAATCTAATTTCTTAAAAAGATTCATTTGCCTGTGGTTCGTGTAAGGAGAGCACATATGTGCTAGTTTGCGCACATTTATGCATACATGTTGAACCCTGAAGTTGATATGGTGTCTTTCTCAGTCACTCATTCTTGTTTATTGAGGTATGTTGTCTTTCTGAAGCCTGAGAGCTTCAATCCTCTGTGGCCGGTTTCCCTTGGGATTCTGGCTCTGCCTCCAGAATGCTGGCATCACAGCAAGCCCCACAGCTGTCTGGCTTGGATGTTGGAACTGGAGTTCCATATTCCAGTGCTGCTACTGGTGTGGCAAGCACTTCTGCCCAGACTTATTTCTGTCCGATCGTTGATTTTATATTTAGCAGTTTTTGTTTGTGAAATAGCTGCACATATCAGCTGGGTCATGGAAATTGAGTTGTAATGTCCTCTTGATAGATTGTTGCCATAGATATAATGACATCTCTTAGGCCTTTGACTGGCTCTGCTGGGTGTTAGAACAGTGACACTTTGCTTGTTTATAGTTCCATTGGTTTGCAATACCTTTTCCATCCTTTCATCCCGTGGTACCATCTGTTTATAGTGGTGACACATCTTTTGAAGGCAACAAATAACTCGCTCCTTACATTGACCCTAAGCTCCCCACATGTGTCTTTAGGGATTTGGGAACATTGCTATTCAGTTACCTAGAAGGTCCACATGGATCCTGTCACTTTGTGATATTTGGTGTTCCTAATCTTCATTTGTTTTACTACAGTTGCAGCATCTATCTTTTCCCATAGCTTCTTGGGTTTGTGTGTTTCCTTCAGTCCAAAAATATAATTTCCAGTATCTTCTGCTAGCCTGACTCAGCAGTCTTGGGAAGCTGAGTCTGTCCCTATAGTGTCGTGACTCTCCCAGGCCCCTTCAGCAATAGCAGTTTGCTTCGAGTCTTACTTTGGGTTCCTCTTGCTGCGAAGAGACACCATGACCACAGCAACCTTTATAAAGAAAACAAACCAATTCATTGGGGCTGGCTTACAGGTCAGAGGTTTATAGTCCGTGATTGACATGGCGGGAAGCTTGGTGGCAGGCAAGCAGACATGGTGCTGGACAAGTGATCCGACGGCAGCACCAAGAGAGTGAGCCACTGGGCCCGACTTGAGCTTCTTAAACCTCAAAGCCCACCCCTAGTGACACCTTCTCCAATAAGGCTGCATCTACTTCCATGAGGCCACACATCCTCATCCTTTCAGATAATGCCATTCTCCATGAGCCTGTGGGGGCCATTTTCCTTCAGATCACCACACGATAGAGTAGTCTGAGATGGAAGGCACTGTCTTTTAGACCTTGACATACTTTATTCTTAACTTTCTGCTTTTAAAATTTTAAGAAGTCTGCTATTTTAATGAGCCAGGCTTTCTAATATGACCGTTTCTTTTGCAGCTTTGAGTTCTTTGAGGTTTTCTGAGTTCTCACTGGGTAGAGCTCCTATGGGTTTGGGAGTTCACACAGCTGCATTGCTTGGCATTCCAGTTTCCTGTGCTTTTGCCCTGAGGATCCAGTACACTCTTCTGGCTTCCTTGGGCACCAGCCATGCACACTGGTACATTGACTGGCAGGCGGGTGAGGCATACACACACATGAATTAAAAAACAGGACTGGAAAGAGTACGTGTTGCTCACTTAGAGGACCTGAGCTGTGTTCTAGCTCATGTGTGACTTACAACCACCTGTAACTCTAGTTCCGGGGGACCGGACCACCTGTTCAGATCTCAAGCATCAGGCACATATACATACACTCAAAAATAAACCTAAGAATAATTTTTTTTTTTTTTTTTGGTTTTTTCGAGACAGGGTTTCTCTGTGTAGTCCTGGCTGTCCTGGAGCTCACTCTGAAGACCAGGCTGGCCTCGAACTCAGAAATCCGCCTGCCTCTGCCTCCCAAGTGCTGGGATTAAAGGCGTGCGCCACCAACGCCCAGCTTAAGAATAATTTTTAAAAAATTATGTCATCTTTATTCTTTTAGTGGAAGTGTTACTAGTGTCCAAGAGAGATTCGGGTCTAACAAAGTTGAGGTGTTGTTTTCTTCTAGATTACTGTTCCTGGCCTGGCTGTAGAACTCTGACAATGTCTACAACAATAATTGCTATCAAGGGATAGGCCAACTGTGAAAATACCATATAGCTAAATGAAACCCAATCATCCCTTACTGCCTTAGGAAGTGAAGGGGTGCTGATGGTCCTGTGCACTAGTGCATTTGCTCCCGTGGGCATGAGGAGGAAGGAGAAGAGTGTTGGTTCACAGAGGTAGGGGACAGGGATGTTAAGTTTCAGGTAACAGAACAGCCCCAGCTCTGAAGAGGCGGGCACAGAGACTCCACAAACCAGCCCAGCATTATTTTTCTTAGAGAAAGGAAAATAAATAAGGGTGGGAGAAAGATAGAAAACAACAAACTTGACAAGGATGAGTATGGGGAGTGCTGGGTGGAGACTCGGCTGTTGGCTTGTCTCAAGTGGAGGCGTTTCTTCACCATTCCAAGGATTTTCATCCATTCCTTAGAGGATTCCAGTCGCACTGCTTCACCTGTGGTGCTGACGTTGCTTTTGAGATGCTCTACACTAAGTACAAGGCATTTTTGTCCTGTTTTCCAGCAGCCTGCCCTGTTCTTGGTATTTTTTTCACTGCCTGGTCCTAGCTATTGGTCACAGCCCAGGTGTTGTCCCCACCACTTCCAAGGATCCTGTTTGGAAAGCTGTTCTTGTTTTGGGGTTTCCCCCTTGCAGGCTGGGTTACAGATGCTGAGAAGGTCTCATGTGGTTGATCCTGTAGGAAAAGGGTTGCCAGTGTTGACCTGCTGTTGTACAGCCAGTGTGCAGCATGCTGTTTACACCTTCCAAGCTTCCCTTAGTTGCCTGTAGTTGCTTGTATAGGGTGCGGCCTGTGGGCCTTTTCCTTGCTCGTTTTGTCCACTGGTGTCACCCTCGTTCAGCTCGCGTTTGGACTGTCATGTTGGTGACACTTCTTACATCACTAGGAGAAAATCTCACAGCAAACTCCCAGATCCTCTGATTCTTCCACCGTTTCTGCTTCTCTCTCCCACAAAGCTGAGCTGCAGGTGTGGAAGCATTTTGTAGATGTGTCCACTGGGACTGGGCTCTGCAGCAAACTTCGGTTTTCTGTAACAGTCTCTCTCCATCTGTTGCAGAGAAGTTTCCTTGATGAGGGATAAAAGCTACACGTATTTGTGGGTTTAAATACAAATGGTTATAGTTTTTTGCTAGGGATTATGATAATTTACTAAATTAATGGTATAGCTTCTCCTCTAATAATTACTAGCAGAAATTAGTTAGCTGACTTTCCAGTGCCAGGCATGGTTTGCCTCTTGATCTGGTCTTATGTCTAGTTAGCTGTTGTTTACAGCCAAGGTATGCATACCATTACAGCACTCTTTGGGTTATCATATCATGCTAGTTGTTGATGTGGTTGTTATAGCTGTGTGTAGGACCTTGGAAGCTTGCATGATGCCTTCTGGTGGTATGGTATTCTGAAGGTCACTCCTAAAGCTGATGGTTCAGGAACTTGTAGATTTTCTTATTACTTAGTTACAGGTCTCACATTTGCATGTCTTACACAATAAGTTGATTTTGGGGTTTGGTGTAAAATAAGGGTCCAGTTTCATGCTTTGGTATGTGGAATTCAGATTTCCTGGGATAAGTTCCTGGATACAAACTATTTTTTCTAGTGTTGTGGGACCTGCTTGGATCTAACACAACTTAAACACCAAGTCAGCGCAGAAAGAAAAGTTCATTGTCATCAACCCACTACTGATCTATCAGGGATGCAGAACAGACTCAGGAACTGAACTGCAACCCAGAGCTTTTAAGAACAAAATCACAAAAGCTACAACCATCTGTGCCAAGTTACAGTAATATTTCCACCAATCAGGATTCAGGGATGGGGGACTTTCCTAGGAACACTTCTTTGTGCTACACTTAACCTGTTCTCGCTGGTTTGCTCAACTGTGGTGAGGGGACTTGCCCAGCATATCTCAACTTGCCAGCCAAGATGTAACTCATCCCGGGAGGTCTTGGGAACTTAAAATTTGTTTGATCTCTATTCAAAATGGAAGTTTTGTTCCAAATGGCTTCAGTTTGGCTCCGTCTTACATCAGTATGTCCACTCAGTGCTCTTCTCAGCAGTCACCCTGAGCTGCCCATTTCATTCTACTTGCTTTGTTACTACCACGTTTCCTTCCCCCTTAAAACATTTCATTTTTATTATGAGTTTGAGTGTTTTACATGTATGTCTGTGTACCAATGTGCATGCCTGGTGCCTGAGCTCTTGCTCTGCACCTAAATACCCAGTAAAGCATGACTCTTAGTTAAACAAATATCTTTATGTATATAAAACTCCCAAAGAAGTTCAGGGCAGAGAGGAGAGACTCGGATATCCACATGGTTTCAGACGTATTTCTGGTGTTTTGGGGAGGTTAAAAAGTTGGGATAAGACTTTATCATTGTAAATTGGCAATTTGTAATTGGGAGTTTTATATACATAAACATATTTGGCTAACTATTTAAGTTTAAGAGTCATGCTTTACCTGGTATTTGTAGAGCGAAAGCACAGGACTCCTGTTGCTTACACAGTCTGGTGGAGAGGAAGCACAGCTGGGATGCTGAGAGAGCTAGCTAAGATTGGCTCTCTCCAAAAGAAAAAAGAAAAAAAAAGATAGAGATTGGCTCAGCGGCAATAGTGAGAGTCACCCTGAGCTGGACCTGCTGGGACTTTGGTGCAGAGGCCTGATGGAGCAGTACTCTTTATTAATTATTTACCCCTACAGGCTAATCTCAAACTTTGGGGCTCAAATGAGAAACCTTAGCTTTCTAAGTGGGATGACAGGGAATGAGCCATGGCACCCACCTTGTGTTCAAATCAGGGAATATCCAACTTTTCTCAGAAGTGGTTTGATGATTCTTTAACATTTCCATATGAATTTTAGGATTAGTCTTTATTTAAATAATGCCACTAGGATTTTGATGGCAATTACGCTGAATCTATGTATCCATAAGGGCAGCATGGACATTTTATTCACAAGGTATTCTTCCATTCGTTTTTATCTTGTTTCTTTGATCAGTGTTTTCTGATTTTGATTTTTGCCTAGACCAGCCTGGCCTGGAATTCATCACGATCTGCCTACCTCTACTTCCGAAGTAAGGTATTATAGTGTTTTTGGCAGAAGCATTATGTACAGGAAAGGCAAATCTATAAACAGAATAGCTATCTAGTTCAGTAAGAACAAAACATTGTCCTTTCCACAGAGGAATTGGTCTGATGTAGTCCACCTGCTTCCAGGTTGCTGGCTGGTCATCGTGGGAATGGTGCCCTATCAGGAGCTCACTGATGGTCTCTGCTGTGGATGGATCTGGCATTCAGTAGCAGCTGTAGCCAGGTCAGCCTTGATGAGTGGAAGTCCATGTTAATGAGCCCAAGCATAACCCCCATCTTGGCTACCATGACCACTTTGTTCATGTAGCCTTTGGGCAATGACATGGATGGCAAGGGAGAGAGGCTGATTGTCCACAGAATGGGTCACCAAGTGGATATTTGATTACTGAATGCCTCCGTGGCTGGCCACCTTTTAATGAGCATTTATATGAGACATAAAGTATCTCCATATCCTTTACACATTTGGAGAGATCTGTCCACATACTTCTTCACCAGATGGCTTTCTCACCAATTTTCCAATCATGATCTTTCTATCCAGCCAATCATTCAGTTCATCCAATCCAATCCAGTGAACACCCCATGCTACTGACATCTCCAATACATTGGGGTCTTTTGATGCAACTAGACTTCACCAATAGCCTCTCATTGGCTCTTTTCATGGTGCCAAGCCTCAGATTCTTTGCATGACCCCTTCAGTCCTGGGCTGTCAACTGCAACTGAGGCTGCACTTTCACCAGTGGTCTTCCATAGCCTCTCACAGTGCCAAGCCTCAGCTTCTCTCCATGCCCCCTCTACACCTTCAAAATCAGTACCACCTGCGTGATTCTTAAACATTACCAAGTTCAGCTACAGCATGAGGTACAACCTTGGCTATCTCTGGAATACAGCTTCTTTGTGCTCTCAGAAAACTTCCCAGATTTCACCTCAGTGATGTTGGTGTCTTCTTAATCACTGCTAATTTCTTAGCTCCAGCTAACCAGCATAAATTGTCCCAGTGGTTCATTCTATTCTTGACTCTAAAGCCTGAGACACATGGCCAAAGCTACTGAGTTCTGCTGCTTGATGGGGCTGTGGCATGGCCCCCTTGTTCTATTACATTATCACCAGCTTTGTTTTCCAATACCTTTACTGCCTAAACTTGGCTGTCCTAGAACTTGCTCTGTAGATTGACCTTGAACTCAGATCTGTATGCCTGTCTCCTGGGGTTAAAGGTGTGTACCATCAAGCCTGGATTTACTATGCTTTTCTCCACCCAGAACCTGCTCTGTTCAAGGCTGGCCTTGAGCTCAGAGATATGTTTGCCTTTGCCTCCTGGTATTAAAGGCTTGTTCTGCCAAGCCTAGACTTAAACTTTGCTGGGTGGGATCTTGCCTAAGGCCACCACTCCCTTAATTCAATTTAATAGCCGTGAACACAGGATTCAGCTCCATTTCACTTCCTGCTGCCCTTTAATACTTGAACCATATATTTAAAATTTTTCCTTTATCAGCTTGCTAAGCTTGTTTAAAATGCTCTTCATGAGACTTACCCAGAGAACAAAGTCTATGGTGGGAGTTTCTGAGACTTCCTTTGTCAATAAAATTAATCTGAGTGTCTTCACTTTAACCTCAGGCAGACTCTTCAGACAAGGGCAAAATGTAGCCTTCTTCACGAAATTACCACAAAAACAGTTTCTAGGCCACATATTGAAATTCTCCACTGAAAGCACTTGGGCCAGATCTGCACAATTCAAATCACTCTCAGTAACAAATTCTTCCATATTTCTACTAGGATAGCCCATTAAGCCCCACTTAAAGCATTCCACTGCTTTCCAAATCCAAAAGTCCCCAAATCCACATTATTCCAAACAAAAGCATAGTTAGGCCCATCACAGCAATACCCCACTCCTGGTACCAACTTCTGTCTTAGGGTTTTACTGCTATAAACAGACACCATGACTAAGGCAACTTTTATAAGGACAATATTTTCTTTTTGGTTTTTTTGTTTGTTTGTTTGTTTGTTTTGAGACAGGGTTTCTCTGTGTAGCTCTGGCTGTCCTGGAACTCACTCTGTAGACCAGGCTGGCCTTGAACTCAGAAATCTGCCTGCCTCTGCCTCCCAAGTGCTGGGATTAAAGGCGTGCGCCACCACCGCCCGGCTTATAAGGACAATATTTAATTGGGGCTGACTTACAGGTTTAGAGGTTCAGTCCATTATCATCAAGGCTGGAACATGGCAAACATCCAAGCAGGCATGGTATATGAGGAGCTTAGTGTTCTACATCTTCATCTGTAAGCTGCTGGCAGAATACTGGCTTCCAGGCAGCTAGGATAAGGATCTTGAAGCCCACACCCACAGTGACACACCTACTCCAACAGGGTTGTGCCTTCTAATAGTGACAAGCATATACAAACCATCACCGGCCAGGTGTAATGATTTATCCTTTACCTTAGAAGGAATAACTTGGCTGGGCAGTGGTGGTGCACGCCTTTAATCCTAGCACTTGGGAGGCAGAGGCAGGCATATTTCTGAGTTCAAGGGCAACCTGTTCTACAGAGTGAGTTCCAGGACAACCTGGGCTACACAGAGAAACCCTGTTTTAAAAAACAAAACAAAACAAAACAAAACAAAACAAAACAGAACAAGACAAAACAAGGGAATAACTCTATACCCACTGGACTCCTAAGAATTTCAGAGGGAGAAAGTCTTTATTTTCTATTTATTTATTTATTTATTTATTTATTTGAGACAGGAGCAGTTTCTCTGTGTAACAGCCCAGGCTGTCTGAACTTAGATTCACCTGCCTCTGCCTTTTGAGTGCTGGGATACACCACCATGCCTTGAATTTTGGTTGGAATTATTTCCCATCCTCTGATACTCATATGTGTTACTGAGTTTAAAATGATTGCTACCTTCTGCTCACTTGGTCCAGTCATCACAATGTCATCACTATAGTGTACCAATGTTGTTTTTGTGGGAGGGAGAGAGAGATGACCAAGTTCCCTTCTAAGTTATGACACAGGGCAGGAGAGTTAATATATCCTTGAGGCAAAACTGTAAAGGTATACAGCTGAAGGCAGTTTTCTTCTGGCAGCTCTATGATCAGGTACTGAGAAAAAAGCAATTACCAGATCAATAGCTGCATACCATGTTCCAGAAGATGTGTCAGTTTGCTCCAGTGAGGACACTACAACTGGTACAGCAGCTGCAATCGGAGTTACTACCTGATTTAGTTTTCAGTAGTCAACCATTATTCTCCCTGATCTCCCTGACTTCTGCATTGACCAGAAAGAAGGTTAGAGGGAGGTGTGGTGCGACCACCACCCTGCATCTTAAAGGCCCTTGATGATGACACTAATATCTGCATTTTCTCCAGGAACACAATACTGTTTTTGATTTACTATTTTCTTTGGCAGAGGCAATTCTAAAGGCTTCCATTTAGCCTTTCCAACCATAATAGCCCTCACTCCACTAGTCAGGGAACCAATGTGAGAATCCTGCTACCTTCTTAATACATCTATCCCAATTATACATTCTGGAACAGGAGAAATAACCACAACATGAGTTCAGGGACCTACTGAGTTGGACATCAGCCAAAACTCCATTAATCACCTAACCTCCATAAGCCTCTACTTAAAGCAATTCACTGTTTTCAAAAGTTCCAAAATGCACATTCTTCCAAACAAAAGCCTAGCCAGGCCTATCATAACAATATCCCCATGGTGGCGCATGCCTGTAATCCCAGCACTTGGGAGGCAGAGACAGGTGGATTTCTGAGTTCGAGGCCATCCTGGTCTACAGAGTAAGCTCCAGAACAGCCAGGACTACACAGAGAAACCCTATCTCAAAAAAAAAAAAAAAAAAAACAAAAAAACAAAAAAACAAAAAAAAACCAAAAAAAACCAAACAAACAAAAAAAAACAAAAACAAAACAAAACAACAAAAAACAAACAAACAAAAAAAACCAATATCCCAATGAAAGGACAATATAATCCCCAATTTGTTCCCATTTAAGGACCCAATCTGTCTCCATCTTGAGGACTAGGCCTGATTTAAAACAAGGTTGTAAGACACCAGCTTCAGGAATAAAGCATAAGTCCCAGAAAATAGGCCCTAAGACACAGCTCTAGGTATAGACCATACAATCCAGAACAAGATCATAAATCCCCCTCCTAAAGAACAGCCTGGGGATAACCACCAAAATGGGGAAATGTCTTATCTCAGAATGGGCATCTGCAATGCCTGTTTCATCACATGATTGAATGCTCATGACAGGAATGTAGCCCACTGACCACCTGTGACCCCTTAGCACCCACCAATGAAATTGTAGATTACCTAATCCTTCAAGAGAGTTCCTCTGGTTCCCTATAAGGTCTGCATGCCTTTGTCTGGGGTCAGCATTTTAAAGAATGGTTGGCCCCTGCATGCTGGCCGTTTCTGCAGAATAAACACTGTTTTTGATTACTATCTCAGTCTGGTGTCTTCCTTTAGTGATTTTTGGACCCTTACACCCAGAGACCCTGATACCAACTTGTCTTAATTTGGGTTTTTATTGCTGTGAAGAGACACCATGACCAAGGCAACTCTTATAAAGGAAAACATTTAATTGGGGCTGGCTTACAGGTTCAGAAGTTCAGTCCATTATTGTCAGGGCAGGAAACATGGCAGTGTGCAGGCAGACATGGTCCTGGAGAAGCTTCAAGAGTTCTACATCTTGATCCTTAGGCAGCAGCAGGAGACTGTCACATTGGCCAGACTTGAGCATATGCATGAAGCCTCAAAGTCCCCCTCCTACCTCCCCTGACCCCACAGTGACACACTTCCTCTAACAAGGCCACACCTCCTAATAGTGCCAATTTCCCATGGGCCAAGCATATTTAAACCACCACAGGTATACATCACTAAGTCAAATTTTCAAAAAAAAAATGTGTGATTTCTAGTCAAGCAATTTTTGTTAAAGTAGTAATATGGTTCTGCATTAAGCCTCACTGCTGGGGTGTTGGGACACTGCTTGGGGAGATTAAATGCAGGGGCACTAGGCTATGTTCCTTCCTTACTGCCACTGGGGTGTGGGGCTTGTGGGACTTGCTGACACACCACTCAGGGGAGGCAAAATGTAGCCTAAGATGGGGGCTTCAGTCCATGTTTTTGGGGGTGAGAAATGGCTAAGAACCACAAGGAGTTGAGAATGAGGGCCAGTGGGCCAGCAATGAACCCAGAGCAGGGGGTCTGGCTTAGCTCAGGTTATCAGGGGTGTAACAAAGACCTCCTCATGGTGGTTCTTGATCTGAGACAGTCCTTGCTTGTCCAAAGTGTTTATTCATGGTGCAAAGGGTACATACACCTTACTCAGGGTGGTCTAGAGATTAAATACCTTTTCCAGGAAGGAAAGTCTGGGAAGGGAAGCTCATTGGCTGAGCCCTCCTGCTGGCCCATCTAGATCCCTCACTAAGATGGAGAACTCTGGGCTGTATGCTTCGTGGCCAGTTGTCATGGTCCTCTAGTGGGGTGTCATGGTTATGTACTTCAGGACAGGAATCAGGGATTCAAGTACCTACTGGTCTAAATTATGAGACTTGCCAGAGTTCCTTAATCTGCTCATTCTTACCACTTTTTCTGTCTGATGACAATGTTTCACTTGCCCCACATATTAAGAATCTGCTTAAAGAGTAAAACACAACTAGATACTGGTAGTGCATACTTTTAATTCCAGCGTGTAGGAGGCAGACCTGAGTTTTAGCCAGCCTGGTCTACAAAGTGAGTTCTTGTAGTGGGTAATAATTAAGAAAGAGTACTGCCCCGCCAGGCCTCTGCACCAAGTCCTGGCGGGTCTCACTCAGGTCAGCTCTCACTGCTGAGCCAATCTCTTCCAGCTAGCTCTCACAGCATCCCAGCTGTGCTTCCCCTCCTCCATAGACTCTGTAAACTGTGGGGTCCCACGCTTCTGCCCAGCACCCACTCCTTCCAAGTATCTGGTAAAGCATGACTCTTAAACTTGAATAGTTTAACCAAATATATTTATGTATATAAAACTCCCAGTTACATAATGCCAATTTACAATGATAAAATCTTATCCCAAAATTTCTAACCTCTCCAAAACACCAGAAATATGTCTGAAGCCATCTGGATATTGGAGTCTCTGCTCATGTGGTTCCCCCAAGCCTCTCTCCCTGTCCCTCTCCCTCTCCTTCTCCCCCCTCCCCCCTCCCTCCCTCCCTCTCTCCCTCCCTGCCTCTCTCCCTCCCTCCCTCTCTCTCTGTCTCAGTCTCTCTACCCCTGCCCTCACTTCTCCTAGCTCCTCCTCCTCCTCCTCCTCCTCCTCCTCCTCCTCCTCCTCCTCCTCCAGTCACTGGCCTCAAACTCCCTCAATGTGAATGGATAGGAAGTCACTTGCAACAAGTTCTAGGGCAAATAGGGATATATAGGAAAAACCTTGTCTCGAGAAAAACAAAGAAAAGAATAAGACACAGAGGAGTTTTAAGAGTTTAAATACAGTATAATTATGTAATGTTAAATGGTACATGATTAAGATTAGATTAAATTCAGTTAATTCAGATTATCAGTCCAGAGCATTACATTTGTGCAGTGGTATAAAGCATTGATTTTTTTTTTAATGGTCGTCTGTTTGATAAACTCAAGAGCATCTGCTAAAGTTGTTACCTACTGTTTGAATATATGATATCCTAACAGTTTAAGAAAGCCAAAGCTTAGGAAATTTAAATATTATTTGGGATATATAAAATATATGCAAATATATGTGCATATTACTGTTATATGTCTATCTATTTTTAGCTTATCTTAAATTTTAAACTGTACATGAGGATGTGGTAGCATTAAGGGTCTGTGGATGAATCAGACAGCTCCTGCAGTGAATCCAATATGTCAATCACACAATCTTCAGATGACTCTGATGATAACGCCTGTGAGGGAACTTTTTCTAGAAGGTATTGAAAGCTGTGATCGGTAGTCTCCATGTGCTCTTCTGGGATGTTAGTTAAGATTTGTTGGCCTGAATCGTAGAGCTTTGGTTGTTTTTTTGAAATGTCATGTGTGCTATCTTGTCCTCTAACAAGACGCTTCTCCTGTTCTTCTAGGATGGTATTTAAGATAGCTTCATATATGTTGGCTATAGAGATAGGGCTCTGAGATGTAACTGTGTTTCCAAAACCTTGGTATAGGCCCACTGGGGAGGGCGGCTTTGAAGAGTCAGAAGGTATATCTTGTGAAGAGGAGGAAAGTAGGCTCGAATGTTCATTAAAATCCGGGTCTCCAGATTTCTTTTTTGGATAACCTCGCATTGTCCTCCCTTTAAGACAATAGAAACTTATTAACCAAAACTTATTTTTACCATTTTAAACACATGATTCTAAAAATAGCTCCCCCTAACCCCTATTTCCTTGGATTTGAAGAGCCTACATCATGGTACTGCTATAGTATGTTCTTATTTCTTAAATAACTACTGAATGGTCATGGCAGAAGAAATATAATTACCCGCCATATTTGGGCTGAGGAGACATTTGTAAATTGCGGGCCACACAAACATGAAGCAACTGAGTTTAATCCTATTGACAGATGAAAAGCAGGGCATGGTTTTGTGTGTTGCTCACAGTACGAGAAGGAGGGTCTCTGGCCAAGCATCCTAGCTGAGATCTGTGAGCTCCAGGAGAGTGAGACTCTGTTCCAAAACCCAATCTGAACAGCTCCTGAGAAACCACACCTGAGGTTCATCTCAGGTCCCCACATGCACACACACACTCAGCCTGTTACTTACCGACATGCCTCACTTGTTCGGAAATGTCATCTTTGATATCTGACACATCCCACATAGCAAGGAAGGATTCAAAGCAGGAGCCTTCCTCCGCTTCACGCACATAGGGCTTATAGGAGAAAGTGTAGTGATGGGCAATTGCCGCAAAGAACATCTCTATGCAGATGATGAAATCCTACAAAATATCAACAAAAGCATCAGGCATCTTTTTGGTTAAATCTAGTTTTCAAAACTAATAACTTTTTTTTTTTTCGAGACAGGGTTTCTCTGTGTAGCCCTGGCTGTCCTGGAACTCACTCTGTAGACCAGGCTGGCCTCGAACTCAGAAATCTGCCTGCCTCTGCCTCCCAAGTGCTGGGATTAAAGTTGTGTGCCACCACCACCCAGCCACTAATAACTTTTTAAAAGTTATGTAGGGTGTCAACATTTTTTTAAGTTCCAGCCTATATTCATTTTCAAAACATCTCTTTTCACTTTAAATCATGATTAGCCAAGATTTACATTTCTTTTGCATCTCTCAGTCAAGTATTTCTCAGTGCTGCCCAAGGACTGAAAGGCACCATGCAGACATAAGTGGGCAAGGAATAAAATAATTAATAGTCAGTGTCTAGAGCTCACTTCTCTAGGGTTCCTGCACTGCAGAATTGGCCAACAGTCTCGCCGCACTGTTTGCATGTTGTTCAGGGGCAATACTGCATCAAATGGCTCAACAGACAATACAATTCCCCGAGTTCAGAGATGGCTCTACAGACCTGCAGGCCCGTGGCCACAGCTTCTGCACCTTGCCATTCCCAGGTCCGCTTTTCTGAAATGACTCCCACTTTAACCAACAAAGCAATAAGTACTGATTGCCTATAAGTCAAGGAAACGAGTGTCAGTGCCACATCTGAACCCTGGAATGACTGGTGAGTACAAATCTGCAGCAGGGGCATGCTGGGAGGTGGGTCGGAGGGTAAAGGGCTGGCAGCAGGCATCTGAGGACCCGAGGGAGAGCCCCAGCCTAGGTAAGGCTGGCCACGGGCAGCACACACTAGTGCTCCTGAGGGGAGCAGGGAGGTGGGGAGAGACTGCGGGCAGCAAGCCTGAGGTGTGCGGAGGAGCAATTGTAAGACCCTGTCTCATATGAAGGGCGAGGGCTGAAGCCCTGAGTTGTCCTCCCAGCTCAGCACGCACAGGTGGCCTGTGCATGCCCCACTCACACAAACACGGCATATCATACACCAAAAGATTACAAAATATGCAACTAGAACCAGTGAAGGCCTCAGAGTACACCCTAGGACTCCATACTATCCTGCCTGCAGGGCATACAACCAAACAAGTTGTGTTTATATTAAATACACTTCCTTGCCTTGTGAATTAATTCTACTAGCTTCTTAAATGAATTTCATTACACATTCTCACAAACTTCTTCATTTGGTTTAAATATCCTTTTATTGCTTTGAAACCATGTACAAATAATTAGATTCTAAGTTCTAACAGCTTGTAAGTAATGGCCTGATGCTCGAGTGTGTTCACATGTGTATTAGTTACTAGGATTCTATCATTCATTCATTCATTCATTCATTCATTCATTCATTCATATATAGGGCTTTTCTACATAACCACAGTTGCTTTAGAACTTGCCATGCTGACCAACCTGATCGCAAACTCAGAGATCTGGCTGCCTCTACCTCCCAAGCACTGAGATTAAAGGTGTGCTTACCACGGCCTGGCACAGGATTAGCTTTTATAAGAGGTAAAGAATGGCATTTTAGGTCACCTCCTGTCCTAACACTTGTTTTGTCTGTAGCTTTTCCTGCCTCATACTCACATTATCTTCAAACACTCTCTTAATCAAAAGCTTTATTTACTGGTATTAATAAAATAAAAACATTTATGAGAAAGCAATACTTACCAAAAGGAAACGAAGACCACGAGTTTGACACAGAGGAACTTGCCAACGGGATTTATCGGACTAAGCTCTTCCTTCAGGATCTTGTAAAATAGTAGCAGGCAGTACATGGCGAACTAGAAACAAAAGCAACACTCAACAAACACTGTGCTGGAGGAAGGCAGTCACAGATCTGCTGAAGCCCAAGCCAGAGCCTGCTCTATGCTAATGTTCTGGGCAGAATTACTGCAAACTACACAATGGTTTTACATTAAAAACAGGCTTCCATGTTTTGCTGCCGATGCATAGAAGTGAAATTTCTCCAGAGAGAGATATGTAATATTTCCCCTGGAACTCAAGGAAAGCAAAAAACAACAATGGAACAAGAAAAGCAAACACCTCAATTATGCTTTTAAATGCAAACTGCCAGTGCTTTTATAAGGATTTGGGTTACTTTTATTAGTAAGTCTCTTGCATAACATTTACACAACACACACACAGTTTAATTAATTAATTAATTAATTTTGGTTTTCAAGACAGTGTCTCACTATGTAACCTTGGCTGTCCTGGAACTCTTTTGTAGACCAGGCAGGCCTTAAGTTCACAGAGATCGCATGCCTCTGTCTCCTGAGTGCTGGAATTCAAGGCACCCACCACCACTGCCCAGATCATGCAGTTTAAAAGTCAACACTAAATAAATACAGTTTCAATACAATTCTGACCATGAGATCTGCCTCATACAAACACATTTCCTTGAGAGGAGTACATTAGTCCACATTACCCAAACGCCTACACTACAGCTGTGGCTCAGGGGCAGAGTGCCCACCCAGCATGCAGGAGGCCCTAGGTTCTAGTTGTAGTACTTCTGAAAGAAAAGTCATCAGGACTCCAAGCATGAAGCCATTTCATAGTACCTATGAACCGCTACCCTCATTCTGGGATCAAACCCCCAGACCTGTGTATGCTAGGCAAAAACTCCACCAGATATGTTCCATATGTCCTAAACTAATTTACAGATTCTGTCATGAATTGAAATCAAAGTTTGTTGTCCAATCTTTTTTAACTGAAAGTAGCTAACTTCTGTGTATGTTTCATAGGGTTTCCTTTTAGTAACTGTCTAAATGCCAATGGGAAGATGAAAGTTCAGAGTGTTTGTTATAAAGTCCTTTACATCCAAGGCAAAAATACTTCTATTTCTTTAGAAGACATTCCCAGGAAAGCATCTATGGTCATGAAGATGACCATGAGGGAAGGCCCTGGAGATATGTCCCACTCATCTTCACTATAAACTTCTAATTTTGGTGTGTCGAGATAGGGTCTTTCTGTGCAGCTCTGGCTGTCCTGGAACTCACTCTGCAGACTGGCCTTGAGCTCACAGAAATCTGCCTGCTTCTACCTCCCAAGTGCTGGGACCAAAGGCATGTGTCACCACGGCCCATCAAATTTTTTCAGTTTTATTTAAACTCTATCCTATTATATGCCAATTAGACATTTTCCTCTTACTGAACAGGTCTCTATTACATTTTATTTAGAAGGCATATTTATTTAATATGTACCTTGTATAAAGGTACATGTTAAAGCTTCCTCAGATTCTATGTAAAAATTAAAAGAATATTTCTCTAAAAAAACAGTGCTTGATAATATTTAGCTACAGAAACTAATTTAATACAATTATGAATATGATTATTCGCTTACCAGTTGTGACACGTTGTTTAATATAACCAGGTATGTCCAAGGATTGGAGAAATAAAAGTTTCCTTCATCGTATACTCCAAGAATTTCACATACCCTGAAAAGTGGCAAAAATCAGACAACTTTATGACTAACCAAGCAGAACCATATCTTACTGTGTATCCTTTAGAAACTGGGTTTTTATTTTATGTGTACGAGTATTCTGCCTGCATATATACCTGTGCATTGTGTACATGCAGTGCCCTGTGGCCTGAATGAGGATCAAACACTGGAGTTAGCAGATAGCTGTGAGCAGCCATGGAAACCAAAGAGCTCTTAACCATGCACACCCTCCAGCACTGAACACATATGTAAGGGACTGCTGCACCACTGCTTAAAATTTACCATCAGTTTATTTTAGAAAGCCTATGGGTTTAGAAAGCCTATAAATTATAAACTGAGAACCATTAAGCCAGAGAATAGTCATTACCTTTCTAATTCTGGAAAGCGTGATTGATAAGCATGACTACAACTCACTCTTTCCATAAATTATCTTGGAGGTAAATATTTAAAGGGCCAGATTCCCTTCCCCCATGGACATTTTACCATAAGCACTAAGTTATATGCTCACCCTATTTCTAAGCAGCAAAGAAATAAAGCACTTCCATAAAGGATTCTTGTTCACTAACAGAGTAAAGTGCTCAACTGCTTTCTTCACATGGCTTTCTTTTATTTTGTGAGTTACAGTATATAACATCTAACAGACAAGCACAGAAACTGACATTCTGGGAATTTTAGGGAACAAATTCCCAGGTGGTTTGATTATACCTCACATTTTGACATCAGTTTTTGTGTCTGTTTAAGATCTGCTTGCCTCTGCCTCCTGAGTGCTGGATTAAATGTGTGTAACAGTTAAAGAATGTGTTAATAAACTCTTACAACACAAAAGATAAATCTGTATGATTAACCCAACTAAAGGAGGGTCTTTTTTTTCTGCAGGGTTTTACACCATGGTCTCAGAGGTGTGAATCTTGTGGTAATTCTTGCACTATTCGCCAGCTTTTATACATGTGGTTTCATAGCAGACCAGACTTTCACTGTTAATCAACACTTTTCCTACTTGTTCTTCCTGTATAAAAGGTTCTTAAAGACAGGACCCAGGCTGGCCTTAAACATCAGCTGTCCTGCCTCTACCTTCCAAGTGCTACCACTGTTTGCCATGAACTTGGTTTGTGGTGCTGGGGATTAAACCCAGAGCTTTGTGCATACAAGACAAACACTATTCACTGAGTTACATTCCTAGGCATGTAGTATGAAAACAAAAAGAAAAAAAGGAAAGGCAAGTCACACTTACAGAGCGGTGACGGTGGTGATTGGTCTGACCACGGTGTACTGCAGCACTCCTAGCTTGCACCGAAAGAGCAGCATTCTGTAAAGGCAAGAGAACACAGCATCTCAGCTATCCCTTGGCAGCAGAATACCAATGCCTTTGACAGATGACATCAATTATATTGAATTCTGCCAACTTTGTTCTAAAAGACAGGAGGGTATGAATACGGATGGCAATGAGAAAGCCGGAAGCCCATTTTGTAATTATTTAATAACTTTATATCTCTGAAAGACCCCACCCTCCCCCAGCTCCACTATAGCACAACACAGAACAAACTGAAGACAGTGGGACCTTGCTCTTTTCCTGTCTCCTACTCCTGTCATGATCACCTGAAATCAACAGCCCAAGTGATCCGAATCTGTGAGTCAAACAAGCCCGATTATCTCAGGATTTTGCCAGTGATAGAAAGCTGACTAACAGCTCCAGGAGAAAAACTGAGGCCCAGATGAACTGCTCGCTTGTGCATTCACAAGTGGACGGCATCATGCAGTTCTCTTTGCTTGACAGTAGGCATGACTGCTTGATGCCTTTCTCACCAGGATGAGTGCACCCTCAAACTGGGAGCCAATATTATCCTGTGCCCTGTAAGTGGCTTCTATCAGTTTCTATCATAGCAGTCAGGTGAGGAACTGAAGTTCTTTGTGTAGCACATATAATCTTAATCTTTTGCTTTAAGAATTTTGTTTAAAAAGCTTCCAGTGACCCATAATCCCGGCACTCAGGAGGTAGAGTCAAGTGGATCTCTGAGAGTGGAAGCCAGCCTAGTCTACAGAGCGACTACAGGACAACCAATATTATAACACCCCCAAAATACAAAAAGAAAAGCCATCTAACCAAAAAACCCCACATTTAAAAAAACATTTTTATACAATTTATTTTATTTGTATGAGTATATTGTAGCTGTCAGACACATCAGAAGAGGACATCAGATCCCATTACAGATGGTTGTGAGCCACCATGTGGTTGCTGGGAATTGAACTCAGGACCTCTGGAAGAGCAGTCGGTGCACTTACCCACTGAGCCATCTCTCCAGTCCCACTTCTTTAAAAAGGGCTTATTTATGTTACTTTGTGTATGAATGCTCTGCCTGCACTTGTGTGTCTGTGTGCATTCCACACGCTTGCCTGCTGGAGTCCCCGACACTGGGGTTAGGGACGGCTGGAATGGCTGAGGGTCACTCCCTGGGGGCTGTGAAGTTAACCTGGCACCTTGCAAGACTAGAAAGCAGTCTTAACCTAGAGCCATGGCTCCAGCCTTTCAGTAAGTGACACAGGCTTACTCACCTTCCTTTACTGTCACACAGGAAGAGACCACAGCTTCTAAGTGCCTTTGTTTCTTGTCATATATTGACTTCCCAGCTATTCTAGGTCGTTTGCTAATTCCCGAGTGTAAAGACGATGATGACTAAGTATCTTCTGCATATGTTGACAAACATTTCATCGAGTGAGCAATGAAAAAATAATACCAACCCCTTCCCAGCATGTGCATTATAGAATGTGTTTCATTCTCTCTCTAACTGTGCCTGTTGCTTTGCCGTGTTCACAGCACTGCCGAGCAGAGAGCTGACTGGTATTTAACAATTCTGCTTCTGCAGAGCCAGCCATACTTACTCTCCCATGGCCCATGGTGGACAGCAGCACAGTGGAGGGAGGTGGTTTTGCTGATCTTTAGCTTCCAGGTGTAGTATCAAGTTTGGGAATCGGATGGTCAGATAGTTGTTAAGGAATATCATGAAGTTATAGATGACATAAGCTTCGTAACACTCCCTCCAGGTGTCAGCGTATATTGCAATTTTGGGATATTTCAAAGCCAACCACTGTGGAGAAGCAAAGATGTTGGAGAAGATCAGTTGCCAGAATAACATTTCCACTCAATTCCACTCAAACTATACTACTGAGGATTAGACAACACAAGAGTGTCTTCCATCACTGAGCTATAGCCCAGGTCCTGCAAACATGCTTTCAAGTGTAATAAAGCATCTTTGACACAGTTAAGCAAAAACATAAGCATTTGGGGTGAATAATGAATGTAAAATGAAAAATTACTTGAGTTCTCAAAAATAATTTGAAATTAAGAAGATGTATGATCACAGAAAGAGCTACATTGTTTCTTTTTGGTCTTTTTTTGAAACAGGGTCTACATATAACGGTTGCTCTGAAACTCACAAAATAGACCAGACTGACCTCCAACTGAGGTCACCTTCTACCTGAGTGCTGGGATCAAAGGCATGCACCATGTCATCTGGCTGAAGACATTTTTTGTGTGTCTATTGCCACAGTAGCTGTATCTGCCATGGAAAGTTCCCCAACCCTTTTACTTCATCCTCCTCTTCTTTTGGCATAAATAAAAGTAACTAAAAATGTGACAGCAACCCATCAGCATTCTTATCAGAAACTACAAGCCAACCCCATACAGACCAGACTGGCCTTGAACTCAAAGAGATCTCTTACCTATAGGAAGCACCGATATTCTCTCAGGTGTCATAAGTCACCTAGGGATGACTGTAAGTATAGGAGAGATGGATCTCGTTCATATGATGACGCTACCCATTTTATATGAGGGACCTGAGCATCAGCACATTTTGGTGGCTCTGATGGGGAGGAATTCCCTTCTGGCTACCTAGGCTGAAGGTAATTTATAATACTACAGTCTTTAAAAGATTAAGAGCCACTAATCTGTAAACATAAGCAACTGAGCATGGAGAACAGCTACACATTAAAAATACTTAAGATATTTGCATTTTTCTTCATAATCATATTTTACCTTTCTTAGTAACAGTATAAAACATGTGAACTTGGCCAGTTTTAACGGCAAACACATTTAATCCCAGCACTTAGAGGAGACAGAGGGAGGAGGCTCTCTGTGAGTTCTGTGTTAACCTGGTCTGTATAGTGAGTTCCAAAATAGCCAGAACTACATAGTGAGGCCCTGCCTCAACAAAATACAAAACAGCCAGGTTTTAGTTGAGCACACCTTTAGTCCTAGTACTCAGGTTGAGGCAGGTGGATCTCAAAGCCAGCCTGGTTTACAGAGTAAGTTCCAGGACAGCCAGGGCTATACAGAACACTGTTTTGAAAACAAACAAAACAAAACAAAACAAAACAAAAATAAACAAAAAAATACCGTGAACTAAAATAGTGAAAAAAAATCACTGTTAATCTCTCTTTGCCAATATTGTGTGCTTACTACCTTATTCAGCATTCTCTAGAAGCCATACTTATAAATGTCATAAAGTTCTTAATGAAATATAATAAAATATACGTACACTATCCAAACTGTATATTGGCACCATCCAAAGGATTCTATGGAAAGTAAAACATAAAAATAATTTAATGTTTGTTTAAAAATTAAGTCAGTCAATACCAGTATTCTATTACTGTCTTAGCAATAGGTTAGGAGTTGACCTGATGATGGGTCTTTGAAGGTCAGGTTGTGTGTAATGCACTAGATGTTGAAGGATCCCACACATGGACACGGGGATGGTCAACAGCACAAATATCCCAGCAATAAACCACGCCTTCGTATATGCAAAACTGAAAAACAAAACAAACAATAAAAAACCAAACCCATATTTGTTTACATTTTGATATTAAAATTATAAAGATCTATATTTGCATTTCTTAATTTTTCATTTGATTAGTAACAGTTTGGTTATTTCTCAAATAATTAATAACAATTAAAAAGAAAAGATTTACGTTTTAAACAATTCTATGTATCTGTGCATGTGAGAGCGTGGGCATCTGCTGAAGTGAGAAGTGGGAAGGTCCTGGACTCCTTGGAGGCAGAGGCAGACTGAGCTCTGCGCTCCGCCCCAGGACAGCTGTACAGAGCCATAACCGGGTGTCATGCCACATGGTAGGAACTTGACATTGATCAAGATGACCTTCCTCTCCCAGCCTTTATTGAGCAGAGATTCCTGTGCTATTCAGGATCCTGCTCTACCTAGGGTAGAGTACTCAGAGTGAAAGTGTTTATGTTTTTAAAATAAATGATGCAGCAATCAAATTGATTATTATTAATGGTTGATCTATTACATAGCAACCCTTTTAAGGCAAAATTAATAACTGTTATCCAAAAGATAATTTGTTGCACTTTGCTTTTTATATTTCTATACTTGCATCCCATAAAGAATGTGTCAACTATGGGAGTAAAGCTCATATAATTAGATCACATGTTTATTCTTTTGAGTGTCCCCCTGCTTCAGCACAGATAACTGACTTGGGTACTGTGGCAGCTATTTTTAAGATATTAAAAATCAAGCTTTTAATAATAATAAATGTATATATAGCTCATGGTTTATAGTTGCTTAAAATTGTTCCTTTTTTAATACTGCTAATTCTTAATTTTTAAAATTATTTATGCAAATGTAATTCAAGCTAAAAAGATATGTTCTTTAAATGACTGACCTTTGCATATCTGAGAGCTGATCCAGGGGCTAGAGAGATGGCTCAGCCATTAAAGGCTAGGCTCACAATAATAAAATATAAGAATGCATTCCCAGTAACCATATGGTGGCTCACAACCACCTGTGATGAATCTGACGCCCTCTTCTGGCATGTCTGAAGATAGCTACAGTATACTTTAATATATAATTAATCTTTAATAAGGTACCTGGACAAGACCTCTTAAGGCAAGGCACATGAAATTTGTATTCCAGACAGATTATATAGAAACAATTAGCTGTATGAGCATATTCTTTATATCATCAAAAGGGTAATGGCTTTAAAAAATTTTGTATTTTTGTGCACATCAAATTGTAAAGATTTGTTCTTGGTGTCCTCAATTTCTACTTCTACCACATAATGGTGTTAATTCTAGAGGACTTAATTATTACAGATAAATGATACTCATATTTCTAATTTAGAAAATTAAAATGTGTGCATGTGACTAATGATTCACTTTTAGGCTTTCTAACAAAAAGCAACTAAAATGCTATGTTTATTTTCTATAATTACATAGTTATTGCCTACATTATGGTATATGCTTGGTGTTCCAACTTAAATTAGAACAGACAATGGAACTGGCCATTTAATGAATAAAAGTTATGAAACATTTGAGATGTCTTTGACAATTTTATTCTTTATTATCCTCAAAGACGAAGTAATATAAAAAAATTTAAAAACAATATCTTAAAGAAAAGGAGAGAAGGGAAATTATGTCCCCATACATATTATTTAAATTATGCTTGTATGTTTTTTTTAAAAAAATTTAAAATTTGGATGCCAAGGAACTCCTTGCTGAGTGAATGTGACATCCTGTAACTAGGCATACTGATGCCTAGGTAAAATGAAGAAATTCACTTATTGAAATATGCCATGATCCTGACTTAATATTGGGAAAGAAGGCATGTCTACATTTTTTTTCCACAGCATGCTGCAGAAGCATGCTAGCTGCCAGAGTGATTGGTGGTGCTGAAGTTAATGCTGACTGTGGGCTTGCTGGGTGCCCAGACAATGGTAACATAAGAGCTTTATTGGGTAAATGTTCTTGACATAACTTTAATTGTCAAATGTCCCAGATTAGATAAATTTCCTTGCTTCAAGCTTTTAGACCTTGTGGGAGAGAACATGGAGACAAACTAGATTAGAAAAAATTAATCTAAAGAGGAGTTATAATGACTCTCCTCTTTCCTTTAATGTGATCAGCTGACTCAATCATAGACTGGTCTAGAGATAAATGCAATATTGGAGATTCCAATTATGAAGATGGCTAACAGTCATCTTCAGACAGCTGAGTTAATTTAAAATATAGTCTCCCCTTTTCCTCAAAAGTAAAGGCTTATCTCTTGATTCACAAAGCTACCTTGCCTACCCCAGAGGCCAGACTTTGTGTCTTTTAAGTTGCTAACTTGCAACTGAATTGGATACCTCATGGACATCCACAGACAAGTTAATCCTGTTCCACCTTTAACTCCTGACCTTGTTTGTTAAGCAGACTTACTGTCTCCACCCAGGCTCACCTGGATAGAAGGATTGTATGTAGGTTAAAGACATTTGCAGACCCCATGGCTTCAAAACAAATGGATCTCCTTTAGGAGCCACACAGAACTCAGATCTATATGAATTTGCTAATTGAGCAAACACGGGCACTAGTGAGAGGTTCGAGGCAAAGCACTGCATGGGGAGGACCATGATTTCTGCCTCTGAGTCCCCAGGAAGTACACCTAATTGCATAGGGATTAACTTTGAGAGGCTGTCCTTAAAGTAATAAGGGAGCCTATTACCCCTCCTCTGTAAGAGACCTCATACAGTATTTAAGAGGAATTAACGGCCAATGCTTTCCCTTCCTAGTTAAGGCCTACCGTCTAATGATGGATGTTTATCCACTTGTTTTTTACCTCCTCATTTTATTATTATTATTATTATTATTATTATTATTTGTTTTTTTTTGAGACAGGGTTCTCTGTGTAGTCCTGGCTGTCCTGGAACTCACTCTGTAGACCAGGCTGGCTTCGGACTCAGAAATCTGCCTGCCTCTGCCTTGCAAGTGCTGGGATTACAGGCATGTGCCACCACGCCCGGCTTACCTCCTCATTTTAAAATTAATAAAAAGGGAGGAATTGTACAGAGCCATAACGGGGTGTCATGCCACATGTTACGAACTTGACATTGATCAAGGTGACCTTCCTCTCCCAGCCCTTGTTGAGTAGGGATCCCTGTGCTATTCAGGATCCTGCTGCTCCTAGGGTGGAGTGCTCAGATTGAAGGTGAAGTTCATTGTTCCTCCAGGTCTATGAATTCCTAAATTAAGCAGGTGACCCGCCCAGCTGCCTGAGCAGTGGAGGCAACACCAAATGAACAGCCAGATCAGTTCCCTGAACTCACCCAGGAGTCTGGGAGGAGGGGCTCGCCCAAGCTGTTAAATTTTCAGACTTCCATTGAACTTTGGCCTTGATCGGTAAACTATCGACCTGGCTCTAATTTCTTTTCACGCTTCCCCATCTATCCCTCAGCTTCTCTTCCAGGACCCAAATCACAGTAGCTGCTGTCAGCAACAGACAGCCAGAGCCGCACACTGAGCCCCTGCCTCACCAAAGAGCCTTCCTCAACAAGCACTTCTACGCAAGATCCTTGCCCATTCTGAGTTTGTTATTTACTCTCTATATTGACTCTTGCTTGCTGTTTATATGTGAGGGGCTGAATGCTGACCAAGTACAAAGCCCAAGTGTCCCCTGAGTGCCATTAGGAAGAAAGTTTCACGTCTCTCCTACAGGCATGAGCTCTTAGCACAGTGTCACTCTGGGAACTTGCCTCTGCCTCAGTGTCCTTATCAATATAAAAGGATCTTTTTCTATATTCTAAGAGGATTAAATAACTTAATAATTACATGAAAAGTTAAAGCTATCTTGGGGATATGCTCTAGTTAATGCCTCTAACCTTAACAATAAACCACACAACTCAAAGCTTCCCTCACCCCTGGCCCTCTCTACCTATGTCCTCTCATTTCTCAGTCTCCTTCAGAGTCAAAAATCTTCAAAACTCATTTATTCTCTGATTCTATGTCTCTACCACACATTCCTAAACAATTCTGTTCTGGCTTAGGCCCTTCTAGCTACAGTGAAATCACTAAGCTCCCCAATGGCCTTCCTACTTGTGAGGAGCGACAGAGAGGGTGGCAAGTGTGGACACGTCAAATGTTCCCCCTGAAACCCTCCCCACCCGGTGTTTAGTTCATTGACCCCCTCTGTAAATTCCTGTGAAATTCGTGCCATGTCCTTGCTGTTCCTTCTGGCCTTAATCTCAAGTGTTCTTTGAACTGTGGACACTGTGTAAAGCCTGACCACTAGTAACTAGGCTGGGATCTCCTCATTCATATGTTGAAACTTAACCCCTAATGCAAGTGGCCATACTTGGAGATAAGGCTGACAGGAAGGGACATAGGTGAGATGAGGTCATAGTCTCAGGGAAAATGATCTCAAAAAGAGGTGTTTCAGCCCTGTGGGGATCCAGCAAGAACATGGCCATCTGCAACCTGAGGACCTTCCTCAGACTGAAACCCCTCTCAGCCCCATGATATTCGATTCCAAAATAGTTTTCTGACTGTAAAAACAGGAATTCCTATTGAAGCACTGTTTATGACTGATATAATACACACACACACACACACACACACACACATTAAATGTGCTCTTCTGCATGTGAGTGCTGGTGTGCAGGTGTGGAAGTCAGAGGACACCACTGGGGAGGTCAGCTCTCCTTCCACCTTGAGGCAGGGTCTCTTGCTTCTGCTAGCTGGCTGGTGAGCTTGTGGCAGTTCTGTTTCCATCTTGCCATAGACACCACTCGAGTGGGTTGCAGAGACAGATCAGGCGGTCAGGCTTGCGTGCCTGCGGCTTTTCCTGGCGAGCCACCTCCACAGGCCAGGCTATGTGATTTCTTATGGCAGACAGAGCAGACTAAAAGGATCCCACCATCCATCTGTACTGTCAGCCATTCTGCAGTCTGCGTTTGCGTATCGAAAGGCATCATCTGACATGCTCATCTGCATGGCCTCCATTGAACATCCAGATCAGGAAGTGAGGGGCCTGGGCTGTTGGCAGTTCACACTGCACATTAGAAATGGGCTTAGAGGTCAGTGGTACTTTAGGACTACTGGTGATGCTCACAACTAAGAGAAGTCTCAGAGTGACATACATTTCATTTACTGTTCTATACTGTATTCCAAGGAATACTGAGTGAGCAAATTACATTTAAATTAAGATTGCTAGACCTAAATTTGGGTGGACCAATCTCACTTAGCCTAAAAACATAACAAATGAAAATATTTAATGTCATATCATAATACCCTTAAATATCTATATGAACTATAAACAAAAATTTAGTGAACAAAAAGATCCTACAAATATTTTTAGACACACCAATTAAAATATTTTCCATAATCAAGGCGGGGGGGGGCATCCACGTGGTCTGCCATAACTCTTCCAAAATAACTGTTTCTCAACAAAAGTATTTTCTGGTTGTTATGAATTGTTAATTCTAAGTTTTCACTTTACACTTGCAGTGGTGGCCATTCGGGATGCTCGCAGGCGCAGGCTGTGTCCTTGCCAGCCAATCCGCAGGCACCCGGTGCCACCGCGGTGTTGACTCCGCCTCACCTGCCCAGAATCTCGGCTGCATCGTGAATCCATGAATCTGAGAACCATCGGGGTAACCGGGGGATTCTGTGCACTCGGGGTCTGACCTGCAACTGGTACCCTACCAGCCCTCTCTCTGCTTCCTGCTCTGGCAGGCTAGTCTCCGCCCCCCCGGAAGACCCTGCCCAAAACTTCCTCACTCACGAGTTTGGAACCTCTTCTGTAGAGTAACTCATCTTCAGATGACAAGTCCACTTCCGCTTCCGTTCAGAGGGTAACAGCCAATGATTTGTGCTGAGTTGCAAGTTGAGCTAGCCTTGTCTGTCAACGCAAAGCATTGTGATTGGTCAGCTACAGAGGAGGCATGACTGTAACCTAGGTTACCGGGAGGGCGTGGCGAGGGCTGCAGAGGAGGGTAGAGAAGAATCTGGTATTTCTAATTTACCTCATCTTAGTGGTGCCCTAAGAGGGCTCCAGAAGTTGTAGGAAGTGGGGACGTTCCAGAAACACCTACTACATTCCTTTTTCTTTCTTTCTTTCTTTTTAAGGATTTATTTATTTGTTTAATGTATACTAGTACACTGTAGCTGTCTTCAGACACACCAGAAGAGGGAGTCCGATCCCATTACAGATGGTTGTGAGCCACCATGTGGTTGCTGGGATTTGAACTCAGGACCTCTGGAAGAGCAGTCAGTGCTCTTAACCACCAAGCCATCTCTCCAGCCCCACCTGCTACATTTCTGAGACTTTATCTAAAGAAAAGTCATACTGAGGTGCAGTCGCTATGGAACGGAACTTGAAATAGAGTCCCGACTAGACATATGAGCTCTGTCTATATTGTCATTTTCTGAAATCAAATACTAACATTACCCTTTTTGCATGAGTTGATCTGCATGAAAGTACCGAGTAGCGACGGGCAGTTTTCCGTTCACAGATGAGAAAACTTTCAAGTGATTAGTTTGTCCAAATTTGACCTATTAAGCTGTTTTCTCTGACTTTGGACTCTGCTCGATGTTTAAATATTTGCCATTGCCTGCAATAGGGGAATTCTGCCTATTATCCACCTGGGAAAAATGCCGTGGGCCAGAGTCTCACATCTATACAGATGAAATCACATATCCCTCAGTTACCAGAGCCTGGAGTCTGACATCTGCAGGCTTTCTTCTGTGATTTCCATTTTGCAACTTAAAGGGGCTGTAGGACTTTAGTTTGGTCTACACTATAAGTTAAAATAGTTGGTTTTAAGGAAATTCCTGACCACTAGTGAAGTCTTGGTATACTATTAAAGTTCAGAAAATTAGGGAAAATTCTTGCTATACAACTTATCAGTACTACTTATTTCTTGGCAAATGGAAGTCTTTTTGGTGAGGCAGTTTAACAGGGCTTGTTTCTGTGTGTCCAGCCACACTCTTACTGCTGCTGAGCCTTCTTCACCATTCCCTCTCATAGGGAACCAATTTTTACATAATTTCTGAAATCTATTTCCACACACACACACAAACACACACACACACACAAACACACACACACACACACACACACACACACACACACAGCAAGCAGGACAACAGAGGGATCTTAGAACAGTAAACAGAACACAGGTTGTCAGCTTGGATCCAGGATTTGACCTCAAGGCATTCTTTTCCTGTTCCCAGATACCCCTTCTCCCAGAACCCCTCTTCAAGCTGTGACTGGTACTTGGCACTCTAGCATGAACCTTCATGCTGTGTTAGAACTCAACTGTTTGTCCATTTCCCTTAGAAAAGTTAAGATTCTTGAACTATTAAGAATGACTATTAGCTGGATGGTGGTGGCACACACCTTTAAGAGGCACGCAGATCTCTTTGAGGTCAAGGCCAGACTGGTCTAAAGAGAGTTCCTGGCCAGCCAAGGCTCTGCTTCCTGGCCCTCTAGGCATGTTGGGGTAGGTTCCCTCTACACCACTCGGGTATATATCCAAAGGATGACCCTAGACCACATGGAAATTTGCTCAACTATGTTCATAATAGCTGGAGACTGGAAACAACCTAGATGTTCCTCAACACAAGAATAGATAAAGAAAATGTGGTACATTTACATCATGGAGTATCTATCACTCAGCTGTTAAAAACAATGACATTAGGAAATCTTCAAGCAAATGGATGGAACTAGAAAAGATCATCTTGAGTGAGGTAACCCAGACCCAGAAACACAAACATGGCATATGCTCACTTATAAGTGGATGTAAGCCATAGAGCACTGGATTACAGTGCTACAGTCCACAGTCCCAAAGAGGCTGTGACAGTTGGGCCCAGGCAGGAACTTGAATCTCACTGAGAATGGGAAACAGAACAGACATCATGGGTGAGCTAGGTGAGGAAGTGGGGTGTGGGGCACCTGTGGGGTTGGGGTCAGGATGGGGATTGGAGATGGGAACTGGAGGAATCAGGTTTGGGGAAGCCTTGGAAAGGAAAGAGTACTGGGTTTTGTTTTTGAGTTCTGTGTTAAACCACTGAAATAAATATTTAAATTGCTGTTGCCCTCACCCTCAAAGGTGTGTCACCAGAGCTTCGGGATTCTGGACTGTTCTCTAGTTTCCTCAAAACAAAAGTGACAGAGTGTCTTCTGCCACCCAAGAGATTTCAGTAATGATGACGATTAGCTGTGGAGGAGGAAATTCTGTGAAGGTGTAAACAACCTGTGCACTAAAAAATTACCTCATGTAAAAATCATTGCTCCCCAGAGGAGCTTTTCAGTCAGTCACCTGACAGGGAAGCTCCCTTCCTTCCCTTCCTTTTGTTCAGCCCTCTCCCCTCCCTTTGCTCTCCCTTCTCCTTTTGTCTTCCCCACCCCCACCTCTTGTACCTCAGGCTGACCTCAAACTTGCTACATCACTAAGGTTGACCTTGAACTTCTGACCCTTTTCTGTCTCCTGAGTACTGGGATTACAGGCCTGAAGTATAGAGGGCAGTTTGTGCAGGGCTGGGATTTAAACTTGTGCTTCATGTGCTCTGGGCGACTACTCTACCAACTGAGTACTTCATACCCAGCCCAGTTCTTAGTTATTTCCACCAACATGTTTTGTGTTCAGATCAGTTTAAGTGACACCTCTGGAGTATCAAGGTGCAGGCTAAAAGGAATGAAAATGACAGCCTCCCCCTCGTGTGTGTGTGTGTGTGTGTGTGTGTGTGTGTGTGTCTTGATATAGCGTCTCATTCTATATCTCAGGCTGGCCCTAAGTTTTGCCTCCGGAGGATTGAAATTGTGGATTTGAGCCATCATATCTGACTTGAGAAAAACCCTAGTAACTTCAAATAATAGAAATTGTATTACCTAGAAAAGTCAAGAGAAAATTTTTTTGTGGCAAGGCAGATGATTCTGGATATTTTATACATAGTGAAAAATAAAAAAGTAATACTGAAACATTTTTACAGTTTTAAATAAAAATGAAATATTAATAGTGCATTGCATGCCAAACTGTGATGATCCCCAAAGAACTCTTAGACCTGCTTATGCACCTCCCGCCTGCATGTGATCAAGCACATTGGTGCATTGAGTCAGACAAACTTGTTGGGGTGTAAGGGTCCATGATTCACTGAAGAATGACACCCCAGACTCAAATAGCAGGTAAACCAAAAGTGGTTTTTATCCTGCAGAAGCCCAGCATGCTGGGGTCTCCCATTACCAAGATACAGAGACCCCCTCCCTCAAGTGAGCTCACACACTGAATTTAAAGCACATTAGGTGAGTTCTGTGGTAGGTGGATTCAGTCTTATTCTAATAAGTGCAGTAGTGAGAAGGGGAAAGTATAGCTCAGGGGTTCAATCTGTAACTGTGAACAGTCAATTGAGATAACTCACAGCCTTCGGACCTGCCTGTCTCTTCCCTCTGCAGGAGTGAAAACCTGTGGCTTGTTATCTCCCACAAGCAACAGCTTTGCCTCAATGGCTTCTGGCAGATGTCTGGGAGAGGAAGGGCTCAGTTCTATGTAAGGGACAGGCCACTGAGAGTTTGGTCATGTTCTTCACTGACTATATAGATAACGAAAAGTTAATTTGTTTTTCCCCCTTATTTTCATTTTTATTTATTAATTTTTTGGAGGGGGATGTCACGGTGTGGGGAGCTGG
The DNA here is from genome assembly GCA_964023405.1 of Apodemus agrarius. NCBI lineage: Eukaryota > Metazoa > Chordata > Mammalia > Rodentia > Muridae > Apodemus > Apodemus agrarius. Next base: position 57,794,696 of record OZ030024.1, on the reverse strand, counting down.
ACATGACAGTATCAGGAAGGGATTGTGAAGGCACATGATGTGACACTCCCAGGGAATCAGTAAAAACGAATGAACCAACCAACCTAAAACCCAACAGCCTTCATGATTTCAGAAGTTTCTGTCCCTGCCCACAGGGCTCGAAGGTAAGTGGTCTTGTTTGTGTAATCTCAGGGTTGTTTTGATTTGCATTTCTCTAATGACTAATGATGTTGAACATTTTTTAAGGTGTTTCTCAGCCATCCGAATTTCTTCAGGTGAAAAGTCTTTGTTTAGCTCTGTACCCCATTTTTGGATAGGGTTATTTGGTTTTCTGGGGTCTAACTTCTTGAGTTCTTTGTATACATTGGATATTAGCCCTCCGGAAGACCCAGCCATACCACTCCAGGGAATATATCCAGAAGATTCCCCAGCATGCAATAAGGATACATGCTCCACTATGTTCATAGCAGCCTTATTTATAATAGCCAGAAGCTGGAAAGAACCCAGATGTCCCTCAACGGAGGAATGGATACAAAAAATGTGGTATGTATACACAATGGAGTACTATTCAGCCATTAGAAACTATGAATTCATGAAATTCTTAGAGAAATGGATGGAGCTGGAGAACATCATACTAAGTGAGGTAACCCAGTATCAAAAGAATACCCATGGTATGCAGTCACTGATAAGTGGATATTAGCCTAGAATCTTGGAATACCCAAGACACAATCCACATACCAAATGATGTCCGACAAGAAGGAAGGAGTGGACCCTGGTTCTAGAAAGGATCAAAGCATCAGTGTAGGGGAATACCAGAACAGGGAAGTGGGAAGGGGTGGATGAGGGAGCAGGGGGAGGGAAAAGGGCATGTGGGACCTTTGGGGGGTGGGGAACCAGAAAAAGGGAAATGAATTGTAAATATAGAAAATATCCAATAAAAAACAAAAGAAGTCCTAATGTGTAATGTTTGAGAAATGGCAGTCCCCTGAGCAAGCTGTCTTCACCTTCCTTACATTTGGGTTGCCAGTCCTTGCTCCTGAGGCCAGGCCTCTATCCCACTGTAGCAAAGACATCTTTTTTTTTTTTTTTTGTCTCTGAACTGCTGGAATTCTGCTCCATGGCACTGACATACAGTCTTCACCTTACTCCTGCTTAGGGTTTTATGACTGCGGGTTTAGTGCTGGTTTGAATGGAAATGTCCCTCGTGGGTTCATAGATCTGAATACCTGGTCAGCAGGGAGAATCACTATTTAGAAGGATCAGGAGGTATGGCCTTGTTGGGGGAAGTGTGTCTCTGGGATATAGGTTGGATACAGCACTTTGAGGAACTCTCAGCAACTTCTCCAGTCTGCCTGCCTTAGCCATGCTTCCCTCCATGGTGACAATGGACCATACTCTGGAACTGTAAGCAAAGCCACAATGAAATGTTTTCCTTTGTAAGAGTTGCCGTGGTCATGGTGTGTCTTTACAACAGTAAAACACTAAGACATTTACCAACCAGTCTTGGCTTCGAGCCCTCCTGGTTTCCATTGCCATATGAATATGATGAAATACTGTCATGTGTGCTTTTATTAACTTCTCTTTGGTGCTCACCGCATCTGCACATGTACTAAAAGTAGAACAGTACAGAGATTAGCTGGGCCCCTGCACGAGGATGGCCTGCAGATTTGAGAAGTGCTCCATACACGAAGAAAAAAAAAATGTCCTCTCTTGACTTGTCTGATAAAATCCTGCATTTTTTTTTAACATGGCACTTTCTGACTTCCATAAGATGGCCCGATTCCCTGCACCCCCGCACTGCCTGCACCCCCTGCAGTGTGAGATGGCCCAGTCTCCTGTGCACTGCCCACACCCCCTGCAGTGTGAGATGGCCCAGTCTCCTGTGCACTGCCTGCAGCCCCTGCAGTGTGAGATGGCCCAGTCTCCTGTGCACTGCCTGCACCCCCTGCAGTGTGAGATGGCCCAGTCTCCTGTGCACTGCCCACACCCCCTGCAGTGCACTGGTTTGTCTGTTTCCTGACTAGCAATGTGACCAGATAAACCACTGAGACACCTTTACAAGCTCAGAGGTCCCTCAGCATCAGAGATCAAAGGGAATGAGAGCTGAGAAGGCTCCGGAGTCCCCAGTTGTAAAAGGACCAGTGGCCACATAGAGGAGTCAAAGCAAAACAAACACCAGAGAAACAAACCCGAGTGAATGAATGACTTGATGGACACAAGAGTTAGCAAAGCAAGTGAAGTGGGCAGCGATTTGGAGGAGACGTTTAAAAACGCAGTGGAAAAATCCAGGAAGGTTATTGAAAGCCTGGAAAAGAGCCAACCAGAAGTGTCAAAACTGAAAGGGCCAGTCAATCAAAGAATCAAGCACCATCAATCCAGGGGCAGGGCTAAGAAGAAGGACCGCTTTTAGAGGCAGTTGAGGAGAGGGTGGAGACAATAACACGTGCATAAAAGAAGAACATTTAAAAATCAAGATTTCTAAGAACTCTGGGATATATTCAAGACATAAAACAGAAGAAACTGCAGAAAAGGAGCTGAGGTAAAGTGTAAGGGAAAGGCTTTTTTTTTCTAAAACTTCTATTTAATGTGCATTGGTATTTTATGTGCATGTATGCCAGTGTGAGGATGCTAGAGTCCCTGGAGTTGCAGGGAGCTGTGATCTGGGAATTGATCCCAGGTCCTCTGGAAGAGCCTCTCTCCATGTGAGCCATCTCTCCAGCCCCCTGTCCCAAATTTAGGAAATGAAATGGATATCTAAATACAAGAGGACTTAGAACCTCAAACAGACATGGCCTATTCATGACATGCCATAGTCATGATGTCAGAAGTGCAAAACAAAAACCCAATAGCTGTCTGTCGTGGGACATGCTAACTCATCTACAAAGGTGGACGTAGCAGAATAGCATCACATCTCTCTCTCATCAGCATCCTGAAAGCCAGGAAAGCATGGAGGAATCTATCTCAGTGTCTGAAAGTACAACTAGCCAACATTGCTATTCCCGTCCACCTTGTCTTCTAAAGTTGGTGGAGAAATGAGAACATTTCAAGACAAGTGCGGACCAGGGCAGCTCACAGCAGCCAGGCCAGCGCTGCGGCAAGCAAAGGATCAGCTTCAAGGTAGAGCTGACATCAGAACTTCCCAAGCTGTTCCACAACATAGAAAAGGAAGACACTACCAAACTTCTAATGAAGCCAGCACTACCCTAACACAAACACTGGATATCCAACTAAATAAGGGAAATGAACCAGTTCCTCATGGACAAAAACACATTTTCAATACAGTACTGAAAACAGGAACACATTAGAAAGACCATATATCATGACCAAGTTGTTTTCATCCCAGCATATAAGAGTAAGTTACTACATGCAAATCAGTTAATGGAATAGGACATGTAAAACTTGAGGCCCAAACCACATGACAATCTCAATATACACAGGGAAATCATTTGAAAAAGTCCAATATCTTTGGTCATGGTGGTCTACACCTTTAATCCCAGTACTAACACAGGTAGATCTCTGTGACATCAAGTCTACTTAGCGAGTTCCAGGACAGTCAGAACTACACAGGGAGATCCTGTCTTTAAAAGAATTTTTTTCAATATACCTTCCTGATAAAAGTTCTAAAGAAATAAGTAATAGAATATATCTCAACATAGTAAAGTCTGTATGTAGCAAACCAATATTCAAAACACACACACACACACACACACACACACACACACACACACACACACAAGCTCAAAGTTATGTTTGGCTACTGAGCAAGTTTTAGGCCAGCCTGGAATAGGTGAGATGCACCAACATAACAAAACAAAACAGAACCAGACCAGTATGTATGGTTTGAATGTAAAGTGCTTTTGGACGGGATCATGCTTTGGAACACTTGATTCCTAGGTGGTGGCAATGTTTTTGGAGGTTTGGAACCTGGAGGGGGTAGAGACCAGCTGCAGGAAGTGGGTTCCCAGAGCCTGGCTCAACTTCCTGTTCTGTCTCTGTTTTAATCTTTCCAGAAGTGAGTGCCCTTCACAGCCTCGAAGCTTTGAGCCATACTGCTGCCATACTGTCTCTGCTGTGTTCCTGTCAGCCATGGGTCAAATAAAGCTTTCCTCCTTTACTGTGAAATTCAAAAGTCCAATTGGTTACACTTCTCGTTTCCTATTTGAAAGGAGTTTGCGCAGGTGCCTGAGATCGGCTGAGACTCAGCTATGTGTCACAATAGGAGGTCACAATCTGGCTTACAAGTGAGGTTGCCACCAGATGTATATGGGGAAGCTTTTAGACTAAACCTAATGTAGATGTAATATAGGCTAAACTTCAATTTAGAGAACTAGTCAGAAAATTTCCAGAATCTGGTCTGGAGTAGTTGCTGGTCCCCAGGTATTTGCTGAGTATATATTGAACAGTCATTGTAGGTGAAGAACCTATCTGCCTGACTCCATTTTAAAGTCAGGAGCCATTATGATGTATTATTAAAAATAAGTTTCCGTGCTCGCTTCGGCAGCACATATACTAAAATTGGAACGATACAGAGAAGATTAGCATGGCCCCTGCACAAGGATGACACGCAAATTCGTGAAGCGTTCCATATTTTTTCAGAAGAAATTCGGATGGCGGAGAAACACCTTAAGAGATGTTCAACATCATTAGTCATCAGGGAAATGTAAATCAAAACAACCCTGAGATTCCACCTCACACCAGTCAGAATGGCTAAGATTAAAAACTCAAGAGACAACAAGTGCTGGCGAGGATGTGGAGAAAGAGGAACACTCTTCCACTGTTGGTGGGATTGCAAAATGGTAAAACCGCTCTGGAAATCAGTGTGGTGGTTCCTCAGAAAATTGGGCATGTCACTTCCAGAGGACCCTGGCATACCACTCCTGGGCATATACCCAGAGGATTACCCTGCATACAATAAAGACACATGCTCCACTATGTTTATAGCAGCCTTGTTTATAATAGCCAGAAATTGGAAGGAGGCCAAATATCCCTGGATACAGAAAATGTGGTATAGTTATACAATGGAATACTACTCAGCAATTAAAAATAATGAATCCATGCAATTTGTAGGTAAATGGTTAGATCTGGAAAATATCATCCTGAGTGAGTTAACCCAATCACAAAAGAATACACATGGAATGCAATCACTGATAAGTGGATATTAATGAGCCCAGAAGCCCTAAATACTCAAGGCACAATTAGCAAGTCAAATGATTCACAACAAGAAGAAAGGAGAGGACCCTGGGCCTCTAAAGATTGGATCCAGTTTTGTAGACCCAGAACAGAGAAACCGTGGGGGGAGGGGGAATGATTGGGGAATAGTTGGGGGGGGAGAGGAATTATGGGATGTATGGTGGGGGGGAACTGGGAAAGGGGAAAGCCTTTGGAATGTAAACATAGAATATAGAAAATAAAAATTAAAAAAAAAATCTTAATACACAAAAAACTAAAAAAAAAAAGTTTCCATTTACTTATTTTTTTAAGAACTGAATTTCTCTTTTTAAGTCTCTGTTTCCTGGAGTCCCACCAATGACATTGAATTGTTTTGAGAACACCCAAACTCATCCTAACCACACTGTCTTCTCTAATCACGTGCTGGCTGTTGTTGTTTGTTTGTTTGTTTGTTTGTTTGTTTTTTCCGAGACAAGGTTTCTCTGTATAGCTCTGGCTGTCCTGGAACTCACTCTGTAGACCAGGTTGGCCTTGAACTCAGAAATCTGCCTGCCTCTGCCTCCTCTGCTGGGATTAAAGGTGCACTGCTGGGCTGGCTGTTGTGTTTATGAATTGTTTTCTGTACTTCCTGAATGCTCCATTGTCTTTCTTCTGTAAACCTGCTTTGCAGTGACTTTACTTGTTAAAGGGGCTTAAAACCGGGGCTCAGACTGCTCTATAGGAAACGGGGCTCAGACTGCTCTATGAGAAACGGGGCTCAGGGCTGCTTAGGAGGCAGTTGCTGGCCAACTCTTGGGTGTACCCCAATAAAAAATCAAACTTGCTTCAAATTTGGCACAAACGTTATCTTAGTCGTCTTATTCTGGCCGGGTGGGATTCACATCTGTAAGTAGTAGTTGTTGAGTGGTGGCCCACTATGCAGACGAGTCTGGTTTCATCTTCACTATAGGCTGTAATGCTTGTAATTATTTTTTGGAACTTGGCTTCTTGTACATCAGACCAAATGTGTCCCCTGTTAATAAGGAGAAGTACTGGATCATCTTTATTTTTGGAAAAAATTTAAGAAATTTTGACATAAGTTGGTTTTGGAAACGGTTTAACAATAACTGACTTAGGAGTGGTCTGATGGAGACAAACCAGCACGTGAACACAGCCAAATCTTTATTTTTTATTAATTTTAAACTGAAATATGTTATTTTTTTAAAATTTTTAACTTTACTTGCTGTGTGTGTGGGCACACCTGTCCTGCAGCTCTCGTGTGGAGAGCAGAGAAAGCCTTGCAGGATTAGCTCTCTCTGCACCATGTGGGTCCCAGGAGCTGAATTCACTGTGTCCTCAGGCTTGGCTGCAAGGGCCTTTACCCAGGGAGTCATTTAGCCAGACCATCTACAAACAAAAGTATAAACAGAGGTGACATATCACACTGACATTAATCCCATCAATAAAAATCACAGACATCTTTATTACACGTGAATGTCATTCGTACTTACTGTACTTTTGAGGCCAGCTGCAGTGGCTCACCCTTAATCCAGTACTTCAGAGACACAGACAGAAGCAGATGGATCTTTTGTGAGTTTGAGGCCAGGCTGGGCTATTTAGAGTTTCAGGCTAGCCAGGCTACACAGTGATACCCTGTCTAAAACCAAACCAACCAACCAAGGAAACAAAGCTTTGGAAATGTTTATTGAAAAGAAGCAGGGCTTTTTAAAAAATGTATCTTAAAATATTAAAATGTCTTCAAAGATTTCCAAATAGATCTGTAGCTCAAAATGGGCTAAGAGTCCTTGCTAGAGTATTTGAATAAAACAGGCCAAGCAAGGCCTAGGGGGCCTCAACCTGTTCAGTGTTTGTTCCTTTCTAGGAAATATTGGACCATGAAAGTGAAGAAGGGGACAGTTGTTTGCAGAAGTGAGAGGCGTTTCAGTTAGCTTGCTTACGACTGGATATAGAGGGAATCGACTCCAGGTTTACCTTAATTCTCTCTCTGTCTCTTTCTCTGTCTCTGTCTCTCTCTGTCTCTCTGTCTCTCTGTCTCTGTCTCTCTCTGTCTCTCTCTCTCTCTTTCTCTCTCTCCTATTCTGAGACAGGGTTTCTCTGTGTAGCCTTGTTTATCTTAGAACTCACTCTGCTTCCCAGAGGTAAAGGCACGTCACCAGCTACCCACTCCACTCTTTCCTTAAATATTCTTGCTGTGCATACATTTGCTCTTTGAGTCAACAAATTCTTACCGAGGGCCTGCCACGCACCAGAATTTAAGAGCTTCAGAGCAGGAAGCCATCAGCCATGCAGTAGCTAAGAGACTCTGAACAGTGTTGTTTTCTTGGAGATTGATTTTTCTAATCTGTTAAGTGGAGATGCTGATCCTTGGGGCTAGATAAGGGAGTGGCTGCAAACTCGGGGTGCCCAGATACCAGTCTGTCTCATTCCAAAGAGGACAAGTTGGTAAAAAGAAGAGCTCACATGCTGAGGGACCTGTGGCAACTCTGGTTGCAAAGCTGGGAGAGAAAGGAGACAAAGTCTAGCTTACTCCTTGGTTGAGGAGCAGGTGTTGTTTTGTTTTAAATTGTGTGTGCATCTGTGTTGGTGTGTGCATGTGGTATGTAAGTGTGCCTGTGGATACCAGAGGTATAGCTTCCCATGCAGCTGAGGTTAGTGGTGACTCCAGCCCCCTGCCCCCCAAACAAGGGAAGGAAGGAAGGAAGGAAGGAAGGAAGGAAGGAAGGAAGGAAGGAAGGGAGGGAGGGAGGGAGGGAGGGAGGGAGGGAGGGAGGAAGAAAGACTTAGAAACAAAAGTAACACAGTAAAAGCATCTCTCAGATCAAATGAAGACTGTGCCATGGTCCCAACGCCACCCCTGTCTTACCTGAAGGCTGCCCTCCTTATTCTTTCTTTACATTTACATCTGTAACCCTTTGCCCCTTAAATATTTAAGTCTCCTGGTGTCAGTTCTCTAATCACTAATCATGATTCTTTCTTTGATCTATGTGCTTTAGCAGTTTTTATTTAGCTTGCTTTAGTTTTAAATGTTCCACCAAAACACTTAACTGGTGTCCAAAAAGCTTGCTGTATACATAAAGAGATAAAAATTCATAGAATATTTTATTTTCCTGGTAAGGAAGTAATTGTCTTGTTTCCTTTTTGGAAAAGAATGCCAAAAAAATTATTGCGATTAACAAAGAAGCAGTTAGAAGCCTCTGCTTCTTGGGGAAGCAGAGTTCTCCATTTCCTAAACAGATGGGTGTGGCCTTGACTTTTCCCTCCCTGTGATTTGCTCTTCATGGATGGCTTTCTCTCCCTTGCCAAGGACTGCCACTGTTTGCCATTCTAGTCCCCAGCCTCACTTTCCTCCTCTGGAAAGGGGTTTGGAAACACTTAACCCAGAGCTGTGGAGACGGTGGGATTTGTAACAGATTCAGCCCTTAGGATTCCCTGATGTCCAGTGTGTGGTTTGCTCTTCTGCCTTTTCCTTATTGGTTAGAAAAACAAGAAACAAAACAAAATTTTATCTCTTCCTATACCTTTTAAGTACTAACATGAAACCTGTGTGTAGTAACTTGTACAGTAGTAGCTAAGGTTTCCAGTGGGCACCTTCCTTTGTATATGGGTGGTGGAGGAGCTAGGGTCTAACACAGGCTGTTTCATAACCAGTCAGCCACTCTGAGAACAGGGAATGATCCATCCCTCACACCCAACAGCTTGCAAAGCCAGGGACAAAAACTGCAAGCCTTTGATTAAGGTCAGAAGGATAGACTTTGACTCTTACCTCTGCCCTGTGGGGAGAATGACATTCTGAACTGCCAGCCAGTTTGTGAGATTTCTATCAGCAGGAGGCTTTCTGGGAAAGAACAATGACATACCATTGCCTTCTCCCTTGGTGAGTTAAGTCACATGGTCTGTGCTTAATTAAAAAAAATTAAGATGTATATTTTATATGTGTGATGTGAGTGTTTTGCCTGAATGCATGTATGTCCACCACAAGCATGCCCAGTGCCCAGGGAAGTCAGAAGAGATGTCAGGTCTGGAGCTGATGTACAGGTTATGAGCTGCCCTGTGGGTTTTGAGAATCAGACCCGGGTTCTCTGTAAGAGCAACTGCTCTGAAGCTCTGAACCATCTCTCTGGCCTCTGTTTCAGAGTCCTTTGAAAACAGCACAATAGTATCTGCCACTGTACACTCTCACTCCTGAGCCTGCTCCATGTACCTTATAATCAAGTCTATCTTCTACACTCTGCTCTGTTTGTCAAAGTGATCACAAGGACCTGGGAGCTGCAAGAAAGTCAGAAGGCATCCCAGCCACATTTCCATGGGTTGCACCTCCAGCCTCTTTAACCCAGTCACCACATGCAGAACAGAATCAGTACTGGAGACAAGCCTCGGGAAGCACACGTGAGAATTCTGTTGGGTAGAGTTTACATGTGAATATTTTGTCCTCATGCACATGTATATTTGTGTTTAGTTTGTGATTAATTTATCATTACTTAAGGATTTATATGAACCCTATGTTTCTGTGTATGAGCTGTGCATAGAATATGATTTTTCTTGACTGTTGTAAATCAAAAAAGTCTTTAATGAAGTGTTAGAAAACAGAAGTGAGTGTGTAAAAGAATTTTTGCGGCTTTGACATTTAAGTTCAGAATGTTGAGACTAGGTGTCATTTTAAGTGGGAACATCTGAATTCAGTGTGTGACATGGACGGAAGGCGGAGACTGGACAGCGAGGTGGTGGTAGCACAGGAGCCAGCGCAGGCATCGGTGAGTGTGTGGCCTGTAGTGAGGGGCGGGAGAGCCAACAGCCTATGGAGAGCAGTGGTTGACTCTGGCAGTGTGGAGCTGAAGTTTATAAATACACACAAACTCTACAGGTGTATATGAGTGAGAAAACTGAGAATAGCACATATCTATAGGTGCTGAAGAAGACCTTCGGTTGGAAGATTACTTTTACCCATTCACAATCCACAGGACTTCATAAAAATAGGATGGGCTGGGACATGTCAGAAATCTCGGCATTCCAGAGGCTGAGGGGACGTCACAAGCTCACCCTTGTCTGTGAAGTGCATTTGAGACCAGCCTGGGCTGCTTCAGATCAGTCTCTCAATCAGTTAATAAATAAATGAAATTGTTGATACTCAGCTCGGTGGACACACACTGTGTGTGAACTAAGACCACAGGGTTAGTGCAATAGCACTTTAAATGAAGATACACATACATATCTTTAACTTTAGCCAACAATGAGTAGATTACTACTGCTCAGAGACACTAAGTTTCAGTTCATTTGGTAGTCTTGGGTTTACAGCAGTTGTGAGACACTGTGTGTGGTATATTACCACAGTTACCAGTGGTACTGAGGGCTGTAGTTTTAGCTGACAATAGCTGTCTGTCTGCATCTCCAAGCGCATACTGTGTTTCAGGGACTGTGCATTTCTCATGACAATTATATGTTAAAGGATATTCATTGTTGTTATTCTTGGGACAGGGTCTTACAGTGTAGACCTAGCTGGCCCTACAACTCTATGTAGCCTGGCTGTAGTACTGGCTGGTTCAGTGTGTCAACTTGACACAGGTTGGGATTATCAGAAAGTTTCAGTTGGGGTAGTGCCTCCATTAGATCCAGCTGTGGGGCATTTTCTCAATTTGTGACCAAGGGGGGTAGGGCCCCTTGTGGGTGGTGCCATCCCTGGGCTGGTAGTCTTGGGTTCTGTAAAAGAGCAGGCCGAGCAAGCCAGGGGAAGCAAGCTAGTAAGTAACAGCCCTCATGGCCTCAGCATCAGCTCCTGTTACTGACCTGCTTGAGTTCCTGTTCTAACTTCCTTTAGTGATGAACAGCAGTGTGCAAGGTGTAGGCTGAATAAACCCTTTACTCCCCAACTTGCTTCTTGGTCATGGTATTTGTGTAGAAATAGAAACCCTAAGACAACCAGGTTGTCCTCAAACTCACAGATTCACATGTTTGCCTCTCACCTGTTTCTGCCTCCTGTGTGCTGGGATTAAAGATGTGTAACACTATACCCGGGACCATAGTTATTACTCTTAAAACAATTCCAGTTTGCAACTTTGTGAAGTTGAGTTTGAAGAGGAACGTCACTGACCTCCAGAGCACAGGCTCCTGCGGGACATACCCTGGTCAGAGCTCTCAGTATCTAGGGGAGCACATCTTATCTAAGTTGATGAGAGTGCTTTAAGTACCTGGGTTGAGGGATTTTGTGTAAAGACATGGGTTATAATGTCTGTAGCAATTACTTTAGGGAATCAGAGAAGTTTTCAACAAGAAATTTCCTTTGGGCTTCTGTGATGGTTTGAATAAGAATGGCCCCAATGGGCTCATATATTTGAATTCCTTGTCACCAGAGGGTAGAGCTTTTTGAAAGGATTAGAAGGATTAGGGGGCGGGGCCTTGTTGGAGGAGCTGTGCCACTGGGGGTGGGCTTTAGATTTCAAAGTCCCATGCCAAGCCCATTCTCTCTCTGCTGCCTGCAGATCAGAGTGTAAAGCTCTCTGCTCCAGGGCCACGCTGGCCAGTGTGCTGTGTGTGCTTCCACTGTGTGAGAATGGACAGACTCTCTGGAATGGTCAGCCAGCCTCGTTAAATGCTTCCTCTTGTCAGTGTTGGCTTGTTTCTGGTGACTAAGACAGCTGCTGAGAGTCACAGGGAAGACAGTCATCCTCAGATGATCTGGGTTATCGTCTACACCATTAAGTCCATCACTAAAGAAGGAGCTGCTACTCGCCTTTAGCACAGTAAGGTAGGGGTCACACGGGGCACTGACAGCACAGAACTGGCTTTGCCTGGGTGGTTTACCGGGGCAGGGTAAGGCCTGTGTTAGCATTCTCCTACAGAAGGAGGTTTTGTTTTGCCCCACCCCCACCCCTCAGTCTGTCCAGTGTGGTTCAGTTGGTAGAGGCTTGCCTAGGCTGTGGGAAGCACCGCACAGTGGTGGTGGTGGTGACACTGTGCTTTCTAGAACTGCCAGCAGCTGTGGTTACCTGAAGGAGGGATGAACAAGATTGTGCCCCCAACTTTCCCTTCAAGGGAGGAGGGAAAGAAGGCCCTGCCCTTCCCTGAGGGTTTATAAGATAGTTAAGGAGGGTTGCTGGGGACAGGGCCTTTGGAGCCTCTCAGTGGGCAGCATTTACTACAAGTCATTAACAGTTGCTGGGGGAGGGGCTCATGAGGGTTCCAATCCTCCTGAAGGCTGTTTAGACAGTTCACAGTTGCTGGGAGGAGGCTTTCTTTGTTTTTCTCTATTGGGTAGCTCCCAGAGCTGCCCTGCCCCTGAGGCCCATCGTGGACTATGGAGTAATGAGTCGCTCCTGCCTGAAGCGACTTATAGAAGAAGCTTTGTATCCTATGTGTTGCTCCATCTCTTCTCAAATTTCTGGTGCAAGTCCCATTGAAGTCAGTCAGAACCGTAAGCCCAGGGAGGCCCGGGTCAGAGGTGGAGCTCCCTAGGGGATGGAGTCCTTCAGAAGTGCTTTGGGTTTTCATTGAGTTGATACATTTTGGGAAAGTGAAGACATACTTAGGTGATGGTCACAGTTGGGACGCATGAGATGTCTCTCTGAGCTCCCATTCCGCCCTGCTCAGCAGGGGCAGCGGCTTCCTTTGCCTGAGCTTCTATTGCCTGCTCTTCCCTCCCTCCTTCCTTCCTTCCTTCCTTCCTTCCTTCCTTCCTTCCTTCCTTCCTTCCTTTCTTGCTTTCTTGCTTGCTTTCTTGCTTTCTCTTGTTCTCTCTCCCCCCTCCCTCCCTCTCTCTTTTTCTCTCTCTTAAAGATTAATTTATTTCTTTTATATGAGTACACTGCTGCTGTCTTCAGACACACCAGAAGAGGGGATCAGATCTCATTACAGATGGTTTTGAACCTCTGTGTGGTTGCTGGGAATTGAACTCAGGACGTCTGGAAGAGCAAGCAGCCAGTGCTCTTAACTGCTGAGTCTTCCCCCCTGCCCTCTATTGCCATTTTTTTTTTGAGACAGGGTTTCTGTGTGTAGTCCTGGCTGTCCTGGAACTCACTCTGTAGACCAGGCTGGCCTTGAACTCAGAAATCCGCCTGCCTCTGCCTCCCACTTGCTGGGACTACAGGCATGTGCCACCACGCCTGGCTTCTGTTGACATTTCTAATGGCTTCTTGCACTTACCTTGCTGAAGGGTGTCTGTATTTTTAATTCTGTCATCAGGTGGAGATAGTTAAATTTTCTTTGTTATGTGTGGGGAAAGGTAGTGTGTGGTTGTATATGCTTTTGTTGAATTTATCATAGAACAGAGTTTGTTGAGAAACACAAATGTTTCAGAAAGACAATTTAAAAATTTCCAAGGATAATAATAAAAGTAAATTTGTTATTTGGGTAAAACAAAAGCTGTAACATTAGACAGTCCCATTATTTTTAGAACAAAAATGGCATTTAGTTTTCTCGTGGCATGTGATTTTGTGCTTACATTTTTCACCTGCCAGGTTTATTTTATTAAAACTGTCCTTGGCATAGCTGGTTCTGCGATACACAGTCGGATGTTCTTGGTCTATAGCCTCCTGTTCTATTTAATTTCTCCCAGAAAATGCAAGGCATTCCACTCTACCTCCCTGCTTGTAAGTGGGAAGGGACTCTGCAGTAGGACAAGACCATCCATACCATGTTACCCAGAAGCAGTCTGACTCCTGTTGAAGAAGCTGACTGTTCTGGCTTTCTCCTTGCAAGTTGCTGTTAATAGACTCTTCCCCATGTCCTTACCTAGGTGATGCTCTTCTCTCTGGACAGCGGATCATCTCCTGTGCTTGACACCTGTGGTTGCTGGCCATGCAGTGAGAGCAGGTCTCCAGGACAGCTTGGTTGATTGATAGAGCATCGCTGTCGCTGTCCCACTTGTCGAGAGAGCAGCTCTTCAGCACTGACAGCTGCAAGTGGCAGGAGAGCCAGTGTACAGACCCTGACCAACTTGGGCGATTTTGTTTTCAGGATTAGCCTGTTGCTGGCTGACTGCCAAGGTTGAGGATTCCAAGATTGGTTTTGCCTTTGGCTTCACGCTTGCAAAATGGTTTCCACATCACACCCAATGTTTTGGAATGGTGAAAAAGAAGAAGAAAGGTTGGTCTGTATCAGAAGCATTCTTCAGACTTTCCAGTAAGCTTAAGTTTAGTAGGTCACAGCTTTTACATGAGTCTTCAACTGATAAGTAGTTGTGAGAAGATAGTCACTGGTGGTTCAGCTCTAGAGCAGCAAGAAAGATTGGCGTGGCTTCTAGATCTTTCAGTAAATGATTGTAGAGGGGAGCATCTCTGCGTCTCTCCAGCCACCAGGTAGTCAGCAGGCCACTGAACTGTTGACAAGAGCCAACGCCCTTTACTGGTTTTAGGGCATTGGAGGGGCACAGAGACATTTATCTGACTAGAGAGTCCAGTCTGATACAGTCTCAGGCAGAACAAAAGTGGCCATGAAACTGAGTGCTGCTGCTTCAGCAGAAGGCCGTCTGGGCGTCAGCTTTCTGTCCTTGTAACAATAGCTGAGGTGTTAGCGGTGAGGGAAGTTTACCTGAGCCAGTTCCTGGGGCTTCAGTCCAGAGCAGTTTGGCCCCACTGCCTTGGATGTGGAGAGGTGTGCGTGAAGGTGAGAGGGCCTGCTTACATGGGGGCAGCCAGGACAGAGAGGAGGAGGGAGGAAGGGAAGGAGGGAGGGCTGTGTCTGGGGAAATGAATTCCGTCACAGGGGAAGCTTAGCAAGGTATAGTGGCCTCATTGGGTTTGTTGAAAACTCTAATGTTCTCAGCTGGAAGCATGAATGCTTGTGGGAACTCCGTGTCTTGTTTTGGCCTAGTTGGTATGCCCAGTGTTTGATGTCCCCCGCTGGTCATCTGGATTTGTCCTCATCTGCTGTGGCATTCGTAGCGTCTCCCCAGGCAGAGCTTCTGCTTCCTAGAACTCTGCACTCATGGTCTTCACCTCAGGCTTCTCTGTCTTACCCCATGCTGTGTCTCCTGTGTAGATCCTCATTCTCCTGTCATGGTCCTTCAGGAGTTACACAGGGCCACCGACTTAGCAGTGTTTGCACTTGGGAACAGGTGGTCAAGGCTGGCTCTTGCTGGTCCTTGACCAGCCTTGTCTGTTTCCTGCTTCTTGGACAAGGAGTCTGCTCCTGTTTAGGAAGGCTGTGATAGGGGACACTTGTGTGAATGTGCCACCTCAGCCGGGCTCAGAACAGGGCCAGGTGGGTTGAGAGGCTGGGTACGTGACAGATACATGCCTAGAAGTTCTGCTGGAGCTGCATGTGCCTTTCAGTCTGCAAATGTTTTTATTAAACCTTTTTCCATTGTTCTTTAAATACTTGAGTGCAGATACACATATTTCTAATAACTGGTGAGTAATATTTTTGGGTCTACTTTTTTGAGATGCAAATCACATATCACATAGTCCATTCATTTAAAGCATTCAATCTGATGGCTTTTTATCAGCTTATGTTATTTTCATGTCTGGTATGTATGGTTTCCTAAGAATGGCAGTCTTGCAGAGATTGGTGTGGATGATAGATAGTGTTTAGCATGTGGTAGGTGGGTAGTAAGGTATTTGCAGGAAGAGCTCGTATCTGGAGCTGGGGAGAGGGCTCAGTGCAGAAGTGTGCTTGCTGCTTCAGCCTGGTACCTGAATCTGCTCCCTGAATCCATGGAAAGCCCGCCCAGATTTGTCCTTTGACCTGCCTGGCATGTGTGTCCCTGTCATCATTGCTGCTAGTTTTAAAAGTTTAAGAGCTGGTTCCATTTTATTGAGATAGAAACTGAGGCTGCAAGGTAAGTGGTAGGGCAAATGTGTGCACCCGTGTAGCTCATTGCATCCATGCAAAATACACCGTGAACTGGATCATTAAAATGTTTCTAATAATCACTGAGAGGAAGTATGGTTGATCCAGCATGGCCGCCTGCTACCTTTTAAGCATGTAATCAGAATGAAAGTTATTAGATACTTTGTATCTTCCCTTTTCAGGTAGGATATGGGACTCCACCGTGAATCCTGTATCTCTGCTTATGTTCTATCTCCATTTAAAATAACACATCCCAGCACTTCCCAGTGTGCTAGTGACTGCTCTGTTGGGTAGCTGGAGTTGCCCTGTCTCCAGGGAGGTTCATTCACACCACCTCCCCTTCCGGTTGGTGGTGACAGTGAGCATTGTCTCCGCCTGTTGTAGGAGTGCCTGAGCACTTGCAAGATATTTGTTGCCTCATTTGATTTTTCTCAGTTAATTGAGGGAGATTTTTAGGCTGCGCTCCATTAGCTTGTGAATTTTCACATATCATGATGTAAACAAAGATCTAAAGTCCTCAAATAAAGACGTACAGAGTTTTTAGTTGGCCATGGCAGGATTTGAATTCAGCTCTGAGCTGGTATGTGGAGCTGGGGAGAGGGCTCAGCGAGTGTTAGTGCACACGCTACCATAGAGCTGTGTTCTGTGGTCCTATCTTTTACACTGGGTTTGCTCATCAGTTACCTCTGAGCTGCTGAGAAATGGGCTTAAAGCCCGAAAGGTGTCCGTGTGCAGTGTGTCTCCCTCCCTCCCCCATGACTGTAGAGCATTAGCTCTCACCTTCCTAATGCTGTGACTCTGTAATACAGTTCCGCATGTGGTGACCCCCAAACGTAGTTATTTTTGCCCTTGCTTTGTGATTGTAATTTTGCTATGTGATATAAATAGTTATGTTTCCTAATGTCCTTAGATGAGCAGAGCCCCCCCCCCCGTGAAAGGGCTTTTTGATCCCCAAAGGGTTAAGAGCTGCCTTTTTTAGAGGGTTCTCTCCATGTCTGCTTGGACAGGCTATCAAGGAGGCAGGAGCAGGAGGCTTCTGGATGCTGTTTTTATTGTCATGGTGGAAAGGAAGCTCAGAGGCCAGAGATAAGGCACTCACTCCTCCCTGGGCTCCCTTATAGACTTTTTTTTGAGATTAGGTTTCTCTATGTTGCCTTGGCTATTTTGTAACTCACTCTGCAGACCAGGCTGGCCTAGAACTCAGAGATTTGCTTGACTCTGCCTTCTTAGTGCTGGGATTAAAGGTGTGGGCCACCATTGCCTGGCTTATATAAACTTTTTAAAAGGTACACTTCATAACATTATACCTTCCAACCCTCAGTTTTTTCAGACTGAGTCTCTTAGAGAAACCCCATTCATTATCACAGTGTGTATCACTGTGCCCAGTAATAGTTCTTTTAAAGATTTTATTTTCCCATGTTTTCCTTGAAGTTCTAATTCTTGTATGATAAGTAGTTTTTTAAAAGGAAAGTAAGGCTAGGTAGTGGTGGCAGATGCCCTTGATCCTAGCACTCAGGAGGAGGAGGCAGGTGGCCTGCCTGGTTGGTCTACAGATGGAGTTCCAGGACAGCCAGGGACTACACATGAAACCCTGGAAGAGAGAGAGAGAGAGAGAGAGAGAGAGAGAGAGAGAGAGAGAGAGAGAGAGAGAGAGCTTGACCCGCTCATTTGATTATCCGAGGAACAGATAATCATTAGGAATTGGATGAGGGGAGCTGGTTTTTCTCCTTCAGGGCTGACTCTCCATAACCTGATTGAAGGGCACCCCAGCCAATAGGAAAACCCTGTCTGTGCTGTGCATAGTTGGCAGGCTTTCACAGGCCTGCCAAGCTTCTGCAGACTTACCAGTGGGGCAGAAGGCTGCCTGTGAAGTCACTTCCCACTGGGGCCTAGAGGAGGTGCTGAGATAGCACTCAGCCAGAGGCAAGCTGCTTTCTAAGTCCCTGTCAATGTCCTTGTATCTCTGAGACAAGCCTGTTGAAAGGAACAAACTCTTCGCTAGGGATCTCCACCTTTAGCAGTGATCTCTTTTCTGCATGTGAGTTCTTGGTGTGTTTGCATTTGCATTTCTGTATGTCTTTGCTGGTACCTTCAGGGTGGGTGGGCAGCGATCAGTCTAAACCACAGGAGTATACAGGATTGTTTCTGTGGTCTTCTGTTCTACACTTGGTGTTGAGGTAATCCTCCTGGGAGAAGAGAAGCAATGTTCTTGGGGAGTGAGCAGTGGGCCAGGCCTGCAGCTGTATCCTCATAAAGTGTTGCCAGGACCAAATACCCAGCAAGAAGCAAGAAGCAACTTTAGCAGTTATTTCTTATTTAGGCTCACAGTTTGAGGGGATACGGTGTATCAGAGTGGGCAGGCATGCCTGTGGCAGGAGTTGCCTCTCCAGTCAAGAAGAGAGTCCAGTACTGGTGTCCTCTGGCTTTCTGGGCTTTCTTCATTTTGGTTTCCCAGCCTGTGTGGTGGCGCCACTCCTGTAGGGTGAGTCTTCCCTCCTCAGGTGTGCTCTGAATATACCCTCAGCCTGGCCCAGAGCCTGTGTCTCCTGACTGATGCTAAGTCCAGCCAAATTGATAATGGAAGATTAATCATCATAATGAGCATGCTACATTTTAAATATGAACTTAAGTGTTTTGAACAAAATTTGCATAATCCAAATGAAGTGTTCCAAATTATAGTAAGAGATTTGTGTGTGTGTGTGTGTGTGTGTGTGTGTGTGTGTGTCTCGGTGTACCACAGTCATGTACCATACATCACAGAGTGCAGTGTGATGTACGTGTTGTACTGAGCCTTTTGCAGTAAGATTTATTACGTCATGCAGTGTAGCAGACCTCCACCTTGTCAGGGAAAGTCTGGTGTTTGCTGAAAAGAGGAAGTTGCATGAAAATAATATTTGGAGTCAGGTGTAATTCATGGTGTATTTGTGCTGTCTTGGACACATACCATGCAATGATTATATTAAAACAAGCTCAGTGATAAATCTGTAGGGTTTTGTTTAAATCTACCAGTTTCTAAATTTATTTAACTAGGTTTCTTGCCTTAAAACATTCTTTTACTTCTCAAAAGACAAAGATGGGTGAATATTGGTGTAAATTCCATCTGTATCTGTGGGTACTGGCTGCTCCAGCAGAAGACCCATGTTTAGGTCCCAGCACCCATGTGACAGCCAACACTCACTTGTTAGCTGATTCCAGGAGGTCTGGTGCCCTCTGCCTCCTCCTGGCCTCCAGAGACAGGAGGGACACACGGGGCTCATCCACACACTCCAGCAAAACACATGCATTGAATAGATTAAAAACAAACACACTCATGAAACAACAGTCCTCCTGTGGCAGGACTTACTGTAGCTGGATATGGTGGCTCACGCCTTCGTCCCAGTGCTTGTGAGGCAGAGCAAGCCGATCTCTAAGGTGGAGACCAGCTTGGTTTACAGAGTGCATTCTAAGACAGCCAGAGCTGCATAAATTATATACAGCTTGTTACAAACAAACAAACAAACAAACACTTTTGAACTTAGTGTCATGGAAGGGCTGAGCTCTGCTTGCACATCCCTGTCTCTGTCAAAGATGCTTTGAGAGAGCAAAGTGGCCCCAGAAGCTTCATGGAAAGAGAAGATACATTAATAAAAAAAAGACAACTTGTCTATGGGTTTTGTTCAGCTGTTGTCTTTTCCCCAGGAAATAGGCACATTTGAAAAAAAAATGTGGTGGAGGAGGAGGAGGAGGAGGAGGAGGAGGAGGAGGAGGAGGAGGAGGAGGAAAAGGAGAAGCAGGAGCAGGAGCAGGAGCAGGGGAGAAAAGAAAAGATGAAGGAAATGGGCCTTAAGCAGAGGACAGGTGACTGAGAGCCTTGGTCCTCATTGTGGTGGGGGATCTCTCAGAGATGGAGCCCAGAAGGAGGGCTTTAGTCACTGGGGGTGCGCCTTTGCAAGGACAGGGTGATACCACAGCCATTGTGGCTTCTTTGCAGTCAGTGGTCTTTAGTTCTTTTTCCCTCTTGCACACACTTGCGGTGACGGGACTGCTGTCAGGCCTGCCTTTGACACTGAGAAGCGTGAGCCTGGTGAACCTTTGTAAATAACATGCCGTGGGCATTTCATTATTTCTGTGTGTACATAGAAAACTGGACTGTTGTAGCCACACACTGTGGGAAGGGTGCAGAGATAAAAGCCCACATGGTGGTAGAGTACATGGATATACTAGGAGTGCTCCTTCTTCAAGCAGCTGGTGTAGGTCTGAAGGCCCGAGCAACTATCTGTTTCAGAATGACTTTTAGATATTTCACTGATTTCGATCCTACACCAAACACTGAATAAACTGTTGTGTTTTGGTGCCGTGTGTCCTGCCTCTGGATATTCTGAAGGGGTAGTAAGAGCGTTGATAGAACCCACTGTGCTGGGGTTGGCTCTCCTGTAAACACCTCCTCTTCCCTACCCACCACCTCTGGGTCTATGTCCCATGCACGCCACAGGATCAGGAAGCTGAACAAGGCAGACTGAACATGGTAGACTGAACATACTTTGTTACATGATCAGAGTTTTCCTAATGTGGCTGATTTGGGCAGAATCAAACCGGTGTACCACTGACCCCAAATCTTAAAGACTGCTGTCAATGCCAGCATGACTCGCCATGCCATACTGGGTAGATGTCTGTTCTGCGGGAGTTCATCCGATGAATGTCACTTGCTACATTCTTTTAGGATGAAGGCCTCATATACTAACACGACCCGCCTTGCCTTCCAATCTCATCAGCCAAGGTTTTTATTTTACCAAAGAAAATTGTTAGGTTTGGGGATTTAGCTCAGTGGTAGAGAGCAAAAGTTCTTGGTTGGGTCCTCAGCTTCGGGTGGTGTTGAAGGTTAGGGATAAGTGCTGGACAAGACAAGCTGACTAAAAGACAGACAGCCCAACCTACTACATAACAGAATCACCCACAGGGCACCTAACTGTAGTGTTAAGTCCTTAGGGCGCCTACAATGGGATGACTTCTGAAGCACGCCCCATCTGTTCTGGTGAGATAGTTTTTCAGCATATGTAGTTGTGATTTTTAGGGAAGTACTGAGTAAGGGATCTTAATGAAGAAAGGAGAAATGGAAATAGTTTGTAATTGAAACTTTATTTTTGTGTTCATGTTTTTAAACATACATTTAAAGATGACCAGCGTATCAGGGATTCTGTTTCCTTGTTCACAAACACTGTCGTCCCCGGTGAAGTTGGAGTTACTGCCATGATTTCTCTTTAATTTCCATAGATTGACAGGTCCTTTCCACAGTGGTGCTTAATATTTATAGTGACACACCTGGGGATGCACACAGTCCTGTGACTCATCAACAGTGACTGTTTACTCAGTCCAGCTCTCCAGACACATAGTTAATGCCTTTTAATTTTGGAAATTGGGCATCAGTTTGTGGGTTTTTTTTCTTTCTTTTTTCTTTCTTTTTGGTTCTGTTTGCTAGAATGCTTCCCATCCCCCTTATTTTAGTTAAGAAACTGTAGAAAGCTGCAAAGGGACCCGTTTGCATCCATTGGTGGGTTTATAGACCCGTGCCTGGAACGAAGAGCATGTGGGAAACCCCTAGGGTGGCAGGCAGCTTCGGCCAACCATGGAGGTAAACAGCACATTTTTGGGTGATGAATAATTAAAATGTGCACTGGAAAGTAATTCTTTCACCCACATGTTCTGCATTATAAAGTAGGGCCTGAGCCATCGCCTGATGTGTTGTCTGTCAGTGTGTACTTTCAGCAGGGTCTTGCTGAGTTGCTCAGCTGTGTTGTTGGTTTCAAACTCTCGGGTTGCTGCGCTCCTCTTGTTCAGCACCCCTAAGGGCTGGAAGCACAGCCTCACACCCAGCTTTAGAGTCTCCTTCCCTAGTAATAGAAAGAGTGCGTTCACAAGAGCCACCTCTCTGCATTCCTGCTGCCACTGCCTCAGGCCACATGTCACCTGGGTTTGCTGGGGACACCTCTCCATTGCTTTGAGCCTACTTACAAGTTTTCAAGTTGCTGATATAGTAGTATTTGCTTATCATAGAATGGAGGCAGCTTAGCCCCTGTGACAGCGACTCTATAGCACTATCTGCATCTGTGCCTGCTTTTTAACTGTCACATGGCATACCTAAACAGTGAAACCATTACTTATTGTAAGCTTAATTTATGAGAAGCAAAGTGGATAGATTAGACACAGTCGTTTCTATTTTGGTCTAGATTCTAATTCCGGCTGCCATAGCTCTGTTACTTTGCTCAGTTTGCTAAACCGCTCTGAGCTGTGGTATGGAGGACTTGTGTCAGTTAAAGCAGAGTACCCTCGATAGCACGGCTTCGCCAGACTTCCGCTGTCTCAGCGTCCTAGCTACAGGAATCTGAGGGCAAGTGTTGGCAGCACAGGACTCTTCCGAGCCCCTCCTGTCCTGCAGATGCTAATCTTCCTTGTCTCTGTTAGCTGTCTGCTGCTGTTACAAATGGCTTCGCTGATCAGCATTTCAGCTCAGTGCTTTGGAGGCTTTAGTCCGTTAACAGTGGTTCCGTTGCTCTGGGCCTGTGGTGGCAAGGGGTGTTTTGGTGAGTTTAGCAGAACATACTTGCATGGCTGGGACGGCAAACAGAGAATGAGACCATGGACTGGCAGTCATTGTTGAGGACATCCACCCAGTGACCTAAACATTCCAATAGGCCTCACTGAAGAGTTCCCATCTCCTGATGGCCTAGCTGACTGGCCTTTTACTTTTAGCCACAAGGGCCTTTGGGTGATATTCTAGATGAAAACTCAAAGCAGTCTGTTGTGTCTTCAATGTGTTCCCATAGACAGTGAAGGAGGAAGGGGCTAGGAATTCAACATGGGATTTTCCTTTCTCTTCTCTTCTCTTCTCTTCTCTTCTCTTCTCTTCTCTCCTCTCCTCTCCTCTCCTCTCCTCTCCTCTCCTCTCCTCTCCTCTTCTCTTCTCTTCTCTTTTCCTTTCCTCCTCCTCCTTCTCCTCCTCCTCCTCTTATGCTCTTCTTCCTCTTTCTCCTCCTCAGTCTTCCTCCTTTTCCTCTTCTTCTTTCTTATTTCTCTTCTTTTTGATTTTCCTCTTCTTCCTCCTCCTCTCCCTCCTTTACTCAGGCCTCCACTAATTTCTTGTTTTACAGACAGGGTTTCTCTGAGTCACCTTGCTAGAACCTACTTGCTCTGTAGACCAGACTGACCTCAAACTCACAGAGATCCACTTGCCTCTGCCTCCCAAGGGCTGGGGTTAAAAATACATCCCACCACTGCTCGACTATTACTACTATTGTTTAAACTCATAGTTGTCTACATATATCAGAAGTCAGGGTCGAGGTAGGGCAGGTGCGTGGGAAAAGCAGCTAGAAGGGGAGAGTGGGGCCAGGCTCATGAACTTCCTATCTGGGCACAGATGTGTGGAGTGTTTCCTCCAGAATGCTCCTCCAAGCTAGTGACAAGGATTTGGTTCTTGGTCAATCTGAGAACTACAAGCAATATTAATTCGAACTCCTGGGGTATAAAAGGTCACATGAGACAGTGTGCCATACCCAAGTGGCACAGGGAGGCAGCTTAACCACCCAGGAGTGCGGAGAGACTGGCCTGCACAGATAGAGCCACCTCGGACCCTCTGGCAGAAGGCCTCCAGTTTCTGAAGTCCTCCTGTTTCTGTCTCCAGCTTGGGTCCATCCTCTGCACAGTGCACCATACCCAAGTGGCACACGGAGGCAGCTTAACCACACAGGAGTGCGGAGAGGCCAGACAGCACAGGTGGGAGCACCCACGCCACTCAGAGGATCACACCTGGAACCCTCTGGCAGAGCCCTCCAGTTTCAGTCTCTGGCTTGGGACCATCTTCTGCCGCCGTGTACCATATCCAAGTGACCTCAAGGAGGTAGCTAACCACTCAGGAGTGCAGAGAGGTCAGGCAGCACAGGTAGGACCACCCCTGCTGCTCAGAGGAAACAACTGGAAAACCTGAGGACACAAGAGCCAAGGAGAAGCCTGGGACAGGAGTATTATGATTTCTGCCTGCACCCAGAGTTGATCAGGGTCACAGAACTACATACCCAAATATAACCACAAGAGAGCGGGTTTATAGGAGTACCTCCACACCTGTGTGCACAGAGAGAACGGGTCTCCCAGGAGCACAGATACTGGGACTTGCAGGACAGATAAGCCACAGTCAGAGACAGCAACACCAGATAACACCAGAGATAACCAGCCGGCAAAAGGCAAACATAAGAACATCACCAACAGAAACCAAGGCAACATGGCACCATCTGAACCAAGTCCTCCACATAGCAAGTCCTGGGTACCCCAACATACCAGAAAAGCATGATCTGGATTTAAAATCACATCTCATGATGCTGATAGAGGATTTCAAGAAGGATATAAATAACTCCCTTAAAGAAGTACAGGAGAACATGAGTCAACAGGTAGAAGCCCATAAAGAGGAAACTCCAAAATCACTTAAGGAATTATAGGAAAACAAACAAACAAGTGAAGGAACTGAACAAAACCATGCAGGATCTAAAAATGGAAGTAGAAACAACTAAGAAATCACCAAGGGAGACAACTCTGGAGATAGAAAACATTGGAAAGAAATCAGGAGTCATAGATGCAAACATCAACAACAGAATACAAGAGATAGGACGAAGAATCTCACGTGCTGAAGATACCATAGAAAGCATAGACTCAACAGTCAAAGAAAATACAAAATGCAAAATGTTTATAACCCAAAACATCCAGGAAATCCAGGACACAATGAGAAGACCAATCCTAAGGATTATAGGCATAGAAGAGAGCGAAGATTAACAAGTTAAAGAGCCAGCAAATATCTTCAACAAAAGATGCACTCACTGATAAGTGGGTATTAGCCCAGAAGCTTGGAATACCCAAGTCACAATTCACATATCAAATGATGCCCAAGAAGGAGGAAGAACAAAGTATGGACACTCTGGTCCTTCTTGGAAGGGGGAGCAAAATACCCCCAGAAGGAGATACAGAGACAAAGTGTGGAGCAGAGTCAGAGGCAAAGACCATCCACAGACTACCCCACCTAGGGATCCACCCCATATACAGTTACTAAACCCAGACACTATTGTGGATGCCCACAAGTGCTTGCTGACCAGAGCTGTCACCTGCGAGGCTCTGCTAGTGCATGACAAATACAGAGGGTGACACCGTCAGCCATCCATTGAACTGAGCACAGGGTCCCCAATGGCGGAGCTAGAGAAAGGACCCAGGAACAGAGGGTTTTGCAGCTCCATAAGAGGAACAACAATATGAATCACTAAGTACTCCCAGAGCTCCCAGGGACCAAACCATCAACCAAAGAGTACACATGGAGTTACCCATGACTCCAGACACATAGGCAGCAGAGGATGACCTTGTTAGACACCAAAGGGAGGAGAAACCCTTGGTCCTGGAAAGGCTTGATGCCACAGTGTAGAGGAATACCAGGACAGGGAAGCAGGGGAGGGTTGATTGGGGAACAGGGGGAGAAGAGATAGCTTATGGGACTTTCAGGGGTTGGGGGAACCAGGAAAGGGGATAACATTTGAAATGTAAATAAAGAATATGTCTAATAAAAAATAATAAGAACAAATAAAAATTGCAACACCATTATTTAATTTGTTGACTTCTAGGAGAAAATGTGTATTCTATAAATATCTTAAAGTGTATGCAGGCATTTTCTTCATTAATTAGGAGAACTTTCCCTGAGTATTCTCTGTAGCTGATCAGGGTTACTAAATGCAGTTTTCCAAATAGAGCTTGGCTTCCTGAAAGCTATTGGTGTGGTGGATAAGTGCAGCTGTTCATATCTCTTAATATTTTACTTTGAGTCAGGGAGGGCGGAGCTGCCTAGTGTTCCAAAAGCAGCTCGGAGGCAGGTGGGGCTTGTGTGTAATGACTGTGAGAGATTTGGTCAGAGCCACATTGTGTAATTGAGTGGTTCAAAAAACAGCCTATGGTGTGCAAGATCTGCACAAACGACTTTGTATTGGCTTTCCATATATTTTGTTAGTGGAAGTGATATATTTTAAAGCATAAGAAACAGTGTTTTGGCCTGGGTATGTGGCCTAGCACACAGGAGACACTCTGTTCAGTCTCCAGTACCACAGAGACCAGACATGGCGGCTCACGCCTGTAGTCCAGACACTCAGAAGGAAGAGGCAGGAGGATCAGGACATCCTCAACTTCTTTAATGAGACCAAGGTGGACACATGGGACTTAGTCATTAAAAAATAGATAGGGTTTGTTGAAAAAATTTAAAGGAGTGAATCTGGGGATTAATATCACAGAAGAGCTGTGCAGCTGCAGACAGGCTAGGCCGACCCCAAGGCATGCCAGCCACCACATGGCACCTCTGTGGTGATCAAGTGTGTGGTGGAGAGCTGGGGGAGAATGAGAGGCAGAACAGGGCGTGGGCTCTGAAGAGAGGAGGAGCTGGGCACGGGTGGTGAAGAGCAGCCTGCAGTGCCACCTGAGGCTCATGCTGCTGCCAAGGGTCACATCTGTGCCCTTGGCCCTGAGGGAGCAGGGGTATGTGTCAATGTACACAGCCCGTTACCACCAAAGGCGGTGCGGACTTCCTGGTCCTGGTCTCTTGGGCTGTGCTGTTTTGTTGCTGCAGGGTGGTACATTTGCTGGTCTTACTCCTGGACCTGGCAGTGTGGGAGAGTGGCCCTGGTGGTGTGGCCATGGAAGAGCTCGCCATGCCCCTTGGCTGCTGAGGCCTTGAGGGAGCTACCGAGGCGGTGCTGGAGAGCTTGCCCTGGTGGGGTGGGTTCAGAAGAGCTGGCAAGCTGACCAACTCAGCTACCTCCCAGGCCCAGGTCCCACCCTAACATCCACTTCATCTGTGGACTGCCGGAGCACGTGAAGGGGCCGGTCCTCAGAGCCAAAACCGCAGAACCTCCATGACACGGGGCAGCAGCAGGATATCCGAGAGTCTCAGTGAGGGTCCAGGGTTGATAGTGTAGCAGAAGCCTGAGTCCTTGAGCAGACCAAGGACTGGTTGCAATGAACATTCACTAGGACAGGATGTGTGGACGAAAGGGGAGACCGCGGAGTAAATACCCTGGCACCTACTGCAGCTTCCACAGCAAGGTGACTTTTTAAGTCTTTGTTTAGTTTTTTTTTTTTTTTTAAAGATTATTTATTTTAGTATATGAGTATACACTGGAGTTGTCTTCAGACACACCAGAAGAGGCCATCAGACCCCACTACAGATGGTTTTGAGCATACATGTGGTTGGTGGGAATTGAGCTCAGGACCTCTGGGAGAGCAGTCAGTGCTCTTAACCGCTGAGCCATCTCTCCAGCCCCTTGGGTTTTATGTTTTATTCTTTCTTTTCTTTTGAGGGGAGTGGGTGCAGAGGTGGATGATATGGAGGGAGGGGGAGATGAGTGAGACTGCAGTGCATGATGTGAAATTCCCAAAGAATCAATAAAAGTTAAAATAATCACAGAGGAGCCTGTGCTTTGTGGCTGAGGCCATGAGTTTGATTCCTAGCCCTGTACACACAAGGATAAAAAGCATGGATATTGTTGTGAACTGTTAAGACCTTGTTTTTATGGGTGATTATAGATGTGGAAGAGACCACTGCTCCCAGATACTTAGCAGAGTTTCATAATCATTTCGCCACTTTCATTGCAAGGTTGAATTTTGCTCTGTCCTGTATGTTCATCACTTGGGGAGAAGAGTCTTTATGCAAACAGCTTTTGGCTAGTGTTGACCTGTCCTCCTGAGAAGCAAGGAGGCCATTGGAAGGCTTCCTGTCGTGAAATTCCAGCTGCCCAGGGCTGGCTTGGGAAATAATGCTACGTCTGAAAGTCTCTTCTAGGAAACAGCTCAGATCCCTGTGTGTTCCTTCTGAGTTATGACGATGCACACTGTCAGAGCAGTGGTTTCCAGGGTTACTGGGTGATCTTCTAAGTAAGGACTTATAAAAACAATCATCTGGTTTTCCTGGGAGCAGCTTAAAACAGTCTGTTAAAAATCATGTGATCTGCGTAATAAAAGCCTTAAATCAAAGCAAGATGTACAGGATCCCTGCAGGGTGAAGAGGAGAGAGGCCTGGGTCTCAGTTCTCTACCAGCTGCCTCAAGATGGCGGCCAGCGCCTGGTAGGCTGTGAGACATCGGCCTAGGGTGGAGCTGGCGGAGCCCCGTGGTTGAATGGCTTTCTTCGTGCATTGGGTGGCCCTGGGTCAGCTCTAGAGCACAGCCTGGAATGTCAATCACCTGGGAGTGTGGGCCTGAGAACCCCACTGTCTGGTGACTCCCAGCTCAGTATGTTTGCTATGTGAGCTTGGGCAAGATCCTGGCCTCTCTGTGCCCCAGTTTCCCCAAGCTGTCAGATGAGGGGAGTATTCAAAGGTGGCTGTGATAATGAGGTGAGGTGCTCTCTCTAAGGCACTTAGGACAGAACCTGACAGGAACTTAGTCCTGTATTGGTATAGATGTTCTTACAACCTTGATATCAATTCTTTGGTCATATCAATTTGGTAGTCCATTCCTGTTCTCCATTCCTGACCTAACTTGTCCTGGGTTCTCAAGCTGCAATCTTAAGTTCATCAGGCTAGGTCAGCAAGAACTCTTGGTGGAATCTGTGTGGCAGAATCCCTTGCTTTAGAGCCAGTGTCATTTGGCGGGTCTGGCTTGCTGTAAGAATGCGTGTGAGGAGGCCTTGGCCTGGGTTTGTGTCTGCGTTAGTGTGAGGTTTCTGTTCAAGCGGTTTTGAGACCACACAGCGTTCTTATCTCCGCCTTTTGCTCCATTCTGTTGCACAGAGTTAGTTATTTTGCCCTCCATGGCCTCGGCTTTTGTGTGTTGTGGCACAAGACCACCTAGAAGTTACAGAGCTTGTTTGGGTGGGCAAACTTGCACAATGCTTTTTTAGCAATCACTTTGTGTGTATGTGTGTGTGTGTGTGTGTGTGTGTGCGCGTGCACACAAGTGCATGCATTTGTATGCGCACTAAATAAAAGTAAGTACCTTTGCGTTAGGTTCCACCCCACCTTCTGCCTTGTACTCCTTATGGCATAGATGGAGATGGGATCATTCATGTGCTGAAATGGGGAGACTTCCATTGGAAAGCTTTGTTGTGTTTTCACCAAGAGGAACAAAATGATTTGAAACATGTGGATTTTTATCTTTCGGGCCTGGTTTCGGCATTTAGAAACTTGGAATTTGGTGGTGGTGGTGGTGGTGGTGCAAGTGTCAGTGTGACTAGTTGCTCCAGAGGCCAGCCTTGAGAGTTTGCTTCGGGGCAGCAGTGTGGAGAGGTGTTGGGTCACTCTGACCTCATCTGTGGGTTAAGCATTGATGGACTCATTGCAGACAGAATGTTGGGAGATGGAGAAATTGGGGCAGTGGCACATGTGTTGCCCCTGCTTCAGGCTGCCTTGATCGAGGTCAGCATCTCTGTATGATGCTGTGACCCTCCCCAGGACCAAGAACAATGGAGCAGATCAACCTTGGCCTGAAACAGCCAAAATAAATCATCTTTTATATTTTTTTCTATTATTTTGTGATAGTGTGGAAAGTCAGCTAAAAGAGAGGAAGAGAGGGGAAAGAGGGGCCGGGGAGGAAGGAAGGGAGAAAGGAAGGGAGGGAGGGAGAAGGGGAGGGCTTTTGTCTGTCACAGGGTAGATGTCACCAGTTTTGATTGGCAGCACGCTCTCCTGTCCTCTCTTGTCTAGCGCAGTGTGGCCGGGATTCTGGAAGGATGGTTGCTGTTTCCAGTGCACTACCACCTTGACCTAGTAAATGAGAGGTGTTGTGCCTCGGGCTGCTCTCCCACAGCCTGCCAAGCATCTGCCATGAAAACGCTGCTCAGAAGTCTCTGTCTCTGTGTAGTTCTAGGGGCCCAGCACTCAGGATACTAATGCAAGCAGATGTCTGTGAGTTGGAGGCCAGTCTGGACTATATAGTGAATTCCTGGCCAGCCGGGGTTAACACAGTGAGACCCTGTCTCAAAAAGAGCAAAGGAGTTGGCATCAGGCAAGGCGGGGCAGCCCACACCTGGAGTGCCAGCTCCCGAGGCTGATGCAGGACTGAAGAAATGAGGTGAGGTGGAGCACAGCCTGATGCACCCAATGTGAGTGACAATGTAAGTGATGGGGTAAAGACGAAGGACGGATGGACAGACAGACAGACCAAAGTGCCATCAATACGGCGAGCTGTTATGCAGGCTGTGGTCTGTCCAGTTTGCAGCAGTCCCTTTTCTGTATGTCAGGATGCAAACCCTAGAGCAGTGGTTCCCAGCCAGTTGAGGGGTCAGTTGAGGGGTTCAGAACTGCCACTCTAGAGGACTGGGGAGTTCACAGTGCTTAGCGCTTGCTTTCCCCACAACTATTCAAAGGCCACTCACTGCTAGTTGAAAATTTTCATGCCTGGGTATATAGCCCCAGACTCGTTAACACACAGCGCATGGCTGCCTCTCTTTTTCTAAATACGGACTTTATGCTGTCTCTTGTACTCCTGCCCTGGGGGTGCTTGAAGCTGGCATCTCCATCCGCTGCCATTTTAACTGGTGTTGACTGAGTGGATCTGGAGATTAGTTCTGGTGAGTTCAGAAGACGGTGGGGACATTCAGAGGGATTTGGAAAGGGTTTCTGGGTAAGAAAGACTGATCTGGCTTTGAAGGGCTGGAGGGGGAGGGGCACGCTGAATGCAGAGGTGGAAGAGGAAGTGTGTGCTCTGTGCTGGGGACAGCAGGTGAGCCCTGGAGCCCATCTTTAGGACAGGCCTCTCTGCCTTCCTCATCAGAGCCTCTGCCCGCCCAGCCTGCTTCTCCTGGTCTGTGGAGGAACTGTTTCTAGCAAGTTTCCTGGTGATGAGGCTGCTGCTGGTCTGGGGGCCTCCCGCTGGAGCAGAGCCAGCGTGTCTGGTGGACAGCCCGGCTGCCCAGTCCAGGGTCCCACACACAGGCACACCGTGTTCCCTTGTGCAAGCACTGACTGTCAGGACGTCTTACCAGCCTCAGGAGTAGACGCTTCTGCATGGGTACCAGAAGCCAGGGGTGACTTTTGATCAGGAGCGATGGTTGTTAGTTCCTTACAGAAGTGACCAGGACTGGTAAGAACTGAGGGGAAAAGGCTGCACCTGTAATGGAGGTAGCTCATCTCCAGAGTGCACGCTGGTGGGAGCTGGGCACCAGGAGGAAGGTGGGAAGAGGAAGCCTGGCCAGGTGGCCTGGCATTTCCTTGAGTTTGGAGCCTGGAGCTGGTGACCTGGTGGGGCAGCAGCTGTTCCCAGGGAACTGTCAGTTTTGAAACTGAATTCAAGTAGTTTTCTTCTGAAGACGTTATTGTCTGCCCTGTGCTGTAGACAGAGCTTCCTGTAATTTTCTCTGCCTTTAAGTTGTCCTCCTTTCCCCCTTTTTTGAGACCATCTCATTGTCTAGTTCTATGTTGGCCTGGAATTCACTAAGTAGATCAGGCTTGCCCTGCCTCTCTGCCTCTTAAGTGCTGGAATTAAAGGCGTGTATCACCATGCCCAGCCTTTTAATTGCTTTGAATGTCTAAGCTTTACTTGAGTCTCAATAGTGTAATCTTGTGTTTCCAACTTAATCTCCTGTTATCCTGAAGTATAAATTTGTATTATATACAAATACTCATCTAAAAACCATCAGTCATTTCATGGTAATTCTCTAGGTTCTTACTCCTGAGTAGTCTCATCTAACTCAAAACGAGGTAATCTTTATAATTCACTCAGAATTTAGCACCGTGCCTGGCTGTGCTGAGGTTGTGGTGTGTGGCAGTGTCCTGCCTCGTTACCAGTTGGTAATCATTTTGTAATGCATCATCAGTCATAGATGATGCTACTTAGTTTCTTCCCTGTCAATCAGAGTAACACAGGATTATTTGGGACATTTGGAGCGTAACTCTGAGATTGAGAAGTAACACTTGGTGATAAAGTGTGTATTTAGCACGTGTGAGGCCCCGTGTTCAGTCCCTGACATGGGTCATGGAACTAACTTAGTTCAGGTTAGAGCACTGGCTTTCTTTCTTTCTTTCTTTCTTTCTTTCTTTCTTTCTTTCTTTTTTTCTTTCTTTCTTTTTTTTTTGGGGGGGGGGTTTCCTTGTGGCTCCAAGTCCTCGGGGAGCGCAGTGGGTCCCATCTAGGGTTTTTCAGTGAGCCTGTAGGAGGACTTAGGTGGAAGAGGAGCTGCTAACCAGGCATCTGACTGCATGGCCTTCCTAGGAGGAAAGCCCGTCAGACAGAAGCAGTGGAAGGAGGAGTATGGTTAGATCTGATGGAACGCAGTGCTTAGCACGGGTCGCTTGGATCAGACTTCCTCCAGGAAAAGCATAGACAGCTCAGATGAAGTGCTCCTCTCACCTCGGGCACGGGAAGTCTCTCGCCTGCCCCTTGGGGAGAAGGAAGTACTTGACGTTGTCCCAGGTTAGCCTCTTGTGGCTGGCAGCAGCCAAGAAGCGGAACATCACAGACCACAGAAGAGGCAGCAGTGAGAGGCTTGAGCACAGCAGATGCCCGAGAGTGGTGCCAGACGCTTCCCCTGTGAGTGGGTTCAACCATGGCATGCTGTCCTGTGGAAGAAGTCACAGATGCAGCCTGTGGGGCAGGACACAGAGGGACACAGAGGGGCACAGAGGGGCGCAGAGGGTCACAGAGGGGCACAGAGGGGAGCAGAGGGTCACAGGCTGCAGAGGGGGCACAGAGAGGCTCAAAGGGGGCACAGAGGGCCACAGAGGGGCGCAGAGGGGCACAGAGGGACACAGAGGGGCACATAGGGGTGCAGAGGGACACAGAGGGACACAGACGGGTGCAGAGGGGCACAGAGGGGCTCAGAGGGACACAAAGGAGCACAGAGGGGGCACAGAGGGGCTCTGAGGGGCTTAGAGGGATGCAGAGGGACACAGAGGGTCACAGAGGGGGCACAGAGGTGCACAGAGGTGCACAGAGGGGCTCAGAGGGGCACAGAGGTACACGAGGGGCGCAAGAGGGACGCAGAGGGACACAGAGGGGGCACATAGGGGTGCAGAGGGGCACAAAGGGGGCACAGAGGGGCTCAGAGGGGCACAGAGGGGACGCAGAGGGACACAGAGGGGTGCAGAGGGGGCACAGAGGGGGCACAGAGGGGGCACAGAGGGGCACAGAGGGGGCACAGAGGGGCACAGAGGTGCACAGAGGGGCTCAGAGGGTCACAGAGGGGATGCAGAGGGACACAGAGGGGTGCAGAGGGGGCACAGAGGGGGCACAGAGGGGCACAGAGCGGCGCAGAGAGGTGCAGAGGTCCGGAGAGAGCCCGTCCTCCACCTTTGAGGAGCAAAGGAAGGGTTTCTGTCTTAGGTCTGACACTGACCCCACAGGCCTTAGGGAACACTTGTTGCTGAGCTTGGACCCTGTGCTGTTCACCACAGCCCCCGCTTCTTAGTCTGTGAAATGTTTCCTTACTAGGGAGAACCCATAGATACTTTATAAGATTCTCTCTCTCTCTCTTTCTCTCTCTCTCTCTCTCTCTCTCTCTCTCTCTCTCTCTCTCTCTCTCTGTGTGTGTGTGAGAGAGAGAGATGCACATACCTAGGGCACATGTGAAAATCTTGGTGGAGTCCTGCTCAAGCTCAGTCACTTTTACCTGCTAAGCCATCTTGACAGCCCAGGCTGTGGACTCCTGGGTCTGCTGACTTGCTGAGCGCAGAGGAATCCCTACCGTTTGTCTACACTGGGCTGCTACTCATAGTGGGCATGGTGTGGGATCTCCCTTCATCGCGGGGTACTCCCTGTGTGTGGAGGGACTGGGAACTGCTTTGTAACAGAGCTTCTTGACCTGATCTCATCTGTGCTTGGACTATGACCTGTTTCTTCTGCTCTCTTTTTAAACAAGACAACAGTAGGCCTTGCTGTATTAGGATGATTTTGACATGGTAAATATTTTACTAACATATTATTAATGACTTGTGTTTCATCTTCTAGTGGTACCAGAGTTTTCTTAACCACTTGGCATGAAGTGGCTACTCTAGATTTCCTTTGGGCCATCTGCTATTGTAATTGAGAACAAAATAAAGTATCTGGATATTTCTAGTTGTTGAAGCCAAGCTCTGAGAAACAGAACACCAGGTCATATTTATAAACCTTCTCTTGTGTATCTCCAAATTCCAGGTACCTGTTTTAAGTGCAATTTCTTCTTTTGTTTTTATTTTTGTTTTTGTTTTTTTTGTGTTTCAATACAGGGTTTCTCTGTGTAGCTCTCAAGATCCTGGAACTCACTTTGTAGACCAGGCTGGCCTAGAACTCAGAAATCCACCTGCCTCTGCCTCCCAAGGGCTGGGATTAAGGGTGTGTGCCATCACTGCCTGGCTTAAGTGTACCTTCTGAGGTACAAATCTGGCTTCTCGGCAATGGTTTTAATGTTCTGTGAAATAGTTTTGAAAAGTCACCGGGTGGTTTTCTCACTTTTTCTGTGTGACGTGAAGCAAAGCTCTGAGGGGTAAGATGCTGAAGCCATGGCTACCCGTGTGTGCGCTCTGTCTCCTTCCCTCCCTCTCTCCCTCCGTCTTCCCTCTCTCTTCCCCCCTCTTCCCGTTTCCTTCTTTCCCCCTTCTCCTCTCCCCTTTCCCCACTCCCCTCCCATCCCTTCCCCTTTTGTGGTGTCCTGTAAAGTCCTGTGGTGACTGGATCTGGAAATTTGTTTTGCAGTGTGCCGGGTGTGGACATAGATAGATTTGAGTCTGAAATTATTATTCCTTGTGCTGTCTGTATAGTATGGTTAAAGGATCAAATTTTGGGTGTGTTAATCCTGATCACGAGGAGTGTGATTTGTCATGACTTCATTGAGGTATGACATCATCTGAGAAGCTTTGGTGGCTTTTTCGGTGTGGCACATAGACTGTGTCATGTGCCGGAACAAGCGCATTTCCAGAAGTGTGTTCTTTCTTGGTGGCTGGCCAGTCTGCTCCTCCTGAGAGAGTACTGTGGCAATGAGTGTCAGCAGAAAGAGCTCTCCTTCCCTCATCGAGAACTGTCTGCTTTGGGAGGGCTGTGTGTAGTAGGTCTTGGGGTCAGATGGCTGGACTGGGCTTGTCAAACTCTGTGTGCTCATCCCTGCTGATATCTAATTGCAGCGTGCCTGCCCTGTCAGAGAGGCCCAATCTAGAACTAGTTAGGACTTGCTCAGAGCGTCCATCTAGTTGGCAAGCAGGAAAGAAATTCTGGGAAACTCACATAGAAACTTCCTGGTGGATCGAGTGCATTCTTGAGTTATTTGAAGACACGGAAGGCCAAGGGAAGGTTTTGTTGTGTATGGCAGACACACTGTAGTCGATCCCCAGATAGTAAAGTATGTTGGTAGTCTTCTCCTGAGAGTTGAAAGCTAAAGAGAAGGAGCAGCATGTACTGGGGATTGAACCCCCCAAGGCCACACAGCCCTGACCTTGGCATGGTGGCAAGTGCTGGACTCTGGGGAACTGTGAGTGCTGTGCTTTAGGACATGCTTGAAGAACAGATCTTTGGTAGGATTTGAAAGAAAGGATTAGGCCAATTGAGAGATTAAATTTTAAACCCAGGAGTTCCCTTCCATAAAACTTGATAATTTACTTTAGACTTTACTGGATGTTTAACACGATTCTTTTCTTGTCTCCACGAACGTGCATATCTCTACGATGTGAAACCAGTGCGCCCTTCCTTGGTTTTTAAAGCAGGCACCTGGCAAGCATAGTATCCAAGCTTGAGAATGCTAAAGGTGCTCCTGGCTCTGCAGGCCCTGTGGAGCCAGAGGGCAGTCGTTGTCGTCTTTGCTCCTCTGTGTGCTTGGGAGTGCTCTTTGTGTATAATTTGAGCAATGGCTAATAATGCCCTGCATTACCTTAGCAAATGTTTTGGTAATAATGGGAAAATGAGTCCCGAGGTACTCACTGTGAGTTGTAATTACCAGTAGTCTGGTCAGTTCTCATGACATCAGGAAACCCAGGAGATTTTGCATGCTTGTTTGCTATGGCTATCTCTGAAACATCTGGACAGCCCCTCCAATGGGACGATCCTAGTCCACAGTTGGTGTCAGTGAATGCAGGCCAGTCAGGCCGTACGAAAGGCGTCCAGCTTCTGCAGCAGTGGGGGCTGCTTCTCTCCGCTGATGGCGTTCTCGCTGAACTGAGGACACAGATGACTGTAGGACGATGACTGCCTTTGGAGGGTGGCTCCTCCTCTTAGAAGCTCTACTTACTTGGGAGAAAGCCCCGAGAAGAGCTTTTTTTCCAAGAATTGTTTATCGTTTAGTTTTGTGGAAACTGATAGAACTGCCACCCTAAATTTAGCATGGTGTAATTTTCCACGCAGGATTTTGTGAATGTGTTTTTATACAATCGGGTGCCATGTATTTTAAGCGAGAGGTTTAGACATGCCTGATGAATGCAGTATTCTTATTCTGAAAGAGGAGATCTTGATTACCTGGGCCGGGCTCTTGTTTTCTCACAGGTTTAGGCAGATAAACTGGTCTACGTAGGGCCACATAGTTAGATAACAGAACTCGGCCCTTTTAGATTTCCTTTTCCTAAATACATTATAGGTTTAGTACCTAAAACACTGACAAGTTCTTGAGAACAGAGTTTTTCCTGGCCCAGCAGACAGGATTCAATTGCCATGGGGAAGTCTTCGATCTCGTTGACCAGGAAGGGTTCTCTTCCTTGTTCTTTGATTTTACTGTGTCGCTCAGGCTGATCCCTTCTGAGTCTCTGCAGTGCTGGGATTATAGGCATGCACTCCTCTTCAAGTCAAGAGTTTTCCTCAGCACCTCAGAGAGGTGTGCTGTTTATGAATGGAGAGGCCTTTTTAAAAATCCTATTGTCTTAGTCAGGTTGGGGCTGTAACAAAATACCACAGACTTGGTGAGGTGTGCCTTAAAAACAACAGTTTCAGGAGGCTGGTAAGGTCGAGATACATACTCAACTTCATGTACTTGCTTTGGGAGGGGGTCCCTTATTTCCTGTATAAGGACACTCATTCCATCATGGAGTCCCCAGTTACGGAGTCATTAACTCTGTTCACTTCTCACAGGCTCCAACCCCAAATACCATCCCACTGGGGAGAAGTGGGTGGGACCTCAACATAGGAATTTTGTCGGAATGTAGACATTTGGCCCATAATACCCAGTGAAGCTGCCTTTGGTTTGGCTTGGTTTGGTTTGGTTTGGTGTGGTGTGGTTTGGTGTGGTGTGGTGTGGTGTGGTGTGGTGTGGTGAGGTGTGGTGTGGTGAGGTGAGGTGAGGTGAGGTGAGGTGAGGTGAGGTGAGGTGAGGTGAGGTGAGGTGAGGTGAGGTGAGGTGAGGTTAGGTTAGGTTAGGTTAGGTTAGATTATAGGCTTGTACCCACAGCACTTAGCAGGCTGAGGCCGTGGGCTCTGGAGACTGAGGCCAGCATGGACCACACGTCAGGGAGCCTGTCTCAACAATAACAGCCAAAAGGGGACCGATCTGGAGGAAGGTTATTCTCTAGAGAGTCAGTGGGGTGTGTTACTGATAAATATTCCTACCGATACGTAAGCACGTGGCTACACATACTTAGACGTGCTTGGAGGTGAGTGGATGAGGGAATCTTTCCTCAGGGCTTGTCCAGTTCTTTAAGCAGACACTGTGGCCTGCGCTGAGAGTGCGCTGTGGCGCCCGCACTTGCTGGCTGGTACAGAGGCCAGGCAACAATGGCTTTCTCCTCATCTTTCCAAGACGTTTTATATCAAGTTGCATTAATTCTTTCATTTTTTTGATAGACCATTTTAGCAACTTATAATGAATTTCTAGGTTCTCATAGAGCTAAACATTTAAGGGACATGTGTCCAGAGATCTTCTTAATGTATGAGTGAACACGCCTGCAGACGCTTCTAACTTCCCTTCTTTCTCTTTCTAGAAGGATCTATTATCCTATATTTGGATGTAGCATTGCCATGCATATTTTATACTTTTATCACATATATTTCTAAGAAATAAGTATTTTAAAGCTTTATGCAAGTGATAGCACACTCTATTTAAGAGAAAAAGCCATGTTTTAAAATTTTTCTCATTTTGATTTATTTCTGTGGCATTTTTAAACTTATGTGTTCCATTCCAGGATTAGTCGATAGTGTATGCTTACCTGTGAGGTTTTTTAGATGGTTTTCCAATTTTCACGAGGGTTCACAGAAGTTCCGTGGGTGAGTATGCTCGCACAGAGCTGCTGATAGACGCGTCCGGGTGTCTCTGGAGGTGTCCCCCACAGAACTGCTGGGAGGCAGGACTGTTGTTGTCTCAAGTCTTCCTCCGGTCTGCTCCGTTCATTTACATAGCCAGTCCACAACCCCTTCCATATGTGATGTCACTGACCCGTGTCTTCTCTTATACTGAAGATTAAATGTCCGAAGTGTTCAATAAATGTTACGTATAAGGTAATACCTTATTGTTCTAACTTGAATATAGAAGTTGGCTGAGAGCACCAGTAATTATCTTTTCAAACACATATTGACCTTTCAGTTGTGCTTGTG
Organism: Apodemus agrarius; assembly: GCA_964023405.1. Lineage (NCBI taxonomy): Eukaryota > Metazoa > Chordata > Mammalia > Rodentia > Muridae > Apodemus > Apodemus agrarius. The sequence continues at coordinate 57,756,312 of OZ030024.1, read as the reverse complement.
TATACATGTGTGTGTTGTGTTGCACTATATGTGTATGTTTGTATGTGTAGGCATTGTGTACATGTGTGTATGCAGAGGCAGGTGAAGTCAAAGGGCAAGAGCTGGTGCTTTCCTCAAAGACGTCTCACTCTGTGTGTGTGTGTGTGTGTGTGTGTGTGTGTGTGTGTGTGTGCACACGCGTGCGTGCACGTGCGCTTAGTTATTTTATGCCTGTGAATGTTTGGCTTGCATGTGTGTGTGAACCACATATGTACTTGGTGTCCATGGAGTTCAGAAGAGGTACCAGGTCCTCTGGAACTGGAATTGTGAATCATGTGAGTGCTGGGAACGGAAACTGGGTTTTCTGCAAGAACAGCAAGTGTGTTGTGGTAAATATTAACTGCAGGTTTCTTCCCACCTCTGATCATTTAGTTCTCTGATAAAGGACAAAACCTTTAGAGTTACAATAAGCCTTAATAGCACTCAATCTGGGCAGATATCGACCCTCCACCTTCCCATCAATAACTTCCTCCAACTGGCCAGCCCTCATGACCGTGTGCTCAGGATTCACCTACCCCATGGTGTCTTCTCCTCTCCTCTCTTTCCTTGGGGTCTCTGCCTCAGATCCCAAGCTGAGCTACTGAAGCCCCCCACCCCCCTACCTCTCTTCTGCCCGAGTATTAGCTGTCGATATCTTTATTCAACCAATAGTTTTAAATTAAGGAGCAAGTTTACTTAGCATCACTTAGAGATGATCTCCATCCCTGAGGCAACCGACCAGGCCTTGGGGTCAGGATTTACAATATGCACATAGCAACAGACCAGACAACACCTGGCTCTTCACTGCCGGGCTATCTTCATCCTGTTCACTGGATTTGCTTTTTGTTTTTGTCTTCTTGTTTTGTTTTCCCTAACTGTGCTGGGATTGCGATGTGTGTGGGCTGCATCCACCCTCTTACTGTGTTACAGAGCTCAGAGCTCAGGCCTGTAGGTGTTTGTTGGGGTATCTCCAGCCTCTGACTCCTTTCTGGTTTGCCTGATTACAATATCTGTAATGGAGTGACTCAGGTAGAGAGAGTGGACCTGTCAGTGACCTTTGTTTGACCTATGACTCATGACCTCTGTCCTTGCTCATTTTTTACTCATATCCGCAATTGAACTCCACTGAGCTCAGCAAAACTGCGAGTGTTCCCAGCAGCTTTACCTGCTTCTGTTTCTTCCGATTCAGTTTCTTGGTCTCCACACCCATGAGTACTGTCTTGGATTTTTATTATTCCTTGTCTAGTTTTCTGTGGTTTTTAAAACTTGCTTCGAAAATAATTTTTTGAATATCTTAGTTGTAGTTTCATGACCTCCCAGTTCATTTATAAAATTATATTTTGTGACACAATATGTGTATATATAACACAGAAATGACCTACAGTTGTTAACTAAATATTAAAGAAAAGAGCATACCAACACGACTAAGTGTTCCAACATAATAGATGACTTTTCCAACTTAAAACATTTCCCCCCTAATTGAGACTGTCTGCCTCTCTGCCTCATTTTCCTTATGCTCCTCTGCAGTCATTCAAATGGAAGCACACGCAGTCTCTGAGCACATTGCATAGGCTAGTGGTTACCTTAGTGACCTCAGATCTCTGTCCTCTTGTGGCCACTGCCTTCCTGTGAAGGCATAATTTCAGTTCCTGGGACTTCATTAGTACTCTCTGTCAGCCCAGCGTCATCACAGTCTTTTCAGCTCTCCTTTGAGTCCTCTCCATCCTTCTTCCTCAGACTCTTCCTCTGACCTCTTCTTCCAAGAGCCTCTGATCCTCAGGATAAGAGAGCTTTGGACTGCTATCATCACACACACAAATTCTGCAGGGCAAGGTAACCCTCCATCCTGGTCTGACTGAGACGTGCCCTGACCAGACCCCAGAAGCTGTAGGAGCTTCTCATTCTTTCTCTGGATCACAAAGTATTGGAAGTTCTAGGCACCTCCCAGTTTTTGACTGACATGACAATTCCCACCATAGTCTTATGAGTTTGGGGATGCCATACTGGGCTCGTTTTCATCTTTGCCAAAACCTGCGTGGCAGTGGGATAAAACTGGTCCCTACCAGTCCTGCCTGTCATGTCAAATTTAAGCCAAATTTAAAAATGGACTCTAAAGCTCGGTCTTAGCAAGTTACAGCCCAGCAAACTCAGTTATCTACTCAAATGTGGCCACATTCTCGAAAAATGGCCACAGTTTTAAACTTTCAGTTTTAAGGTCTTCAAGACCTGTTATAACTTTCTCAAAGGAAATGGCAAAGGGCCTGGACACACTTCCTGATCCACCTTCCTGAGGCACTCAATCCTTCTCCCACTAAACCACTAACCCCTCCCTATCCTTTACACCCTTCATCCCAAGTTAATTTTAAGCCTTCTCAACATGGCCTCTCAGCTCCAAGTTGTAAGATTCTATATAAGCAGGCCCAGCGCCTGAGCGTAACAGAGCTGGGAGGGAAATTGCAGATGAATTCCACACTGAGTCAGTCCTAATGCCTGCTGTTTCTACTGTGTCTCAAAGCCTGCTCTTCCTACCTGAAATAGGATAGTCCTTCCCTCCCAACCCCCCCTCCACCCCGCCATGGTACCTCTTTACCTTATTACCACGCCAAGACTGCATACTCTTGCTTTCATTTCTCCATTCAGTTAGTTGTTTTGCTTTTCAGATTGTCACCCCCTATCTGAATTCATGGTGTGTGTGTGTGTGTGTGTGTGTGTGTGTGTGTGTGTGTGCATGCTTGTGCATGCGTGTGTATGTGAATGTATGTGCCATGTGTCCACGTGTATAATAACAAATGTGTAGTCAGTTCTCCTACAGAGAAAGTGACACATTTGTCTGTGATTCTTTTGGCAGGAATGTACATGATGGGAAAAATCTAGCAGTTCTTCATGAAGATGTTTCTTACTTTGCTTTAAAAGTTGTTCATGACAGTATGAGGCATAGTGGGACATGCCTTTTGTTATGGTTCATATATGCTTTTCCTAGGGAGTGGCACTATTAGGAGGTGTGGCCTTGTTGGAGTAGGTGTGTCACTGTGGGTGTGGGCTTAAGACCTTCACCCTAGTTGCCTGGAAGTCAGTCTTCTACTAGCAGCCTTCAGATGAAGATGTAGAACTCTCAGTTCCTCCTGCACCATATCTGCCTGGATGCTGCCATGTTTCTGACTTGATGACAATGGACTGAACCTCTGAGCCTGTAAGCCAGCCCCAATTAAATGTTGTCTTTTATATAACTTGCATTGGTCATGGTGTCTGTTCACAGCAGTGAAAACGTAACTAAGACACCTTTAATCCCAACACTTAGGAGTTAGAGGCAGATGGATCTCTATAAGTTTGAGGCTAGCTTCAGGACAACCAAGGCTACACAAATAAACCCTGTCTCCGAAAACATGAGACAAAACAATCCAAAAGCAAAAGTTTCTCATTACTTAATTTTACAAAGGTTTCTTTCTCTCTTTGGAAATGATGCTTACCATTTGATGGTAATATTTTCATTTAATTCATCATCCTTTTGTCGTATAAGCCTGATAGAATTTAGCCAGGCATGCATGCTATTGTAAGTCTTGCTGTTAGGGGACAGCTGGGGATTTAGTTTTGCATATCTAGAATGCTTAAGGAATCACATTCATGATAAATGTAACCCGTAATTGTGGAGCGAGTGTGACTGATGTGGCCGGGAGACTTGCATCCCTTTTTTGGGGAGAAGCCTTCTTGTCCCCTGAGTCGGTATGCTCTCCGCCGACTCATTGTCAGGTGTGTGTGACTCTCCTGTTTCCGTCAGACTCTACTCCTACAGAGTAGCTTCCTCCATTTCATATTCTTTGTTTTTAAGGAATTGGCTTACTGTGGATTGTACATGTGACCACAGACCCAAGAGCCACCAGAATCTTGCCATCTTATTCCGACAATTGTCTAATCTAGGGTGTTATTGGATTAGGGTGTTAGCCGGATTGACTATGTCATGGCACGTACTTCTTGATGACCTGGGACCTCATGGATCATGCATGAGTTAGAAAGATAGGAGGAAGCTGTAGCCACTGAAGTGAACAGTTTGTTCTACATTACGAAGTTGGGAACCACTGCCTTGTTAGGAGACCAGCAGAGGAGAGAAACGTTCTGTCCCTTGGCTTCAGCTGTTTGTAACTTTGTCTTTTTCCTCACCTCTTCTTGGCCAGGGTGGGAGTTGGGTGGGATGGGGTGTGGGGTACAGGCAGGGCGGGCATAGTCTGGAGACTGAATTCCCAGCTTTGTGCTTACCTTGGACACATTGTCTCAGCCTCTGCACCTTCAGCTTTGAGCCTGAGGGGATGTGTGGAGTCAGTCCTGACTACAGCCCTTTGAGTAGATGTGAGTTTGGGTGTTTCTTCTTGCCTCTGTACACACATGCAGATTGTCAGTATTTATTTCAGTCATTAAATGATGGCCAGGTTACAGAGGGAGTAGTGAATCTCTTTCTGCTTGGAAACCTTGTTTCGAGACCTTCTAGTTCAGTGAAGCTCCGCCCCCAGGCTCTCTAAAGTGGGCGCTGCCTTGTTGGGAGTGGTTTCTGGATACTGAGGTGGGATACCCTTTAAAGAAGTGCTATGTTTCCAATATTCCTGGAGTGTATAGAGAGAAAGATTTGTGGAGGGAACCAGATTTTGGTGGCTAAGATGGAAGGAGATTCAGAGTGTTTGGGCTCTGAAGAAGTTTTGGAAATATCTTAACACAAATAGTTTATTTCCTTGTTCATGCATGAATGTGATGAAAATAAACCAACTTTTGAGAAGCTCTTTGGGGAAACTGAAATATAAGTTTTAGGTTCACATATAATAAGGCTTAACATTTTCTTTTGTAGCATATGAGATACTGGAGTTTTTTTCCACTTCGTGGCCTGCTGGAGTCAGTAAAGATCGTTTTATCTTGGTGGCGGGGTTTGTTTGAAGTCAGAGGGATTCCTAGGGGCCGCAATCCTGTGGAGGACTCTGGGAGTTTTGCCAGTCATGCAGGGAGAGGGAGAGCGAGGGGTTGTGGGCTTCTCTGGAAAGGCCAGGCATGTCTTTCTGCAGCCTGTGGCTAAGCAGAGACAGGGAAGGAGGCTCACCCCTGTGGATGGCCTTGATCAGCTTTTCCCAGGGTCGCTTTGCTCAGCACTGAGTGTACCAACTCTGCTTCCTCTCTCTCCTTTCCCACCCCTCTCCCTTCACTTCCTGGAATCAGATCCTCTTCTAATCTGCAGCTCTTTCGAAGCTGAACGTTCTGGGCTGGCTTCCCCTTCCCCTAACGTATATCTTGGATTTCTTAGCCCTGTTTTTCCTAGTCTATTCTAACTAGCAGAAACAAACTTTTGCATCAGATTTGTTGGTGGGGCACAGGAGTGGGCAGGCTACCTTGCTAGTGCTTGTTATCCACAGCAGCTGGACATTTGTGTTTGTGTGCACAGCTCTTTGCAGTCAAAGTTGTTAGAGCTTCAGTCTGCAGCAAGGATTTTTAATAGTAAGTGTTTGAGTGGTTTTTCTTTTTTATTTTATGTGTCTGTGTCTCTGTGAGCATATGCCACACTTGTATGGATGCCGATGGAGGCCAGCAGAGGGCACTGGATCTTCTGAACCTGGAGGTACTGGAAGTATGTGAGCCTCTGATGTGGATGTTGGGCTGGAGAGACAGCTCAGTGGTTAAGAGCACTGACTGCTCTTCCACAGGTTCTGAGTTCAATTCTCAGCAACCACATGATGACTTACAACCATCTGTAATGGGATCTGATGTCCTCTTCCTCTTCTGGTGTGTCTGAAGGCAGTGACAGTGTACTCATATAAATAAAATAAATAAATCTTACAAAAAAAGTTGTATTTTTTATTTCCTATGCAATGGTCTTTTGTCTGCACATATGCCTGTCTGTGTGAGGGTGTCGGACTTACAGACCGGTGTGAGCTGCCATGTCTGTGCTGGGAATTGAACCAGTGAAGAACAGTCGGTGCTCTTAATAACTGAGCCGTCTCTGCAGCAGCAAATGGCTTTAATGTCATGTTCTTTCTGTGCTTTGCTGCAGTTAGCTCCTGAGGATATAGTAGGGCTTGGGCTCCTTGTTCAAGACAGGTGCTTCGCTTGTGGCCACCCAGGAGGCTGACTGAGCATGAGCCTTTCAGCCCAGGCGGTGGCCTCCTGCCCGTCAAGGGTGGCCTGTGCACCTAGAGAGGCTGGAGGTCCAGGCCCTTTTTGCTGGTGATGAGATGCTTGTTTTGAAAAGGTCTTCCTTGTATCCCCCCCCCTTTTCCTTCTTAGCTTATTACCTTATGGAGCACGGTATTTTCACTCCAGCTCTGTGTATAATATCATCGATTAAAGGAACTATAATTTTCTTTTTCTTACTTAAAACTGGAAAGCCAAACTTTAAAATTCTATCTGATGATGCTTTTATAACCTTCTGACAGGCTAACCCCGTCACATATTTCCATGGGTTTTGAATTCCTTCTCACAGTGTTCTGCCCAAGTATTTATTTTGTTAAAAAAAAAAAAAAAAAAAAAAAACAGCAAATGCATGTGAGCCTAAAGTCTTTGTAGAGCAAAGATGTTAAGAAAAGGACTTTTACACTTTTATAATTCATAGACTTGACTTCCTTCTTTTCATTTCTTTTTCTTTTTCTTTTTTTTCTCTTTTAAACCTGAGCCTAGGTTATAGGCAATATTTTGGAAGTTGAAAACTGAGGTCTTAGAACTTTAGTTCTTAGAACTTCTTGATGTGCTGGTTTTAAGGTAATTAGGATTTAGAAGTGACATCGATGAGATTCTCAGTGGATCTTTCTTGTTCTTACTGGAAGAACAATAGAAATGTGGTAGTTGGAGGTGAAACTGTGGAATGCTCATTGCTGGGATGGGGCGATCTGTGCTGTTCAGTGGGGTGGCTGTGGACTGAGCCTTCAGTACTCCTGATTTCCCGTCCTGATTTCCAGATACACACACCAGTGACGTCAGTCCTCAGGTCCTAGTTGTTGCTGTGAGCTCATGAAACATCTCAGTGGCCAGTGGTGGTGCTCACCTTAATGCTAGCCCTCCAGGAGTCAGAAACAGGAATCTCTGTGAGTTCAGGCCAGCCTGGTTTCCAAAGTGAGTGAGTTCCAGGTCAGCCAGGGCTACACAGGGAAACCCTGTCTCAAAATACCAGCCATCCAAACAGACATAATACTCACTAGTTTTAGAGAATTTGGTTTAGTGATTTTGAGTTATTACTATACAACTAACGTGTTTAATGTTTGTTTCCTTAACAGGGCTAAGGGTCACTTTAAGCTAACCTTAGAAACCAAGTGCTCGAGTGGGATTTCTTGGCAGCTGACTCCTCCTCTGGGGTCTATGCTCTCCCCTTACAGGTGTTACATACGGGGTGTCATTCTTCTTTTTGGTTGAGGATATTTGGATAGCAAAACAAAATTATTTTCTTTGTGTTGAAAAGATAGAAGCAGTTAGGACTGGGCCACAATAAGCAGAGAGCGGCCTTCTGTTCTCGGTGGCAGGGCACACCTCACTCTGCTGAGGTGAAGACACCATGCTTTCTCCGTGGCAGAATTTTTTTGATTCAATTCTTTTACTAGCTCAGCTCTTTAAGAAAAATAAGAGCACTTAACTGGCCATTTTAATAGCATGAAACTCGGATGTACATTGACAGGAGAAGCTACAGTACAGGAGAGCAGCCAGCTACGTGGAGAAAGGGTCAAAGTGTTATGAAATCTGATGAATGTGTGAGGGCGTATCTGGCAGGCCCATGCCAAGCTGCCCCCCTGAGAAATTACATCATGAAACAGATCTGATATAAAGGGGGAAGGGATGGGACCGATGGGCCTGAGAAGGGGTAGAGACATGGACGCCGAGCTGTGAGGGCAGAGAAAGAGGGGACAGAGGAGGACAGAAACCATGCGCGAGAGACTGGCTGGGACCGTGGAGACAGAGAGAACTGAGGTGGCAAGCCAGGTGTGGGCCGCGCGTGGCGGGAGTGGTGGCGCGTGAGGATGTAGGCCCTGCTTAGGTCCCTGGAGGTATCTAGTGCCGCTGCTCTTAAGCGGCCACACAGCGTGAGTGTGGATGTGGATGGAGAGGAGTTGATCACTCAGTAATGAGTCGGTGTACCTGGAGAACGTTTGTACCATGCAGCGGTACACACCTCACTGCATGGCTGCACACAGGGCAGATCACTGGGAAGAGGGAGCCCTGCCTGTGGTCAGCAGAGGGAGGTAAGGGAGGAACGTGGAGAAAGTGAGGACGTCCCATGGTGCCTTGTGTTTGAAGATGCCACAGTGAGGTCATTGCCCTTGTACACTGCACATATTAACGTGTGAGAGCAGCATCTGGTTTAGAAATATGTCACACAGTTCTTTAATAAAAATAGTTATCTACACTCCTGAGCCTTTAGACCTTAGGGCGTGAATTATCACAGACACAGCCTCCGAGCACAGCTTAGAGAAGCTACTGTGTATTGGTCACATCTGAGGGTTCACGTCCTTTTGGTTTTAAGGCACCCCACTTTCTAAAATCTTTCTTATGCTTTCAGAGGGTGTATTATCCCAAGCTACCAGGCCTTATTGACAGCATAGGTGACTAGCCTCGTATAAATAGCCTCTTATAAATAGTCCTGAGGTGTTTTTCCACAATTGTTTCCGAGGATCTGCTGGTCCTGTTCCCTGCTTTTCACTCTCATTTCTATCTCTGTCTCTCTCTGTCTCTCTGTCTCTCTCTGTCTCTCTCTCTCTGTCTCTCTCTCTGTCTCTCTGTCTCTGTCTCTGTCTCTGTCTCTCTCTCTCTCTCTCTGTGTGTGTGTGTGTGTGTGTGTGTGTGTGTGTGTGTGAGAGAGAGAGAGAGAGAGAGAGAGAGAGAGAGAGATCACAAGCTAGCCAACACTTTGTGTTTGGATGGGTGGGTAGGATGCTGTGGGGCTTAGATGGTGAGCTTGGGTGGACCTGTGGAGCCACCCACTTTGCTTTGTTCTGTGACAGGGTCTCTTTCTCACTGGCGCAGAGATTGGTGATTTGGCCAGGTTGGCTGGCTAGGGTGTGACAGGGTCCTCTTGTCTCCATCTTCACATCCTGGCATTGCAAACATGTGCCATTATGCCCCCTCCCATCTCTTTAAGATAAACGTAGGTTCTTCAGATCATTATTGCTCTCGTTTTGTAACCTAATCCAATTTGTAATCTCCAAGCCTCTGAAAGTAGATTCGAGATTCGATAGGCACTGATTTGGGCAAGGATTCCTCAAACGGTTATTGTTGACCAAAGTGATACAACGTGGATGGGAGATGGTCTTGCCTAAAGACACTTGACATACAAGCTCAATCCCTGGACCCACAGGAGATTCCTGGATATTGTCCTCTGACATCTGCATGTGTGACATGACATGCACCTACCTCCCCATAAGTTAGGACATGTGAAAAGGAAAATGTAATAACCAAACACACACTCCCTGGGAAGATTTATGGAATCTGTAAATGTCCTTAGTTGTAGCGGTCCTTTTTTGGAAAAGTATTTTTCATTTTTGGAAAACTATTTTGTTCAGACAGATAATTCCTTGGCCCCTTGTGAGAGTTCCTGTTTCAAGGAAAACTAAACAGTGTGTCCCTGCTCAGTGGTCCTCGGCTCCCGCCTGTGACACTGAGGTTGTAGAGTTTTCCTTTTAGTGCAGTAAAACTGGAAGTATCTGGAAGGTCATGGGAGAAAGCAGTGGGAAGTCTCTTTTGCTGCGAGATTGCATTCCTTCGGAGGCCACAGCCTCTTGGAATCCAGGATGAACTAGTGAGTGCTGTGGGGGATGGACATCATTCCTTCTGTTTCTTTTATATCCAGCTTGTCTTTGCTAGCCGTTCCTCATGAGAAAGGCATGGCTTGGTGTTTACCCCTGCCTGTCCATGGTTTTCCCTGGGCTGATCCATCAAACAGTAGTTTCTAACTAAGGAACTAACTTTGAATGTCTATAGAATGTCCTTAGTGTCCTGACTTTGTAGAAGTCTTGCAGTCTTTGTGCTTACAGCGTCAGGACTCAGCCTCTGATCTCCCGGGTGGGAGGAGTGAGAGCTAATGCCATGGTTACTCTGTTTGAATGGCATGCCGTGAGGTCTCTTGTCATTGCCAGCTGGTGTCTGAGCTCATCTTGATCTGGGTCGGTTACTTAATATGAGTCACAGCAGTGGGATTTGATTGGGTCACACAGGTGCTCTGCCATGGAGCCATGCCACAGCCACCTCTCACTTTTGATTCTGAGATTCTTCAAGATTCTTATAGCCATATATCTAATGAGAAGAGACCTCAGACCAGAGTCATAATGAAAACATCATTGGAAACTTTCATATCCATTTTATTTTTTACCTTGTGTGGTGGTTTGAATATATTTGGCCCAGGGAGTGGCATTATTAGGAGATGTGGCCTTGTTGGAGGAGGTGTGGCCTTGTTGGAGGTGTGGCCTGTTAGAGGAGGTGTGGCCTTGTTAGAGGAGGTGTGGCCTTGTTGGAGGAGGTGTGGCCTTGTTGGAGGAAGTATGTCACTGTAAAGATGGACTTTGAGGATCCTATGCTTAGGCTCCTGATTGCCTGAGGAAGCCAGTCCCCTTCTGTTGTCTTAGGATTCAGAACCCTCAGATCCTCCAGCATCATACCTGCCTGGATGCTGCCATGTTTCCCATCATTTTGATAATGGACTGAACCTTGAACCTGTAAACCAGCCCTACTTAAATGTTGCCTTTCTCAGAGTTGCCTTGGTCATAGTGTCTCCTCACAGCAATGAAACCCTAAGACACCTTATGTTGTGAGTCTGGTTGAGTCTGGAGTTTGAGGGTGCAAAGTAACATGGAGATACAGGTTATGCTTTGGCTTTCCCGAACTCATCTAGAACACCAGAATTGTGGATAACTTAGGACCTCTGAGTTCCTGGGATAACTTTCTGTAGAGAAGGACCTGTAATGGCTGTTTTTCTGTGTCAACTTGACACAAGCTAGAATCATCAGAGAGGAAGGAGCCTCAGCTGAGGAAATGCTTCCAGGAAATTTAGCTGTAAGACATTTTCTCAATGAAATCCTGGTCTTATAAAGGCTCTACTGGTGTCAAAGTGTTACAATGGACCCTTCAGCGTATGGTCCTGTGTTGGCTGTTAAGTATCCAGACTGTAAGAGTGCTCTTAGGTAGTTTTGCACATACAGACTCTTGGAGCAGTTATAGATATTTTAATCTTTCCCACACTCAGTTCACGAAGCTTGCAGATGTGTCTCCAGCCTACCTGCTCTCTCTGTGTGTGTGTGTGTGTGTGTGTGTGTGTGTGTGTGTAAGGAGCCATCACAGCTTACTCCTAGGGAATCCCCGGAAAGTGTTTCTTCTTTCCGTTCCTCTGCCTCTAAGGCCTTTGCTTCTGACCGGGGATCTTTATAAAGATCATTCAACATTCTATTGGTTCTCTGCTTAAAACCCTCTGGTGGCTTCTCACTCAGCCAGGGATGTTGTGATGGTCGGTCTGGTCCTGCAGTCACTCAGCTCTCTCTGCTCCCTTTGGTGTCCTGTGCCTAGCTGTATCCCCTTTGACTGTGTAGCATAGGCAATGGCTGTGCTCTAATCCTGTGCCTTCCCTGGCTTCAGGCTGGAATCAGCTCCCCTGACCCTCCCACTCCTGATCCCTTACCACCTCTCAGCACTTAGCTTAGATGTCACTGCTTTGAAGATGCACAGATGGAGCTTTTCGGCTCCTTTGATGAAGTCCTCACTATACTTGGCCCTACTTTTCTCTGGTTATAATTTTCCATTGTGTCTCACTCACTAATCAGCAGATTTCACAAGGTCTGGGGGCTGCTTTCAGGACCTTGCACCTTGGCCTAGGTGCTCCCTTGTTGTGGATAGCCCTGGGCTTGTGTTTTGATGCTAATTCCACTCCTCAGAGGGGCTGCAGATGAGGAGTTGCCTTGTGAACCTTCTCCCTACCTTAACTTTTCAAATAAAGGCTTGAGCCAATGATTGGGCAGGAGGAAGTGGGAGGAGCTGAGAGTCTAGGGGAGGAGCGACAGAGGGTGGGGACAGGAAGGGCAGGAGCTACAGGAGAGGCAGCAGAGGGAGAGAGAAAGAAGCTTGTGGCCTGGAGAAATGACAGGTTATATGGGATAATATAGATGGAAATAGAGTAGTGTGGTGGGAGATTGCCCAATCTAGGCTTGTAGCTTGTTTTGTTAACTGAGTTGAGCTTTCTTTTATGGAGGAATTGGGTTGGAAACAAAGTAGTAACAAAATGGGGCCCAACGTATTGTTTAGAAGCTCACAAACCTGAGATAAAATGTTAACTGCCCCTGAGGCCCTGAACAGCTTGGGCAGTAGATACAACCGGTTCGGACCAGGTAATTCATCGATGTAAGAGAGATATATAGCATCTTGATACTTAAAGATGGGAAAAACAATAAAGACCTTTTTGGCTCTATGTGATGATATTTTGAATGATTTGACAGGAATGGATTTAGAGGGAAAAGTCATTGGTATTGCAACACTTATTCTCTTGATTTACTATGTCATCTCAAAAGACAGGGTCCTAGACAGAAAATTCCTTGTCTTAGAAAAGAGATTACAAGTAACACTAGAACAAATGATGCAGCAGTTCACAGATCAGACTGAGCAGTAGAGAGAAAATAATGAGGATTGGAAGCTAGATTTGGAGAATAACCTTTTAAAATTAATCAATCAAAATAAAATTGACAATAGACTATCAGAATTGCAATATAAAGAAAAGATCAAAATGTGGAGGCAGAACCTTAAACAGAAAATAGAGGAACTCAAGGAAAAGGAAAATACTCAGGGAGGGATAGAAGATAAAACTAGAGAAAGCCAACCACAGGTTATTAAAAAACAAACTTTAGTCTATCTGGTCAGTATACAACAGACTTCCAGATGATGATCATCCACAGGGTTATCAGGAATTCGAATGGCAACCTGTGGATGTGTTAGATCTAAGAAAATTTAAGGAAAGTGTCACTAATTTTGGAATGCATTCATCATTTGTAAAGCAAATTCTCACTTCTTGGGCTATTAAAAATAGAATAATCCCACAAGACTGGAAGGATATGGCAAGGGCAATACTAGAACCTGCTGCTAATTTCAATGTATCTCATGGTGGAGAGACAGGGCGAGGGAGATAGCACGACAAAATAGAGCCAGGAGTAGAGAGATTTTCACAGACCAACTGCTTGGTGAGGGCCGCTTTGCTGCAGTAGAAGTACAGGCTATATATGATGAAGAAACCCTAGCCTTGTGTCGATTGTCAGCTTTAAGGGCCTGCGACAAAGTGGCAGAATCAGGGAAAAGACTTGAACATTTACTCAAGTCATACAAGGTCCATGAGAAACCCTCCCTGACTTTTTACAGACTAACCTCAGCTGTGGAAAGGAGTATATCAGATTCTGCAGTAAGGAAGCAATAATTGAGACTTTAGCTTTTGAGAATGCAAATAGTAAATGCAAGGAAGTAATCAGACCACTGAGGGCAAGGTCAGCATCAATAGATGAATGGATTAGATATACAATTGATATTGTATCTCGCTCACTTGATAAGATGGTAATAGGAAAAGCTGCCACTAGACACCTAGAAATGACCCAAGATTTCAAATGTTTTAATTGTGTTGAGTGGGGTCATCTCAGAAATGACTGTAGAAAAAAACAAAGTAATATTAAAAGGGGGCCTATGCCTTTTGGAATATGTCAAAGGTGTGGCAAAGGCCAGCATGTTGACATGACTGTAAAAGGAAAAACTGCCACTAGACAACTAGAAATGACTCAGGATTTCAAATATTTTAATTGTGGTGAGTGGGGTCATCTCAGAAATGACTGTTTAAAAAACCAAATAATACCAAAAGGGGGCCTATGCCTTTTGGAATATGTCAAAGTTGTGGCAAAGGCCGACATTTGACTAGGGAATGTAGAGCAAGAACAGACAAATGGGGCAACATCCTGCCAAAAAACTCCCAGGGGGGCATCTCACAGGCCCCAATGCCAGACAGGGAGAGCTCTCTTCATCAGGTCAATTAAATGTCACTGTGTCAAAAATAGATATCCTAAGACCAGACAAGACTGAGGCAAGTTCTGTAGACAATCCAGAAAGCCTCAAAGGGACCCCCCAAAATATTTTGACTAACTTCTATAGAGGATCACAAACCCAAACTAAGAATATTAGTAAATAATATTGAGATTGAAGGAATGGTTGACACTGGAGAGGATGTCACCATTATCTCTCGAAAATCTTGGCCTGTAAGTTGGCCACTTGAAGAAGTAGACATCCAATTTCAAAGAGTTGGGACATTCTCCAAAGAAAGCAAAACACCAGATGGCTTAAATGTATAGGACCAGAAGGCCAGGTTGGAAAATTGAGGCTTTACGTGGCTGATATAGCCATTAGTTTATGGGGAAGAGATCTATTACAGTAGTGGAAAACCCAAATTAATCAGTATCTAGCCATGAAACTAGTCAGGCTCCTAATGAAAATCTTAAATTAGTTAGGGAATATTATCAAAGGCAGTTAAAGACTGTCCAAGCTGTCCATAAACAAGATACAGCAGAGGCTGAAAATTTAGCTTTACCCCAAGGAGCCACTGCTGCCAAAACACCAACAGCCTTACCACTAAGGTGGTTGACTGACCAACCCATTTGGATTGATCAATGGTCTATGACAAAAGAAAAAACTACAGGCATTAGAACAGCTAGTCCAAGAGCAGCTGAAGGTTCAGCATATAGAGGAGTCTTCCAGCCCTTGGAATTCTCCAGTATTTGTCATTAAAAAAATTCTGGCAAATGGAGGATATTGACAGATCTCAGAGTGATTAATAAGATTATTTAGTCAATGGGTTCCTTGCAAGCTGGGATCCCATTGCCTTCTTTGTTGCCTAAAGAATGGCCTATCATAGTGATTGATCTGAAAGATTGTTCTTTCATCGTTCCTCTACATGAATGTGATAAGGAAAGGTTTGCTTTCTCAGTACCTACTTTCAATAGAGGTCACCCAATGAAAAGATATCATTGGAAATTCTTGCCGCAAGGAATGGTAAATAGCCCTCCTTTGTGTCAGTATTTTATACAACAGCCATTGGAGATGATTCACAATATCCCCAATCCATTCTTTATCATTATATGGATGACATCCTATTGGCTGATTCAGATATAAATATTGTGGAAAGAATGATGAGTACAAAAAAACCTTGCCTTTCTGGGGATTGCAAATTGCCCCTGAAAAGATACAAAGAGGGGATTCTATTAATTATCTAGGCTATAAAATAAGTCTGCAAAGGGTTAGGCCACAAAAGGTGCAAATCAGAAGAAGCCAATTAAGGACCTTTAATGGTTTTCAGAAGCTACTGGGAGATATCTGATACAGGCTGAGGTCTGTAATTGGCTTGGCCACACAAGAGCTAAGCAATTTATTTCAAACCTTACAAGGTGATAAGGATTTAAATAGTCCAAGGAAACTGTCAGCTGAGGCTGAGAAGGAGTTAACTTTGGTAGAAAGAAAATTGCAGGATACACATCTAGATCATATTGATCCAAAGATGGCCTGCATCTTAGTTATCTTACCTTCTACTCATTCCCCTACAGGAATTCTTATGCAGAGGGAAGATTATATCTTAGAATGTCATTTTTAGCACATAAACAGAGTAAGAACTTAAAAACCTACATTGAGAAAGCCTCTGAATTGATACTTAAAGGAAAAATGAGACTTTGACAATTAATTGGAATGGATCTGGCTGAAATTGTGGTTCCTTTTACTAAGGCAGAAATTGCCTCACTATGGGCACAAGATAAATATTGGCAAAGAGCATGCAGTAACTTCTTGGAGAGATTGACAACAGATACCCTAAAAGCAAGTGGCTTCAGTTCATAAAAAGAACTTATTGGATTCTCCCTCATATAATAAAGAAAACTCCAATATCTGTAGTCCCTACATTTTACACTGATGCCAGTAAATCAGGAAAGGCAGGATATAAATCAGAAAATGTAAGTAAGGTGGCTGAGAGTCCCTATAAGTCAATTCAAAAAATCTGAACTATATGCAATAGTTATGGTGTTATCAGATTGTTAAGAGTCTCAATATAGTGGCGCACGCCTGTAATCCCAGCACTTGGGAGGCAGAGGCAGGAGGATTTCTGAGTTCGAGGCTAGCCTGGTCTACAGAGTGAGTTCCAGGACAGCCAGGGCTACACAGAGAAACCCTGTCTCGAAAAAAAAAAAAAAGAGTCTCAATATAGTAACTGACTCTCAATATGCAGAAGGGGATGTCTTACATATAGAGACTGCTGAACTTATACAGGATGATTCAGAATTGACTGCATTATTTATTCAGCTACAGCAAATAATCAGAAATAGAAGTTATCCACTATATATCACACCCATAAGATCCCATACAGGTCTGCCAGGCCCTCTGGCACAAGGTAATAATGAAATTGGCCAACTACTGATAGGAAGTGTACTAGAGGCTTCAGAATTTCATAAAAACACCATGTTAACAGCAAAGGTTTAAAGAAAGAATTCTCTATCACTTGGCAACAAGCCAAGGAAATTGTGTAGCAATGCCCTACTTGTTTGTTATATGACCAGACTCCATTGCCTATAGGAACTAACCCTAAGTGTACCCAAAGGAATGACATTTGGCAAATGGATTTCTGAGAGGCACTGCTGAGCAGCATGCTCTTAAGGAGCCCTGCTCTCCTTAGGGAAATAATCCTTTATTTGCATTTTCAGCTTTCTGTGACTTTGAATGAAAAGCTCCAAGTGAGTCACCATAAGCCAACCATGAATGAGACTGTGGCCAGTGTGTGTGTGTGTGTGTGTGTGTGTGTGTCCTCTTGACCTCCCCCTCTCCCGCATGCAATGCCTGCCAGCAGGTCACTACTGGTTCTGACTGTGGAAGTTGCTGCTACACCTTCTACCCTCTGGAGGACAAGGAGTAGTCAGTGGTGTAGTGCAGACTCTTTGTATTTGGAAGAACATCCACAGTTCTTAGTCCTTCCTTTAACACAGTGTGAGGACCAGTGAAGGAATGTAATTGACTTTTAAATTTCTGAGGAGGAGGTGAGCACTGACGCCCACAGAAGCTTTCTGTCAGTGGGTATGATAGAGCCCTTTGTTGCTTATGGATAGCCTCCTCTCTGTTCTGTGGAGAGCTGCAGGGCCAGTTCCCTGTTCCTCGCCAGCTGCTCCATTCCCTTCCCTGAACACATTTACAGATGTGCAGCTCTCTAGTACATTACATAGCAGCGACTTAGCTGTTAAATCGGCAGAATGAGGTAAAACAGCCGAGTATGTTGTTCATTTTACTTCTGGGTGGAGTGCAAGACGAGAATGTGACACTTTTCCCTAACATTGTGTTCTTGTTATTATTTTGTTCTCTTAGGCATTAAGTGTGACGGAAACCCTGATTAAACCCTTGGAGAAATTCAGAAAAGAGCAACTTGGAGCTGTAAAGGTTTGTGTCTAGTTTGCGCACACTGACAGAACATGCCCGTGTCTCTGCTGTTGCTGTACACTTCATTTGCCTTTGGCGGGTTGAGGCAGGTGCTGGGGTAGGTAGAGCGTCTGTTAGCTGATGATCCATTGCACTTCTCCCCTCAGGGAGGGAAGCTGAACACAAAACAGGACACCTGGATGGGCAGGAAAACATCTAGTAACGTTCTCTGGCGCAACCTGACTGTGGAGATGACTGTTCCCTCTGTAGAGGAAGTCTTTCTCCACTGTAGAGCGGCAGCTGGGGCACGCTTGCTTCTCTGTGTCATGGAGAACTGTGGCACTACACTAGGCCTTACGATTAGGGACACTGCTCCACACAGAGCTCAGAACCTAGGACGAGGTTGCTGCTGATAGGACATCATTTTTTCCACTCTAGCAAAGACTTATTGAGCTTCTTCTTAGGAGCAACCAGTTTTTATAAGAGAGAGCTACAGCCTCACACTGGAGGCCTGAGATGCATCCAGGATCTCTGGGAATAGCAGAGCAAGCAGCTTTTCACGGGGAGCCTGAGAATATTTAGCACCTTCTAAGGTTTGTGATCTTAGCCTTAAACCTAAAGAAATAATTTCCATCACCCCTACTTCCTGGTCTTTGTGTCTCCCCTCTCCTCCCCTCCCCTCCCCTCCCCTCCCCACCTCTTTATGTGAGGGAAACAAAGCGCAGACTACCATTTGTGTACTGCCGACCCCTGAGAGCAAAGAGACAACCAAAAGAAGTTTTAAGTAGGGAAGAGAACATCCCTGCTTGTTCCTTTCTCTACACAGCACTTGGGATGTGGATTTTTTCCCTTTCTGATTATATTCACAGATAGAAAAAACCCTGACCCTTCCCCGGACAGCCAGTGGGCTGCAGGCTTTGTAAGCTTTCTTTCTTCTGTGGACCATTAGCAGAATCATCTCTCTTGCCTTCCCCCATGCCCCAGGCTTCCTTTGTGTTTGATGTTGGTTTAGTAAAGCAACTTGCAAAATAAAAGGCTGCTTACAGGGAGAGATTACTGCACTCATCTACTGTGTGATACAAGCTATGCACTGACCAAATACTATCCCTAAGTCCTAATTCTGGCAGCAGGTTTTTGAAGAATTTAGCTACATTCTTGGTCAGTACAGTACAGGGAGTTGCTGTCCTGTCTGTTGGTGACCCCTGGAAAAGCCAGGCAGGACCTTGGAGAAGTCCCCACCCTTAAACACCATAAACAGAAGTAGTCGCCTCTAACAGAGTTGTGCATAAACAGCTGCCCTGTATGGTATGCTGTTAAGTCTGTAAGGATCATGCTTCATTGCATTACCCTCTAGAAGCCTTCGACGTGCCTTACCGTAGATATCTAGAAAGGAGCTTATGTGGTTGATAATAGTCTGTTACGAACCAGAGAGGAGCTTATAGTGTTGGGGCATGTGTGCGCGTGGGCATGCGTGTGTGTGTGTGTGTGTGTGTGTGTGTGTGTGTGGTGTGAGTGCACGTGCACGTGCGTACATATGTGTGTCCCTGCTCCCTAGACCCTCAGTCCTGTTTTGACAACCACATGCTTGTCTTCCTGTGGTTGGTGTGCTCTCATGCCATGCTTTAAGAAGACTTTAGTCTCTTAGTTTGAAGAGTTTCCTGAAAAACAGCACAGAACAGTTCTCCTGCGGAGATAACCACAGAACATTTAAAAGTTGCCAACATCTGAGTCTCCAGGTGTCTCTGTCAGCATCCTGGCTTCTCGGCTCCTCTCCTCTCCTCTTCCTGTGTGCTGACCTCATCCACTGTGCCTCTCTGGGGCTTTTGCTTTCATCCGTGCCTGCATTCCCCTGTTTTCAGAAGCCTAATGACCTGCTTAACTATGGTTTAACTATGGTTTAAATGTAATCTAAGGCACTGGGTGGTTTTTATAAATTGGATTTAGAAAACCCTCCAGGTTCTCTGGATGATGGTGTACTGTTTTGGTGTGCCTGCCTCGACTCATGTCTGCCGGGATCCAGCTTGTTTTAACTTTGTAGGTTCTTCTGTGTTTTCTCGTGGGCTCGATGGGATCAAACCCTGTGTGCAAGCCCACTGGCCTTGGTAAGTTGGGCTGTGTGTGGTGCTGGTAGAAGTTCACTTCCCGGCCTGCTGCATTCCTTAACTCACTTTCTCTCCTCTTTCTGGACAGTGTCGGCGTTTATTTTGCAGGGCCGCAGCACCTCGAAAGCCATTGCTCCTTAGAGGAAAGTGCGTGAGTAAACTGAGCAGGGACAATAATCTAGAATTGCTCTCAGACACCTGACCAGCCGGGTAGCAGTGCAGACGTGGGTGTGGACGAGTAGCAGCAGCGTGGAAGAAACGAGTGGATACCCAGTAGATGCAAACAGTTAAACACATGACTTGAAATAAGTGTCCTTTCATAGATTATCACTTCTCACTTCAGCCTGGAACCAAACTTGGAGTCACATTTTAAAAACATTTCTTTCCAAGAGTATGTGTAACAGATAGGCTTAATAAAATCTAACTCGCCCAGATTCTGTAAATAACGGCAGAGTGTGGTGAACCCAAACCTACCCAGGTGGTTTGTCATATCAGGTACTTTGGTAAAGCAGGATGTGCCCCGTCCAACTTAGGAACACACTCAGCCTCGTCAGGGATCCTACTTCATGCCCTGTCAGAATCCTTCCAGTGCCCGGGTGAACTGCGGTTTGGGGCCACTCCAGGCCTCTCTCCCTCACTTTCCCGGTCTGTCTCAGAAGATGGTTGCAAGAATTACGGGGATCTTGAAATACTGCCCACCGGCCAGGTCTGGGACTTGAAGCATACGGGCGCTGTCATTTCACGTTCTAGCTGTGGCCCTGGCTTGGTGGCTCCACAGCAGGTGTGGCCTCAGTGACAGTGGCTCTGGTCAGTGCTGGCACACCTGTGCTGTGTGCGTGTGTTCACGTGTCCTCTGATGGTTCCCTGGCTTGTGCTGGGTGTGGAGCCGAGGGCGGGGATTGTGTGGGAGGGAGAGCTGAATGTTCTTCTCTTTAGAGAGGCTAAGAGCACTTGAGGAGAGCTTGTAGCTGGGGCGGGATGGCTCAGTGGGATGCTAGGCATGAGCTGAGGGGGGTGGACTCCCTCGGGCTGGGTGCTCTGACCGTAGGGTGTTAGTGGAACCTGGAGGATGGAGGGGATGCAGGAGCCTGCCTCCCGGGATGCTTGAAGAGTGACTTGGTGATAGCTGCTTGCCCTGGGTCCTGTTCCCTGTGAGTGGCATTCCTTCACCTCCTCACTCAAGCACAGAAAGAAGAGTTGGAATGTCCTGTGAAAATGGTTACATTCTTTAGACTCCTCAAACATAGGATGTCATTCAATGTTTATGTCTGTAAGGTAAGCCTTTTTGTTTCTCAAGGAAAGTTGTAAAATGTAGATAACTATACAAAGATAGTCATGTTAAAGAAAATTTAATAAAAAAAAAAACCCAAAAACCTCTCTTCCAAAACAGAACTAAAATTCTGGCACAAGATACAGTTGTATTCATATTTTTATGGCAATGTAAAAGTCTTAGTAAGAAGTGTAAATCCAGCCAGGAATTGAGGGTTGGACCTTTACAGTCATTGGTGGCAGCGTCCTCCCGATTAGCTCTTGACCCTGCTAGCAAGTTGATGTATGATGTTTGGAAACCGAGAAGAGCTTTGGGCTTTGCTCAGATGGTCTTTGTCTTATCCCCAGCTCTGATGGCGATCTCTGTGATACAGCTCATTTTTTACGTGTGACTCAGCCCGTCTGGAATTAGTTTTGACACGGGTGGGGTTCTGTTTCTGTTTCCCAGTTAAACCGTTAACACCAATCCCACTGGTTAAAGGCTGCATTTAAAGATGGGGTGCTCTCTGCTGTGCACCGTTGTATATATGCTACTGCTCGTGCCCTTTAAGAGCTCTGTTAATCTGAGTTGTGGGTCTTGGGTTCATGAATTTCTCTTCCATCTATATATTTATATTGCTCTTATTTTACAAATGTTGCTATTTTATCTCTATTTTTTTCACATGTGAAATTTGACAACAGTATGAGATAACTACTCGTGAGTAATATTTAATCTTCACTTGGTTTAGTAATTTTATAAAAACATGTTGATATATTTTCGGCTGTTTGATGAAAATTAGAAGAGAATACGCTGAGGACAGGCCTGTTTCACATGTGGAGATAGTCCAGGTCTGCCACAGTGGCTCCTGGGGAGGGCCTTCTGGCTTGCCAATGCTTATCTTTCTTTAGCCTGCTTTACCAGTGAGCCACCCTTCACTGTAGTACTGATTGACCGTGGCTCTCTTGAGTTTATATGTGTGCTTCATAAGAAGCGTTCGCTCCTTGCCGGTGGTTTGAACCCAGGTCTTTGCCGCCAGTTTCTGTTACACCCGTTTCCTGTGTGCAGGGTAGGAAATAGCATGCTCCTTCCTTTATTGGTCACTATGTTAAGATCTGTATAACTTTGCCACAAGAAATGATGTGCACACAGAGAATTTGAGGTGCTAAGAAATTGTGAGAGTTGAGATTCCAGGAGCAGACATAGCAGCCCCTGGGCAGTGCAGGCTTGTGTCAAGTAGAGCATTCCTGTGGCAGTATGCTGGCTCTCAGGGTAGGGTCCCGCAGTGGCCGCACGTATCCCAGTCATAACGCAGGCTCCATGCTTACGCTTTTCAAAATGCTCAGTGGTGGAGGCAGCAGTGTTGGGCGGACAGGACTTCCTACTATTGAAACAGTTGACAAGAAGCCCAAGGGAAGCAGAGAGGTAGTGGCTCACTCTGAGTGTGACAGATGCCAGCACACAGAGATGCTGGGAACTGCCAGGGCCATAAAGACAAAGAAAGTGCTTCTGTCTATGTGGGAGGCTGAAGGAAGGCCGCCTGGCTCTTGCTTTGTCCCTCTCCCACCATGGACTATGGGATGAGTCAGCACGAGACGTCCCCAGACCATTCTGAAGAAGACTCAGGTTCTCCTTGTCTGGCATTTTGGGAGACTATTTATTTGTCATTTCATTTTTTACATACGGGTGTTTTGCTTGCGTGTATGTCTGTGCACGGTTGCAGTACTCATGGGCAACAGAGGAGGAGTCGGATTTCCTGGGCCTGGAGTCATGGCTTCTGTTGTGGTGCTAGGGAAGGAGCCCGGCTCCTCTGGAAGGGGACCATCTCTCTACCCCACCTTTTTGTTTTTAAACTTTTCAAGTTGGCAACTGGAATTGGAACATAATTGGGAACGAGCACTGATGCCCAAGTCTCATCTTCATCACCATGGGGTTCAATCTGTGGTCTTACATGACGAGGCAGAGGCTGACCTGTTCTCAGCGTGTCCTGTGCAATGGGGACATGAATGCCAAGACAAAAAAAAAATATGTTCTTTGTTTCATCTTCCCTAAAAGAGCAAACTCATGTGCGAAAAGGCTGTGGTGGTTCACTGTCGCTGACTTTGGTAGGACAGTGTTGCTGACTTAGGAAACCTAGAAGATAAGGAAGGGAAAGTGCCTGAGACGCACTGAAGAGCAAGGGGGACGGGGACATTGATGGGCATGCTTTTCACATCCATGTCTTCTCCTGAGGCTAAAAGCGGATCTGCTGAGCGGCTGCTCCTGTCACCTCTGCATGCAGAGCTGGGCCACTTGCTTTCTCAACACCTTTAGAGCAAAAGTACAGCAGATTCTGTTTCTCGGTGGTGCTGGAGAGACAAGGGAGATAAGTAGACCAGCTGATGCCAGTGTCCCTGTGCCGGGTCTGTTGACCAACAGCAGCTTCTATTCAGTGCTCTCTGTGCCCTTGGCAGGGGGGGGGGAACTCTGCCAGTTCTGGGTGGAGTATCGTATATTCAAACTGGACTCTGATGACTTCCCTGAGACGTTCTAGGATTGTTATGATCAAAAATATGGCCAAACTTATTGAATTTAAAATTAATTTCATCTCTTAGCAAAGTCCAGAGAAAGCTTTATTATTCATATTCCACCCCTGTCCTGCAACTTTCCCACAAGACAAGGTTTCTCTGTGTAGCCCTGGCTGTCCTGGAACTCACTGAATAGACCAGGCTGGCTTTTAACTCAGAGATCCACATGTCTCTGCCTCCCCAGTGCTGGGCTTAAAGGCGTGTGCCTCCGCCAGCCAGCTGAAAGTTCGTCTTTTAAACTTATGCTTTTCTGTTTTTCTTTCTATGAGAGAAGATTGACATATCATTATGTCTCAATTTAAATGCATATGAAGAATTGAATGTAGTATAGGGTTGGGACAAACCTCAAGAACACACAGTAAGGAGAGTGTCTTCCTGGCCCCTCACTGGCTGGGATGGTGGCCGTGGCTTGGGGACAGAGGCGTTGTCTCAGAACCCCCATCCCATTTAGTGCCCCTTTGCCTTATTTTAGACATTTTTCATACTTGATCCTCTGCTATGTTAACTGTACATGTCATTTATGTGCATTATGTGTAATCACCATTGTCTGGTTTTTATTTGTAGGAAGAAAAAAAGAAGTTTGAGAAAGAGACGGAAAAGAATTACAGTCTAATCGATAAGCACTTGACTCTGTCTGCCAGGAAGGAGGACTCACACTTGCAGGAGGTATTTCTTGCCAGGGTCCTGTTGATTTGCTTTCAAAATTTAAAAATACACAGTATGCCCCTTTTAAAAATGTACTTTACTTGTGGGAGCTTTTCACCCAAGATTGTGTAGACACAGGAAGAAGCAGATTCTGCAGTGAATTGGGAGTCGAGTTCTATAAACCGTTGCAGTGATGAAGGTCTTAGGGTATTGATTACCTGAGGCTCGTACTAGTGAACGCTGGGCTCTGAGGTTTTCCTGGGAGTGATAATGTCAGTCAGCATTAGAAAGGACACATTCAGCTACTCCTCAGGGCACAGTGGTGCACGCCTCTAATCCCCACACTCATGAGGAAGAGGCAGGCAGATCTCTGTGAGTTCACTGCCAGCCTGTTCTACACAGTGGATTCCAGGACAGCCAGGGCTACACAGAACAACAGTCTTGAAAACTTAAAAATCAAATCAAAACAAAACAAAACAAACAGACCCCACATACTTACCATACTCAATATACACAGATAGGCCTGTTCTTGACTTTCAAGTTGTCTTTGATGAATTGAACTGTATGAGTTCACACAGTTTCAAATATGTGACCTGCATGAGCTCACATAGTTTCATATATATGACCTGCATAAGCTCACATACTGTCATATATATGACCAGCATGAGTTCACATGCTCTTTCATATATGTGAACTGCATGAGTTCACACATGCTCTTTCATATGTATGACCTGCAGGAGCTTATATGCTGCCTCATATATGTGACCTGCATGAGCTCACACAGTTTCATATATGTGACCTGCATGAGCTCACACGCTGTCTCATATATGTGACCTGCATGAATTCACACAGTTTCATATATGTGACCTGCATGAGCTCACACAATTTCATATATGTGACCTGCATAAGCTCACAGTTTCACATGTGTGACCTGCATGAGCTCACATAGTTTCATATATGTGACCTATATGAGCTCACACACTGTTTCACATGTGTGACCTGCATGAGCTCACACAGTTTCATATGCATATGAACAGCATTAGTCTAACTGAAGGCTCAGACCTAGGGAGCTTCTTCTGGAAAGTGGATCTGTTCTACTTGTGTTAATAGAGTGAGTTTGCTTTTTGCTTTTTTTTTTAATTGAATATTGCCTTCATTTACATTGACATGGTAAAGCCTTTCCCAATTTCTCCCCCAAAGAACGTCAACCCCTTCTCCCTCCCCCTGCCGCCACATATATGCCCCTCCACCCGACACACTCTCCCCTCCCCCCTTTGTTTCCCTTTGTTGGGGTCTCTGTTGAGCCTTTACCTGACCAAGGACCATTCCTCCCACTGATGTCCAACAAGGCCTTCCTCTGCCACATTTTTTGGCTGGAACCATGTGTGCCCCTTGGTTGATGGTTCAGTCCCTGGGAGTCTTGGGGTGTCTAGGTGGCTGAAATCATTGTTCTTCCCATGGGGCTATAAGCCCCTTCAGCTCTTCTGGACCTCCCTCCAACTCCTACATTGGGGAGTCCCAATGCCCAGTCCAATAGTTGGCTGCTGGCATCTGCCTCTGTATTTGTAAGGCTCTGGCAGGGCCCCTCTGGAGATAAGCATTGCATGCTCCTTTTGGTATACACTTCTTGTCATCCTTAGTAGTGTTTGTTGACTGTTTATAGGATGAATCCCCATGTAGGGCAGTCTCTGGGTGGCCTTTACTTCAGCCCCTGCTCCATACATTGTCTCCCTTATTGCTTATGTGAGTATTTTGTTCCCTTTCTTAGAGGAACCAAAGCATCCTTACTTAAGTTCTCCTTCTTCTTGAGCTTCCTGTGCTGGGTGAATTGTAACTTGTTTATTTTGAGCTTTTGGGCTAACTTCCGCTTGTTAGTGAGTGCATGCCATTTGTGATCTTTTGTGATTGGGTTGCCTCACTCAGGATGACACTTTCTAGTTCCATCCATTTGCCTAAGAATTTCATAAATTCATTGTTTTTAATAGCTGAATAGTACTCCATTGTGTATATATACCACAGTTTCTGTAAAAATTCCCCTGTTGAAGGGCATCTGGGTTCTTTCCAGCTTCTGGCTATTATAAATAAGGCAGAATGAACATAGTGGAGCATGTGTCCTTATTACATGTAGGAGCATCTCCTGGGTATATGCCCAGGAGTGGTATAGCTGAGGAATTGCCAAACTGATTTCCAGAGTGGTTTTACCAGCCTACAGTCCCACCAACAATGGAGAAGTGTTCCTTTTCCCCCACATCATCTCCAGCATCTGCTGTCCCCTGACTGGTGTAAGGTGGAATCTCAGTGTTGTTTTGATTTGCATTTCCCTAATAACCAAGGATGCTGAACATTTCTTTAGGTGCTTTAGGGCTGTTTCCTCAGTTGAGAATTGCCTGTTTAACTCTGTACCCCACTTTTAATAGGGTTATTTGACTCTCTGGAGAGTAACTTCTTGAGTTCTTTGTATACATTGGATATTAGCCCTCTATCGGATGCAGGGATGCTTCAATATATGGAAATCTGTCAATGTAATCCACTACATGAACAAACTAAAGGAAAAAAAAACCACATGGTCATTTCATTACATGCTGAAAAGGCTTTTGACAAAATCCAGCATTCCTTCATGATAAAAGTCTTGGAGAGATCGGGAATCCAAGGCCCATACCTAAATATAGTGAAAGCAATATACTGCAGGCCGCTAGCCAACATCAAGCTAAATGGAGAGAAACGACGCAATCCCACTAAAATCAGGGACCAGACAAGGCTGTCCACTCTCTCCATATCTATTCAATATAATACTTGAAGTCCTAGCCAGAGCAATCAGGCAGCCAAAGGAGGTCAAAGGTATACAAATTGGAAAGGAAGAAGTCAAAATATCACTATTTGCAGATGATATGATAGTATACTTAAGCGACCCAAAGACTTCTGCCAGAGAACTTCTAACACTGATAAACAACTTCAGCAAAGTGGCTGGATATAAAATTAACTCAAGCAAATTGTAGCCTTCCTCTACTCAAAGGATACACAAGAGGAGAAAGAAATTAGGGAAATGACACCTTTTATAATAGTCTGAATAATATGTCGTACCTAGGGGTGACCCTGACGAAGCAAGTGAAAGGTCTATATTACAAGAACTTTAAGTTTCTGAAGAAAGAAATCAAAGAAAATCTCAGAAGGTGGAAGATCTCCCATGTTCATGGATTGGCAGGATCAATATAGTGAAAATGTCCATCTTGCCAAAAGCAATCTACAGATTCAATCCAATCCCCATAAAAATCCCAAATTAATCCTTCATAGATCTAGAAAGAGCAATTCTCAAATTCATCTGGAATAACAAAAAACCAAGGATAGCAAAAACTATTGTCCACAACAAAAGATCTTCTGGGGGAATCACCATCCCTGACCTCAAGCTCTACTACAGAACAATAGTGATGAAAACTGTTTAGTATTGGTGCAGAGACAGGCAGGAAGATCAATGGAATAGAATTGAAGACCCAGAAAAGAACCCACATACATATGGTCACTTGATATTTGACAAAGGAGCCAAAAACATCCAGTGGAAAAAAGACAGCATTTTTAACAGATGGTGCTGGATCAACTGGAGGTGAGCATGCAGAAAAATGCAAATCGACCCATTCTTATCTCCTTGTACAAAGCTCAAGTCCAAGTGGATCAAGGATCTACACATGAAACCTGACACACTGAAGCTTATAGAGGAGAAGGTGGGGACAAATCTTGAGCACATGGGCACAGGGGAAAAGTTCCTGAACAGAACACCAATGGCTTATGCTCTAAGATCAAGAATGGACAAATGGGACCTCATAAAGTTGCCATGCTTCTGTAAGGCAAAGGACATGGTCAATAGGACAAAATGGCAACCAACAAACTGGGAAAAGAGTTTTTTCTTTTTTTAGCAGTATGTAAGCAGAAAGGAATTTATCTTATTTCCCAGCTTTTCGTAAAATTTTGACTTTTTTCCTCCCTTTTATAGGCTTGAATAGAAACTTCAATTATTTACAATATGGGACATAGTCTTTTTTCTCTCTTTTTTTTTTTTTTTTTATTGGATAAATTCTCTATTTACATTTCATTTCCCTTTTTCTGGTTCCCTGCCCCACAAAGGTCCCCCATGCCCTTTTCCCTCCCCATGTTTCCACATTCACCCTTTCCTACTTCCCTGTTCTAGTATTCCCTTACACTGATGCTTTGAGCCTTTCC
The DNA here is from genome assembly GCA_964023405.1 of Apodemus agrarius. NCBI lineage: Eukaryota > Metazoa > Chordata > Mammalia > Rodentia > Muridae > Apodemus > Apodemus agrarius. Next base: position 57,728,122 of record OZ030024.1, on the reverse strand, counting down.
AGAACTAGGGTCCACTCCTTCCTTCTTGTTGGACATCATTTGGTATGTGGATTGTGTCTTTGGTGTCCCAGGATTCTAGGCTAATATCCATTTATCAGTGAGTGCATACCATGGGTGTTCTTTTGAGACTGTGTTACCTCACTGTGTTCCTCAGCATGCAATAAGGACACATGCTCCACTATGTTCATAGCAGCCCTATTTATAATAGCCAGAAGCTGGAAAGAACCCAGATGTCCCTCAATGGAAGAATGGATACAAAAAAATGTGGCATATATACACAATGGAACACTACTCAGACATAGTCTTTTAAAAGATCTCTTTTACTTTGTAAAAATAATGTGTGTGTGTGTGTGTGTGTGTGTGTGTGTGTATGTGTTTGTGTGTGTGGTTGGGGAGTGGGGCATATGTGCACATAAGTGTTGGTGTATGTGGGCTCATGTGGACATATATGCACATGAATGCCAGTGCCCACAGAGGCCGGAATGGAGTGTTGGGTCCTCTGGAACTGGAGTCACTGTTGGTGTGAACTGCCTAGCTAAGAGTGCTGGGAGCAAAACTCACAGAAGAGCAGGGTGTGCTCCTTTCTGAAAGAAAGGTCTTAATCATTGAGAACACACACACACACACACACACACACACACACACACACACAAACACACACACAGAATAAGGCAGAAGGAACAGCTTCAAATGAGTGGCACCCAGGAAGCCTCAGAGACCAGAATAAAACTGAGGGATATTTGTAAAGATAGCTAGAATAGGAATACACTCAAGAGTGAGGATTTGGGGCAATTCCTGATGAATGCATATCTCTGGATTCCAAAATATATAGGAAGAAATGTTTCCCTTTCCAGAAAGTTCTCGCCCATTTACTCACAATAAACAACAGGTGTTGTTGTCAAGTAAGCCTCTCTTCGCTCATCAGTGTATTAATTAAGAAGCCATTCTGAGTAAGCCTCTCTTACAGTGACAGGCAAGTGGATCAATGGAATAGGATTGAAGACCCAGAAATGAACCCACACATCTATGGCCACTTGATCTTCCACAAAAGAGCTGAAAACATCCAGTGGAAAAAGGATAGTCTTTTCAACAAATGGTGCTGGTTCAGTTGGAGATATATACCTTTCTTTCAGAGCACTAGCTATTTCTCTAGAGGAAACAAAGTATCAGTAACCCACATCTTGGACAAAGAATGCTTGTTTAGTTGAGACTGAATGCCAGTGGCACCACCCCCTCCCCCCAGGAGGCTGATCTTCTGCCTGTCATGTTGGACTGAAGGGTTACACAGACATCCTCTCTCACATGGATTGTAGATTTTGGTTTTTACTTTTTGTCTTAATTGGAACTAATTTTTCCAATACAAAGAAATAAAAAATGTACATGTTGTTATAATAACATGGTATATTAACATATTTACATTGTAGGATGTTAAAGTTAGATTAAACCATAGTAGCATTTTAAATCTCTGGTGTCGTGTTTCTGTTCCTGTTGATCATGTATTAACCTCAGAGAACTACTGTAACGAATACAAATGTTAGAAGGTGAGACCAGACTAATTCCTCCCTCTCCCACTGACCCGCTGCCAGTTAACATCCTTGTTTATGTAATGGTGATAGTGTTTCTCCTGGAACACTCAGGGCACAGAGGTTGCCCCAGTGGAGACCAGCCCTGCGCTCTGAGCTGTTGCTGCTGAGTGGCAGCTTCCCTTCCCACGAGCTGCCCTGTAACCGCCACACTGGGGCTCGCTCCTCCTCACCTGGTCTATACCTTAGATCCTTTTGTCTCTCCTGCAGACGTTCTCAAGTCCTGGGGTTATCCATGAATAGAGCGTAGCTTATGCTATCATTAAAAGATTGCATACAATACTTTTCTTGAGAAACTGTTGTTCAGCCACCTAAAATTGGAAGTTTTGTGAGCTAGTTGGATCTCTGGATGGCCAGGTTTTTAACTTTTTTTTTCCCCTTGCTGTTCACCAGATGTAAAAATGTGCAATGAGCTGGACTTGGAGAATTCTGCAGATTGGGAAGTGAAGACAGTAACAAGTGCCTTGAAGCAGTATCTGAGGTGAGCTGTCACACCAGGCGTCCACTCCACAGAAGTGACAGTAGTCATATTGACAGTTACTGACATGAGAAGTCTCCAGGGTATCCAATAATGTTCCAGAAAAAAAGATTAGCAGTGTCTTATTCGCTGTATCTGAAGAGATACCACGTCCAAGGCAACTTTCAAAGAAGGCATTTAATTGAGGGCATGCTTACAGAATCACAGAGTCAGTCCATGATCACCATGGTGAGAAGCATGGTGGCAGGCAGGCAGACAGTAGCTGAGAGCTCACATCTGATCCATAAGTTGTAGACACACACACACACACACACACACACACACATACACACACACACACACACACACACACACACACACACGAGGGGGGGGTTGTCTGAAATGGTGCTTTGAACCCTCAGAGTCTACCCCCAGTGAATCACCCTCGGTGATAAGCCTTCTCTGATTAGTCCACACCTATCAATCCTTCCCAGCCAGCTCTGTTAACTGGGTCCCAAACCTTCAAACAGACGAGCCTATAGGGGCTGTTCTTCCAACCACCACAAGCACCACGTTAAGGGAACTGCAGCAGAGGGGCCTTGGATCTTGACGTAGATGCAGAGCATTTCCATTGTACACTATGTAGCAACAGTCAGGGAGGCTGTTTATTTTTGTTTATTTTTTTTTTAATTTTTTTTGGTTTTTCGAGACAGGATTTCTCTGTATAGTTCTGGCTGTCCTGGAACTCACTCTGTAGACCAGGCTGGCCTCGAACTCAGAAATCAGCCTGCCTCTGCCTCCCAAGTGCTGGGATTACAGGCGTGCGCCACCAACGCCCGGCAGGGAGGCTGTTTATTAAATGCATTGAATCATTTATCTTTTAAACTAAAGGGAAGACTTTAATTTCACTCTTTTGTACAGAAAATATATAAGACATAAAAGTACTTGAAAAGTTTACTTGTTGAGGTTTTTAAGACATTTTCAGATGTGTTTATACAGAAAAGATCACAGGGCTAGGAGGAGAACGCATTGCTGCCTCGTTTCTTCATGAGGAGCTTCCTGAGGAACTCTGCGGGTTACTGAGGAGCCACAAGAGGGAGTGGCAGTCACAGCAGCATTCTTTGCCGTGGCCCTTTGAGGCAGAAAGGGTGACTGGTGGCCTGCGTGGCCAGGCCGGGCCGGTGTAGGGTGATTTTCTCGTGCAGCTGCATTGGCTCCCATGAGGACATGAGAATCTAACTATGTTTGACTTTATCGTTTATAAACTGACGAAGCGCTTCACACCAGAGACCGAGGGGAGTATGGCGGCGGCTCCCACGGCTCTCTGCTGCTCAGGCGCTCATCCCACCGTCTTCATTTCCCCCTTTGCCCTGCCCCTTTAGATCTGATACTAAACAGAGTCTTGCAGATATATTACTGTACTAATACACACTTATAAGAATAATATATTTAAAACAGAAAGACTTGTAAAAAATGGGTGACCAGAATATAATTATTATGGCCTTCAGAGTCAGTCCATCCAGTGTTCCTCAGCCTGAGCTCCCAGGATTTAGGTGATATTGATAATTCATATGGTTACTGTCTTTGAGTCTGACTTAAGGCGTAAAATCTTCCCTGGCCCCTGCCAGTGGTGCCTGTTGATGACTGCTTTTTAAATAGAGAACTGCCCATTTTCCGTGGTCTTGTATACCCTCGTGGAGTTAGAGCATGGTTCTCTGACCTTTGCATTTCCTGAGACATGGTTACCCCTGTAGCCTTTGTTGGGGTCAGATCAGGCCGTACCTAATCAACTTATTTAAGTAGCCTGTCACAGCGGTGCCACACTCTTCCTGTTGTCTTTTGCCAGCTTGTCACCACTGCTGCTTGTATTCTGAGTCTTACTAAATTGGACATTGGGTTCAGATGTTCTTTACCAGCTTTTGAGCATGTCATTTAAACACATCTCTCATTCTTCAACTATTGTGTACATTATTGTTACCCTGAGCTGTTTTAGCTGCAAAAATCAAGCTAAACATACATTCGTAGTATCTAGCTTGCCATGAGTGACTGGTGTCTGGGGTTCGGGTGTCAGTTCCCTGGAGAGATAGGTGTCTCGTGAGTGCTGCTCACTGCAGTGTCCCCTTCTGTCACTGAAGAGTGCTAGCAGCGTTTCCACCTGACATGGTTCCACCAACCATCTGCAGGAGGATTGGTCATATCTACAAGCTCTCTCTCATTTATTGGTGTTAATTTTGTTTGTGAGGATATTTTACCTCAGCTATGCCTGTGTGCCATGTATGTGCACTGTCTGTGGAGACTAGGGAAGGTGCCAGTTCCTTTTGGAACCAGAGTTACACGGGATTCTTATCTGTCATTCGTTCCCCAGGAACTGATCCTGGATCTTCTGGAATAGCAGTAATCTTGTCAGCCCTCTCTGCAGCCCCTGCACCTTTTTTTTTTAATTGTTACAGGTAGTGGAGGGAGCCTTCCTGACCTCTGTAGGTAGGGGATGGGAGGGAGCTGTTAATCCCTCCTTCTTTCTGTAAAGAATTATTTGATCCTGTATATAATATGGGCACTCTTCAGTAGTGCTGCAGTCAGCACCTCTGTTAGACGGGCAGAGGAAAGAGTGGCTGGGAGAAGAACAGAATGGCTGGTGTGCTCCTCTCACCACGGGCCTTGGACCCGCCCAGCAGTAGATTGATCCATTATACCTAGTGCAGATAAAGAAACTGTCCAAGCCGGGTGGTGGCGGCACACACCTGTAATCCCAGCACTCTGGGAGGCAGAGGCAGGCAGATTTCTGAGTTTGAGGCCAGCCTGGTCTACAGAATGAGTTCCAGGACAGCCAGGGCTATCCAGAGAAACCCTGTCTCAAAAAAAACCAAATCCAAAAAACAAACAAAAAAAGAAACTGTCTAAATGATGGTTATTGATGGAAAACTCAACCTCTTGATAGTAAATTGTGCTTCCTGCTTCTCGCCCCTCAGGGTTCTTTTCTTTTCCCTTGTTGGGGAGTTAACTTGGTGACATTGGGGCTTCTTCATATTCACAGGCACACTTTGTGTCTGAACCTTGAGATTCTCTGGCGCTGGCTCCTTGTCAATGCTGGCCTGGGCTGCATTACTTTCCTCTTCTCTCGGCCCATTTATCCCATTGAATTTCACTTTAAATCATCCACTGCACATAGTAAAACATTATGTGACACTGTTATTGTATAACTTGGTCAGAAATCCAATCATTGTGCCTGTGTTGAGCAATTGTGAGCCAGGAGAGATAGGTAGCAGCCTCTCCTCCTGGGCTGCAACTGTAGGTGCATTAGGATTTAGGTGATACTCTTTTCTGATTGATGTTTTAAGCGGGAGAAGATTTGAGGGCCCCCCACACCTCCATGTTTCCTACAGAATTGTGGCTAAAGCCAATAGCTTTTTCAGCCCTGAGAAACATTGCTATGTATGTGATGGGGTAAGGATTCGAGGTCCGGGGCCAGTGGCTGGCCAGGGTCAGCATCCCAGCTCTGTCACTCACAGCAGCAGGGCATAGCTCTGAAGCACAACATTTCTCTCCTCTCAGCTTTTTGCCTGTGATGCTCCCTGCACTTGCCAGCCTTTGTGGGATGGGAGCGAAGCTAGAGCTGGAGGAGGGAAGCAGCACAAGTAGAAACAGAAGCAGCGAAGCAGCCTGGTTGTGTCACAAAACAGAGCCAGTGCGCACTGCAGTGCCCCTCCCCACGGCCCTCCCTCAGTCGCCTGCTGTCCTGGGCTCTGAGAGGCCTGGCTCCCAGCCCTCTGTATGATTTATGTCTGGGCAGTCCGTGGTTTTAATTACCAGTGATGTGTTCATTGCTACAGTTTCCCATTGTCAGGCAACACTGAGCAGTTTGTGCGGTTTATGGTGAAGTGATTTTTTACCTGGAGGTAACTTCCTTTAAGAGTGGAAGTCAGAATTAGTTCATAGGGAAGGAACCGCCAGCGTGGATAAATATTATGATTTAAGTCCTCCAACAGATCTGAAAGGTGGCCCAGTGGGAGGCTGGGAGATCCAGGACTCCATGTAATAAAGTTTGCATGGAGAACTTGTAATTGTTTCCAACTACTGCTTCCCTAACGTTAATGGTATTTGTTTTTTATGCTGCATTGCCAGCTTGACATGTGGCAGTGATATAAGTAGAAGATACTAAGACACTCATTCAGTGTTAATGGAGAAGAAATACCCTCCTCTCTTCGCTGCTGCTATGTGTTCTTATTCCCTTTCCTTCCGACCCAGCACCCAGAATTTTCTTCTGTGAAAATGGATACTTTCCCTTCCTCTGCTCTTTCTGCTCACTGGTCTGTGCTCAGAAACAAAACCTCTGAAAACTGACCTATTGGCTGTCTTTTGCCTGGGTGAGGCTGTGATGTAACTGGCACATGTAACTTGTGTTTCCTTGTACTAAGTTCAACTCCAAGTGGATCAAGGACCTCCACATAAAACCAGACACACTAAAACTAACAGAAAAGAAACTGGGGAAGACCCTTGAGGACATGGGCACGGGGGAAAGTTCCTAAACAGAACACAAATAGCTTATGCTCTAAGATCAAGAATTGACAAATGGGACCTCATAAAATTACAAAGTTTCTGAAAGGCAAAGGACACCATCAGAAGGACAAAACAGCAACCAATTAATTGGGAAAATATCTTCACCAACCCCACATCCGACAGAGGGCTAATATCCAATATATACAAAGAACTCAAGAAGTTAGACCCCAGAGAATGAAAAAACCCTATTAAAAATGGGGTACAGAGCTAAACAAAGAATTTTCACCAGAAGAAATTCGGATGGCTGAGAAGCACCTTAAGAGATGTTCAATATCATTAGTCATCAGGGACATGCAAATCAAAACAACCCTGAGATTCCACCTCATACCAGTCAGAATGGCTAAGATTAAAAACTGAAGAGACAGCAGGTTTTGGCGAGGATGTGGAGAAAGAGGAACACTCCTCCACTGTTGGTGGGATTGCAAGATGGTACAACTGCTCTGGAAATCAGTCTGGCGATTCCTCAGAAAATTGGGCATGACACTTCCAAAGGACCCTGTCATACCATTCCTGGGTATATACCCAGAGGATTCCCCTGCATGCAGTAAAGACACATGCTCCACTATGTTCATAGCAGCCTTATTTATAATAGCCAGAAGCTGGAAGGAGCCCAGATGTCCCTCAAAGGAGGAATGGATACAGAAAATGTGGTATATTTATACAATGGAATACTACTCAGCAATTAAAAATAATGAATTCATGCAATTTGTAGGCAAAATGGTTGGATCTGGAAAATATCATCCCAAGTGAGTTAACCCAATCACAAAAGAATACACATGAAATGCAATCACTGATAAGTGGATATTAATGAGCCCAGAAGCTCTGAATACTCAAGGCACAATTAGCAAATCAAAAGATTCCCAAGAAGAAGGAATGAGAGGACACTGGTCCAGAAAAGACTGGTTCCAGTTTTGCAGGAGAGTACCAGAACAGAGAAAGGGTTAGGGGTGATTGAGGAATGCGTGGGGGGGGGAGAGGACTTATGGGACACATGGTGAGGGGGGAACTGGGAAAGGGGAAAACCTTTGGAATGTAAATAAAGAATAAATAAAATAAAATAAAATAAGATATAAAAAAAGATTTCAAATTTAACATAATGCATACCCAGTGACACCAACCTGATTAGATGGTTTAATTTACTTGGAAATATTTAATTGAAATAATATATGCATGAAATAATGAGATATTATGCATTCAGTTTTTATTATATATCTATATCTATATCTATATCTATATATATCATTGAATTCTTAAAAAAAAAGAATGAGATTGTTTGGCTAATTGTTCCTGTGTAAGAGCTATAACCTTCCTGGTATATAGATCTGCTGTGGCATTGCCCTCACTAAATGGTCCTGGCAATCCAGTATGAGCTCTTAAGTGGCCTAAAAAATAGGGAGCTGTATGTTCTCTTAAATTGAGTTGTATTTGCATGAATAATTACAAAATTTGAGAATTAGCAGTATCTAGAAAAGGAACAGTTTTGATTAATTGTAAGCCATGAGCTATATATTGACTATCAGTATACAAATTAAAAGCTTGGTTGTTCAATATTTCAAAAACAGCAGCCACAGCACGTACTTCGATTATTTGTGCTGAAGCAGGGGGGAAACTCAAGAGAATGAACCCGTGATTCAATCACATATGCAGCCTTCCCATTAGATGAGCCATCTGTAAATACAGTGAGCACATTCTCTATGGGATCATGCGTAAATTCACAGGAAATACAAAAGCATGCATAGAAGCAGATTGTACCAATTTGTCTTTTGGATAATGATTATCAATTTTGCCTAGAAAATTTGCACATGCAATAGGCCAAATATCAGTATTTTGCAATAACCAATTTAATTGTTGTTTGGAATAAGGGATAAATATTTCATCAGGTTCTTTCCCAAAATATTTCCTCAATTCTATCCTACAATTCTGTATTAACAGAGCAACAGCTTCATAATAAGGTACTAAAGCTTTCTTTGGAGATGAAGAAATATGAATCCACATTAGTGGTCCCTTCTGCCAAAGGACTGCTGTTTGTGTATGACTTGTAGCAAGAATGCAAGCAGCCAATAATTGATCATAGTCTATATAATGTATCTATTGTTGGTTAATAGCGTCCTCTACTTTCTGCAAAGCTATTTGTCCCTCATCAGTTAATTGTCTAGGGGAATTAGGTTTGCATCCCCCTTGATGGTATCAAACAGAGGTATAAGTTCTCCTGTAGTACATTTAAGATGAGGATTTAGCCAATTAATATCTCCTAACTTTTGAAAATCACTTAAAGTAAATAAATTATCTTTTCTTATTTGAATTTTCTGTGCTACAATTCATTTAGAATATAACTGATATCCCAAATATTGAAAATGATATTACCTTTGACTCTTTTTTGGAGCAACAACTAGTCCCCAAGATTTTAAAGCCCATTGCAAGAGCAAAGTCCTGATAAAACTCCATGGATAGTATACACTGAAAGATTAAAAGTCTTAGCTTCTTGTATTGAAGCATAGACAAAATTTTTTTCTCACATAAGGAGAAGCTATTAGCCATTCCTTGAGGCAAAACTTCCCAATGATATCACTTCACAAACTCTTTACCATCATCAGGATGAAAGGAATAATATAAAAACAATTTTCCAAATCCATAATAACTCTCTGCAGTAGGCAGGCCAGATTTTAATGACTTCATAAGTTCCATAGCCTCATTAACCTTTCATAAATCTTAAATTTGAACTTTATTTTGAACAACACCTAGATAGACCTGTTGATAATGCTGCTTTGGCCTAACAGGAATTTGCTGAAGGCGAAGTGAGGACCCAAAAAACTTCCCTAGGCAGGTAGTGTCACACAAGCCTCTGAGGATGCTCTGAGCTTTGCAACTTTAAATGTAAGTATTTCTTTATCTGAGACTATTGCCTGAGGCCAGGTCCAAAGTTTACCCCTCCTGCCATGAGGGCAGACTCCAGGGGAGCAATTCTACTACCTGTCTATGTCTTTAATTTTTCGAACAATCTTTTCTAAAATGATTTATGCCCCATACTTAAGTCATTCCTTATCACCTCAGCACCGTGAAAGCATTACTTGTACTCTATACCCCTGCAAGGCAGCAGTCATAGCTGGACCCCGATTGTATGAGGGTCCAATTTGTCTGTCTTTGCTTTGGATGGCTAGATGGCTGTGTGGCAGACTACATTAGCATTCTCATAAGCCAATTGTGTAACAAAAGAACCCCCTGCTTGAGGGTCTCCAAAAATTCTACTCACTGTTTATATTTGGCTATCTACAAATTACTGAAACAGTTCATCAGGAGGCTGTTTGATACCAAATAAATTCCTAGTGAGATCTCCTTTCCAATCTTGGGTTAAATTTTGCTTCTAACACTATATCCAGTAAAGTTTGGGTAAAAGAGGCAGTGGGCCCATACTGGCCATGGCTTTCTTCTTCTTCTTCTTCTTCTTCTTCTTCTTCTTCTTCTTCTTCTTCTTCTTCTTCTCCTTCTTCTTCTTCTTCTTCTTCTTCTTCTTCTTCTTCTTCTTACCTTCATCACTCTCGAAAACATCCTAATTACAAAATATGGGTGAGTTAAGAATCACGAGGCTGCGATCAGACTGCAAACTGTGGTCCATGGAACACTGGCAGTTCAGCCTTAATTGTTAAGTTTTTTTTTTTGTTTTTTTTTTGTTTTTGCAATACTAGAGCATAACCACAACTTTGGAAAACAAAACCCAATTTTAAACAATCCATTCTCTTTAAAATTAATACCAAAAGCATTACCTTAATTAATGTTACAAAGTTTGACAACCAGTTCTTACACACAAAAACACAGGACAGTGCAGCCTCCAATAGCTCAAAGAGACAACTGTCCTAAATCCTATCTTTTATAAGTCTCATTTCTAGGATAAGAATTACACAAAATATTATCTCAATTTAGCAGTATCTTTTGAGGCTTGATTTACTGGGCTGGTTCATGCCATGTGTTTTTTAAAATCATTCCAACCCTGAGTTACCAGTTTTAAGCTAAGTTTCTTTAACAATGTTACACTTTTTTAATCATACCCAATAACTTATAAGCCAATACTCTATAACCAAGAAATGCAGGAAATATTTATACCTCTAAAAACCAATCAGAAATAATATGAAGCAGCTACACCTGTCTTATAAATTTGACCAAAGCAAATTTTTATGTTTTCTAACTGTAATTTCAAGAGAGGAGCTCCTTGTCACCTGCTGAACCCAATAATCACAATCACAGAGATTTTTCTAGGCAAACCAGCCACCAGTTCCCTTACTATAGAAGTCGAGAAGCTTCTTGCCCCTTTAAGATCTGCTTGTACTGAGAAGCTCCTAGCAGGGCTTCTCAGCTGTGCTAGACTCCTAACTACAGGTGCCGGTTTCCAAAAACCAAATGAGACTTTTTATTTATTTTTCTCTTTTTCTCTTTTTATGAAATTAGTTAAAACTAAATCAAGGAGTGAACAACCAGCAGATAAAGTTTTAACCATTTTGTCTTTCGAATATGAAACACGGAACAACCAAACAAACCACAAAATGAAACCACAGACTTAACATAAAACAGTTTTGACGGACATTGACAAATTGGCGCACCAAGGACATACAATAGACAAAGAGGGAAGAGAATTAGAGGTTCCGTAGGGACCCAGATATCCTATCTAAGGGACCCAGAATCAAACAGCTAATAGCCCAATCGTCATTATTTTGAATGAGCCATTGTACCTGTGACGATTAAATGGGATAATAATTTTTTTCTGGGTCTTAACCAAAAAGTTTAAGAGATTGCTCTATCCCAGATTTTATAATTTGGGACACTAAAAATGGATATGTGGGGAGAATGTTGGGAGCAGGTAAATGAATCCAATAAAGAGGTGCATCTTGCCAAAAAAGGCCAGTGGGTAAAAATGGGGTGGGAAAAACAATAAAATATCCTCCGGGCGCGGCCTCCGGGGCGCCGGGCATTTTCCCCAGGCCTGCCCGGGCCTACCACACGCCACTGTCTGGGGAGCTGCCCGGCAACGAGGCACATGGCGTCCCCGCCCCTCAGCCACACAGTCATCACCACTGCTGCCACTGCCTCCTGGCTCAGGTTGCTAGGGCCACTGCCTTCCTGCAGGCTGCGACAGGTGCGCACCAGAGCTACGGGTCACCACTGGGGTCTCGAGAGACCCGCGCAAGCCCTGGATGGCGAGCGATACACATGCCTGCCCCGCGCCAGGCTGGAGGGTCTGGAAAACCATGGGCACTCACCCACCAGAGATCAAAAATGTCTGGTGGCGAGCAGGGCTACCCCGAGCTTCATGTGGATGTTCACAGAACGCTCCTGCAGCAGCAGCACTGGAACTTAGGGAGGGAGGACAGCAGCCACCGCAGACGGAGCTGAAGGGAGGATCTTCAAGGGAGGGGGATTTAATTTATAAGGTTCCAGTAACCAAATGTAAGAAAAGTTCTGACAGATCCTTTTTCTTAACTCTAACTCCCCTATCTCTGAGAAAACTCTTTGTATATTTCCACTTCTTTAGAGAGCTTTTTGCCCATTCTGTATGTGATGACAATGAACACTTACTTACCCACCCTTAGCTTTCCCCGTGAGCGGCAGGGTATCGGCTCCTTGCGAGTTCACTCGGGTCTGCAAAACTCTGTCATCTGACTGGGGCTCTGTACCTTGAACCTCATGTATGGGCGCCACTTGTCCTGACCCGCGGGACTCAGTTATTCGTGGGTCCGAGGGGGATCCAGCCTGAAAGATTAGAAGAATGGGTGCAACAGTGGATCAAGACCAAGTAAAATCGTTGTCAAGGTCTGCTTATTGTAAAGAGGGCAGCGGGTTTTAAGCAGTAAGGAAGGAGAATGGAAAAGGCTCTAAATCTTGAAACAATCAGGTGATATATCTTCGGAATGTGAGGATAAGGACGCTTGGGTAAAGGTCAGTTTATTGATTAGCTAGTTCCCGTATAAGGGTCTGGTAACTAAATATTTGCTCAGGTTATTGATTAGCTGACTCCTAGAACAGCAGGTGAGGGAGGGTGATGAATCAGCTGCGTATGTGACTTAGGAATACTTGCAAGATGGTAGCACTCCAGCCCCTTAATATAGGCATTAGTTTCCAACAGAAATTGTACCCCACATACTCCCTGGATCTGTTTTCAGTTTAAACTGTTGAAAACCTTACAGCAATCCCAATGGGTCCTGTACCACTGTTGCCTGAACATGGTTCTAACTCTTACCTTCTTGTGAGGTCCCAGCCCCAGACTGTGTGAGATTTTTAATCTGTTTCAGAGAGAATCAGTGTGGCCACCTCACACTACATTCAGAAAGAAAGGCCAGAATACAGTCAGAACTTGTGTGAGCAAGGAAGTGGGAAGGGTTTTGGCAAGAACACACACAAAAAATGCTTAGTTGGTTTGATTTCTTCCCTGTGGCATTTTTGACAAACAAAAGAGAGAAATTAAATTTAGTTGGAGGACAGTTTCAGGTTGTTTGTCTTAGAGACTGGTAAAAGCCACGGTATGCCAACTTGCATCTAGAATTCTTTGCATTCTGGAGAAAGAGTGATTATGGAATGAGGCTTTAAATCACCACAAATTAGTGTCATGAGAATTATTACCATGTGTGAGAAACAGTGGAGTGTTCAGAATCCTGATGTCAAATGTCTGTTACCAGATGAGGAAGTCCCTGCACATCGGGAGGTAACGAAGCCAGAAGGACAGCTTGGCTGGTCGCTTTAGCTCTGTTGCTAAGAATGGAATACACGCCATAGGCTCTGTCACCTGTGGGGTCAGACTCAGTGTTTTCCTCCTGACCTTGTGGTCTTGCTGTAATCGTCTGTAACTGATTTGAATTACAGTTCTACTGTGAAGGAATACTGTGGCTCCCATGGTTGCTGGCATGGACTTGTACTTACGTACACTTATAGTTCGAAGGCCCATGCTAATCTGGTTTAGTGAAAGAAACTACATGTGCTTAATGGGTTTGTTTAGTTTGTTCAGTCCAGAGTGTTTCGGGCCATTTGATGTCTCATTTTTCTTTCTTATGAGTACCTTCCTCTACTCGGTACCTCTTGGAAAAGAACTTGGGAGTAGTTCCTCTGATATTGCATGTGTATTTGTAAGTACTGAGTTCAGTTACAGAATTCAGATGGGTCTCATTCAAAATGAGCCTCCTTTTGAGTGTTGGAAAATTGGGATTATGGCCAAACCATAGATTTCCATCGGAAACAATACAGCTTATCTGGCTTTGTCCCTTGTCTGTGAGCTCAGTTGATGGCTGAAATGACCCAGACAACCAGCCTTTGTCACTGCCCCTCTCTCACACCAGCGTGGAAACTGATGTTGGATTCTTCTCCAGTGTGTGCTGTTTCCCCCTCTTCTGTGATGTGAGTGCTTCTGCTCTCCTCACTGAGGGCTCCTGGCCCCTATCATTTTCTTTCATTGCTTTATTTTCTATCATTTTCTGTCAAGAATGTGAGTTTATAGTACAAAGATAAGAATTTGGTTTTATATTTTTATTACAAAGTGTATATCTTTTTTTATTATTGTAAAAGAAAAGCTGAGCTGTTAGTATGGGAACATGTGAGAGGCATTTTTCAATTTCAGAATTGAAAGCCTTAGACTGTTAACCACATTCATTTGGTTTACTGAATGAACTAAAAGCTCCTATCCACAAGAAACTATACTATACTTTTGGGGATCGAAACCCACAAGCCACAAATAATCTTGAATTAGTTTGTACAAGAATAAAAAGAATTGTGTCAACCTGTGCAAAGCTGGTAGCATCTAGCTGGAAGCCTCCCTCTGTGAAGACTGTTGCCTTAGAAATTATGATGTAGCCCATTCTCTGTAGCCTAAGTCTCAACCTGTCAGTGGTGAGCATGGACCCATCTTGCTGGGTTGGATTCACATTGGGCTTAGCATGAGATAAACACCTTAATCCTTGGTGCCTGGTGTTGGGTACTTAGAAACATCTCCCAGCAGTTGCTCAAACAAGAATACTTGTATTTCTGTGTTGTGTGTGTGCTTTCTTTAGTCAGGTTACTTAAACTGCAAACTGATTAACCATGTCATTTCTGATGAGAGACAACTAACTTAGGAGTCAGGGCGTGGCAGTTTCATAACCAGGGCCTTCCATTCCATTTTGGTTGGGACATGCACGAGGAGGAAGGATGCAGAGGTTAGGGGGAGGGCACCCTAACCTCAACAGTGCTTGCAACAGTACTGTTATTTTCTCCAAAAGTTGCCCACAATGATTAAATTCATTCTCTTTCCAGCTCCTAAACAAACTGTTATCATCGTAGTTAAGGGTAGTACGTTAGATTCTGAATACTCTATTGACCACTTTGTCTTTTCCTTCTTAAACAAGAGAGTGGCAGCCCAGAGTCCCGCGTGAACGCCATCCACTTCTTGGCACACAAACTGCCGGAGAGGAATAAGGAGATGCTGGATATCTTGGTGAAGCATCTAACCAAGTGAGTGCTCCCCCTCGGGGCTATAGGTGCTGCTGCTGTTCCTGGAGCTAGGCAGGGATCCCCAGGGGGCAATCCTGAGGACTAGACTGGACATTTGGCCCATTCTGTGTTTTATGCAAGGGTCATGGAATAGAATGCCTGTTGATGCTGTGTAAGTAGCCTCTGCCAGCAGCTCGGGGACAGGAGAGGGCACTGACTGTGTATTGCCCTACACACAAATTGTGGGAGTAGGATTGTGAGTCCGTTACCGATTAGGCTTGGTACCAAACATGTCGAATGCTGAGACTGAACGTGTCCTTTAGGTTTATTTAATCTCATACTGGGATCATCTATGCATTACGGTCCTGTCTGTAAAAAGCAACTCCCAATCACTGTACCTGTAAAATTTGAAGGAAGAACAGTGTCTGGAACCTGTGTTTTCTCTAAATAAAACTGAGCGCCATTTGAAAGTGCCAGTGGGCACATAGTTGGACAAGATAAGTGGCGGCTCTACTCTGTGAAGCTTTTGGAGAAAAGAAACAGACGGCAGCAAATGTTAAATGATTTCGGCCAGGTAGCAGACAAGGTGTGTTAAGATGGCAGAGAGCAAGCGTGGGTTGAACCGCGAGCCCTTAGATGGGTTATCTCTTGTAACATCAAGTCCTGAGTTCAGTGAAGGGCTGATGGGAGCACCTGTCTGCTGTGCTCCCGGAGCTGCTGTGCTCCCCGAGCTGCTGTGCTCCCCGGGCTGCTGTGCTCCCCGGGTTGCAGGACTGGAAGGAGGGAGTGAGTGTATACAGAGGAGCAGATCTAGTTGTTAGGACACTGAGTGGAATCCAGCCGTCTGTGGTAGCTAGGGAATGGTGAGCGGAGGAAAGATGGGTGTCCTCCCTCGGCTGCTTTTTCCTGTGCGCATGATAGACGTGTGATTTGTGAAGGAAGACACACTTGCTGAAATGACAAGCAATATGACTTATGCTTGTGAAACGGATTATGATTAATTTAGGAGATTCCATTTTTATTTCCAGTCATTGGCTCAAGACAGCTGCACAATTCTTTATATCTACACAAACCCACTTGTCTTTTTAATATTGAGCAAATACATGTAAGAAATGATGACAGGGGCTGTTGAGGGAAAGGCTGCTTGCTTGAAAATGAGCTAGCTGGCTGAGGCCTCTCCATGGTGGGAGCAACTTGACAGAATTGTCCTTCAGTCTGGCAAGCCCCACAGCTGTCTCCCATTCCAGTGATAACACATCTGAGACCGAGAGGGAGAGGGAGAGGGAGAGGGAGAGGGAGAGGGAGAGGGAGAGGAAGAGGAGAGGGAGAGACAGAGAGACAGAGAGACAGAGAGACAGAGAGAGAGAGAGCACGGAAGTGAGACCTCACTCACTGTCTCAGGCACTCCACTCTGGGGTCAGCTGATCATTGCTCAGGCATGAGGTAAGTCAGGATACCATCCTGGAAGGAGCCAGTGACTGAGGAGACTGGTTACAGAAGGAGAAGGGAGGAATGGAGGGCTGGGAGGGGGAGGGGACAGACCAGTCTGTCTGTGCTGGCTGCTGTTAGGTTCAGGGGTCACAGGCAGACACAGGACAGTTCGCTTCTTCTGCCTTTTTGTACATTAAGGAAATACAGAATAGTGAATGCTCTATTATTGCTACCAAACTAAGAATCTTTTTTCCTTCTAAATCGACATTAGCGTGTCAAGTCACTCGAAGCAGAATCTAATGACAGTGGCGAATTTAGGGGTGGTGTTTGGACCAACTCTGATGTGTGACCACAGGAAGAAACTGTTGCTGCCATCATGGATTTGAAGTTTCAGAATATCGTCGTAGAAATCTTAATTGAAAATCATGAAAAGGTACCGTTGTCTTTCTCTTTTAACAGTGTTTGTGACTGTTAACTTGTACACAGCTTTGTTATTAGTCTGTATTTCTGTCTTGTCATCACTTGAATTTATTCCCAGGAAGTTGGCATTCAGTTGTCTTCTGACGGAGTTCTGTCTGATTCTTACCCGATCTCCTCATTGCTTCACTGAAGAAACATTGCATCCAGATGCAAATGAATCCAGATGCAGTGCAGATGAGACCGTGGACAGTTTCATTTAATAATGAATTGACCATTTTCATTCTTGTCCTTGGATTTCCTCAATTTTATTTGTCGTTGCATGCCTTAACCCCTTGGTCAAGGGAGGGCTTTATAGCTTGGGGAATAAAAAAGTGAATGGAAGTGGTACAGATCCAGGGACCTGGTGGCCACCCTTCTGTGGTGACAAAATACCGGGGGAATCAGCTTAGAAGGGAGAGGGGCTTATTTTGGCTCATGACTTCAGTGGGTTCTAGGAAGCAGGATTGCTGTTTGGGGCCTGGCCGAAGAGTGGTAAATCATGGTGACGCTGTGTGGGAGCAGAGGCTGGAAAGAAAGGGATGGGGAGGCCCATGTCCCTGTCACGAGGATGCACTCTAATAGCCATCCAGGAGCATTGCTTGCCTGGAAGGCTGCATCCCTTTCGCCTCTGGTTAGAGCACGGGAGAAGACTGGCTTCAGGTTTTAGAGGCTCTTGTACCCAGCATGAGACCCGAGTGTGGCGGCGTCTGGTGTGTGGTCTGCCCTGCGGCAGTGTGGACTGTTTGGGGTCCCTCAGGGCAGTGTGTGTGAGAGGGTGGGTTTGTGCCCCGCGCCTTTGCTCAGTCCCTCCATTCCTCAGGACTGAGTTTCTTCCTGGTAAGAATAGCAAAGACAGGCGCTCAGAATTGAGCAGGGCAAACTTTACCCTTAACAAGACATCAGCAGTTTAACAAAAAAGCCCTTTTGGGTGGGGCAAAGTTCTTATTATCCTTTTTGGACCTCTCCTAGTTAAAAGTTCATAATTCTGCCCCTCTTCTTGTCCCAAGAATTTCACCTTGTTACCTGCATTGCCAAATCTGGGCACTGGGGGAAGAATTTCTGTTTTAAAGTCTTCTCTTAGGTGGCTGGTATGTTGTTCTTTACTCTGTAGCCCAGGCAAAATGTGACTTTTAAAAAGAGTCTTTCAAGCAGTCCTAGAGGGCCCACGTCCTCAGTCAGGTGTAGTTCACGGCCTTGCTGGCTCCCTGTGGCTGCCTGCAGTGCAGGGATGTGAGGGCTGTAAAGATACATGGTCATTCATTTGTGCTAAAAATGTAAAGATTGTGATATATGCCAAGCCTGTAGTGGGTACTGGGACGAATCAGTGAATCTGGCAGGCCTGGTTGGGAAGTAGGTGACAACCATGTCAGGGGCTAAGTCCTGTATCTCTTCCCTCAGCCTGCTGTGCTTGCAGCCTGCTTTCTTAGGTGCTGTCTGTTTTTCTCTGCTGGACCCTGGAGCACAGTTGATACTTAAATAACGTTTATGCTTACCCATTCTGTGCACAGGGAAGGCTTGCTAATGAATGAATGTATCTGGCACACCCTGTGGGCTGTGGGGCTGTGGGAAAAACACAGCAGACAGACATTCCCTTGGAGGCAGCTGTGAGCACAGCTCTTCCTGGGTCCTTGTACTGGTTATTTGTTGGAGCGGTTTTGGTGCACATGAGAGAAGTGCTGAGATTTCTGTGTGTGCGTGCGTGCGTGCATGCGTGCCTGTGTGTGTGTGTGTGTGTGTGTGTGTGTGTGTCTGTCTGTGCGTGTGCGTGTGTGCGTGCCTGTGTGTGTGTGTGTGTGTTTTAATTGAAACAATTACATCACTTCCCCAGTTCTCTTTCTTCTCCAGCCTCTTCCAGCTCCCCTTCCCTCAGCCCCTCCCCTATCTCCCTTCCAGCGTTATCTGGCCATACATCTAGGAGTTGTGATGTAGGTGTATCTCTTGTGGCTGGGCTCCCCACAATCTGCTGGTTCCTTCCTTGTGTCCTGTTGTCGTTTTCTGAGATGGTCTCCATATGCTGTAAAGAGGCTTCTTTGGTGAGGGTTTGGCCATCATACTTACCCAGGAAAGGTGGGGAGAGGAGGCGGGCTGCCTCTGTGAACAAGGCGTGAGCTGAGGTGTAGGATGAGGTGGCAGCTTTTTCTGGTTTGCAGTTCCTCACTTTCTGGCTCTCTGGGACTTTCCTTGTGTATTTCAAAGTTTCTTTATTCTTTCCTTTCCTTTCCTTTCCTTTCCTTTCCTTTCCTTTCCTTTCCTTTCCTTTCCTTTCCTTTCCTTTCCTTTTTCCTTTCCTTTCCTTTCCTTTCCTTTTTCCTTTCCTTTCCTTTCCTTTCCTTTCCTTTCCTTTCCTTTCCTTTCCTTTCCTTTCCTTTCCTTTCCTTTCCTTAGCAGTTAACTGGGCTGTATGTCATACATGGGGCCTGCTTTAAGGAAGAATAAATCTGCCAACAAGGGCATTTGTGTGAACTGTATACAGATGTGTGTGTCCATATTAGTCACACGCTTCTATTGGACTAGAAAGTAGTGAGGGCTGGAGTTCGTCTGATGACATTCCAGAAGAAGAGCAAAGAGGAGAGCGATCAGGAGGGGTTAAAGGCTCGTGAGGGAGGAAAACATTACCACAGTGCCCAGCCTGAGGGGAGTGTGCAGAAGCGAGCTGTGCTCCAGTGCAGGTGACAGAGTGGACAGGAGGCGCGGCTGTGATTGAAGGAGGTGTGTCATTCTCTCGTTGCTTATTATCCTTCCCCCGGACTGGGGAAGATGTGGAGTGTAGGAACATCAATCACCCAGGCAAAGAGGAAGTGCCATGCCGTTGGAGCAGAGGGTTTCCAGCTGGGTCTGGGAGTGAGGAGGAGACGAAGTTCATGTGCTGCAGAGGCCACGCTTCCCCAGCCCTTTGCTGCTGCTGCTTATAAAATCCAGACGCACTTGCTAGAAAATCTCACTCCATATGTCTTGCTTTCTTTTGCACACTAAACATTAAGATGTTGTTTTAAACGGAGTATTCCTGGGCCAAAAACACTATCAGGGTGGTGTGCGTATTTTCTTTGCAAGACAGAAAATTGTTTTTCCATTGTTCAGCGGGTACCCTGCACCTCCCACAGATTTTCCAACCGTGGTTATACTCATGGCTTTGTGACTTTTATGTACTTGTTATACATTAATTCAGTGTGCTGTTTGCTGAGTGCCTGTTGTGAGTTATATCTGTGTGATATGGGGAAAATAAATATGATAGTCCTGTTGTGGGAAAGAAAAACTTGAGAAGTAGCCATAAGACACAGTGTGGGACACTGAGTGCATGCTGAGGGCTCCCTTGGGAAGACTGTGTCATCTCTCTCTCTCTCTCTCTCTCTCTCTCTCTCTCTCTCTCTCTCTTGTGTGTGTGTGTGTGTGTGTGTGTGTGTGTGTGCCCTGTAGAGTGGAGGTGTGCAGACCATATCCTAGGGTAGGAGATGTTTACCCTAAGAGGATGGCACAAAGAAATATGAGATGAGGTGAGGAAGGGAGTCTGGCCAGGTGTGGACAGGGTGGGCTGGCCACTGGGGGCTCTCTCAATGACTCAGGGTTTCAGGTAAACCTGCTTCAGGCAGCTTAATTGACTCAGGTGTGTAACAGCAAGTAGAGGCATATGCAATCAGGAGGGAGGGCTCTGGTAGATTAAGGGCATGGTCTAGAAGACAGGGCTTTCCAGGGTGAAAAGCATCACCCAGCAGAATCTGCTGTCTATTTTGTGTGGCTCTCATAGGGACGTGTAAGAACTCAGTTCTGGGAGATCTGAGGGAAGTTTATAAATAGGCAGGATAATAGCCCAGGACATGAGATCAGCTTTTAATTCATTAAAATGCAGTATTTGTGTCTTTGGACCATAATGTGATTGGAGATTTTTGGGTCTGCAGACATTTAAAATACATGCTAAAACCATGACGTTGAACATCATTGTGCATGCTTATGGGACAAAGACTGAGGCAGATGAACATTAACATTCCAGGCCGCCCTGCCGACAGAGTTTGAAGAGACTAGTTTAGTGATAGAGTACTTATTTGCTGGCACAGTCTTGTGTACTGTACTCCTCCCAAACAAGAACAAAACCAACAGACAGCCCAACTATGTATGTATTCAGGTCACATGCCTGATTCCTTCAATGTATGTGATCATATCTACATGGGTACAGACTTTGTATGGATACTGCCCACTGATAGATGAGCTTCTTCATGGGGACACAGCCAGATGGTGGTGTTTGGGCTTGGACTGAGAGTGTCTGATGCCAGACGCTTTGTTTTGTGTTGCTAGAAATCAAACACTGTCCTTGAGAAAATGCCAAGAGTTAGAATCCGTGATAAGAAGGGAGTCATAAGAGATCCTGTGCTTGTGTCAGACTCGCCTAACAGTGTGATTAAGCATGCCAGTGGCTGCCAGTGACATGAGGCTTGGGAAATGGCAGGTGGCATGGTGTCCTGCAAGAGTAAGCTTCCTGTTGGGAGCAAGGGTAAAAGTCCCCCTCGAGGGTCTGGACTAGGAGGTCCAGAGTGTGGGGGACTAGGAGGTCATAAGTATAGGTTTCCTTTATGTTTTCATGCTGCATGTCTCACAGTACGTCAGGAGGAAAAGCTAGAATACCACTGGAAGGGAGGGACCAGAAAGGCCTGCAGTGCCTGAGGGCTGAGCACCTATTGGTGCTTCTTGTCCTTGTGGGCGTCCAGCAGTGGAGTAAGGCCTGCATCCTGAGTGTCCATACAGCAATGGAGTCTAGGTAACCTTCTCAGGCATTTGTCTGTGTACATTAACCCATTGTTAGATTTCACACATTTTAATGCACTAAGGTCTGCAGCATGACTGTCCATCCAGAGGCCCATGAAGATCCTAAAGAACTCTGGGAACATCAAAGAGCACATTGATGTTAGGCTGGCTTTCTTGGGATTTTTAAGTTCACATTCATGCTGGAAAGGATGGTGCCCTATCACATACGGCATCTAGCGCTTCTCCACCACATCAGGTCTGGATGATTAGGACATAATCCAGGCTCTAGCTGGCTTGTTGGATGTCTTATTTTGGCTTCTCAGTGTGATGGGATTGTTTGGGTTGACCTGATCCTCACATGATATTTTAGTTTGCTCAAGCTATTTCTTTGATTTCATGGAGGCAGGATGTGGTTGAGTTTGTCCTAGCATTGACCTTCATACCTTGTAGTCTCTTTAGACCCCAGGGTACACAGAGAATATAAAACTTTGTTCACATAAACCTTTTTGTTGATGATTTTCTTGATAGCTTTTTCAAAGTAATCATGTTTCCATTTGGAATGAGGAACCGTGTGCTACTGATTTGTTTTGGTTTTGGCCAACTTGATCCAAATCTAGACTCTCCCTGGGTGGAAGGAGTTACAGCCGAGGAACTGTTTCTCTCAGGCCGCCCAGTGGCGAGCCCGTGAGGCATTTTCTCTTTTGCTAATGAGGGCTGCAGCAGGGCTGCCTCTGCGCTCTGTGTCATCCCTAGGCGTGTGGGCCTGGGATGAGAAGGGTTACTGAGCGAGCAGGTTCCGGTGGTTTCTGCTGGTAGCCCTCCGTGGTCCCCCGGTGATGGGCTGTATGAGACCTGTGAGCCAAATGAATCCTTTCCTTCCCAGTGGGTTTGGGTTTTGTTGTTGTTTTGTTTTGGATTTTGGTTAGTTTGGTCACAGCAACAGAAAGCAAACTACAAACTAGGAAGGTCCGTATCACATTTTTCTTGGATTGAAATAGACATCATTTGTGATGATCGTGCTCTTGTGCAGGATGTCAATATCTGTGTCCTTTCTGGAAGTTTCTATCCTATGCTCTGGTTGTTTTGTTTTCTGCTTGGAAATATATAAGTCTCCTGTCAGCCAGCACCCTGCCCCCAGTCATAAAGAACAAAGGAGGACAACTGGATTGGGAAGGGTCCTGGGGTCAGCCAACCACTGATGGACAGCACCATGGGGGGTGTATATGTACGCACAGTATCTTCCTTGTCCTTATGACCCAGATGATACCATGTAACCACTTTTTAGGTAGCTTTTGCATTGATGAGGTACATGGGTAATCATTGATGAGGTATATGGGTAATCTGGCCGTGACTCGGAGGTAGAGCTCATTTTAGATGTCAGTGCTGTGGTGTTTTAGAGTGCTTGAGCATTCTCACAGTTACTATCTGTGGAGCTTCAAGTACCGCAGATGCCCATATCCAGCAGTGTCATTTTCCAGACGCCCCCCATGTTGTGAGTGTCTCTGGTGTTGACTGTTCCATGCTTTGGGTTTACATTCATTCAGTCATGACTTTTAAAAGGCTTTCACAGTTCAGGAAACTCTCCTTTTCAGGTCAGAGGAAAAACAGTGGCGACAGGATTCCCGAGCCTGTGCTGTGTAGCTGAGAGCCAGGGCCCAGGAAGAACTTCTGAGGGTGTCCGTTCCCAGGGGCCACCGTGGTAGTTTGAGAAGAGAAGATCTGGGTGAAGGAGGCATTCTGAAGTGTGCAGGTACCCAGCGTAGAGGAAGGCCTGGCGTGGTCTCTAGAAGACGGGAGGGCTGCAATAAGCAAGGCAGGCTCTCTGTTGTCTTAGGAAAAGCATTCTCTATATGAGGCGGATGAATTTGCAAGGAGTGAGCTTTTGATTGAGCAAAGGAAGGCCAGGTGTTAGAGATGAGTCTAGAGCAGGACTGAAGTAAAGCTGGTGACCCCAGAGGTCTTGCCCACCCTGAAATTCTCTGCAGAAGTGTCTGGAGTTTTGGAGGTGCAGAAACCTGTCCTTGGGCTTCCAGGTCGTATGCAGACCAAAAAGTGAGGGTGTGGAACCTGATCCCGCTCATCTCTTTCAGGGGGTTTGTATTGCCAGCACGTGGGAGGGAGTCGGGGGGCTGTGTGGAGTGGGTGTGGTCAGGCTGGAGAGTAGACACTGCCACACCTTTATAATAGGGGGAGGTTAGCGTCAGTTAGCATCGGGGCGTATGGACTAGATTTCTGCCTCTGGACCCAGTGCTAAGCTGCATGGTCTTCAGAGGCTTCTCCTCAGCACTGCCCAAGACAAGATTGGGAATAAGAATTTCCGAACCCAAGTGGGAATGCTCTTGTGCCAGGCCTACCCCAGCTCCTTTTATGAAGCTTCTTTGAAATAGTTTATAGTCTATCATCAGGAGTGCTGAAAGTCAGCTCCTGTGTGGGGCTCTGCTTCCCCAGGCTGTGGGGCTTTTCATATGATCTCTTCAGCCTCACTGCCGGTGTCCTCACCTGTCAAACTAGAACCAAAGACCGTCCTTGAGTGACCGGGTTAGCTAATACTCGCACCCTACGCTGAAAACATAGTGCACAGTCAGGCTGCACTAAAACAGCAAGTGGTCGAGCCGACATTGAACCCGTTTTTTGTCCTTTAAAGCCTGTTCCTTAACTGATAAATATGTTTGAACAGTCACATTTTAAGTAAATGACTATAGTAATCTGTGGCATTTTAAGAAAATGCCACAGGTCAGGTGGTTTTCAGAATAAGTGGGTCAGTCAGGACAGGTGCTCCTTCCTGCTGCCTTTTCCGCCTCCCTCCTCTTTCCCGCATGGTCTCAAGTGTGATGGATGCCCCTCACCTGGGTCGCCTCTCTGCTAGCACCATCAGGTGCTGCTGCTGGGCTCACAGCTCTGGTTCCCATCGCCTGCCTCATGTCCCTGTCACTGACCTGGATGTCGAAATGGACAGCTCCCCACTCTCCTGCCACCAGGCCCTTCTAGCCTACAGTGTTCTTACATTGTGATTCTGCAGTAGAGTCAAATCTTGAGACTTGAAGATTCCTAAAGATTTTGCTTTAGGTTGGAATTTGCTTCAAGGTAATCTTGGGCTTGTAATGCAGATGAGCCAGGATTGATCATGGGGTAATAGAGTTACCTAGGTGATGTGTTTGTGCTGATCATGTAACTGGTTTTATTTGCTAAGACATCTGTTCATTTCTGCAATCTCTTCCATTGCTGGTTGCTTGTTTCCAGCCCACTAGAAAGCTTTTGGCCACATTTCTTACTTTGATAATTGCTTTTATCATTTTTCCAGCACATGTCTGGTCTGTCTTTACAATTGTGCAGTAATCAGATGGTATGACATGTTGGAGAGAGAGAGAGAGAGAGAGAGAGAGAGAGAGCGCTCCTCAGCTGGTCTCTGATATCAGACTGAAGAGACTTCAGCGCAGAAGGTGGTGGTCTTCTCACCACAGTGGTGTTGTTTGGGAAAGAGCTGGTTTCTATCAAAACACATTAATGTTTTCTTTCTAGCCAATTGACACATACTTTAAAAGGTTTAAGAATTGAATGTTTAATTTGGAATATTGTCAGCCAAGAGATGTTATCTATACAATTCTTTATGATCTTCACTAATTTTTATGACTATAGGAAGAGGTTACCAGATGATAATAGTAAAAGGTCATCTGGTATCTGGTTGGCTCCCATCACCCATGCAGGGTCACACACAGATGGCTGTCATCAGTGGGGATTGGACATCTCCATAGGCACATCTCACACCATCTCACACCATCTTCACATTAAAAAAATAGAATTAAAGTAGAAAGTAAAAACGAGGACAAATTCATGGTCTCTGACAGCATTGTTAGAACAATGTGGGTCTGTGTAGACAGAATTGTTAGCAGCATATCTATGTGTCTGTGTGATCTAGAGTCGACACAGTGACTGGGCATTGTCTGGAAGTGAAGACTGCATCTAGCCTCACTCCAAGCCTGCTGAATGAGAATCCACCTTTCAGTGATCCTCTGTGTAGATGGTGTGCACATGCATGCTTGAGAGGCTCTGCTTTGATAGGTGATATATGGTCGTGATGTATGCTCATGATGTCTTGCATAAGAAGACTTTGGTTCAGGACTCAATCCATGACTGTGTCGTTCATAAGACTTGTCATGTCTCTTGATTGTCTTCAGTTTTTACAGTTGGATTCAGGCTTTGTATCTTCTCTTCTAAGTGTCTCATATCACAGTTCATGATAGTACTAGTAATCAGTGAAACGACATTGATCTCTTGGCTAAGATATTGTATTGTTACTTTTCTTGCATCTAACAAAAGCAACTAAAAGAAGGCAGGGTTACTTTAGCTCACACAGTGCAGCATGGTGGGGAAGGCGGGGCCCAGGGGCATGAGATCTGCTTACACTGTAGCCATCGTCAGGAAGCAGAGGGATGAATGCTGCTGTGTATTACCTCAGTTTCTCTTTTTGTTCATCTCAGAAACCCACATTTAGGGTGTGTCTTCCCACTTGAGTTAACCCAATCTCGAAAGTCCCTTACAGACACACTCCAGGGTTTGTTGGATGGAGCTTGTCAAGTTGAGAGTCTGGATTACCTGTCACAGTGGGGGTCTGGAAGACTGAAGTATCCCTGAGCTCATCATTGGCACCCACCGATGTCACAGTCACACAAGGCTGCTTCCACTCAATCAGTGGCATCCAGGTTCTTGTCTTATGAAATTAAAGGATGATATTCATGGGAACTGGGAGGGGCTGTTTAGGAAGGAGTTTTATTACAGATCCATATGTGAGAGCTTGAGAGAAAGAAGGCAGAGCTCCCATACAGCCGCGGACCACTGCGAGTGGCACGGCACACCACTGAACTGGTAGTCTAGGGACTTTTATAGGAGGTAGGACAGAAATTGGGGTGTGGTGCAGAGGGATTAGCTGGTCAGTCCAGTGGTCCCAGCCAGATTGTGTCCTGGTACTGCCTCTCAGCTTCAGACCTGCTTATGTAGGGGAAGAGCGAGAATGAGAAACTGAACTTCCTTCCTGATGTCTCAGGATTCTGACCAGGCCAAAACCAATGACATTTTAGCTTAAAAACTTTGGGTATCTCTGGCCTTTGGTGGGGACACTGCTGCTTAAAGAGCAGATTCTGCTTTTATTTATTTGTTTACTTTGGAATTTTCATGATAGGGTTTCTCTGTAAAACCCTGGCTGTCATGGATTCCCTTTGTAGACCGGGCTAGCCTCAAATTCACAGAGAACTATCTGCCTCTGCCTCCCAAGTGCTGGGATCAAAGGTGTGTGCCACCATATCTGGATGTACTTTATGCTTTTAGATAGTTTCTGCTACCCTAAAAGTGCCTGGCCATTTCTGTCTCATTTGTGGTATCACTTATTACAGGAGAACAAACCATCCAAAATTCAGTTTTCAACTAAGTAGTCTTGTTTTCATGATTAAATAAATAAGGGAAGACAGAATTCATTTGCCTTGCTCCATAGTACCTGGGCCTGACCTAGGCCATTTTCAAGCTTCTTGAAGGGCTGTTGGGGGCATCATTCTGGAAGCTGCTATATCCACATCTGGTGCCTGGACCAGGGTCTCTCAGAGCCTGGACTTTCACCTTTCTGTGGCTTCTGATGTAGACTAGGCCCATTTCTCTCAAGAAAATATTCTGGCTAACAAGGCAGAAGCAGAGTCTAGCACCAGACATCCTACAGCTCATTGTGACACATGCTGCTGCTTGAAGGTGCTCTGAGCCTGTGTGGATGTGGGGAGAAGGGCATTCATGTCTCCTCTTAATGAGGAGTATCAAAGAAATTGTCATTGTAAAATTGCCACAAAATGTTGAATACGTAGACAGTTTGCTATAAAGGTGTCTCCTTTCTCTTAGCAAGTAGCAATAATCTATTAGGAAATACCCCACGAATATCCAAGAATCCTCCTTCTTGGCAAATTTTCACTCGGGTTTCAGGATTAGTTGTTCCAAGTTTATTAGATAGGATTTAATTATGAGAAAATCTTAATACGCCAGTCTCTGGAAGTAAACTCTCAGTGGTGACAGTGTTGTATCACCACTGTCATTGTGATAGAATAAGTTCACATGACTGTCTGATCGGTTCCTAGCCTTTCATGCCAACAGGAGCCCTGAGCTTTTTATTATGATGATGTCAACACTAATTTGGATGAAGGACCTTTGCTCTACCCTGCATGTGGCTCTATGGTTGTTTTACTCGACTGTTTTTTCTCTTTCTAATTAAAGAAATGTGTTCAGCAGTGCATGCACACACCCATCAAATATGTTTGGGAACATTTGTGTCAAAGCAAAGCCAGTCTTAGGCCTGGCCTGGGTAAGCTCCCTTGAGCAAAAGCTTCCTTACCCTTCGCTCTTGAAGTTTAAGGACTGTGATTGTTGGAGGGACAGAGCATTCTCTGCTGATGAGGGATCCAGGCCCTAGGTCCTTTCCTCCTCTAACGGTGCAGGAAATAGGGAAGGATGGATTCTCTGTTGCTTTTCTAGATGTATCACTTTAAGATGTATTGATATAATACTGCTCACACTGGGGGAGAGACTGGTGTTTGGCTCTGAGATGTGTGATTTCCCCTACAGACACAGTTTGATAGAAAGAATTGGAAAGGCAGGCTGTTAGATTATTTTAAATATACTTTATGACTGTTCTTAAATTTCAATGGTAATACATGGTCTATATATTTTAAGGTAAATCTTTCTCTAAAATTTAGTTTTGATAGATGCATGTAGCAAAGGCTATGCCTGATATGTGTAGTCAAGGACAGAATATTGAGAACTCCAGAAGCTGAGTTCCGTGTGTAGCCGCACAGAATGTATTGGTTGCTTTCTTCTTTAAAACCAGACAAGAGCCCAAAGACTCATCATCAAGGCTTTAAAAGAACTGTCTGTCTGTGTGGGGTTTGTGGATGTTCAGTTTCTTCTCCTGTTGCTGTGATAAATACCCTGACAAAACCAACTTAAGGGAGAAAGGCTTTGTTTTAGCTAAAGTTACAGCCCATCATGATGGAGAAAGCATGGTGGGTGGCCTGCCATAGTCAGCAGACAGAGAATGTTAAATGCTTGCATTCGGCTAGCTTTCTCCTTAGAGGAAATTTGGGGTCCGGGCCATGTAATGACGACACCTACAGTAGTGGATCTTCCACTCCAGTTAACCTAGCATAGGAGAGATAATTTCTTACAGGCAGGACCAGGGCCTAACCTAATGTAGGTAATCTTTATCGTCATTTCCAGAGGCTTTATCTCTCTGGTGATTCCAGAGCTTGTCAAGTTGACAACACAGTGGTTGGTTTTAGCTTCTAAGAGATTCTTTTAACTGTTGTAAATATTTGACATTTTCAATATTTCAAACATTACCAATTTTGTAACATATGAGTTGTAATTTGAAAGAAGAGGTTTTTTGGTAAAGAAGGAAAAACTATTGCCATAAATTTTAGAAATAGTGGTTAACTATAAAGGGATACCCACTGCTACATCCACTGTCTCCTCTCAAACACCATTGCTGAGGGACAGTGGCTCTGTGTGTGGTTCTGCTTTAAGGAGTTGTCGGTGCTTGAATGAATAAATGAGTGCTCTAATGATTCTCTCTCTCTCTCTCTCTCTCTCTCTCTCTCTCTTTTGGATTTTTTTGAGACAGGGTTTCTCTGTGTAGCCCTGGTTGTCCTGGAACTCACTCTGTAGACCAGGCTGGCTTCGAACTCAGAAATCCACCTGCCTCTGCCTCCCGAGTGCTGGGATTATAGGTGTGCGCCACCACCGCCCGGCTTCTAATGATCTCTTAAAGAGACAGGGCATTTGGACAGGCTTGTGCACTTGGAAGAGGTTTCAGATGATTTTGGTAACTTTTTTTCTTTGTAATTAAAAATCTACACAGTACATTTTGAATTGTTTCCTTATTGTTTTCTGCTAGAAAACTAGTTACATAGCTTACCCATGTTCCAAAAGATTTTGTTGACCTTGAAAAATTCTGTGAGGTAACACCAGCTACTTCTAGATTTGTTTTCTGGGACTAAAGTTTCCAAGTAGCATGTGAGGTAGGACATTTTAAGTCAGAGCTGTTACTAGATTTAAAGGGTGCTTCCCTTGAGGAATCCCTGGGTTTTCAGGACAGCAAATGGTAGGCTTCCTGTCTTGACATCTTCTGTACTGCTTCCAGGGCCAATTTCTAGGATGCTTTCGGTCCAGAACAAAAGTGAACAGGAAGGAAGCAAGCAGGTGTGTTCTCCTCACAAAGAGGTTTCTCCAGATCAAAGCAGGAAGGGGCAGGGCAAGTGTCAGTTATGGAGTGCGAGCATAGTTAGCATAGGCCATATTTCATTAATGTTATTTTGGACCTTTATTGTTTTAAACTTTTTACTTGCATGTTAGTAAAGGGCACACTGAAGTAAAGTTCTAGTGAGGAGAAAATTTGCAGACATTAGGGCTCTGGAAGCTGAAATTATAGCTGTGTGTGGGAAAGCACTTTCATCTCACCGTGGAAATGTGATAATGGGTTTCCCAAACCTGTGGAGGTGGGCACGGGCAACATCACATCTGGAGTCAGTTCCTAAACATTTGCAAACCAGAAAACAACATTTTATGGTTGGGAATATATGTTCACACCATGGTGTAAGGACGGTGTGTCTTTGCTTTGGGCTAACCAGGCTCCCTTTGAGTAGCTAGGAGTAAGTGACTGGTGAGCATATTAACTGGTATTTGGTTCATAATATTGTCAGAGTTTTAATGGCCATGGCCCATTGTCTCTGCCTGACCTTCACAGGGCATTACACCCACTGCTGACACCATGGACCATGCCTGTGATGAAGGGTGTGGCTGTGGAGGTGCATTCCTCTCTGTAAAGGCTGATGGAAAACAGTTGGCCACTGAAACTGCTCAGGCAGAAACCACAGTCAGCTGGACTTTACTATCTAGTCTATGAGAGCTACCGAAATCAGTATCTATTGAGGCCTGGGGATGTGTCTGCAGATGTATCCTCAAAGAAAGCCTAAACTGTAGAAAGAAAAACAAGAATCCTATCAGCTTCATATATCTGCTGAACAAAATTTGTTTCCCTTTCTTTCTTTTTTCAAACTTGTAAATCAAAATTGAAAGTATTTTTCAGAAGAGACATGCA
Organism: Apodemus agrarius; assembly: GCA_964023405.1. Taxonomy (NCBI): domain Eukaryota; kingdom Metazoa; phylum Chordata; class Mammalia; order Rodentia; family Muridae; genus Apodemus; species Apodemus agrarius. The sequence goes on along the minus strand of OZ030024.1, from coordinate 57,697,335 downwards.
AAGCCAGGGACATGGTCAGAGCCTGAGTCTGGGGGAAGAGCACACAGACATAGCATGTCCTTTGCTCCTGTCCTCCCTTCAGTCCTGCAGTCCCTCTCTACTCCCCTCCATAGGAGGAACGGTCTTACACTGACAAGTGCAGTCAGACCCTTAGCATGCTTCTGTTGTCCAGTCTCAGTGCCTCACAGGGCGTATGAGAACTCAGAGCTCTTTGAGGAATTGTAATAGTTGGCAGAATCTGTCCAGAAGAGGTGTGCTGTCCTTGGTAGCCATGGGAAATTGGTTCTGGGATACCATCCCCTGCCGCATGTTACCACACCACCCACGGGTGCTCAAGCTGCTTATGCAGAACAACATACTATTTCCATATAACCTCACATAACCTCTTGTATACTTTAAGTCATCTTACACCTAATGAAGTATAAACACCATGTAACTAGTGGCCACATTGCATTTTTATAGAATAAGAAATAATGACAAGATAAAGTCTATATGTATTTACTACAGGGATAATGACCTTCTCCAAATATGTCATCTCTGTGTGAAAGGCCACTAGTGTATGTGCAGAGTGCACTTTGTTGGCGACAAAGCCTTGGCGCCAATAGAGTGCTAAACAGCAGCTGACTCCTAGGACCTTGTCTGGGGATAAGGCCTGAGTTTGGCATTGATAGTTGAAGGGTTCAGGGGTAAAACTTCAGCCTCAGAGACCCCAGTTTGCTCATCTCTGCAGAGAGGTTGGTAGGAGAGATGGCAAGGATGCTTTCCAGCTCAGAGGTTCTGAGTTTTAATGAACCGAAACCAATGGGAAGCCTTAAAACCCTCAAGGTCGAACCCAACTGGTGTTTGGTTGTCAGCCCCATTATCAAGTCTAGTTGAATGCCCTAGAATTCATGGGGTTGGGCTAGCTGGTCAGAGGGCAGGAAACTAGTTTTCAGTTTTACTTGTAGTGCACAGGGAGGATAAACCAAGAGCAGGCCACCAGTGTGTACTGGGGTTCCCTCAGAGCCACCTTAGTCACAGAACCCCACAATGATGTATTTTGGGAGAGAGAATTCATTGACTTGTCACTGTGTGCTGGAAATCTCTGCTTATGGCAGGACACCATTTGTAGGCTAGCCCATCCCTGTGGAGGGCATCAGATGGATGGGACTCACTAGAACACAGAGTTCAGTGGCCGCAACTCGCATTCTGGACTCAGGAAATCTGGTCCAAGGTTGGGATAATGTCAAACATATTGCATGTGCTAGTTGCATGTGCTAGAAATTATACCTGCTGCCAGAGCTGCCAGAAGTTTACAGGCTTAGCTGACAGTCCTTCTTCAATACTGGAATTCACCGGACTCCTGCAGAAACATGTTTGTGAAGATGAAGGATTTTATCCTCTTGCAGATGGGATTTGAGTTGGGTGCTGATGCAAAACTTTCAGACAATCCTTCTCCTCTGGTAGAAGTGATGGAGTCTATCCACACGTGGCCGCTGGTGGCACGGCTTGAAGAATTGGCAGAGCTGTGTCTGCTTGTGACTGAGTCCTGTGGCAGAAGCATGTGCTTCATTGCATCTGAGGAGCCTGTGACTGTGAACAGCAGTGACAGACCTCTGTTTGTGCTGGCACTGTGCAGAGAGACCTGAGGTAGTGAGACCTGATAGGCTTTGTTTTATTGTTAAGATTTTTTTGGTCTGAACTTCTCTTAAGCTGTAACTGAGGTGTGTGAAGAAGTGTTTTATCCATAAGGAGTAAGTTTTGAGTGAATTTGACCTATCCTAAAAAGAAGAAAAAGAAAAAGAAAAAAAAGACAACATGAGGTAGAGTGCTAAATGAAGGGATTGAAAATAGTGGGAGGCAAGTTCATGTACCAAGGGAGCCAAGCAAAAGAGGCCTGGGACAGGGAAGGTGTTCAGCCCTTGGAGAAAGATGTTTTGGAAATGTACAGCAAAACAAGATGAGCAGAACATTCTAGAATCAGAAAACAGCTCAGCGTTTTAAAGTAAAGAGCTTTGTTTATTTCCTCCTCGAGCCTCAGAAGGAATATAATTTAAAACCATTCCTGCACATTGCAGAGAGAATCATGACGATTAGTCTTGTATGTGTGTGGAAGGAAAAAAGACTTTCATCGATGCTAGTTCACTGGGAGCTGAGGTGACCATGTCTGAAAGGAGCAGAGTGTCACTGGTGTGCTTATGTCTATGAGCCCCAGGCCTGTCTTGTCTAAACAGCGGGAGTGATTTAAATTTGAAGTTTTAGTGTTGTTAGAGAAATGAAGACTTAAGAAAATATTGTGTGTAGCTTTTTGCCACCCTGCCTTAGTTCTGGGAATGGGCCATGCTGCTTACCAGCCCCCACCCAGCTTCCCTTGAACCCTGGATAAAAGACACACACACACACACACACACACACACACACACAAACACAAACACACAAACACACAGTTGTTTCATTTTAACTTGCCTTCTTGGCACAATTGCTGGGTGCTACTCTGTCACACCTGGAAAAGTGTGGCCTCATCAATACTTTTAGCTCCATACCTCCCACCTCCCCTAATTTTAGTTACTAAACTTCCCTGATCTGTAGGAGCAGCCTGTGTGGCCACTCTGTTTCATGATCTCACATGGCTGGTCAACTTTTCTCGGTCAGAAGCCTGGTGAACTCTGGCAAAGCCTGTCTCCTCCATTGTGTCTCCTTTTTCCTCCAGGAACCTGGAAGTCCTGCCTGTACCTTTTGCACAGCAATTGGCCCATGGCTTTCTTTACTGACTGATCAAGAACCAATTGGGGAACAGGATCTTATCACCAAACCTGCTCCTACAATAAACAACTGTTTGATTCTAAGTTTTGGGAGAGTCATGGAAGCAGTTCATCTATACCTGTCCTTTTAGCTCCACACGTGTGCCTTTTTCTAGAACCCCAGAGTAACTGCTCAGAGCACTAGTTCTGAGAATATTTGTGATGGTGGGAAATGGGCCTGTCTTGTGAAGACAATGCTTAAGTCGAACAGTGGTCTGAATTTGAGTTTGTTATTTATGCCTCATGTCACAAATGAATATTGGTACCATTTGTTCTGAGTCCTATGAGCCCAGTGCTATACGGAAGGATGGATTGTGGATAGCTTCCCAGTTCACTAACATCAGTTCCAGGCATCAAGCCCAGCTTCCATAGCTGACATCCCAGAGCCAGGACAGTGCTTTATCTAATGAATACCCAGCCTTGGTTACTGTACTTGTGTAGAGGGTGGGTCAGCTCTCCAGATGCCAGTCCCTCGAAGAATTTATTAAGACAGTGGTTGGTAGCTGGAATCTTCGAGCCATCATATGTGCAAATGGGATGGGGGCATGTCTAAGGAGTTGAGCTGCGTGTCTAGTGCCTTTTTTTTTTCTGAAGTATTTTTTGGTGTTCTGATTTTACCTTCAGTCTTTCATGATCAATCAATGTTTCTTTGCTCTCACTACACAAAAGAATGCACTGAGAGCTTTAAAATGTAAATCAAATCAAAACAAAACAACTTGAAGGTACATATTCTAGTGTAAGCCCAGGAGTGCCTGTTGACTTTAGGAGACCAGCCAATGTTTGGCCCCAGGTCATGGTTCAGAGTTAAAGTTCTGGGAGGAACTCAGTTCAGTCTCAGGAAATGGTGGAGTCACCGTTGTTCTGGCTCTGAGGACCAGCTAGGAACCTTATTTCCTTCCTTATAGTCTAGTCCAGACATCTCACCTTCAAATGCAGTAGTGGAAGCGGCACAAGGATGGCCGCCACTTGCACCTTGGTGTCTGTGTGGTTTTTCAGAAAGGCCTGCTTGGGAAGTTATCACCTGCCTAGTGCCAGTCCTCAGAGCCTGACTTCTCTGTGGTTTATTGGTGCTTTGGATTTCCTGGCCCAGGATGTTGCTTGGTTTCCTCTTCTAGTACCATCCCAAAGGCATCTGCCATGTTGGTAGAATTCAAGTGTAGATAAGCTTGGGGCTGTTATAAAGTGTGGTCATAGTGCAGTTGTCTCTGAGTGACATTGGCTTCCCATCGTCTCTTGACCCGACTGTTCTGTTCCCCATCCTGATTGACAAGTAACAATGGCAGTAATGCAGCTGGGCCAGCAGTCTGGAAGCAAAGAATTTTCCAAGGCACATCTGTCAGTTTCCCTGTGCACCCCAGATTCTCTGGAAAGTCCCTGTTAGCAGGTACAATAGCAGACAGGATTTTCATTAGCAAATGTGTGTCTGCAGCAATTTAATAATTTCTTATTCTGTTTATACATGGGGGGTCAGTGTGATGCCATAAAGCAAACAAACTGTAAAATTAACTTATTTTTATTGGTGTGTAGTAATTCTTAGGTGAGATTTCTAGGGTGTTCAGGTAAACCCCTTTCACTGTCGGGTTTTCTGACGTGGACACAAGTGTCACTCACTCACTGTAAGTCATGTGCTTGATTCTATTCAGATGAGTAGGTAATAATTGCAGTACCTTTTAGAGTTTACATTTTCATTCTTTTAAAGCTGAGAGCTTGCTTCCTGCCTCCACCTGAGGAGTCCTGCAGTTACAGCGTCTCTCAGGCCCATGTCCTCAATGTTTTATTTCATGGCTTCATTGAAGGCTGCAAGGCGCTTGTGCTGGAGGGGAGCCTTTAACCCTAGGTCTTGGTGGCCAGGGAAGGTCCGTGACAACTGTCCATGACAGTGTGGTCAGCCTCTCTTTACGGCACACATATTACTTTTTCCAAAGAAAAATAAATTGCCAAGCAGAGAGGTAGTACATTTTAATTAATGTTATTATATCTGATATATGAATGTGATTGTAGATACAAGGTGGTAATGTTCTGGGTTTCAGAAATGGAAGAGAAAATTATTAAGAGGGGTGGAAGCTATTAAATAAATTGATGAAATCTATAAAGCATTAAATAAGGACATAATGAAGAATGTAAATAAGAATTGAGACAGGTAATTGCATAAGCACAGGCTATTTTTAAATGTGTAAAAAATGCAAATGGATGTTTCTATTTGTATAGTTGGGAAAAAAGATCAAGTCCAGTGTTTTGGCATTAGAATAATAATCCTTTGTGAACTTAAAGGGTACTTAATGCTTTAATACTGCATCCTGGCTACCTTCCTTTGGGAGTGAAGGGCTATGATTTTGTCAGCTCATGAGAAAAACCATTGAACTCCCTCTGGGCAGTGTTCAGCATCAGTCTCTGTTCTAATTGCTCTGTCTCCTAAGATTGTAATGTTTTAGATTAGCAGGGAGGGTGACGCTTTCTGGTCAGGGAGAAAAATGCAAGTTTCTGTTGTATATTTGTTTTTGTTATGGACAGTTCTTTTTTTTTTTATTTTGAAGAGAGCTTAAATTTCTTTTTTGGGAGACTTGTGTGACCTCCTGTGAGGTTACATAACCCAGAGACAAATGGAACTAAAATTAAAGCAGATCTTTGATGTGAGGAGCTGGTGGAGCCGATCTACTGCTAATGCTTCTGGATTAGAGGCACCAGTCACTCTTGCTGTGGGACTTTGTGTGTCTGCACCGTACTGAACCCGGTGGACCGAGGTTCTCTAAGTCCTGTCAGGAGCCTGGAGTGGCAGATAGGCCTGTCTTTGAAGTTCGGTTGCATGAGCTGGGTTCAGGGGAGCTGGGGCGGGTGGTGGCTCTCCTGTCCAGCCAAGCTATCCTTCCCAGCTCGCTTTCACCTCACAGTCGTGTCTGGGCCGTGAGCCCCACGAAAGCTGATTGGTGATTTGTAGTCATGTGGTTTTGTGTAGAGAGCGTGAGGTGATGTGGTGTCAAGCCTGCATTTTACATGTGGCTCCTGTCATGACTCTCTCCTGTCGAGTCAGTCCTCCAAATTTAAGATGTTTCCTGGTTTTCTTTTCTCTTCTTGCTTCAAGCCCTTAAATCTTTGTAATCCTTCCCAACACCTGAGGTTGTATTGAATGAAAACAAATTACAAAACCCACATCATAAACACAAAGGGAGAAGTATCTATTGGTTCATGCAAGGAACTGATGACTGACTTCCAGCAACTGGAGGTATATTCAGAAAGACCCAGAATGCCGCTGTTCATAAGGCCAGGGGTATGGATGGACTCTTGTTGCTTTTTGAATTGCTCCATGTGCACATGTGACAAAAATACAGTCAGATTGTGTTTTCATGGAGAAGTGCATTAATCATTAATACCATTTCCTAATGTGTGTGTGTGTGTGTGTGTGTGTGTGTGTGTGTGTGTGTGAGAGAGAGAGAGAGAGAGAGAGAGAGAGAGAGAGAGAGAGAGAGTGTGTGTTTTAGAGGCTAGTCATTCTGCAACCTATCTTTTGAGGAGTGCCTTTGAATTTGGAACTCACTGATTGGCCTTAAACTCTGGGAAGCTCCCCTTCTCCAGCCCAGTGTCTTTCAGTGCTAGGGCCACAGGCCTGTGTATGGCCAGGCTCAGCTTTCTATGTCAGTTCTGGGGATCCACAGTCCAGTCTTTCAGCTTGCTCAGCAGGACTGCCTGCCTGCCGCCTGCCCACCTGCCTGTGGAGGAGGCCAGCTCCCCAGCTCCCCAGCTCCCCAGCTCCCCAGCTCCCAGAGGAAGTTCTCTAAAGAGTTGCTTCCCACCTGTGATCCCAACTGTGCCCCCTCCCCTCTTCTCACTTTCATTCTTTGTCAACAGAGTTGCTAATAAGGAGTAAAACTGACTGGTTTGAGTTCCACCTTCTCCTATGTCTCACCTGTCCTGGTAGAAGTGTTAATAAACAGTGAAACAAGCAAATGCCAGAAAGTAGGAGGAGGAGAAATACACACAACACAGAGAGCTACCCAGCGGCCTTCAGGGAAAGTGGAACTGGCTGGTTCATAGTGGAGGTGATCAGAGTCAGGCATTCATCTGAAAATACATCCACATTCTACTATTCTTAGGGATAAAATTATATCATTTTTTTAAGATTTACTTTATTATTATATGTAAGTACACTGTAGCTGTCTTCAGACTCCCCAGAAGAAGGCTCAGATTTCATTACTGATGGTTGTGAGCCACCATGTGGTTGCTGGGAATTGAACTCAGGACCTCTGGAAGAGCAGTCAGTGCTCTTAACCGCCGAGCCATCTCTCCTGCCCTGATAAAATTATATCTTAACAAGCCTACAGAGGTTCTACCTCTGTGCTAAGCTTCTAAGTGATTATTAATGGCTGAGGAATGTCTGTTCACAGTGTTCACATCTTTGATGGAAAACCCAAGGTGCCACATAGAGTATATTGCTCCTGAGTTTTAGGTAATATATTTTTCCTCTGTGTCAGGCAAGTGCTCTGCCTCGGAACCACAATTGCCACTGATGTTAGACTCCTTAAATGTTACTTGGTTTTTCTGTCTGATGTTTATTATTTCATGATGTTTAAGTACATGCTATTTTACTGTTTTCTACTTTATAACTTTTTTCTTTCTTTTTGGTGACAACCTTGGCTTTTCTCTTTCTCTGTTTATTTGAGATGATTTTTTTCATCAAATATATCATGGTTATGATTTCTCTTATCCCCAACTCCTCCCATATTCTCCCCATTTCCCACCCACCCAGGCCTCTATAAAAAATTACTAATATACAAGAAGATGAAATAAAATCAAACATATCAGAATAGTCAGGGTTTCATTGCTGTGAAGAGACACCATGGCCATGGCAGCTCTTATAAAGGACAACATTTCATTGGGACTGGCTTACAGGGTCAGAGGTTTTATCCATTATCATCATGGTGTGACACATGGCCGCACGCAGGCAGACATGGTGCTGGAAGAGCCAAGAGTGCTACATCCTGATCTACAGTCAGCCAGGAGGAGATTATTCCACACTTGGTGGAGCTTGATTCCTAGGAGACCTCGAAGCTCACCCCTATGGTGATGCACTTCCTCCAAAAGGCCACACCCACTCCAACAAGACCACACCTCCTATTAAGGCCACTTCTCATGGGCCAAGCTTTCAAGCATGACAGTAACAATCTTTAAGGAAATAACTAGAATTTTAAGTTCCTTTTCAAATAAATCGAACGTCATTTAATCATACATGACAAAAGTTGTTTTCAATTGCTTTCTATTACCTATATCAAAATCACTCTACAGCCAAGCTCATTCTGACAACTGATTCTGACAACTTTAGTAATGACTTTCATGATAAATGTGCCCACAGGGTAGTCTCTATAAAACCACCACACTGCTGTGCATAGAGTGGTCCATTTTTAACCTGAGAATGACATCCAAAGCAGAAGGTTGTGCTTCAAAGTGGGGTTCTGTGCTTTGGAGATTGTGATGGTTTACACATGCTCAGCCCAGGGAGTGGCACTATTAGAAGGTGTGTCCCTGTTGGAGTAGGTGTGGCCTTGTTGGAGTAGGTGTGCCACTGTGTAGGCTTTAAGACCCTCATCCTAGCTTAAAAAAAAGAGTTGCCGTGGTCAGGCTGTCTGTTCACAGCAGTAAAACCCTAACTGAGGCGCTGCCCCATGGAGGCCTGTAGTCTTCTCACAGTGACCTTCACATGGATGCTAACCCAACCCAGCCAAGCATCCTTCAAGACTGACTGGCTGGCTCAACACAGACTAACGTATCAAGGCTCTTCATTCAGATACCAAGCATATTTTAATGTGGCAATGTCCACATTCTCCTTGCCTCATAGGGTAAGGTAAATTTGTTTCCTTAAAATCTCTAGCATAAATAGTTTTTGTTTAAAAGGTAGGTAGATTTTTTTTTCTGCCAAGATTTGAGGGGAAGATTTGAATGAGAGAAGGGCTGCTGTATTCTCTGTAGTTCCCTCTTACATGGAGGGAAGTTTGTGAGCCTGCTTGAGGTGAAAGTGGCCTCTCTTGTTTTCCCTTCAAGGCAGGGGAATAAAGAAGTAATGATTTGAAGAATGAGGAGAGGTTTAACATACGAGTTTTGACTGAGTGCTTCCTTCGTACCAGCTCTAATTTCAAATGGAACTAGATGTTTATGGCACTAGTTGTTATATGCATCTTCCTGATATAATTAGATATTCTGTGCCTGTCTTCTGTGCATGATACAGCAGTTTACTTCTTTAGGCAGGTTAAACATATGATTTAGAATCATCTGGAAGCCAATTGGCAGGATATAACATGGTCTACTGTTGGTCAATTGGCAGGATATAACATTCTCTACTGTTGCTCTGTCTTGGGTATCGTCGGGTTGACACTTTTAACATTTGTATGACAAAATGTGTTAACTGCAGCACATTTGTTGAGTGTGTGTTGTTGTAGTCCTGTAGCATGGAGGATAGTGTGAGGGGGAAACAGAGATGGAGAAGCAGAGGGAGTGAACACGCGCTGTGGAGGGAGAGGCAGAGCGAGGAGAGGCCTGGGGCTGCCTTCCTGTACTTTGTGAGATTTATCCTTATCTGGATCAGCCTCTGACTGCAGAGCAGGACAGAGAGATCACGGAGAGGTCCTTTCAGCCACCATCCAGTGCCACATGTCAGCAGTGGACACAAAAATGGTAATGGATCTGAATTTAGCCAACTAAGGTAGACTGAGAGAATTTATCTTGATTCTGAGGCATGAGCAAGAAAAGAGAAGATGAGAATGTGGCCTGCTAAATGTAGATTTTTTTTAGCATAAACTCAGAGCCTCAAGTACGGTAGGGAAGTATTCTGTGATATCCCTAGCATATACAGACTTTTAAAATTATAAAATAGTGAACATTATTTGCTCAGGTCTTTTTCCTTCATGCGGCTCTTATGGCAGTGATTTCTAGAGTTGGAGTTAATGTCATGCTCCTCACACAACCTTCTCTAAGACCTCTGACATGCTCACTGCTCACGTGCTCAAGCTGATCTGTTAATCAGAGTTATGTATAGCTGCAGCCGAAGGAGCCAGAGACAGTCTCTGTTTCTCTGCCTGGTAAACCCAAATGTTCCTTCTAAATAGTGCTCCCAGAGCCAGGGCTCTTTTGGCAAGGTGATTCTGGTCCAGAAGAATGAGAAGAACACCAAGTGGTTGTCAGTAAAGGAGAGGAATTGTGACTTGGAGAGACCATGGAGAGAGAAGTACTAAATACCAGAGTGTTATGTCTTCATAGAGAAAAAATAGTCCTCGGGTTCACAAACAAGATGAAACTCACTTTTCTGGGTGCATTTCAAACTAATTAAAATATAATGTAATATTTTAATTAAAATATAAATTAAATTCAATTAAAATATAACTGTACAATCCCCCCTCCTAAACCTTTTTCATACCCCCTTCACAAACTCATGAAGTCTCTTAATTTTTAAGCGTTACTGTTGTATATACATAAATAGATAAGTGTGGAAACATGACCTACTGAGTCTGTTCAGTCTTTCTTGCATGTGTATTTGTAAGGGTGAACACATGGTGTTGGATGAGCAGTCAGGAGACAAGTCCCTGGGGAAGACACATTAGTATTTTTTAGCAGTTGTTAATTACTTACGGCTTTTCATGCGGGGGTGAGACCCCACCAGATTTCTTCCACCTGTATTGGCATGTCAGCTAGTAATGGAATTGAACAGAATTCACTTTACTCTCTTACAACATGTCCACTTTGATCTACAGGGTCAGTCCAGTGCAGGTCGATCAACACCGCACAAAGATGGCGGGATGCCTGATTGGTCCTTGAGGCTTCCATGAGAATGTCTGTATAAATCCCGTTTCTGTAGATGCACTTCTGTCAGGGACTTGTGGTGCCCATGTCTTACCCAGAATGTTAACCGAGCCCTTCCACCAGTGTGAGAAATAGAAGCATCCGAAAACCATGGTTGGCGTGTCCTCACTTGTCTCCTGCAGCTGGTGGCTTTGCTTGGGGACATATCTCATCAGCTTCACATCTAGGCAACTCATGTGGGAGCAGGCCTCCATCTTGGAGTTGGAAATGGTTCTTCTTGACATTTTTGTAATTGTTTAATCTGATATTGCAGCAGTGGGCTCTGGGTACTAACTTCCTGAGCATGGGGGCCTCGTACCACCTCTCAGAGCATGCCCTGATTCATTGGTGTAGAATCACTACTGTGTTGTAATGCTGGGTCTGAGACTGGGCCCACAATGGGGCAGTCCATGTAGACCGATGATTTCTTAACTCATTTTTACACTGATAGGATCAATGGGTTGGAAAAAGCAGCCAGAAGCTCCCGGGCTGGAATTGAGTTGTGGTGTGCGATACATCACACATGCAGCTGCCTCTGTGTGGGCGGCTCCCCCGAAGCCTGCTGGGAGCTCAGCCCCTAATGTTAGTGACAAAGCAAAAGGCAACTTCTCCAACTTCCTATGTAGTCTCAGCTATGCCTCTGTGTGGGATGAACATTGTCCCCTTTCTTGAGAGAACAAAAAGGGAGGGGGGTATTGAACACCTTTAAAAAAACACACTGTGGCGGAAGTGAAGTCGTGGCAGGTGGGTAGCCTGCGTAGAAGAGAGAACGTCCCTCTAAAGCACATCTCCCTGTGGAGCATGTGCTTTCTTCACTTCTAATGGCTTTTATTTGAATTTTTGTCTGAATTCAGGCAGCCGCCATTCTTTTTAGGCCTCTCTGAGAGTCTTGCCATGAGGAGGTAGTCAGGCTGTCTAAGAAACATCCTTTCATACCAACCGCAGTATTGTTTATCCTGAATGAAATAGAATTTTTGAGGCTGTCAAGAGTGACTGATTTGAAGTGTTTTCTTTGATAGGCAAGAAGGCAAGCAGATATCTTGAAATGGAAGGTATTATGCCAATGTGGCCAATTCCAAATTGCTTATATTGCTAAGAGACCCCATAAGCACCTAGAAGAGACCCAGCAGAGCATAAGGTGTGCCTGCCACTGAAACAGCCTTGAAGCCCACTGCACTTCCTTGGTCCCCACCCCCTCCTTGACAGCTGTTGAGGAAGAGTGTCATGGTTTGCCCATAGCTATGGTGGCTGGGCCTTGACTCCCTCCTGTGAGCCTGATTGTGAAGGAGTATACAGTGTCACCTTTGGATGTTAAAAAATTTTTTTCCTTTGAGCCTGTTCAAATGAAGATTTTTATTGCATTTTGGATCTATAAATACTTTCTTAGCTGCACAGATTTTTTTTTTATTTGTGAAATGTAATTGTGATCATTTTATTTTTCTCTTTGGTTCATAATAGGAACCATAGTTATTTAGTTCTATTTATTATCTTCTTTTATAAAAACCAAGATTTATAAACTCTTTTCTTACACATGTTAATAGCTTATGGAAGAATATGGCACAAAGTTGAGGAATAATACTGTAATGGCTAATTTAACTGCAGATAGTATGTATCTCTCTGTGAAATAAAGAAATTGAGATGTAGAGGAGGCGAGTAGCTCTTTCAGACCCGCAGCTGCTGTCGACAATGCCAGGACTCCCAGGCGGTCTGGCTCTCAGGCTCTGACTTGTGGGCATCAGAACTTCAAGGTGCTGAGCAGGATCACAGGCGAAGTCTCCCACCCTTCCCCAACCAACAGTGCGGCTATGGATGACAGGGAAATCCAAGATCCTTTAAAAGAAACATTGTTTAAATACACAACAATCATAGAAATCTAGGAATATAATCAGCTCTGACAATGGTTATCCCAAGGGCTTGAGAATCTGGTAATTGTGTTTATATCACTTTTATAGTAATTGCTTGTTATAATGTATGACATATACATGTGTATACCAAAAACATGCAAGCAGTTACGTTAATAGATGTATGTGTCTAGAAGTCTTAGCTTTCTTTTGCATTTCTTGCTTCCTGTACTGGGTATCAGCTTAAGATTTTAAAGTAGGACAACCAAAAGGCAGAGCCCTGGAGTGGTGGTGGGATGTCCCTGGAGGCATGGCCAGCTCTCTCTGCTCAGGTGTTCTTCTTGCTGGGACACACTGTTGGCTCCTTCTTCCCCCTTGTCCTTCACCACTGATCACATTGCTCCTGCATTTTGGGGTTACTACTACTGGAGATACTTGGGTAGCAAAGAATTTTGTTTACTGGTAGACTTAAGTTTGTGTTTAAATGAACCTGGACTGAAGTCCCTGGCCTCCCCTTGATGCATTTTGTGGCCTCAGCAAATTCCCTCTGTGCCTAAAGAGTTTGTGCAGCATAACTATGACATAGTTTTTGCAAAGCACAATTGAGTTACAATGTGTAGTGGCTGCTCTAGAATTTTAGCTTCTATTTTCTTTGTTGCCCAATACATGAAATACATCTGTTGGTATGCTTTCAAAGAAAATGTGATTTGGTCTTTTGAATGATGTTCATCTGTCGGAATACCTAGGATTGTTGATGACTAATCGTTCATTTGGCAGTTGCTGGTAATTAACATTTGGTGTGGCAGAAAAAGCCAGGGGCGGAGAACAGGTGACCAGCTGGGAGTCTTAGCTGCTTTACCTGTGGTTCTCAACCCATGGGTCGTGACCCCTTGAGGGGATTGAATATCAAATAATCTGTATATAAGATATTTACATCACCATTCATAAGATCATAGCAAAGTTACAGTTGAGAAATAGCAATGAAATCATTTTAAGGTTGGAAGGAAGTCACCACAGCTTGAGGGTCATGGCATTAGGAAAGTTAAAAACCACTGGTCTACACTGTCTCAGTAGGTCTAGGGTTTCTGTTCTGTGCACAGCGCTCTCAATTTCCTGAATTGTCAAAGCGCTGTGCATCATGGTAGTCTATGTGAGGTTCCTCTGTTTCCCTCTGGTTTCTATGGATAATGATACGTGGCTGTTGCATGGATTGCAATCACAGTAAGAAATGCTCCACCCTTTGAGGCCAGCCTGGTTTTCAAAGTGAGTTCCAGAACAGCCAGGGGTATATAGAGAAACCCTGTCTCACAAAACAAACAAACAAACAAACAAACAAACAAACAAACAAGACAAAAAAGAAAAGCTCCACTTTGCAGGCCAGACAGTTAGGGTGACTTCTGTTGACTGGAAGGCTAGACAGTTAGAGTGACTTCCATTGACTGGAAGGCCAGACAGTTAGAGTGACCTCCGTTGACCGGCCCGGCCTTTCTTGCTTCTAGTTGAATTGCTACAGACTTCCATTGAGCTTTGCAAGTGGGAGAGATGGTGCCTTGAGCTGCAACCCAAGTGCCTGTTAACTTCTGGGGTAATTTTATAATGGGGTCCGATTTGATTGTTGTCATTTTTTGTTTGTTTTGTTTTGTTATAGGCTTGATTATAATATAGCTGATTCCCTCATCAGCTTTCCCCAGTGTATATATTTGACATGTTTTATTTGCCCAATAGCTTTCTCAGGCAAGTATTGTGATTAACTTTTTCCATCGTTTTTGAGTTTTTTAGATCAAAATATTACATCACTTCCCATGCATTTTCTCCTCCCAGCCCTCCCATGTCTCCTCCATTGAGAGCAGGAACAAATACACTAATTATTCCACTGCGGCCGCTCTGCCTTCTCAGGCCTGCTTACTTTAGTTTGCAGCTGGCGTGCTGACTTTCCTCTGACTCCATTTGTTTTGAGGAGAGGTTCAGACCTTTATTTAGTCTTGTTCTGTATTTCTGGGATTGGAGGGTGGGAGTCCCTTTTCCGAGAGGTGACTTCGGGTACAGAAATGGCATTGCCAGTTAGAACAACTTGTCTTCCCTGAGCTGCTGTCACGAAGCCGCGAGTTACTAAGCTTGAGTATACTTGCCTTTTGGACTTCCCTTATTTCTTGAGAGCAAAATGGCATGGAAAGAGCAGTGTCTAGTCTCCTGCAATAGGGTGTCATAGGTGAAGTTTCAGTGTAACTAAGAGAGGTGGGAGGAATTGGGGCTGGGAGGGTGTACTGGCTGCTTTTGTGTGTCAACTTGACACAGGCTGGAGTTATTACAGAGAAAGGAGCTTCAGTTGGGCAAGTGCCTCCATGAGATCCAGCTGTGGGGCATTTTCTCAATTAGTGATCAAGTGGGGGAGGGCCCCTTGTGGGTGGTACCATCTCTGGGCTGGTAGTCTTGGGTTCTATAAGAGAGCAAGCTGAGCAAGCCAGGGGAAGCAAGCCAGTAAGGAACATCCCCCATGGCCTCTGCATCAGCTCCTGCTTCCTGACTTGCTTGAGTTCCAGTCCTGACTTCCTTTGGTGATACACAGCTGTGTGGAAGTGTAACCAGAATAAACCCTTTCCTCCACAACTTGCTTCTTGGTCATAATGTTTGTGCAGGAATAGAAACTCTAAGACAAATTTGGTACCAGCTTAGCGGGGTATTCCTGTGACAACCTGACCCATGTTTTAGGGAGGACTATGGAAGGACTTTCGAACTTTGGGCTAGATGGTCCATTCAGTGTTGAGACCTCTGTGGCATGTTGTGTAGGAACTTGGAAGATAATATTGAGAACAGTGCAGAAGATGGAGGCCTGGCTTGTGAAATTTCAGAGGGAAGATTAAAGACTCTTATCAGGGCCATGTTTTGATTATGAAGATTCTGTGGTTTTGGTTAATGGGGGCCAAAGAATCAGCTGTGATTAATAAGATAACAGAACCACTAAAGCAAACCTTTGTGTTACTGGGACTATTGATGCTGGTTAGCTGGAGCAAAGAAATTAGTGGTGATTAAGATGAGACTAGCATCACTGAGGTAAAATCTTCTGGGAACTGTTTTCTGAGAACACAGAGGCTGTGTTCCAGAGATAGCCAAAGTTGTACCTTGTGCCGTAGCAGGACTTGGTACTGTGTAAGAGTCACCCTGGTGGTACTGGTTTTGAAGTCATGAAGGGGTCATGAAGAGCAGCTGAGGCTCTCGGCATTGTGAGAGGCTGCAGAAGGTCATCGATGAAGGTGCAGCCTCAGTTGCAATTGATGGCTCAGAACTGAAGGGGTCATGCATAGGAGTTGAGGCTTGGCACCTTAAAGAGAGCCTATGAGAGGCCATTGGTGAAGCCTAGTTACAGCGGAAGACAGCAGTGTTTTGGAGATGTCAGTACCATGAGATGACCACCAAGAACAGCAGCAGCAGTGGAGTACAGGCAACTGGAGCCTAGAAGACCAGGTGTGTGCTACAAAGGGCAGAGCTGGAAAAGTGACCCAAGCCCTTGGAGGAGCATGGAAGATCGTGAGTTGGATCCCAGACATTGAACCATTGGAGTTTGAGTTTCGCTTTTGATTGGGACTGCACCCTGATATTTTTCCCTCTTGAAGGAAGAAAGTATTTTAGTGAAGCCCACAGTTAAGAGACTGAATTTTTACAAGACCTTGAATTATAAAAAATATTGGATATTCAAAAGGGATTGAACTTTTAATATGTAAAGACTGTGGGACTTGTAAAGTTATTTAGATCTTGGGGATAAATAAAAAAGTAAGGGTTGAGGCTTAATAGTGATGTGTTTGTGTGTCAAGTTGACAACGGGTCAATTGTACTGGCTGGTTTTGTGTGTTAACTTGACACAGGCTGGTGTTATCACAGAGAAGGGAGCTTCAGTTGGGCAAGTGCCTCCATGAGATCCAACTGTGGGGCATTTTCTCAATTAGTGATCAAGGGGGGAGGGCCCCTTTTGGGTGGCACCATCTCTGGGCTGGTATTCTTGGGTTCTATAAGAGAGCAGGCTGAGCAAGCCAGGGGAAGCAAGCCAGTAATGAATATCCCTCATGGCCTCTGCATCAGCTCCTGCTTCCTGACCTTCTTGAGTTCCAGTCCTGACTTCCTTTGGTGATGAACAGCTGTATGGAAGTGTAAAATAATAAACCGTTTCCTCCCCAACTTGCTTCTTCGTCATGATGTTTGTGCAGGAATAGAAACCCTGACTGAGACAGAGGGGCTGGAAGAACCTTCGGCCTTGTGCACGCCAAGCCTCTGCTGGGCTGGGCCAGCCCTCACCCTGCTTCTCACACCTGACTCCTTGAGTGCCTATGTCAGAATCCTGCTTTAGCCTCTGAGTGTCTGAGAGGACAGGTGTCGGCCACCACAGCAGGCTAGGCGCACCCTTCCACTGGGCCACTGTGGCTTGGCTCTCATCGTCAGCTCTGTTTCTGTCATGGGCATCGGTCAGGACTACTTTTTCTCCACACTTCTTTGTTCTAACCTAAGATGTAAGGAAAGTTTCCTGAATAAAGGATTTTTCTGTCAATGTTCATGGGAATAAAGACTTTTGAAGTAAAGTTGGATTTGAGTTTTCTAGAAGATAATTGATTCACATTTTAATAACATCTATTGTTAAACTGAGTTTTCCAACCAACTTTTAAAAAACAAAGTGTTTACTTAAGGAAGGGGATGTGTGTTTGTTTACATGTACTTTTCCAGGTAAGGGAAACTAATTTGTAAGGCAATACAGTTTTTCTGAGGTAGCTGTGTCCCTTTCAAAGCAATAGTAAGCTGCAACAATCCATTCTGGAGTCACATTCCTTACTGAGAATTGGAGTTGAGGAATGTTCCACCATCCACAGAATTCACACCCAGTAATCTGAAACCAGCCAATATGTTGATGTGCTTTTTAGGACCTGGGCATGAGAGTAAACCACATGTGACTAATCCTTACATGTCCAAATTACAGTGCAGAATTTCAAACTAGACTGATGGTGGACAGCGGTTGCGAGGTGTCATTTCCTGTTTGTCACCAGTGTCCCTGGTCTTGGATACATGACTGGACTGGGAAGTAGCACTACCGGGCCCACAGAACTCTACGTCTTTTGCCCTCTGTCAGCCCTGAGACTGCATGTTGATCCCCGTCCCATCTGCTGTGTTGGCTGACGTGCTCCACACACACAGGTTCAACTCTGCAGGCCCCTCCACATGTGCTGCTGAGCATGGCGTTTCTGTGTGAGCCGTGAAGCACAGCGACGGTTTGAGCTGGGGATGGGAGTGTACAGTTTGCCGCGTTATACTTTATGCCAGCCTGTGTAGCAGCACAAACTAACTTGGTAAAATCTACCAACCCAGATCTTACACAACCTAGAAGTTATGTCAAGACATGGAAATGAGTTCCTGCCTCACAGCTCTTTCCGACACCCTCTGTGTGTCGTGGGTAACGTTTGAGAGGAAAGGCCACTCTGCTGTGGTAGCTGTGAGTGAGTTTCTGAACCACAGGAAATGCAGGCTGGCATTATGACAGGAGGTCACTTCTGCCAAGGCCTGCGGGGGAGGTCGCCTAACTTGGGTTGAAGCCAGTTTCAAAAGTAAAGCAGTCGATGCTGAACTTTGAATCCATGTCTGTATAAACATGGATTTATAGGAGGCTACTAGATTACTACTGTGATCGTAGAGACTGTTTTTCCTTGTCAGGATTTATATACGAATAAGCAATGACTGTAATATTTGAGGGTAAAGTTTTACTTATACAGTAGCTTATATTAGTACTTACAGTATGTCGATAATCCATGTTGTGTGAGTACATTAAGGTGAAGGTGCCAGCTCTGTTCCAGTGAACTCTATGAGAGTGCTCTTCTGCTGTCAACACCTGGGAAGATTTTATGTCGGCATACAATGCTCTTACTGCCTAATATTTTAAAACTATTGTTATTTTTGGATTTTTTTAAACTGTGCCTTACAAGCTTTAGTATTATCATTGATTTCCAAGTATTTCTTTGTTTTCTTGATAGCTTTCTTAGTAACTTTAGTTTGCTGACATGGGAATTGTAAAGGTCAGCATTTTGTTACAAAGTGTCCATTGTCTTCCAATTTTCATCTGCTGTAAGAAGATAATTCACAAAATTTTCTTTGTTTTCTGTGGTGATTTAAATGAAGACTGCCTCTATACGCTAATATGTTTGTATGTTTGGTCCCTTCTTGGTAGCTCTGTTTGGGAAGGATTAGGAGTTCTCTTTTTCCTTTCTCCCTCCTTTTCTCCCTCCCTCTCCCCTCTCAACACATAAGCTCTCAGCTTCTGCTCCAGTGCCATGGCTGCCTGCTGCCTTGTCCCTCTCCATGATGGCCAGGGACTCACCCTCTGACACTAGCCAATGATGTGCTTTCTTTTGTAAGTTGCTGTAGACACTGTAATAGAATAGAATGGTGACTAAGACAGAATTTAAGACCTCATGGCTTTCCTTCAAAAACATTTTCTGTGATATTAAAGAGAATATAACCCTTTATTTGCTGCAGCTTGTGTAAGGGTATCTGTGGTGGGGAGTGATGCTGCAGGGGCGTGAATATACAAAATGAGATTGCTTTGTACCCGATTGCAGGTCTGGTTTTTGTTCTTGCTACATGTTGGGGTCTGAGTGGAGCAGGTCAAAGCCTGTCTGTCACTGTTGAGTTTTCTGTCCTTTCCTGTAGCTCATGGTTGGGTGGTTAAAACTGTATCTGTGATTTTATTTGTTTGTTTGACCTTGCTCTTTATCTCTGATAAATTACCTTCATGTACTTACTGTCATTACCTTTTTGGGGTCCTGTTTACCTAGTATATCTGTTCTTTCTTATTGTGTTTTCAATCGTGTCTTTTTCAACTTTAAGTTTGCTTCTTTAAGTCAGCATATTGCTTGAGTTCAGAAATGCACTTAGAGAGTCACTGTCTTTTAATTGGCAACTTTAATCCATTTTCATATAATTACCATTATGTAACAATTTCTGTCATTGTATGTTTTCCATTTAATGCGTTTGATATATATTTTTTTCTGCCTTTTCTTTAAGAAACCAAGCCAGCTTCCACCATTTCTGAGGGTGGTCTTCTGTCTTCCTGTTTCTAAAGTGGGTGTCCTTGTCTGAGTCATGGAACCTTACTTCCGGGTTGAGATCTTAAGCTGTCATTTGCCTCCAGAGCCAGCAAGACAAATCGTCTCAGCTTCCTCTCCTCCCACCTTTGCTGGTGCTTCCTAGAGCCTGGGTCTGGATTGCCTGCGTTACTCCCTGCCCATTTCCTTTATCAGTGGCAGAAGTAGACTTTACTAACCCTCTGTTGCTTTTCTTGAGAAAATGTTGACGCATTTTTCTATGAGAATAGCAGAATAGTACTTTTGGTGTCAGCCCTTTAGAGATTTTTAGTGTCCAAAGATATTTTTATTACAGCCTCACATTTTAAATGACAGGATTCTTTTTCCCTTGATTCTTTGAAGGCTTGCTGGATTCTGTTCTGATTTCAGTGCTGTTTCAGTGGAAATTCTTGTGTTAGACTGACTTTTACATGATGTGTTTTCAGGTTTGTTTAAGTTTTCTTTGTATCTGATATGTATATACACACACACACATACATATACACACATATATACATATATAAATTATACATATATACATATGTATATATTGGTCCATTACACAGTTTTTCTGTGTAACAGAGCCCTGGCTGTCATGGACTTAGTTTGTAGACCAGGCTGGCCTCAAACTCATGGAGATCAGCCTGCCTCAGCCTCCCAACCTTTGCTCGGGTTAAAGGTGTGCACACTCACACCCTGCATATCTGGCATTCTTGAGTCATACAGTGGTGTCTTACATCCATAGTTTTCCTTATTCTCCCACTTGCTGTCCTTACTGCTTTAAGCATCTCTTTATCTTTTCCTCCCAGTTGGTTTCTTCTCCCAGATCCCAGGTGTTGGTAGTTCTACTGCTGTTGTCTCTATTGTGCATCTCTAAACCACTGGCTTCTCGTCTTTTCTAGGCGTGATCACTGCAGTCACTCCTGCTCAGCTGTGTCCCAGTACCTACAAAGGCAAGGGAAAGTTACCTGTTTTGGCTCAAGGTTTCAGAGGGCCAGCCCCTTAGTTGATTGTCCCTGTCCACCTGGGCAGATCATAATGGCAGGGAAGCCAGCAGCAGAGGCCAGCGACTGATATCACAGGGAGCCAGGAAGCAGGAAGAGAGTCAGAAGTCAGAGCTAGTCCCAGAAGTCCTGCCCCAGTTAGGACTACTACTTCCTGCTAGAATCTCTCTCCTAAGATCCTCAGAACCTCCCCAGAATACTGCCACCTGGTGGGCACCAGGTTTTCAAAACTCACCTGTGTGAGCATATTCTATATTCAAAGCATAACACTACCTTAATTTCCCTTTTGTTCTTATAAGTTCAAGCTCGTAATTCTTTGGTAAGGAAGATGGGCGCCGTGAGTGTGCTGGCCAGCATGCATTAGATTCATGTTCTCTCCCTTCTCCTTTGCATTTCTTCCCTCACTGGAGCTGGTGACTCCAACAACTGTTGGAGTCCCCTCATGCTTGGTTTAGGAACACGCTTTGTTAGCACATGACTAACAGAAAGGTCAACTCCAGGGCCTTGGGTGTGTGTATTTACTACAGAGTTTTTGTTTGAATGCAGTGTGCAGTGCTTCATACTACCCAAGGCCTGGTTGGTGAATCCAAGTCTTGAGAAGCCACAGGACCTGAGCACTGTCTGGTCTTCTGGGCATGATGAGTCCTGGAACTATTAGCATCTGGCTTATGCAACCACTGACCCCTAAACATTTCCTTTCTGTCTCTGCTGCACAGAGACAATGGATGGGCATACACATGTGTGTGTGGTATCTGAGTAATGCTTCTCAAATCAACCTCCGCAGAGTGGAGGCTACACATTCCTTGCTACCTGCTCTGTTACAGAATGAAAGACACACACACACACACACACACACACACACACACACACACAGTGTCTGGCTATTTACAAACCTCCACACACCTGATGTACTTTTCAATAATCCCACTCCTCACTTACTAAAAGCTGTATTCCATCTTGGCTGCTCCTGATCCAGATTTGTGGCTCTCCTGGGCTGTGACCCCTAGCTCTTCCATGTTAGCTGTCTGTCCTTCCTGCACTTCTCAGGTGTGTCAGCTACACCTCTCCTTCTTCCTCCCTCTGACCCTTGCTGGGAATCTTAAAAGTCCTGCCTCTGTCTCCCTGCCCAGCTGTTGGCCACTGGCAACTTTATCAAGCAAAACCAACTGGGGGTAGGGTGGGGACCTTCAGTGTCTTACATGCAGATTCTCTATGCTAATTGGGGACCCAATTAGCATAATGCAAGCATTAGACCAAATCCTTAACATTTGAGTCTTTATCTTCTAGTTGTTTCTAGGTATATGTGGAAGAGAGGAAGATTTCCATATAAAATTTCTTGGCTAGAAAAATCCCTGGTTAGCTCTATGAGAAAAGTCTAACTGTGTCCTTGTGAGTACAGATACTTACTTCTCAGCAAAGGTTTCTGATCCTGGAGATTAGGCACTTGACAGAAATCTGTGAGGTCCTTCTGACCTAACATTGGCCCCAGAGTTGCAGCCTACAGCTATCTATGAACTAATCAAATGTGCCACCATGAGGTTTGCATACACTAAATCCCAACAGGAAGTTAAGTTTCCCCTCCCTCCCTTTCTCCCTCCCTCCTTTACCTCCTTCCCTTCTCTTCCTCCCTTTCTCCCTCCCTCCCTTCCTTTTTTCCTCTTCCTCTTCTTCTTACTTGGTTACTATTTAAGCTCCTGCAGAGCACCCATTCCCGACAGTTGCAGAACTACAGAGGCTTTGTGGGATCTGTGTCATCACCACCTTCGAGGCTGCGTGGAGAAAGGGCTAAGAAGGGACTCCGGGAGCAGTCTGATTTCTGTACTATTAGGAAGGAGAGGACGGCAGTGGAAGAGGACGTCAGTGATGGGGTAGGGCCGTGTGAAGCCCTGCTCCCTCACACAGGCACGGGGATTCGCTGAGGTGCAGTGACCAGATAGTGGCTGGAGAGAACAGTGCACTGTCACTGTGCAAGAGAGCAGGCAGAGCCTACCGGGTTACCGCTAATGTCAGTTACTGGCTGCAGGAGAACTTGGTCTAGTTTTCTGCCAGTCTCTGTTTTGTTGATTATGAATGTAAAGTATTGTTCACATGCTCAAGTTCATGATCCAGTCACTCTCGGGACTGTCACTTGGTGTGTTGGGTAGCTTTATGTCAACTTGACAAAGGCTGGAGTCACTAGGGAGGAGAAAATGCCTCTATAAGATCATGCTGCAGGCAGACCTGTAGGTAGGGTATTTTCTTAATTAGTGACTGACAGCAGGGAGGGCCCCGCCCATTGTGGGTGGTGCCATCCTTGGTCTGGCGGTTCTGGATTCTGTAAGAAAGCAGCCTGAGCAAGCCATGGAGAGCAATCCAATAAGCAGCATTCTTCCTGGGTCTCTGCTCTGCTTGAGGTTCTGTTCTGATTCTTTTTAATGATGACTTTATGTGGAAGTGCAAGCCAAATAAACCCTTTCTTCCCCAGGATGCTTTGGTAACAGTGTCTCGTCACAGCGATTGTACCCCTGACTAAGACACTTGGTGCTAGAGGGTTTGCTCAGCATGTAAGACTCCAGCTGCTCCTTGGTCCTACAACAACAACAACAACAACAACAACAACAACAACAAATCCCACTAACGCCTTTCCATCTCATTTTCAGTAGAACTTCCAGTCCCTTTTCTTCACCCTCCCTTGTCCTTACTGAGTTCTGCAGTCTCCTGGATCCACTCTCAGGACTGCACTGCTCCCTGCAGTCCCTGGAGCTGAGGGTGAACTCGGGTGCCCTGTTGTCTGCCCCGCCCACTCTCCAGCCAAATCTAAGGACTTGACAGCGCTGACCCCTGCTGGCTCTCACCTGCCTTTCAGCTCTGAGGGTTCTCTTCAGAGCCTCCGTTCTCTGAGAGTCTGGCAGTAATTTCTCCTTATTCTGTTGCATGTCTCCCACATGTCTTCCAGTCCTCCCACTGTCAGGTTTTAAAACTCGTTATTCCTGAGTTTCAAAGCTCCTCGGGAGAGTTCCATTATGCAAATGCCACCTTTTGCTCTGTTTACTGTCGGCTGTCTCCTGTGTGAAATGTGAACGCCTTTGGGCTGGGGACTGATGTTTTAACTGTAAAGTTTAGTCCATAGTGTGCCTGGTGAGTAGTCAGAAGGGCAGGGCTTTGGAGATATTTGGGGTCAGGAAGGGATGTGTGAGAACATTGAAAATTTTAGATCCCCTGTTCTCTGCCTTGGAGGCTGCTTTCGCGTCCATGATTTTCCTTGTAGCAGAGAGCCCATTGCATTACATCAAGTGTCTCGATTCTGTCCGGCAACACTCTGCTTGTAAAGAGTTCCCAAGCCTGAGACATGGCTTCCACCCTCAAAGCACATAATGATGGGAGTTCTGTGGCAGGCTAGGTTAGGTTGTGAAACCATTGCATGGCAGCAAAATGCCAAACTGAAGCTGCTTTAGTTGAGAGAGGAGAGTGTACAAACAGTGTTGGCAAGGTTTGATGGAGGTTCTGTTTATGTTGGGTGTTGCCCATTGACTTCTCTCGGTGACTGGTCAAATCAGAAGTCTGCGAGAATCATTTTTGCTCTTCTTATTCACAGTACTGCTTGTAGATGCCGCGAAAGGGTGGCTGGTTGGCACCTGAGGGTGGAGGTTGCCTTAGTAAAAGAAGCGAGAGATGGAAATGAACAGAGCCAGGCCAGGGCCGCGGCTGGGGCCATGTGGTAGAGAGCTCACAGGGGTGGGTGGGGCTGGGCCCTTTGGTAGAGAGCTCACAGGGTATGCACTGGACCCAGGTTCAGCTCACAGCAAATGAACAATAAGTTGTCTGGTCCTCAATTACAAATTAATTAATTACAAATTAATTGTGTAGTCCGGGCTAGCTTGAACTCTCTGTGTATGTAGCCCAGGCTAGATATCTCCCTGAATTCTCGGCATGAGGGGCTGTTACAGCTTGCAGAAAAGTCTCAGGAGCCAATAGTACCCAGCTGCTCCCGTGGACTGGGAAAGCAAGCTAGAGATACAAGTTGTGAAGGCATGCTGGGGATGCGGGCTACAGGGCATCCGCTCTGCGCCTGCTCTGTGCTCTGCAGCCGAGGACCTGGCTGGACAGAACGGAGATGCTTCTGCTTTTTGGTAATCAGCTGGTCTGTCAGGAAGAGGGAAAGTACGCTTAGCCACCACTTCTTATGGTAGATTATGGCCAATCCATTCCAGTTCTGCATGATTTATTAAACTTCTCGACTTGTGTAACTCACAGTGCTTCTCTTTTGTAGAGATAACTCTTCATTCTATGATTCACCTTTAACCAAAGCCAGTTCAGCCAGCTTATCCAGGGGTTTTTTCCTCCTCCTCCTCTTCTTCTTCCTCCTCCTCTTCCTCTTCCTCCTCCTCTTCCTCTTCCTCTTCCTCTCCTTCTTCCTTCTTCCTCTTCTTTCTTCTTCTCTTCTTCCTTCCTTCCTTCCTTCCCCCCTCCCTCCCTCCCTCCCTCCCTCCCTCCCTCCTTTCTTTCTTTCTTTCTTTCTTTCTTTCTTTCTTTCTTTCTTTCTTTCTTTCTTCTTTCTTCCTTCTTCCTTCTTCCTCCTTCTTCTTCCTCCTTCCTCTTCCTTCTTCCTCCATCCGCCTTCCTCCTCCTCCTCCTCCTTCTTCTTGTTTTCTAGACAGGGTTTCTCCATGTGATCCCTAGCCACCCTGAAACTCCCTCTAAAGACCAGGCTGGCCTCAAAGTCAGGAAAAAATAGAGGATCACCCACCATTCTAACATGGTAACTGTCTTAGTCTCCCTCTGTCTTTATAAATCTCATTCTTACTATAACTCAGACCATGCATAGAACATAATTCACAGCCCAACCAAGCATCCAGAGCAGAACACAGTACACAGCTTATTGCAAAGGAATTCCTTGTAAGCATCCTGAGGTTGACATGGAATTGAGGACAAGAAATGAGAACTCAAACAGCACCCAGGACTCATGGGTGCCTCATCTCCCCTGCTT
The DNA here is from genome assembly GCA_964023405.1 of Apodemus agrarius. Classification (NCBI taxonomy): domain Eukaryota; kingdom Metazoa; phylum Chordata; class Mammalia; order Rodentia; family Muridae; genus Apodemus; species Apodemus agrarius. The sequence goes on along the minus strand of OZ030024.1, from coordinate 57,671,829 downwards.
TCTTCTCCCTTACTGGTCACCCTAGAAACTGGCCTGTCCCACTGCAGAGGACACTGCTGGCAACTCCCAGTCTCTATCTCAGTAGCTCCTTCAGCTACATTGCATAGAGAGACTCCTACCTCTGTCTCTTGGTGCCTAGTCCAGGAAATCCTGAGAAAAGGACTCAGTGAGCAGACTTTTGGGTTGCACAGGAACATGTTTACTACTGTTGTTCCATCTGGATAAGAAAGGGGGGAGCAGTTTCAGAAGAACTTAGAGTAGTGAACAAAGACCCCCACTATGTGAGAAAGATCATTGAGTTATCAGTTCTTAGAATATAACAACTGTACTAAAGTTGTCACTGAAAGCTTATCTCAGCTTTTCAAGATTGCTGCCTTACCTGTTCCCATTTTACAGAAAAGAAAATAGTGGCTCAAAGACATATCTTCCCTAAAGCCCTAGAGCTATCAATTACTAATCTTGGCCTGGCACTTTGGGTTTCCAATGTTTCCTCCCAGTAGCTCTATTGGTTCTGTTTGCCAGTATGTAGTGAGCTTTCCAAGATCACTACATTTCATACTTCCAAAGGCACTTGGGGGCTGGCTGAGGAGATGGCCTAGTGGGTAACCTATGTGCTGCTCCAACTGAAGACCTGAGTTTCAACCTCAGGAACACAAACACAGTAGTATCCACGTTTGATACCAGTACTACACCAAGACATGAGACAGAAATAGGAGACACCCCAGAAGGTCCCAGAGCAGCAAGCATGGTGAATTCACCATAGAGCAAGAGATCCAAAGCAAACATGGTGGACGACATAGATGAGCAACAGATTACCAATAACCACAGAGGAGTCCCTGGATCTCATCAGGATCAGCTTGGATGAGCGAATTTATGTGAAGATGAGAATTGACCGAGAACTCCAAGGTGGGCTACACACTTATGTTCACCATTTAAATATGATCCTGGGAGATGTGGACGAAGTTTTGACGATGACAGAGACTGATGAGAGACATATGAAGAGACAAATGAATCCACAAAACAGAGAAGCCCCATGCTCTGACAGGGGAGGTGGTATTGGAGATGAAGATAGTGTCATCCTTCCACTGAGAACTGGCTGAGACAAAAGATGGATTTTGTGTAGGAAAGTGGAGTCTTTGCCTCTTAGAGATGTACAGTACACTCATAGAGACGCTCACACACACTCTGACCCCTCCACCCTCAAAGTTCATTTGCAAGTGCCTTACAAGCTCTCCAGCTAAATGCCACGCTCCCTTCCTCCAGCCCTCCAGCCACTGTGACCGCCTTGTACTTTGCACAGTTGGTTTTCCCATTGTTCTTGCAGTTACTTCCAGGTTGTTCTATAAATTAAATTTGATGTTTCCTTTAGAAAAGAAAAGGAAAAGAAGAGACACTGCCTCAAACAGAGTGGAAGGCAGTGGTTGGTACCCGATCCTGTCCTCTGACCTCCACATGTGTGCTGGGATGCCTGTACCTGACAGAGAGTGGGGGCAGGGGGAGGAGAGACAGGCAGAGATGTGGAGCAGAGGGTAAAAATAGTGTTCTTTTTAGAAGTTACTTATCCACCAGGACTAACACACACTGAGCGTGCTTGTATAAATCACCATGTTAAGCATACTGAGTTTAATTGGATTTGCCTGAAGCAGCTCCAGTAAGTTAAAAGCTGCTTCATTGGGTAGATTTTAGATTTAAAATATAAACAACCATTGTGCTACCCTGTTCCAATCACTAAAACTTTGAGTCACAAAAGTGCCATGAAGGAGTCAGAAGATAAAGATGACCCCCCACACACACATGTCCACCCACACACACATGCACACATGTCCCCGCACACACATGCATAGGTGCACACACACACAATACACAACACACAAAGGTACAAAACCATTAAATTTTCCAACCTTAAAATAATCTGAATACAAAAATTACAATCTCTTCCTAGAGTCAAAATGCTCTAAATCCTGGATAAAGACAATATATAAACAATGCAATATGAAATAGTATAGTAAATAGCTCATTATTAGAAATATTAGAGATGAACTATTATTAGAAAGAAACTAGGCCACCAAACTTTTGGGGGTACTACATATTCTTGTACAGAAGTCTACTTAATATCAAGGTCAAAATTTGCTCTCTCTCTCTCTCTCTCTCTCTCTCTCTCTCTCTCTCTCTCTGCCTTGCTTCACCTCTTCCATAGAAATATGTCTGGCACGGATGCAGCCTTGCCTCATGGTCAATGTGGTTGGCTTGGGGTTACTGTAAACTTCAGATCTATATACTGTCACTCATGTGTGCTTTCCAAAAGCACAGAGCCCTGATTTCAGGACATCTGTCATACTGTATCACACTTTTTAAAAACGCAGTGACAGTACAGCTGAAATTCAAATGTAATGAATTTGAATGGGTCAGCATCTTCCTTCCAGTGACTTTTAACTGATTTTTGAGGCAGACATTTCTATGCAAGGTGACCAACTATGCAAAGCTCAGCCTATCGAGGGAAGGCCTGAGTGTCGATGGCCATTCAGTTCAATGAAGCTGAGCTGATGGAAACCAGTCATGAGGATGGCTGAAATAACTGGCGAGTCTGCCCCAGGCACAGATGAGGGCACATTCAAACATCAGAACAGATGGTATTCTCTCTGGATAAATTGGAAATGGGGACTGCAATGCCTCAGTCAACCTCAGAAGACACTAGCAAGTAAAATGCAAATCAGTGTTTATACGTGTGTACAATAAAAATATATAATACAGTGTAGTATAAGGATGGGCAGAGGTCTGTCCCAAACACCTGGTTTCTAGGTCATTCATTCTCAGAAAAATAGTTTGTAAGAAGTTGGCCAGCAATGGAAGCAGTAGGGAGTTGGAATATTTTAGATTGAGGATTGTTTAAATACTCTTGGCTTTCCTGTGTGGGGTTGATTCCTGCTATTTAACAAGTTGGGCCCAGCCTCCCCTTCTCTGCTAGGCCCCAAGCCCAGTGAGGCTGGCGTTGGCTTCCACTGGCTCTCACCGATAGAGGGCAAGAATGGTTGGCAAGAAGGGGAAGATAAACTGTTTCTACTCCCCTGGGGCATGCCCATGCACATGTCAAAGCTCTGTTCAGATGATCTTACACACAGCCTGACTCCACAGCCTAGTGATGCATTACAGACCTGTCCTAAATGGCTTCTGAGCTCCCTTTGTAAACAGCCCTGGCATTGAACTCTTCTCTATTCACTTGATTTAATTTAGCATGTGTTTTTAGCTGGAATTGTGAATACATTAGGCAGAAATCATGTTTACGGTTGAGTAGCAATTAGTGTTCATTCAAAAACATGGTCTGACAATAATACAAAGTGTGACTATTTTTTTTACCCTGATACTGTTTCCTTGACAAGCCTAAGGTGACTGTACCTTTGAGATGATTTCTCAGATCTCCCTTCAGGTTAAATGGCCTCACATCTGTTAAGATGACTCTTGGCTCCTGTGCTGTCTTGGGGAGCAGAGAAGAAAGAAGCAACTTTGCCACACTGGTTCAAGGTGGCCTTCTATCCTCCCACTGTAGTGTGTGTATGAGAAAGAGAGACAGACAGACAGACAGACAAACAGACAGAGACAGACAGAGAGATGCAATTCACTCTGGTTTTCAAGTTTACTATTTTAGCTCACATATTACAGGTTTGATTGGGTAGACTCATAAATTTTAGGACCTTAGGCATTGGTCAACTATTGCAGGATTCACAAGGCACAGAAAGCAGTTGATCTCATGGCCAAGAAGAGGAAGGGGCTCATTTGAGAGCTTGCCCCCAGAGACCTAAGGACCTGCCTCCACTTCCCACCATCCTAGAGACCAAGCCTTTCAACACGCAGGCCTTTGGGGGACATTCATCACTCAAACTATTCCAGCTTGCACGTAGGGCCAAACCTCGCAGCCTTCCATCCTCGGCCAACTACCGGCTTCCCTGCACACTTTCCATCCTGACGTTGGGTCCTTCTCTATCAGGCTACTTTTTACATCTTTGTCCACTGTCCCCTTGGATAATCTGGTCCAGGGATGGTGCTACTTGTTTGTTTCTATGCCTCTGCTTTTCAGTAGCAGCTACAATGACAGGAACCAGCCATTGAAGCAGTGTGGACACAGGGGCACTACCTTTACCAATGCTTTTCTCTGGAACCATTTGGGGAAAGTCCACACCTGTGCCCCTCCCTTCCAACTCTCTAAATTCTTTCCTGTAGGGCTGAGGAGATGGCAGATAAGAGCAGAGCGCTGGCTGCTCTTCCAGAGAACTTAGGTTTGGCTCCTGGTGACCACACAGCAGCTCATGACCATTCATAACTCTAGTTCCAGGGAATCTGATGTCCTCTTCTGTCCTCCATGGGCAGGAGAGAGAGAGAGAGAGAGAGAGAGAGAGAGAGAGAGAGAGAGAGAGAGAGAGAAAATACAATAAATTCTTTCCTGCATGTGATGTGAAGGAAATGTCAGTTCTTGACCAGTTTCCGTGCAGAGGCACCCACTTTAGTCAACACAGCTTGCCAGAGCGAAGGAAGAGGGGCTGGGAGGCTCCCTAAGCTATTTTTCACCCTACTGTGACTGTGAAGCCTGACAGAACTCACTTCAGGGAAGACTTATTTTGGTTCACAGTTTCTGAGTGTTTCCAACAATCAGGGCACAACAAATAGCACTACCAGCCAAGAAACAACCAATCAAAGCTGAGGATTCAGATTCACACAGTGACAGTCTTACACCAGCAATGACACATTTTAGCCTGAAAGTAACACCTGCCCTTCCCCTCATTTCATGGTCTGAACCACACAGCAGGATCCCTTCTGGGAAGGAAGCATCAAAGTGCTATCTCTTGAGGAAAGAACCGGATATTTGGGGATGCAGCACCTGTGGTGGTTTGAATAAAATGGTCCCATAGGCTCAAGGGTGAGTGGCACTACTGGGATGTGTGGCCTTGTTGGAGGAAGTGTGTCACTAGGGGTGGGCTTTGAGGTCTCAGAAACTCAAACTAGCTCTCTTCTGTTGCCTGCCATCCAGATGTGGAATCTCAGCTCCTTCTCCAATGCCACGCCTATCTGCATGCCACCTTGTTTCCCGCCATGATGATAATGAGCTAAACCTATGAAATAGAAAGCCAGTCCCAATTAAATGTTTTCTTTTATAAGTTGAAAATGTGTGTCCACATTAGCACAAAACCCTCCAGCTAATCCTCAGTGAGAGCCAAAGTTTTGTTTTAAGTTTTAATTACTGGTTTTAGGAGATCCACAAGCAAAATCACTTACCTGCAAGCCTTGTGGGCAGGGACAGAAACTTCTGAAATCATGAAGGCTGTTGGGTTTTATGATGGTTGGTTGGTTGGTTCATTTTACTGATTCCCTGGGAGTGTCACATCATGTGCCTTCACAGTCCCTTCCTGATACTGTCATGTCCAGCTCTCTACACTGTGACATCCCCCCTCCAAAAAAATTAATAAATAAAAATGAAAATAATGGGGGAAAACAAATTAACTTTTTGTTATCTATATAGTCAGTGAAGAACATGGTCAAACTCTCAGGGGCCTGTCCCTTACATAGAACTGAGCCCTTCCTCTCCCAGACATTTGCCAGAAGCCATCGATGCAAAGCTGTTGCTTGTGGGAGATAACAAGCCACAGGTTTTCACTCCTGCAGAGGGAAGAGACAGGCAGGTCCGAAGGCTGTGAGTTATCTCAATTGACTGTTCACAGTTACAGATTGAACCCCTGAGCTATACTTTCCCCTTCTCACTACTGCACTTGACTAGAATAAGACAGAGCCCACCAACCACAGAACTCCCCTAATGTGCTTTAAATTCAGTGTGTGAGCTCACTTGAGGGAGGGGGTCTCTATGTCTTGGTAATGGGAGACCCCAGCATGCTGGGCTTCTGCAGAAAAAAAAACCCTTTTCTTTTACCTGCTATTTGAGTCTGAGGTATCATTCTTCAGTGAATCATGGACCCTTACACCCTAACAAGTTTGTCTAACTCAATGCATCAATGTGCTTGATCACATGCAGGCGGGAGGTACATAAGCAGGTCTAAGATTTCTTTGGGGATCACCAGGGTTTGGCATGCAATGCACAATTAATATTTCATTTTTATTTAAAACTGTAAAAGTGTTTCATTATTACTTTTTTATTTTTCACTATGTATAAAATATCCAGAATTATCTGCCTTGCCACAAAAAAATTTTCTCTTGACTCTTCTAGGTAATACAATTTCTGTTATATGAAGTTACAAGGGTTTTTCCCAAGTCAGATATGATGGCTCAAATCCGCAATTCCAGCCCTCCTGAGGCAAATTTTAGGGCCAGCCTGAGATACAGAATGAAACCATCTCAAGACACACACACACACACACACACACACACACACACACACAAGGGGGGCTGTCATTTTCATTCCTTTTAGCCTGCACCTTGATACTCCAGAGGTGTCACTTAAACTGATCTGAACACAAAACATGTTGGTGGAAAAAACTAAGAACTGGGCTGGGTATGAAGTACTCAGTTGGTAGAGTAGTCGCCCAGAGCACATGAAGCACCAAGTTTAAATCCCAGCCCTGCACAAACTGCCCTGGATACTTCAGGCTTGTAATCCCAGTACTCAGGAGACAGAAAAGGGTCAGAAGTTCAAGGTCAACCTTAGTGATGTAGCAAGTTTGAGGTCAGTCTGAGGTACAAGAGGTGGGGGTGGGGAGGACAAAAGGAGGAGGGAGAGATAAGTGAGGGGAGAGGGCTGAGCAAAAGGAAGGGAAGGAAGGGAGCTTCCCTGTCAGGTGACTGACTGGAAAGCTCCTCTGGGGAGCAATGATTTTTACATGAGGTAATTTTTTTAGTGCACAGGTTGTTTACACCTTCACAGTATTTCCTCCTCCACAGCTAATCACCATCATTACTGAAATCTCTTGGGTGGCAGAAGTCACTCTGTCACGTTTCTTTTGAGGAAACTAGGGAACAGTCCCGAATCCCACAGCTCTGGTGACACACCTTTGAGGGTGTCTTAGTTAGGATTTTACTGCTGTGAACAGACACCATGACCAATGCAAGTTTTATAAAAGACAACATTTAATTGGAGCTGGCTTACAGGCTCAGAGGTTCAGTTCATTGTCATCAAGGCAGAAACATGGCAGCATCCAGGCAGGCATGGTACAGGAGGCGCTGAGAGTTCTACCTCTTTATCTGAAGGCTGCTAGTAGAAGACTGACTTCCAGGCAACTAGGGTGAAGATCTTAAGCCCACACCCACAGTGACACACCCACTCCCTGGGAAAAGCATATACAAACCATAACAGAGGGTGAGGGCAACAGCAATTTAAATATTTATCTCAGTGGTTTAAACATGGAACTCAAAAACAAAACCCAGTACTCTTTCCTTTCCATGACTTCTCCAAACCTGATTCCTCTAGTTCCCATCCCCAGTCCCCATCCTGACCCTGAAAGGATGAGAATAACAGCCTAAGCCCCCCCCCCGTGCCTAACTCTTAAATGACCCCCAAAAGTCAGAAGTTTAGCTCGCTCTTTGTTAGAAACTAGGTGAAAGGTCACATTCCTTGAGCTTGCCCAGGAGTGCACATGTCCCACCTGCCTGCGGTGTCCAGCTGTGAGCAGCAGGCCTGGGAAGGTCCTTACCTGTCTTTCCTCCTCAGCAGAGCAGCTGGGGTGGGGGCGAGCAGGGCTGGGCTGGTGGGGTCACCGTGTGGGCTGCGGGGCTTGAGCCTGGCAGGTGTCCAGGTCCCCAAGCGCCTACTACTAGTTGGAGGGCCTTGAATACGTAATCCTGGCCCTGTAACAGGAAATGCATACGTGACCCTGTACGTGACCCAGTCCCTGTAACAGGAAATGAACCAACTAGTTGCTATCTGGCTTCTATAGGAAACTGATTGGTTCTCAGAGTGAGAACTTGGATAATCTAAACTGATTGGCTTAGAAGATATGGAGTGGTATAAGCAATTGGCTCGCATTCCCCAGACCCTCAATGCTAAGGAATGATTGGTTTGTGTTACGTGGGTTTTGTTGTAAACCTATAAAAGCAGTCCTGATTCTGCACTCGGGGCTCTCAGTCCTCTACCCCTGCATGGTGAACCCCAGAGCCTTTGGAATAAAAATCCTCTTGCTTTTGCATTGAGACCGTTTCTTGTGAGTGATCTGGATGTCGCCTTCCAAGGCGTGGGGTGCTGGGATGCCCTCGTTTTTTTTTTTTTGGGGGGGAGTCTTACAATCCCAACCCCACACGTGCCCCACACCCCACTTCCTCACCTTGGCCACCTGTGATGTCTGTTCTCTTTCCCATTCTCAGTGAGATTCAAGTTCCCACCTCGGCCCCACCTGTCACAGCCTCTTTGGGACTGTGGACTGTAGCACCGTTATCCTGTGCTCTATGGCTTATATCCACTTATAAGTGAGCATATGCCATGTTTGTGTTTCTGGGTCTGGGTTACCTCACTCAAGATGATCTTTTCTAGTTCCATCTATTTGTTTGAAGATTTCCTGATGTCATTGTTTTTAACAGCTGAGAGATAGATACTCCGTGATGTAAATGTACCACATTTTCTTTATCTATTCTTCTGTTGAGGAACATCTAGGTTGTTTCCAGTCTCCAGCTATTACGAACATAGTTGAGCAAATTTCCATGTGGTCTAGGGTCAGCCTTTGGATACATACCCGAGTGGTATAGAGGGAACTTACCCCAACACTGCCAAGAGGGCCAGGAAGTAGGGCCTTGGCTGGCCAGGAACTCTCTTTAGACCAGTCTGGCCTTGACCTCAAAGAGATCTGCTTGCCTCTTAAAGGTGTGTGCCACCACCATCCAGCTAATAGTCATTCTTAATGGTTCAAGAATCTTAACTTTTATAAGAGAAATGGACAAACATTTAAGTTCTAACAGAGCATGAAGGTTCATGCTAGAGTGCCAAGGACCAGCCACAGCTTGAAGAGGGGTTCTGGGAGAAGGGGTATCTGGGAACAGGAAAAGAATGACTTGAGGTCAAATCCTGGATCCAAGCTGACAACCTGTGTTCTGTTCACTATTCTAAGAGATCCCTCTGTTGTCCTGCTTGCTGTGTGTGTGTGTGTGTGTGTGTGTGTGTGTGTGTGTGTGTAGAAATAGATTTCAGAAATTATGTAAAAATTGGTTCCCTATGAGAGGGAATGGGGAAGAAGGCTCAGCAGCAGTAAGAGTGTGGCTGGACACACAGAAACAAGCCCTGTTAGACAGCCTAACCAAAAGACTTCCATTTGCCAAGAAATAAGTAGTAGTGATAAGTTGTAAAGCAAGAATTTTCCCTAATTTTCTGAACTTTAATAGTATACCAAGACTTCACTAATGATCAGAAATTTCCTTAAAACCAACTATTTTAACTTATAGTGTAGACCAAACTAAAGTCCTACAGCCCCTTTAAGTTGCAAAATGGAGATCACAGAAGAAAGCCTGCAGATGTCAGAGTCCAGGCTCTGGTAACTGAGGGATATGTGATTTCATCTATATAGATGTGAGACTCTGGCCCACGGCATTTTGCCCAGATGGATAATAACCAGAATTCCCCTATTGCAGGCGATGGCAAATATTTAAACATCAAGCAGAGTCCAAAGTCAGAGAAAACAGCTTAATTAATAGGTCAAATTTGGACAAATTAATCACTTGAAACTTTTCTCATCTATGAAATGGAAAATTGCCCATCACTACTCAGTACTTTTATGAAGATTAACTCATACGAAATGGGTAAAGTTAGTATTTGATTTCAGAAAATGACAATATAGACAGCGCTCATGTGTGTAGTCGGGACTCTATTTCAAGTTCCGCTCCATTGTGACTGCATCTCACTAGGACTTTTCTTTAGATAAAGTCTCAGGAATGTAGCAGGTGTTTCTGAAATGTCCCCAGTTCCTACAACTTCCAGAGCCCTCTTAGGGCACCACTAAGACTAGGTAAATTAGAGATACCAGAAATCCTCCTCCACATTCCTCAGCAGCCCTTGCCACGCCCTCTTAGTATCCTAGGTTACAGTCACGCCCTCCTCTGTAGCTGACCAATCACAATGCTTTGTGTTGCAGGACAAGGTTAGCACAACTTGAAACTCAGCACAAATCATTGGCTGTTAGCCTCTGAACAGAAGTGGAAGTGGACTTATTGTCTGAAGATGAGTTCCCCTGCCATGGAGGTTCTATCCTCGTGAGTGAGGAAGTTTTGGGTCGGGTGTTCCGGGGGAGGAGACTAGCCTGCCAGAACAGGAAGCAGAGAGAGGGCTGGTAGGGTACCAGTTACAGGTCAGACCCCGAGTGACCAGAATCCCTCGGTTACCCTGACTATCCTCGGGGTCACGATGCAGCAACGGCACAGGGTGCGTGCAGGTCGGCTGGCAAGGATGCAGCCTGCACCTGCGAGCATCCTGAACAGCCACCCCTGCAGCAGCCACAAGGCAACCCAAGAACTTAGCGCCAGCGGCTGGTAAACCTTCCCCTGTAGGGCGCCTGTGGAGGAGACAACCAAATGAAAGAACTTGCCAAAGTCTTGGTTTAGTTCGTTGACTCAGCAGTTTAAACAAAATTTGTTCCTAAAAATGCCTTGGGCCTTTAATAGAAATAACTGGAGGAGATGGATCCGACCCCTGCTGGTACTCCTTTATGTAGTTCCTCTTCTTCTCTTCCTATTTGTATTTCGCAATTTCAAAAACCGAAGGTAAGAGGGTCCTGCACTGCTACCTTTTCTTAGCTGGTTGACAGAGTTTTTTGTCTGCATTTTAATGCTTGAGGCCTGAAAAACATTTCGTCTTTGGACATTAAACCAACCTGTCTGGTTTTATTTAGCCGCTACAACTCGAGGTAGGTCTGGATGGAGAAAAAGGTAGTTAATGCACCTGTTGACAATGATGGGCCGCTTACCCAATATCTATCCGCCCCAGAAAGAACTTTATTTTTGAAATCAGATCTGCTGTGCAAATATTGGGCTTGACTAGACAAAACTACCTTGAAAACTATATTCTGAATTTTATAAACCTTTATCCGGCTTCCTGGAACCAAAGGATTCTTGTTAAATTGACTTTGCTAGCCGGGCGGTGGTGGCTCACACCTTTAATCCCAGCACGTGGGAGGCAGAGGCAGTCAGATTTCAGAGTTCGAGGCCAGCCTGGTCTACAGAGTGAGTTCCAGGACAGCCAGCGCTACACAAAGAAACCCTGTCTCAAAAAAACAAAAACAAAAACAAAACAAAACAAAACAAAAGTACTTTGCTAATTAACTTTATGTTTGAAGTGCCATGTTTTCTTTCTTTAATGAGAGAAAGTCTCATGTAGACCAGGCTGTTCTGGATTTTGCTTTGTAGCCTAGAATGATCCTTCTGTGTCCAACTTCGAAGTGCTCTGATTACTGGAGTGTATCCATTATTCTGTTTATTCAACGCAGGGACTGAACCCAGGGCTCTGTTCATTTGAGGCAAGCATTCTACTAACTGAGCTTCATTCCCAGACCGGAAGTTACTCCTTAATCAAAGCAAAAATTTTACAAGCGTCTCGTGTGTGTGTGTGTGTGTGTGTGTGTGTGTGTGTGTGTGTGTGTGTGTGTGTGTGTGTGTGTATTTATAAAAAAGGAGCATTTGTTGGTGATTACCTGGGATGGTCCAGTTGTGGAGGTCTGAACTTGCACAGCCTGGGGAGTCAGTTCTGCCCTTTCATCATGATGAGTGCAGAGGATTGAGCTGAGGCCATCAGTGTTGGAGACAAGCACCTTACCTGCTGAGGGGTCTCTCTGGCCCACCTTGTTGATGTCACGTGTACAAGCTTCATACCTAATCTATATTTATAATATGTCTGTAAAGTGAAAACTTAGAATTAACAATTCCTAATAACCAGAAAATATTTTTATTGAGAAATAGTTATTTTGGAAGAGTTATGGCAGACCAAGTAGATGCCCCCCCTTGATTATGGAAAATATTTTAATAAGTGTGTCTAAACATATTTGTAGGATCTTTTTGTTCACTAAATTTTTGTTTATAGTTCATATAGATATTTAAGGGTATTATATATGGCATTAAATATTTTCATTTGTCATGTTTTTAGGCTGAGATTGGTCCACCCAAATTTAGGTCTAGCAATCTTAATTTAAATGTAATTTCCTCACTTAGTATTTCTTGGAATACAGTATAGAACAGTAAATGAAATGTCTGTCACTCTAAGACTTCTCTTAGTTGTGAGCATCACCAGTAGTCCTAAAGTACCACTGACATCTAAGCCCATTTCTAATGTGCAGTGTGAACTGCCAACAGCCCAGGCCCCTCACTTCCTGATATGGATGTTCAATGGAGGCCATGCAGATGAGCATGTCAGATAATGCCCTTCGATATGCAAATGCAGACTGCAGAATGGCTGACAGTACAGATGGATGGTGGGATCCTTTTAGTCTGCTCTGTCTGCCATAAGAAATCACATAGCCTGGCCTGTGAAGGTGGCTCGCCAGGAAAAGCCGCAGGCACGCAAGCCTGACCGCCTGATCTGTCTCTGTAACCCCCGCGAGTGGTGTCTATGGCAAGATGGAAACAGAACTGCCACAAGCTCACCAGCCAGCTAGCAGAAGCAAGAGACCCTGCCTCAAGGTGGAAGGAGAGCTGACCTCCCCAGGAAGTCCTCTGACTTCCACACCTGCACACCAGCACTCACATGCAGAAGAGCATATTTAATGTGTGTGTGTGTGTGTGTGTGTGTGTGTGTGTGTGTGTGTGATATCAGTTATATAAACAGTGCGTCACAGGAATTTCTGTTTTTATAGTCAGAAAACTATTTTGGAATTGAATACCAAGGGGTTTCAGTCTGAGGAAGGTCCTCAGGTTGCAGGTGGCCGTGTTCTTGCTGGATCCACACAGGGCTGAAACACCTCTTTTTGAGATCATTTTCCCTGAGACTATGACCTCATCTCACCTATGTCCCTTCCTGTCAGCCTTATCTCCAAGTATGGCCACTTGCATTAGGGGTTAAGTTTCAACATATGAATAAGGAGAGCCCAGCCTAGTTACTAGTGGTCAGGCTTTACACAGTGTCCACAGTTCAAAGAACACTCGAGATTAAGGCCAGAAGGAACAGCAAGGACCTGGCACCAATATTTCACAGGAATTTACAGAGAGGGTCCATGAACTAAATACCGGGTGGGGAGGGTTTCAGGGGGAACATTTGACGTGTCCACACTTGCCACCCTCTCTGTCGCTCCTCACAAGTAGGAAGGCCATTGGGGAGCTTAGTGATTTCACTGTAGCTAGAAGGGCCTAAGCCAGAACAGAATTGTTTAAGTAGGAATGTGTGGTAGAGACATAGATTCAGAGGATAAGTGAGTTTTGAAGATTTTTGATTCTGAAGGAGACTGAGAAATGAGAGGACATAGGTAGAGAGGGCCAGGGGTGAGGGAAACTTTGAGTTGTGTGGTTTATTGTTAAGGTTAGAGGCATTAACTAGAGCATATCCCCAAGATAGCTTTAACTTTTCATGTAACTATTAAGTTATTTAATCCTCTTAGACTATAGAAAAGGATCCTTTTATATCGATGAGGACACTGAGGCAGAGGCAAGTTCCCAGAGTGACACTGTGCTAAGAGCTCATGCCTGTAGGAGAGACATGAAACTTTCTTCCTAACGGCACTCTGGGGACACTTGGGCTTTGTACCTGGTCAGCATTCAGCCCCTCACATATAAACAGCAAGCAAGAGTCAATATAGAGAGTAAATAACAAACTCAGAATGGGCAAAGATCTTGCGTAGAAGTGCTTGTTGAGGAGGGCACTTTGGTGAGGCAGGGGCTCAGTGTGTGGCTCTGGCTGTCTGTTGCTGCCAGCAGCTACTGTGAATTGGGTCCTGGAAAAGAAGTTGAGGGATAGATGGGGAAGCAGTGAAAAGAAATTAGAGCCAGAATGATAGTTTACCGATCGAGGCCAAAGTTTAATGGAGGTCTGACAATTTAACAGTTTGGCGAGCCCCTCTCCCAGACTCCTGGGTGAGTTCAGGGAAGTGATCTGGCTGTTCGTTTGGTGTTGGCTCCACTGTTCAGGCAGCTGTGCGTGTCACCTGCTTAATTTAGGAATTCATAGTCCTGGAGGAACAATGAACTTCACCTTCATTAGGCTCACTCTAGGTAGAGCAGAATTCTGAATAGCACAGGAATCCCTGCTCATCAAAAGCTGGAAGAAGTTCACTTTGATCAATGTCAAGTTCCTACCATGTGGCATGACACCCCGTTAGGGCTCTGTACAATTCCTCCCTTTTTATTAATTTGTAAATGAGGAGGTAAAAAAGAAGTGGTTAAACATCCATCATAAGATGGTAGGCCTTAACCAGAAAGGGAAAGCATTGACTGTAATTCCTCTTAAATACTGTATGAGGTCTCTTACAGAGGAGGGGTAATAGGCTTCCTTATTACTTTAAGGACAGCCTCTCAATGTTAATCCCTATGCAATTAGGTGTACTTCCTGGGGACTCAGAGGCAGAAATCATGGTCCTCCCCATGCAGTGCTTTGCCTCGAACCTCTCACTGGTGCCCGTGTTTGCTTGATTAGCAAATTCATATAGATCTGAGTTCTATGTGGCTCTTAAAGGAGATCCATTTGCTTTGAAGCCATGGGGTCTGCAAATGTCTTTAACCTACACACAATCCTTCTATCCATGTGAGCCTGGGTGGAGACAGTAAGTCTGCTTAACAAACAAGGTCAAGAGTTAAAGGTGGAACAGGATTAACTTGTCTGTGGATGTCCATGAGGTATCTAATTGAGTTGCAAGTTAGCAACTTAAAAGACACAAAGTCTGGCCTCTGGGGTAGGCAAGGTAGCTTTGTGAATCAAGAGATAAGCCATTACTTCTCTGGAAAAGGGGAGACTATATTTTAAATTAACTCAGCTGTCTGAAGATGATTGTTAGCCATTTTCATAATTGGAATCTCCAATATTGGATTTATTTCTAGACCAGTCTATGATTGAGTCAGCTGATCACATTAAAGGAAAGAGGAGCATCATTATAACTCCTCTTTAGATTATTTTTTTTCTAAGCTAGTTTAACAGTCTCCATGTTCTCTCCCACAAGGTCTAAAAGCTTGAAGCAAGGAAATTTATCTAATCTGGGACATTTGACAATTAAAGTTATGTCAAGAACATTTACCCAATATAGCTCTTATGTTACCATTGTCTGGTCACTTAGCAAGCCCACAGTCAGCATTAACTTCAGCACCACCAATCACTCTGGCTGCTAGCATGCTTCTGCAGCATGCTGTGGAAAAATCATAGACATGCCTTCTTCCCAATATTAAGTCAGGATCATGGTATATGTCAATAAGTGAATTCCTTCATTTTACCTAGGCATCAGTATGCCTAGTTACAGGATGTCACATTCACTCAGCAAGGAGTTCCTTGGCATCCAAATTTTATTTTTTTTTTAAAAAAAACATACAAGCATAATTTAAATAATATGCATGGGGATACAATTTCCCTTCGCTCCTTTTTTTTAAGATATTGTTTTTAAAAATTTTTATATTACCTCATCTTTGAGGATAAGAAAGTATTAAATTGCCAAAGATATCTCAAATGTTTGATAACTTTTATTCATTAAATGGCCAATTCCATTGTCTGTTCTAATTTAAGTTGGAACACCAAGCATATACCATAATGTAGGCAATAACTATGTAATTATAGAAAATAAACATAGCATTTTAGTTGCTTTTTGTTAGAAAGCCTAAAAATGAATCATTAGTCACATGCACACATTTTATTTTCTAAATTAGAAATATGAGTATCATTTAACTGTAATAATTAAGTCCTCTAGATTTAACACCATTATGTGGTAGAGATAGAAACTGAGGACACCAAGAACAAATCTTTACAATTTGATGTGCACAAAAATACAATTTTTTAAAGCCATTACCCTTTTTATGATATGCTTATACAACTAATTGTTTCTATATAGTCTGTCTGGGATACAAATTTCATGTGCCTTTTCTTAAGGAATTTTGTCCAGGTACCTTTTTAACATTAATTATATATTAAAGTATACTGTAGCTGTCTTCAGACATGCCAGAAGAGGGCGTCAGATCTCATCACAGGTGGTTGTGAGCCACCATATGGTTACTGGGAATGAGTTCTTATATTTTATTATTGTGAGCCTAGCCTTTAAAGGCTGAGCCATCTCTTTAGCCCCTGGATCAGCTCTCAAATATGCAGAGGACAGTCATTTAAAGAACATATCTTTTTAACATGAATTACATTTGCATAAATAATTGTAAAAATTAAGAATTAGCAGTATTAACAAGGGACCAATTTAAAGCAATTGTAAACCATGAGCTATATATACATTTATTATTATTAAAAGCTTGATATTTAATATCTTAAAAATAGCCTCTACAGCACCCAAGTCAGTTATCTGTGCTGAAGCAGGGGGATACGCAAAAGAACAAACATGTGATCTAATTATATGAGCTTTACTCCCACATCCCATTCTTTATGGGATGCATGTATAGAAATATAAAAGTAAAGTGTAACAAATTATCTTTTTACTAATTTTGCCTAAAAAGGGTTGCCATGTAATAGATCAAGCATTAATAATAATCAATTTGATCGCTGCATCAATTATTTTAAAAACATTAGAGGCTTAAATCCGCTTGTGGCAAGCTTAAAGCCATGTCTTAGCTAATTAATTTCTTCTTTATTTCTATATTCTTTGTTTACATTCCAAACGCTTTCCCGTTTCCCAGCCCCCCCTCACCATATATCCTATAAGTCCTCTTCCCTCTGCCCAATCCCCAATCACTCCCCCCCATTTTTTTGTTCTAGGCTCACTTACCATAATGGATCAAGTCTTTTCAGGATCACGGCCCTCTCCCTCCTTCTTCTTGGGAATCATATGATTAGCTAATTGTGACTTGAGTATTCAGAGCTTCTGGGCTAATTAATATCCACTTATCAGTGATTGCATTTCATGTGTGTTCTTTTGTGATTGGGTTACCTTACTTAGGATGATATTTCCCAGTTCCAACCATTTGCCTACAAATTTCATGAATTCATTGTTTTTAATTGCTAAGTAGTATTCCATTGTATAAATATACCATATTTTTTGTATCCATTCTTCCATTGAGGGACATCTGGGTTCTTTCCAGCTTCTGGCTACTATAAATAAGGCTGCTATGAGCGTAGTAGAGCATGTGTCCTTATTGCATGCCCAGGAGTGGTATAGCAGGGTCCTCCAGAAGTGTCATGCCCAGTTTTCTGAGGAACCACCAGACTGATTTCCAGAGTGGTTGTACCAATTTGCATTCCCACCAGCACTTGAGGAGTGCTCCTCTTTCTCCACATCCTTGCCAACACCTGCTGTCTCCTGAGTTTTTAATCTTAGCCATCCTGACTGGTATGAGGTGGGATCTCAGGGTTGTTTTGATTTGCATTTCCCTGATGACTAGTGATGTTGAACATCTCTTAAGGTGCTTCTCAGCCATCCAAATTTCTTCAGGTGTAAATTCTTTGTTTAGGATTGTGCCCCACTTTTTAATAGGGTTATTTGGTTTTCTGGGGTCTAACTTCTTGAGTTCTTTGTATATCTTGGATATTAACCCTCTGTCAGATGTGGGGTTGGTGAAGATTTTTTCCCAATTAGTTGGTTGCTGTTTTGTCCTTCTGACGGTGTCATTGCTTTACAAAATGTTGTAATTTTATGAGGTCCCATTTGTCAATTCTTGATCATAGAGCATAAGATACTGGTGTTCTGTTCAGGAACTCCCCCCCCCCTCCGTGCCCATGTCCTCCAGGGTCTTCCCCAGTTTCTGTTCTATTAGTTTTAGTGTATCTGGTTTTATGTGGAGGTCCTTGATGCACTTGGAGTTGAGCTTAGTACAAGGAGATAAGAGAGGATCAAGTCGCACTCTTCTGCATGTTGACCTCCAGTTGAGCCAGCACCATTTGTTGAAAAGGCTATCTTTATTCCACTGGATGGTTGTAGCTCCTTTATCAAAGATAAAGTGACCATAATTCTGTAGGTTCATTTCTGGGTCTTCAATTCTAATCCATTGATTTACTTGCCTGTCACTGTACCAATACCATGCAGTTTTAAACACAATTGCTCTGTAGTACTGCTTGAGTTCAGGGATATTGATTCCCCTAGAAGTTCTTTTGTTGAGAATAGTTTTAGCTATCCTGGGATTTTGTTATTCCAGATGAATTTGAGAATTGCTCTTTCTAAATCTATGAAGAATTGATTTGGGATTTTGATGGGGATTGCATTGAATCTGTAGATTGCTTTTGGCAAGATAGCCATTTTTACTATATTAATCTTGCCCATCCAAGAGCATGAAATATTTTTCCATCTTCTGAGGTCTTCTTCGATTTCTTTCTTCAAAGACTTGAAGTTCCTGTCATACAGATCTTTCACTTGTTTGTTTAGAGTCATGCCAAGATACTTTATATTGTTTGTGGCTATTGTGAAGGGTGTTATTTCCCTAACTTCTTAGCCTGCTTGTCCTTTGAGTACAGGAAGGCTATTGATTTGCTTGAGTTGATTTTATAACCAGCCACTTTGCTGAAGTTGTTTATCAGCTGTAGGAGTTCTCTGGTGGAGTATACTATCATATCATCTGCAAATAGTGATAGTTTGACTTCTTCCTTTCCAATTTGTATCCTTTTGACTTCCTTATGTTATCTAATTGCTGTTGCTAGAACTTCAAGTACTATGTTGTAAAGATATGGAGAAAGAAGGTAGCCTTGTCTAGTCCCTGATTTCAGTGGGATTGCTTCCATTTTCTCTCAATTTAGTTTGATGTTGGCTACTGGTTTGCTGTATATTGCTTTTATTATGTTTAGGTATGGGCCTTGAATTCCTGTTCTTTCCAAAACCTTTAACATGAAAGGATGCTGAATTTTATCAAATGCTTTTGCAGCATCTAATGAAATGATCATGTGGTTTTTTTCTTTGAGTTTGTTTATGTAGTGGATTGCATTGATGGATTTCCGTATATTGAACCATCCCTGCATCCCTGGGATGAAGTCTACTTGATCATGGTGAATGATCGTTTTGATGTGTTCTTGGATTTGGTCGGCAAGCATTTTATTTACTATATTTGCATCGATATTCATAAGGGAAATTGGCCTGAAGTTCTCTTTCTTTATTAGATTTTTGTATAGTTTTGGTATCAGCATAATTGTGGCTTTGTAGAACGAGTTGGATAGTGTTCTTTCTGTTTCTATTTTGTGGGATAGTTTGAAGAGTATTGATGTTAGGTCTTCTTTGAAGGTCTGATAGAATTCTGCACTAAAACCATCTGGTCCGGTACATTTTTGGTTGGAAGACTTTCTATGACCCCTTCTATTTCTTTAGGGGTTAAGGGACTGTTTAGCTGATCTATTTGATTCTGATTTAATTTTGGTATTTGTTATCTGTCTAGGAAATTGTCCATTTCCTCCAGATTCTCCAGTTGTGTTGAGTAAAGGGTTTTGTAGTATGAACTGATGGTTTTTTAAATTTCCTCAGTTTCTGTTGTTATATCTCCCTTTTCATTTCTAATTTTGTTAATTTGGATCCTGTCTCTGTGCCCTCTGATTAGTCTGGCTAAGGGTTTATCTATCTTGTTGATTTTCTCAAAGAACCAGCTCCTGCTTTTATTGATTTTTTTGTATGATTTTCTTTGTTTCTACTTGATTGATTTCAGCCCTGAGTTTGATGATTTCCTGTCTTCTACTTCTCCTGGGTGAATTAGCTTCTTTTGTTCCAGGGCTTTCAGGTGTGCCATTAAGCTGCTAGTGTATGCTGTCTCCAGTTTCTTTTTGGAGGCACTCAGTACAATGAGTTTTCCTCTTAGCACTACTTTCATTGTGTCCCATAGATTTGGGCAAGTTGTACCTTCATTTTCATTGAATTCTAAAAAATCTTTGATTTCTTTATTTCTTCCTTGACCAAGGTATCATTGATTAGAGTATTGTTCAGTTTCCATATGTATGTGGGATTTCTGTTGTTTTTGTTGCTATTGAAGACCACTTTTATTCCATAGTGGTCTGATAGTATGCATGGGATTAGTTCGATCTCCTTTTATTTGTTGAGTTCTGCCTTGTGACCAATTATATGGTTGATTTTTGAGAAGGTACCAGGAGGTGCTGAGAAAAAGGTATATTCTTTTGCTTTAGGATGAAATGTTCTCTGTATATCTGTTAAATCCAGTTGGTCTAAAGCTTCAGTTAGTTTCACTGTGTCCCTGTTTAGTTTCTGTTTTCCTGAGGAGAGTGGAGTGTTGAAGTCACCCACAATTATTGTGTTAGGTGCAATGTGTGCTTTGAGCTTTAGTAAAGTTTCTTTTACGAATGAGAGTGCCCTTGTATTTGGATCATAGATGGTCAGAATTGAGAGTTCTTCTTGTTTGGATTTTTCTTTTGACCAGCAAGAAGTGTCCTTCTGTGTCTCTTGATGCCTTTAGGTTGAAAGTCAATTTTATCTGATATTAGAGTGGCTATTCCAGCTTGTTTCCTGGGAACATTTGCTTGTAAGATTGTCTTCCAGCCTTTTACTCTAAGGTAGTGTTTGTCTTTGGCACTGATGTGTGTTTCGTGTATGCAGTAAAATATAGGATTCTCTTTACATATCCAGTCTGTTCGTCTATGTCTTTTTTTGGGGAATTGAGTCCATTGACATTAAGAGACATTAAGGAATAGTGATTATTGCTTTCTGTCATTTTTGATATTTAATAGGTTTTCTTCTTTTGGGTTTGGTGCAAGAAGGTTGCTATCTTGCTTTTTCCAAGGTGTAGTTTCCCTCCTTGTGTTGGTGTTTTTCCCCTATTATCTTTTGTAGGGCTGGGCTTGTAGAAAGATATTGTGTAAGATTTGGTTTTGTCTTGGAATATCTTGGTTTCTTCCTCTATTGTGATTGAGAGTTTTGCTGGGTATGGTAGTTTTGGCTGGCATTTGTGTTCTCTTAAAGTCTGCATGAGGTCTGCCCAGGATCTTCTGGCTTTCATGGTCTCGGGTGACAAGTCGGGGGTAAGTTTTATAGGTCTTCCTTTATATGTTACTTGGTCTTTTTCTCTTACTGCCTTTAATATTCTTTCTTTGTTTAGTACATTTTGGGTTTTGATTATTATGTGATGGGAAGTATTTCTGTTCTGATCCAGTCTGTTTGGACTTCTGTAGGCTTCTTGTATATTCATTAGCAACTCTCTCTTTAGGTTAGGGAAGTTTTCTTCCATAATTTTTTGATGATATTTGCTGGTCCTTTAAGTTGTAAATCTTCACTCTCTTCTATACCTATAATCCTTCGGTTTGGTCTTCTCATTGTTTCTTAGATTTTCTGGATGTTTTGTTACAAGCTTTTTGCATTTTGCATTTTCTTTGACTGTTGAGTCTATGGTTCCTATTGTATCTTCGGCATCTGATATTCTTTCTTCTATCTCTTGTATTCTGCTGTTGATATTTGCATCTATGGCCCCTGATTTCTTACCAAGGTTTTCTATCTCCAAAGTTGTCTCCCTTTGTGATTTCTAGTTGTTTCTACCTCTGTTTTTAGATCCTGGATGGTTTTGCTCAGTTCCTTAATTTGCTTGTTTGTGTTTTCACTTAACTCTTTGAGAGATTTTTGTGTTTCCTCTTTCATTCTTCTGCCTGTTGACCCAAGTTCTCCTGTATTTTTTAAGTGATTTTTGCATTTCCTTCCTATTGGTTTCTATCTTTTGACCCATATTCTCCTGAATTTCTTTAAATGATTTTTGTGTT
The DNA here is from genome assembly GCA_964023405.1 of Apodemus agrarius. Classification (NCBI taxonomy): domain Eukaryota; kingdom Metazoa; phylum Chordata; class Mammalia; order Rodentia; family Muridae; genus Apodemus; species Apodemus agrarius. The sequence continues at coordinate 57,650,135 of OZ030024.1, read as the reverse complement.
TCCATTGTAAGGGCTTCTACCTTTTGATCTATTTTCTCCTGTATTTCTTTAAGAGATTTATTTACGTCCTTCTTGTGTTCCTCTAATAGCACCATGACCAGTGATTTTAAATCCAAGTCTTGTTTTCTTGGTGTGTTGGGGTATCCAGGACTTCCTGTTATCAGAGAATTGGGTTTGCATGCTGCCATGTTGCCTTGATTTCTCTTAGTAATGTTCCTATGTTTGCCTTTTGCCATTTGGCTATCTCTGGAGTTAGTTGGTCTTGTTGTCACTGGCTGGTGTTTGAACCTCCCATGAGCCTGTAAGGCTAATTCCACACCTCTGGATGTCTTGGTTCCTCTTGGCTCAGGTTGCTGGTGTGCTACCCTCCTCTTGGGTGCCCTTGGAGCTCTAATGCTTCCTGCCCCAAGCAATGCTACACTCGGGTTGTCTCTGTGAACCTGGTGCTGCCTGTCTGCTTCTTCAGGGAGCACAGATGGTGGATGCTGCAGGGACCTTATCCAAGTGCAGATCACTCTGTAGGGCAGATGACCCCCCCCCGACTGGGTTGGTGCATGACTGGTTTGGCATATAGATGGCCCACCGAACTGCTCAGGCCCTGTGTTCATGCAAAAGCCTGATGGTTTAGGACCCGAGTGATGTTAGCCTTGTACTATGTCAGCATGCCTGGCATTAGCTGTTAGCTGTCTGTGGTCCAGAGGCAAGATCCAATTAATTTCTTCTAACTCTTGACAATCATTTACTAAAAAAATGTAAAAGCCCTTTTACTCTTTTAAGAGTAAAGTTCTGTAATAAACATTCCATGAACATTATATTCAGAAAAATCTATGATCCTAGCTTCTCGTATTAAAACAGTGACAAAACATTTTTTCTCACATTAGGTAAGTCTATTAGTCATTCCTTTAGGAAAAAAAACACCTTTATTGCTTTATTGTTTCTTTAAAGTTAGCTCATAGAAACAAATGCTTTTATAATTATCAGAATGTAAAACAAAACAACAAAGCAAAGCAAAGCAAAATCTATAATAATTTTGTATGGAGTAGGCAGCACAAATTTTAAGGCCTTCATAAGTTCTACATAGCCTTATTAAATTTTCATAAGTTTGAACTGCATTTTGAACCACACCTGGATAAGTCTGTCAAGAATGTTCTTTTGGCCAAACACTCTCTAAGTGGGGTCAGCAAGACAAAAGCAGTTCCTCACAAGCTTCCACTGAGGCACCTCTAAGCTTTGCATTAACACAAATGTATTTTTTTTTCTAATCAGTGCAACTCCCACCTGTCCGGCAAGGACATCTCTGAGGTTCCTCAAATGTAAATATCTTCTAATCTGAGCCTATTATCTAAGACCAGACCCAAACCCATCTGTCCTGCAAAGACTTTGTATGAGGGTCGAATAACAAAAAGAACCTGTAATTTCAGTGTTCCTGGAAAAATTTTACTTGTTGTTTCATAGTAGTCAAAGGAGCCTGTTTGATATCAAATAAATTTCTACTGAGATCTCCTTTTTAATCTTGGAGGTTTTAATTTTGCTTCTACCATATCATTACACTTGTGAAAAAATGGCAATAGGCTCATACTGGCCACAGCTGTTTTTAACCTTTATCATTCTTAAAATTATCTTAATTACAAAATATGTTAAGAACCGTGAGCCTTTAACCAGCCTGCAGACTGCAGGCAATGGCACACTGGCAATTTCTATTGTAACTCTTAATTTTCTCTTGCAATATTAGAGCATAACTACAACTTTGGAAGCAAAACCCAATTTTAAATAATCTATTTTCTTTAAAATTAATGGCAAACACATTACTTTCACACTGCAAAGTTTGTCTGCCAGTTCTTATGTTCAAGTGTATGACAGTATAACTAACTGAAGAGACATTACTTTATATCTTATTCCTTACAAGTCTAATTTCTAGGTTAAGATTCAGACAAACATCATGCCAATTTAGAAGCATCCCAGAGGCCTGCATTCTATGAGTCACAACATGCCAAGTGCTCAAGATGGCCATAACCCTGAGCCATTAGCTCCAAACTGGCCTCTTATTGCCAACTCTACACCATTTAAATCATGCACAATAATTCACAAGCGAATACTCCATAGTCAAAACATGCAGAACATACTTATACTTTTAAGACCAATTATAAAAAAGGGAACAAAGCATGCATTGCATTAGGCCACGTGTTGCTGGATAAACTAACCTTTTCTTAATGAACATTATAACTTTTAAATTATGTCCAATGACTTATAAGCCAATACTCTACATAGTGTAGACATGCAAAATATACTTATACCTTTAAGACCAATGATAAACAAGAATAAAACGATTACATGAATCTCATAAACTTAAACCAAATAAAAATTTTCCTTTTTCTGGCTGTAATTTCGAGAGAATAAAAAGCACTTTGAACCAAAAACCACCATTGTAGAGATTTTTCTTTAGGAGAAACAACCATTAACCTACTTGTCCTAGACTTGAGGCTGCTGGACTTTCTATGTTTAACTCCTATCTGAGTGTAGGACACCTTAAATCAGCCTCTGCTGTTTAAACTGCGGCTAAATTAAGAGATAGACCACCAGCAGATGAAATTTTTACCAATATACTTTTTTTTAAAACATGAAACAATTAAACAGTCATTCACACAACACCATGAATAGGACATAAACATACATGTAGACACGGTGCAAACCAAGAACAAACAACGATACACAGAAAGGGAAGCGTGTTTTTTATGCAATGACATCCATTTTCCTAATCTCTTTCTCTCATTTTTCAAACATTCTTAAAGCAGCTCTTGGAGGCTGTGGACATATGACTATTTTAAAACCGTTTTCTTTTTTGCCTGAATCAGTTCTTAAAAGCTGTTGACAAATGCCTATAAAGTTCCTGTGCCATTTTCTACTGTCTGGCTCTAAGGAGTTAAGCATTGGGTCGACACTGCCTCACTTAGTTCGTATACTCTAGCACCTATTTTGCTCGCTGTGCACGATACCATCTTTTTTCTGTTTTCTGCGACGCTTTCAAAGACAGGGTCAACTCAGGAAATCTTGTGTCCAGCCCCGTGTTTGGACACCATTCTTTTGCTGCCAGCAGCAACTGTGAACTGGGTCCTAGAAGAGAAGCTGAGGGATAGATGGGGAAGAGGTGAAAAGAAATTAAAGCCGGGACAATAGTTTACCAGCCTAGGCCAGAATTTAATGGAGGTCTTGAAAGGATGAGGGTTGCAGGCTGGGAATCCCCCATGCCTAAGTCTTGGGTGACCCCAAAGGAGCAGAGGTTTGGCCCACCCTTTGTTGGCCTGGAAGTGTGCGCATGTCACACCTGCCTCCAGGGTTCAGCTGCGAGTCTCAGGCTGGGAGGGTCCCTGGCATCTTTTCCTGTCTTGTCTCTGTGGAGTGGCTGTGGCGAGGACGAGCAGGGCTGGGGCTGGCAGGATCACCGTGGGGGCTGCGGGGCTCATGCCTGGCAGGCGCTCAGGTCCCCAACACCTACTGCTAGTGGGGGAGGGTGGGCTTTGAATACATAATCCTGGCCCTGTAACAGGAAATACGTATGGGACGCTGTGTGTAACCCTGGCATGACCCTGTGCGTGGAGGCTACATAAGCAGAAATGACTTAACTAGTTTATCAGGCTTCTATAGGAAACTGATTGGTTCTCAGAGAGCATGGGCTTGGATAATTTAAACTGATTGGCTTTGAAGCTATGGAGTGGCTAGTGTAGGCGGGCTTTGCTGTAAATCTATAAAAGCAGTCCTGTTTCTGCACTCGGTGTTCACTGTCATCTACCCTGCTTGGGGGAATGGCCATGACCCCAGAGCTCTGGAATAAAAATCCTCCTGCTATTTGCATCAAGACTGTTTCTCGTGAGTGATTGGGGTGACGGCTTCCAAGGCGTGGGGCACTGGGGTGCCCCCGTTTTTCTTTTGGGTCTTACAGTCTGACAATTTAACAGTTTGGGCGAGCCTCTCCTCCCAGACTCCTAGGTGAGTTCCTGGAACAATCTGGCTGTTCATTGGGTGTTGGCTCTACTGCTCAGGCAGCTGGCGGATCACCTGCTTAATTTAGGAATTCATAGACCTGGAGGAACAATGAAATTCTTCTTTACTCTGAGCACTCCACCCTAGGTGGAGCAGGATCCTGAATAGCACAGGAATCTGCTCAACAAAGGCTGGGAGAGGAAGGTCACCATGGTTGATGTCAAGTTTCTACCATGTGGCATGACACCCCAATATGACTCTGTACAGCTGTCATGCAGCAGAGCACAGAGCTCAGTCTGCCACTGCCTCCAAGGAGTCCAGGACCCTCCCACTTCTCACTTCAGCAGATGCCCACACTCTCATATGCACAGATACATATAATTGTTTAAAACGTAAATCTCTTCTTTTTAATTGTTACTAGCTATTTGAGAAATAACCAAACAGTGTTACTAATCAAATGAAAATTTAAGAAATACAAATATCAATCTTTATAATTTTAATATCAAAATGTAAACAAATGTGGGTTTGGTTTTTTTGTTTGTTTTGTTTTTCAGGTTTGCATACATGAAGGCTTGGTTTATAGCTGGGATATTCATGGTGTTGACCATCCCCGTGTCCATGTGCGGGATCTTTCAACATCTGGTGCATTACACACAACCTAAACTTCAAAGACCCATCATCAGGTCAACTCCTAACCTATTGCTAAGACAGTAATAGAATACTGGTATTGACTGACTTGATTCTTAAACAAACATTACATTTTTTTTTTTTATGTTTTACTTTCCATAGAATCCTTTGGATGGTCCCAATATACAGTTTGGATTGTGTACGTATATGTTATTATATTTCATTAAGAACTTTATGACATTTAAGTATGCCTTCTAGAGAATGCTGAATAAGGTAGTGAGTACACAATATTGGCAAAGAGAGATTAAAAGTGATTTTTTTCACTATTTTAGTTCACGATATATTTTGTTTTTGTTTTTGTTTTGTTTTGTTTTGTTTTCAAAACAGTGTCCTGTATAGCCCTGGCTGTCCTGGAACTTACTTTGTAAACCAGGCTGGCTTTGAGATCCACCTGCCTCTACCTGAGTGCTAGGACTAAAGGTGTACTCAACTAAAACTTGGCTGTTTTTTATTTATTTGAGGCAGGGCCTCACTACTTAGTTCTGGCTATTTTGGAACTCACTATGCGGACCAGGTTAACACCAAACCCACAGAGAGTCTCCTCCCTCTGTCTACTCTAAGTGCTGGGATTAAATGTGTTCGCCATTACAACTGGCCAAGTTCACATGTTTTTTTAATGTTACTAAGAAAGGTAAAATATGATTATGAAGAAAAATGTAAATAACATATATTTTTAGTGTGTAGCTGTTCTCCATGCTCAGTAGCTTATGTTTTCAGATTAGTGGCTCTTAATCTTTTAAAGACTGTAGTATTATAAATTACCTTCAGCCCTAGGTAGCCACAAGGGAATTCCTCCCCATCAGAGCCAACAAATGTGCTGATGCTCAGGTCCCTCATATAAAATGGAGAGCATCATCATATGAACGAGATCCATCTCTCCTACACTTACAGTCATCCCTAGGTGACTTATGACACCTGATAGAATATCGGTGCTTCCTATAGGTAAGAAGATCTCTTTGAGTTCAAGGCCAGTCTGGTCTGTATGGGGTTGGCTGAACCCATGCTTGTAGTTTCTGATAAGAATGCTGATTGGTTGCTATCAAAGTTTTAGTTACTTTTATTTATGCCAAAAGAAGAGGAGGATGAAGAAAAAGGGTTGGGGGGGGACTTTCCACGGCAAATAGAGCTACTGTGGCAATAGATACACAAAAAAATGTCTTCAGCCAGATGATGTGGTGCATGCCTTTGATCTCAGCACTCAGGTAGAACTCTGAGTTGGAGGCCAGTCTGGTCTATTTTGTGAGTTTCAGAACAACCACTGTATGTAGACTCTGTTTCAAAAAAAAAAAGACCAAAAAGAAACAATGTCTTCAGTGGATTTTTCTGTGGTCATACTTCTTCTTAATTTCAAATTATTTCTGAGAACTCAAGTAACTTTTCATTTTACATTCATAATTCACCCCAAATGCTTATGTTTTTGTTTAACTGTATCAAAGATGCTTTATTACACTTGAAAGCATGTTTGCAGGACCTGGGCTGTAGCTCAGTGATAGAAGACACTCTTGTGTTGTCTAATCCTCAGTAGTATAGTTTGAGTGGAATTGAGTGGAAATGTTATTCTGGCAACTGATCTTCTTCAACATCTTTGCTTCTCCACAGTGGGTGGCTTTGAAATATCCCAAAATTGCAGTATACGCAGACACCTGGAGGGAGTGTTACGAAGCTTATGTCATCTATAACTTCATGATATTCCTTTCCAACTATCTGAAAATCCGATTCCCAAACTTGATACTACACCTGGAAGCTAAAGATCAGCAAAACCACCTCCCTCCACTGTGCTGCTGTCCACCATGGGCCATGGGAGAGTAAGTATGGCTGGCTCTGCAGAAGCAGAATTGTTAAATACCAGTCAGCTCTCTGCTCGGCAGTTCTGTGAACACGGCAAAGCAACAGGCACAGTTAGAGAGAGAATGAAACACATTCTATAATGCACATGCTGGGAGGGGGTTGGTATTATTTTTTCATTGCTCACTCGATGAAATGTTTGTCAACATATGCAGAAGATACTTAGTCATCATCATCTTTACACTTGGGAATTGGCACCTGCACATTTTGTATGTAATCTAGATAAATGACTGAAAGGCTGGAGAGGTGGCTCTGGGTTGAGACTGCTTGCTACTCTTGCAAGGTGCCAGGTTAACTTCCCAGCCCCCATGGAGTGACCCTTAGCCATTCCAGCTGTCCCTAACCCCAGTGTTGCAGACTCCAGCAGGCACGCATGTAGAACGCACACACAGACATACACAGAGCATTCATACACAAAGTAACATAAATAAGCCTTTAAAAAAAAGTAGGGCTGGAGAGATGCCTGAGTGGGTAAGTGCACTGACTGCACATCCAGAGGTCCAGAGTTCAATTCCCAACAACCACATGGTGGCTCACAAACATCTGTAATGGGATCTGATGCCCTTTTCTGATGTGTCCAACAGCTACAATATACTCATACAAATAAAATAAATTGTTTAAAAATGTTTTTCAAGAAAAGTGGGGTTTTTTTGCTTAGTTGGTTTTTCTTTTTGTATTTTCAGGGTGGTGTAACTTTGGTTGTCCTGGAGTCACTCTGTAGACCAGGCTGGCTTCCAACTCTCAGAGATCCACCTGCCTCTACCTCCTGAGTGCCGGGGTTAAAAGTGTGGGCCACTGAAAGTTTTTAAAACAAAATTGTTAAAGCAAAAGATTAAGATTGCATGTTCTATACAAAGAACGTCAGTTCCTCCCCTGACTTCTCTGACCTAAACTGATAGAAGCCACTTACAGGGCACAGGATAATATTGGTTCCCAGTTTGAGGGTGCACTCATCTTGGTGAGAAAGGCATCGAGCAGTCATGCCTGCTGTCAAGCAAAGAGAACTGCATGATGCCGTCCACTTGTGAATGCACAAGCGAGCAGTTCATCTGGGCCTCAGTTTTTCTCCTGGAGCTGTTAGTCAGCTTTCTATCACTGGCAAAATCCTGAGATGATCGGGCTTGTTTGACTCACAGATTCGGATCACTTGGGCTGTTGATTTCAGGTGATCATGACAGGAGTAGGAGACAGGAAAAGAGCAAGGTCTCGCTCTCTTCAGTTTGTTCTGTGTTGTGCTATAGTGGAGCTGGTGGAGGGTGGGGTCTTTCAGAGATATAAAGTTATTAAATAATTACAAAATGGGCTTCTGGCTCCCTCGTTGCCATCCGTATTCATACCCTCCTGTCTTTTAGAACAAAGTCGCAGAACTCAATATAGTTGATGTCATTTGTCAAAGGCATTGGTATTCTGCTGCCAAGGGATAGCTGAGATGCTGTGTTCTCTTGCCTTTACAGAATGCTGCTCTTTCGGTGCAAGCTAGGAGTGCTGCAGTACACCGTGGTCAGACCAATCACCACCGTCACCGCCCTGTAAGTGTGACTTGCCTTTCCTTTTTTTCCTTTTTGTTTTCATGCTACATGCCTAGGAATGTAACTCAGTGAATAGTGTTTGTCTTGTATGCACAAAGCTCTGGGATTAATCCCCAGCACAGCAGAAACCAAGTTCATGGCAAACAGTGGTAGCACTTGGAGGGTAGAAGCAGGACAGCTGATGTTTAAGGCCAGCCTGGGTCCTGTCTTTAAGAACCTTTTATACAGGAAGAACAAGTAGGAAAAGTGTTGATTAACAGTGAGAGTCTGGTCTGCTATGAAACCACATTTATCAAAGCTGGCAAATAGTGCAAGAATTACCACACGATTCACACCTCTGAGACCATGGTGTAAAACCCTGCAGAAAAAAAAACCTCCTTTAGTTGGGTTAATCATACAGATTTATCTTTTGTGTTGTAAGAGTTTATTAACACATTCTTTAACTGTTGCACACAATGAATCCAGCACTCAGGAGGCAGAGGCAAACAGATCTTAAACAGACACAAAAACTGATGTCAAAATGTGAGGTATAATCAAACCACTTGGGAATTTGTTCCCTAAAATTCCAAGAATGTCAGTTTCTGTGTGTGCTTGTCTGTTAGATGTTATATTCTGTAACTCACAAAATAAAAGAAAGCCATGTGAAGAAAGCAGTTGAACTCTTTACCCTGTCAGTGAACAGGAATCCTTTATGGAAGTGCTTTATTTCTTTGCTGCTTAGAAATAGGATGAGCATATATCTTAGAACTTGTGGTAAAATGTCCATGGGGGAAGGGGATCTGGCCCTTTAAATATTTACCTCCAAGATAATTTACAGGAAAGAGTGAGCTGTAGTCATGCTTATCAATCATTCTTTCCAGAATTCGGAAGATAATGACTATTCTATGGCTTAATGGTTCTCAGTTTATAATTTATAGGCTTTCTAAACCCATAGGCTTTCTAAAATAAACTGATGGTAAATTTTAAGCAGTGGTGCAGCAGTTCCTTACATATGTGTTCAGTGCTGGAGGGCATGCATCGTTAAGAGCTCTTTGGTTTCCATGGCTGCTCACAGCTATCTGCTAACTCCAGTGTTCGATGCTCCTTTAGGCCACAGGGCACTGTGAGCACACCATGCACAGGTATATATGCAGGCAGAATACTCATACACATAAAATAAAAACCCAGTTTCTAAAGGATACACAGTAAGATATGGTTTTGCTTGGTTAATCATAAAGTTGTCTGACTTTTGCCACTTTTCAGGGTATGTGAAATTCTTGGAGTATACCATGAAGGAAACTTTTCTTTCTCCAATCCTTGGACATACCTGGTTATAGTAAACAATTTGTCACAACTGGTAAGTGAATAATAATATTCTTCATTGTATTAAATTAGTTTCTGTAGCTAAATATTATCAGGCACTGTTTCTTTAGAGAAATATTCTTTTAATTTTTACATAGAATCTGAGAAAGCTTTAATATGTACCTTTATACAAGGTACATATTAAATAAATATGCCTTCTAAATAAAACCTAATAGAGACCTATTCAGTAAGAGGAAAAAGTCTAGTTGGCATATGATAGGATAGAGTTTAAATAAAAATAGAAAAATTTCATGGGCTGTGGTGACACAGGCCTTTGGTCCCAGCACTTGGGAGGTGGAAGCAGGCAGATTTCTGTGAGCTCAAGGCCAGTCTGCAGAGTGAGTTCCAGGACAGCCAGAGCTGCACAGAGAGACCCTGTCTTGAAACACCAAAAATAGTAGTTTATGGTGAAGGTGAGTGGGACCTTCCCTCATGGTCATCTTTATGACCATAGACCCTTTCCGGGGAATGTCTTCTTTAGAAATAGAAGTATTTTTGCCCTGGATATAAAGGACTTTATAACAAACACTCTGAACTAGGAGGACATAGTTTCGTCTTCCCATTGGCATTTAGACAGTTACTAAAAGGAAACCCTATGAAACATACACAGAAGTTAGCTACTTTCAGTTAAAAAAGATTGGGCAACAAACTTTGATTTTAATTCATGACAGATACTGGAAATTAGTTTAGGACTTATGGAACATATTTGGTGGAGTGTTTGCATAGCATACACAGTTCTGGGTTTGATCCCAGAATGAGGGTAGCAGTTCATGGGTACTACGAAATGGCTTCATGCTTGGAGCCCCGATGACTTTTCTTTCAGAAGTACTACAACTAGAACCTAGGGCCTCCTGCATGTTGGGTGGGCACTCTGACACTGAGCCACAGCTGTAGTGTAGGCATTTCGACTAATGTAATCCTCTCAAAGATATGTGTTTGTATGAGGCAGATCTCATGGTTAGAATTGTATTGAAACTGTATTTCTTTTTTTTTTGAGTATTTTTTTATTGGATATATTCTATATTTACAATTCATTTCCCTTTTTCTGGTTCCCCACCCCCAAAGGTCCTACATGCCCTTTTCCCTCCCCCTGCTCCCTCATCCATCCCCTCTCACCTCCCTGCTCTTGTACTCCCCCACAATGATGCTTTGGTCCATTCTAGCACCAGTGTCCACTCCTTTCTTCTTGTCAGACATCACTTGGTATGTGATTTGTGTCTTTGGAGTTCCAAGATTCTAGGCTAATATCCACTTATCAGTGACTGCATACCATGGGTATTCTTTTTAGACTTGGTCACCTCACTTAGTATGATGTTCTCCAGCTCCATCCATTTCTCTAAGAATTTCATGAATTCATTGTTTCTAATGGCTGAATAGTATTCCATTGTGCATATATACCACATTTTTTTTTGTATCCATTCTTCCGTTGAGTGACATCTGGGTTCTTTCCATCTTCTGGCTATTATATATAAGGCTGCTATGAACATAGTGGAGCATGTATCCTTATTGCATGCTGGGGAATCTTCTGGGTATATTCCCAGGAGTAGTATGGCTGGGTCGTCCGGAAGTATTATGTCCAGTTTTCTGAGGAACCGCCAGACTGATTTCCAGAGTGGTTGTACCAGCTTGCATTCCCACCAGCAGTGGAGGAGTGTTCCTCTTTCTCCACATCCTCGCCAACACCTGATGTCTTCTGAGTTTTTAATCTTAGCCATTCTGACTGGTGTGAGGTGAAATCTCAGGGTTGTTTTGATTTGCATTTCCCTAATGACTAAAGATGTTGAACATTTTTTAAGGTGTTTCTCAGCCATCCGAATTTCTTCAGGTGAAAAGCCTCTGTTTAGCTCTGTACCCCATTTTTGGATAGGATTATTTGGTTTTCTGGGGTCTAACCTCTTGAGTTCTTTGTATACATTGGATATTAGCCCTCTGTCAGATGTGGGGTTGGTGAAGATCTTTTCCTCATTTGTTGGTTGCTGATTTATCCTTTTGACAGTGTCTTTTGCCTTACAGAAACTTTGTAATTTTATGAGGTCCCATTTGTCTATTCTTGCTCTTAGAGCATAAGCAATTGGTGTTCTGTTCAGGAATTTTTCCCCTGAGTCAATGTCCTCAAGGGTCTTCCCCAGTTTCTTTTCTATTAGTTTTAGTGTGTCTGGTTTTATGTGGAGGTCCTTGATCCACTTGGAGTTGAGCTTAGTGCAAGGAGATAAGAGTGGATCAATTCTCATTCTTCTGCATGTTGACATCCTGTATTTCTTTAGTGTTGACTTATAAACTTCATGATCTGGGCAGTGGTGGTGGGTGCCTTTAATTCCAGCACTCGGGAGACAGAGGCATGAGATCTCTGTGAATTTAAGGCCTGCCTGGTTTACAAAGCATCATTCAGGACAGCCAAGGTTACATAGTGAGACACTGTCTCAAAAACCCAAACTAATTAATTAATTAAACTGTGTGTGTGTGTTGTGTAAATGTTGTGCAAGAGACTTAACTAATTAAGTAACCCAAATCCTTATAAAAGCAGTGGCAGTTTGGGTTTAAAAGCATAACTGTTTGGTATTTTTGTTGTTGTTGTTGTTCCATTGCTGTTGTTTTTTGCTTTCTTTGAGTTCCAGGGAAAATGTTACATATCTCTCTCTGGAGAAATTTCACTTCTATACATCGGCAGCAAAACATGGAAGCCTGTTTTTAATTTAAAACCATTGTGTAGTTTGCAGTAATTGTGCCCAGAACATTAATGTAGAGCAGGCTCTGGCTTGGGCTTCAGCAGATCTGTGACTGCCTTCCTCCATCACAGTGTTTGTTGAGTGTTGTTTTTGTTTCTAGTTCTCCATGTACTGCCTGCTACTATTTTACAAGGTCCTGAAGGAAGAGCTTAGTCCTATAAATCCCGTTGGCAAGTTTCTCTGTGTCAAACTCATGGTCTTCGTTTCCTTTTGGTAAGTATTGCTTTCTCATAAATGTTTTTATTTTATAAATACCAGTAAATAAAGCTGTTGATTAAGACAGTCTTTGAAGATAATGTGAATATGAGGCAGGAAAAGCTACAGACAAAACAAGTGTTAGGACAGGAGGTGACCTAAAATGCCGTTCTTTACCTCTTTTAAAAGCTAGTCCTGTGCCAGGCCGTGGTAAGCACACCTTTAATCTCAGTGCTTGGGAGGTAGAGGCAGCCAGATCTCTGAGTTTGCAATCAGGTTGGTCAGCATGGCAAGTTCTAAAGCAACTGTGGTTATATAGAAAAGCCCTATCTATGAATGAATAAATCAACGAATGAAGGAATGAATGATAAAATCCTAGTAATTAATACACATGTGAACACACTTGAGTATCAGGCCATTACTTACAAGCTGTTAGAACTTAGAATCTAATCATTTGTAGGTGGTTTCAAAGCAATAAAAGGATATTTAAACCAAATGAAGAAGTTGTGAGAATGCATGTAATGAAATTCATCTTAGGAAGCTAATAGAATTAATTCACAATGCAAGGGAGTATATTTAATATAAACACAACTTGTTTGGTTGTATGCCCTGCAGGCAGGATAGTATGGAGTCCTAGAGTGTACTCTGAGGCCTTTACTGGTTCTAGTTGCATATTTTCTAATCTTTTGGTGTATGATATGCCGTGTTTGTGTGAGTGGGGCATGTACAGGCCATCTGTGCGTGCTGAGCTGGGAGGACAACTCAGGGCTTCAGCACTTGCCCTTCATTTGAGACAGGGTCTTACAATTGCTCCTCCGCACACGTCGGGCTTGCTGCCCGCAGTCTCTCCCCACCTCCCTGCTCCCCTCAGGAGCACTAGTGTGTTCTGCCCATGGCCAGCCTTACCTAGGCTGGGGCTCTCCCTCAGGTCCTCAGAGTCCTGCTGCCAGCCCTTTACCCTCCGACCCACCTCCCAGCATGCCCCTGCTGCAGATTTGTAGCCTCCAGTCATTCCAGGGTTCAGATGTGGCACTGACATTCGTTTCCTTGACTTATAGGCAATCAGTACTTATTGCTTTGTTGGTTAAAGTGGGAGTCATTTCAGAAAAGCGGACCTGGGAATGGCAAGGTGCAGAAGCTGTGGCCACGGGCCTGCAGGTCTGTAGAGCCATCTCTGAACTCGGGGGATTGTATTGTCTGTTGAGCCATTTGATGCAGTATTGCCCCTGAACAACATGCAAACAGTGCAGCGAGACTGTTGGCCAATTCTGCAGTGCAGGAGTCCTAGAGAAGTGAGCTCTAGACACTGACTATTAATTATTTTATTCCTTGCCCACTTGTATCTGCATGGTGCCTTTCAGTCCTTGGGTAGCATTGAGAAATACTTGACTGAGGGATGCAAAAGAAATGTAAATCTTGGCTAATCATGATTTAAAGTGAAAAGAGATGTTTTGAAAATGAATATAGGCTGGAAAAATATAGTCTTAAAAATGTTGACATCCTAAATAACTTTTAAAAAGTTATTAGTTTTGAAAACTAGATTTAACCAAAAAGATGCATGATGCTTTTGTTGCTATTTTGTAGGATTTCATCATCTGCATAGAGATGTTCTTTGCAGCAATTGCCCATCACTACACTTTCTCCTATAAGCCCTATGTGCGTGAAGCGGAGGAAGGCTCCTGCTTTGAATCCTTCCTTGCTATGTGGGATGTGTCAGATATCAATGATGACATTTCCGAGCAAGTGAGGCATGTAGGTAAGTAACAGGCTGAGTGTGTGTGTGCATGTGGGGACCTGAGAATGAACCTCAGGTGTGGTTTCTCAGGAGCTGTTCAGATTGAGTTTTGGAACAGAGTCTCACTCTCCTGTAGCTCACAGATCTCAGCTAGGATGCTTGGCCAGAGAGCCCCAGAGACCTTCCTTCTCGTACTGTGAGCAACACACAAAACCATGCCCTGCTTTTTATCCGTTAATAGGATTAAACTCAGTTGCTTCATGTTTGTGTGGCCCGCAATTTACAGATGTCTCCTCAGCCCAAATATGCGGGTTACTATATTTCTCCTGCCATGACCATTCGGTAGTTATTTAAGAAATAAGAACATATTTTAGCAGTATCATGATGTAGGCTCTTCAAATCCAAGGAAATAGGGGGTAGGAGGAGCTATTTTTAGAATCATGTGTTTAAAATTGTAAAAATAAGTTTTGGTTAATAAGTTTCTATTGTCTTAAAGGGAGGACAATGCGAGGTTATACAAAAAAGAAATCTGGAGACCTGGATTTTAATGAACATTCGAGCCTACTTTCCTCCTCTTCACAAGATATACCTTCTGACTCTTCAAAGCCGCCCTCCCCAGTGGGCCTATATCAAGGTTTTGGACACACAGTTACCTCACAGAGCCCTGTCTCTATAGCAAACATATATGAAGCTATCTTAAATACCACCCAAGAAGAACAGCAGAAGCTTCTTGTTAGAGGACAAGATAGCATACATGACATCACCAAAAATCAACAAATGCTTTGTGATTCAGACCAACATATCATAATTAACATCCCAGAAGAGAACATGGAGTTTACCGATCACGGCTGTCAATACCTTCTAGAAACAGTCACCTCACAGGCCTTGTCATCAGAGCCATCTGACGATTGCGTGATTGACACGCTGGAATCACTGCAGGAGCTGTCTGATTCATCCACAGACCCTTAATGCTACCACATCCCCATATACAGTTTAAAATTTAAGATAGGCTAAAAATAGACATATAACAGTAATATGCACATATATTTGTATATATTTTATATATCCCAATAATATGTAAATTTCCTAAGCTTTGACTTTCTTAAACTGTTAGGATATCATATATTCAAACAGTAGGCAACAACTTTAGCAGATGCAGATGCTCTTAAATTTATTAAACAGACGCACATTAAAAAAAAAACAACAATGCTTCACACCACTGCACCAATGTAATGCTCTGGATTGATAATCTGAATTTACTGAATTTAATCTAATACTAATCATGAGCCATTTAACTTTATATAATTAAACTGTATTTAACCTCTTAAAACTCTTACATGTCTTCTTCTTTTCTTTTGTTTTTCTCGAGATAAGGTTTCTCCTATACATCCCTGGTTGCCCTAGAACTTGTTGCAAGATACTTCCTATCCATTCACATTGAGGGAGTTTGAGGCCAGTTATTGGAGGAGGAGGAGGAGGAGGAAGAGGAGGAGAAGGAGGAAGAGGAGGAGGAGGAGGAGGAGGAGGAGGAGGAGGAGGAGGAGGAGGAGGAGGAGAAGCTAGGAGAAGTGAGGGGAGGGAGGGGGAGAGAAAGGGGGGAGGAAGGGAGAGAGGGAAGGAGGGAGAGAGAAAGGCAGGCAGGCTTGGGGGAAACACATGAGCAGGGACAGGGTGACTCCAATATCCAGATGGCTTCAGACATATTTCTGGTGTTTTGGAGAGGTTAGAAATATTGGGATAAGACTTTATCATTGTAAATTGGCATTATGTAACTGGGAGTTTTATATACATAAATATATTTGGTTAAACTATTCAAGTTTAAAAATCATGCTTTACCAGATACTTGGAAGGAGTGGGTGCTGGGAAGAAGCATGGGACCCCACAGTTTACAGAGTCTATGGAGGAGAGGAAACACAGCTGGGATGCTGTGAGAGCTTGCTGGAAGAGATTGGCTCAGCAGTGAGAGCTGACCTGAGTGAGACCCGCCAGGACTTGGTGCAGAGGCCTGGCAGGGCAGTACTCTTTCTTAATTATTACCCACTACAAGAGCTCACTTTGTAGACCAGGCTGGCCTAAAACTTGCCTCCCACATGCTGGAATTAAAGGTATGCACCACCAGTATATAGTTGTGTTTTACTCTTTAAGCAGATTCTTAAGATGTGGGGCAAGTGAAACATTGTCATCAGACAGAAAAAGTGGTAAGAACGAGCAGGTTAAGGAACGCTGGCAAGTCTCATAATTTAGACCAGTAGGTACTTGAATCCCTGATTCCTGTCCTGAAGTACATAACCATGACACCCCACTAGAGGACCATGACAACTGGTCATGAAGCATACAGCCCAGAGTTCTCCATCTTAGTGAGGGATCTAGATGGGCCAGCAGGAGGGCTCAGCCAATGAGATTCCCTTCCCAGACATCCCCTCCTGTAAAAGGTATTTAATCTCTGGTCCACCCTGAGTAAGGTGTATGTCCCCTTTGCACCATGAATAAACACTTTGGACAAGCAAGGACTGTCTCTGATCAAGAACCACCATGAGGAGGTCTTAGTTACACTCCTAACCTGAGCTAAGCCAGATTCCCCTGCCCTGGGCTCATTGCTGGCCCACTGGCCCTCATTCTCAACTCCTTGTGGTTCCTAGCCATTTCTCACCCCAAGAAACATGGACTGAAACCCCCATCTTAGGCTACATTTTGCCTCCCCTGAGTGGTGTGTCAAAGTCTCCCACATGGCCTACACCCCAGTGGCAGTGAGGAAGTAACATAGCCTAGCACCCCTGCATTTCATCTCCCCAAGCAGTGTCCCAACACCCCCACAGTGAGGCGTAATGCAGAACCATATTACTACTTTAACAAAAATTGCTTGACTAGAAATCAAACATATTTTTTGAAAATTTGACTTAGTGATGTATACCTGTGGTGGCTTAAATATGGTTGGCCCATGGGAAATTGGCACTATTAGGAGGTGTGGCCTTGTTAGAGGAAGTGTGTCACTGTGGGGTCAGGGGAGGTGTGAGGGGGACTTTGAGGGTTCATGCACATGCTCAAGTCTGGCCAATGTGACACAGTCTCCTGCTGCTGCCTAAGGATCGAGATGTAGAACTGGTGTAGCTTCTCCAGGACCATGTCTGCCTGCACACTGCCATGTTTCCTGCCCTGACAATAATGGACTGAACTTCTGAACCTGTAAGCCAGCCCCAATTAAATGCTTTCCTTTATAAGAGTTGCCTTGGTCATGGTGTCTCTTCACAGCAATAAAAACCCAAATTAAGACAAGTTGGTATCAGGGTCTCTGGATGTAAGGGTCCAAAAATCACTGAAGGAAGATACCAGACTCAGTAATCAAAAACAGTGTTTATTCTGCAGAAACAGCCAGCATGCAGGGGACAACCATTCTTTAAAATGCTGACCCCAGACAAAGGCATACAGACCTTATAGGGAACCAGAGGAGCTCTCTTGAAGGATTAGGTAACCTACAATTCCATTGGTGGGTGCTAAGGGGTCACAGGTGATCAGTGGTATACATTCCTGTCATGAGCATGCAATCATGTGATGAAACAGGCAGTGCAGATGCCCATTCTGAGATAAGACATTTCCCCATTTTGATGGTTATCCCCAGGCTGTTCTTTAGAAGGGGGGATTTATGATCTTGTTCTGGATTGTACAGTCTATACCTAGAGCTGTGTCTTAGGGCCTATTTTCTGGGACTTATGCTTTATTCCTGAAGCTGGTGTCTTACAATCTTGTTTGAAATCAGGCCTAGTCCTCAAGATGGAGACAGATTGGGTTCTTAAATGGGAACAAATTGGGGATTATATTGTCCTTTCATTGGGATATTGTTATGATAGGCCTGGCTATGCTTTTGTTTGGAAGACTGTGCATTTTGAAACTTTTGAAATCAGTGGACTGCTTTAAGTAGAGGCTTATGGAGGTTAGGTGATTAATGGAGTTTTGGCTGATGTCCAACTCAGTAGGTCCCTGAACTCATGCTGTGGTTATTTCTCCTGTTCCAGAATGTAAAATTTGGATAGATTTATTTAGAAGGGAACAGGATTCTCACATTGGTTCCCTGACTAGTGGAGTGAGGGCTATTATGGTTGGAAAGGCTAAATGGAAGCCTTTAGAATTGCCTCTGCCAAAGAAAATAGTAAATCAAAACCAGAATTGTGTTCCTGGAGAAAATGCAGATATTAGTGTCATCATCAAGGACCTTTAAGATGCAGGGTGGTGGTCCCACCACACCTCCCTCTAACCTTCTTATCTGGTCAATGCAGAAGTCAGAGAGATCAGGGAGAATAATGGTTGACTACCGAAAACTAAATCAGGTAGTAACTCCCATTGCTGCTGTTGTACCAGCTGTAGTGTCCTTACTGGAGCAAATTGACACATCTTCTGGAACATGGTATGCAGCTATTGATCTGGTAATTGCTTTTTTCTCAGGACCTGATCATAGAGCTGCCAGAAGAAAACTGCCTTCAGCTGTATACCTTTACAGTTTTGCCTCAAGGATATATTAACTCTCCTCCCCTGTGTAATAATTTAGAAGGGAACCTGGTCATCTGTCTCTCCCACAAAAATATAACATTGGTACACTATAGTGATGACATTGTGATGACTGGACCAAGTGAGCAGAAGATAGCAATCATTTTAAACTCAGTAACACATATGAGTATCAGAGAATGGGAAATAAATGCAACCAAAATTCAAGGCATGGTGGTATATCCCAGCACTCAGAAGGCGTGAGTTCAGACAGCCTGGGCTGTTACACAGAGAAACTGCTCCTGACTCAAAAAAATAAAATAAAATAAAATGAAATGAAATAAAATAAATAAAATGAAATAAAATATAAAATAAAACAAAATAAAGACTTTTTCCCTCAGAAATTCTTAGGAGTCCAGTGGGTATAGAGTTATTCCCTTGTTTTGTTTTGTTTTGCTTTTTGAAACAGGGTTTCTCCATGTAGGCCTGGTTGTCCTGGAACTCACTCTGTAGAACAGGTTGGCCTTGAACTTAGAAATATGCCTGCCTCTGCCTCCCAATCTGCTGGGATTAAAGGCATACACCACCACTGCCCAGCCAAGTTATTCCTTCTAAGGTAAAGGATAAATCATTACACCTGGCCTGTGATGGTTTGTATATGCTTGTCACTATTAGAAGGTACAACCTTCACAGTTGGCCTACCTCTTGATAGCAATTATTGTTGTAGAGATTGTCAGATTACTACAGCCAGGACAGGAACAGTAATCTAGAAGAAAACAACACCTCAACTTTGTTAGACCCGAATCTCTCTTGGACACTAGAAACACTTCCACTAAAAGAATAAAGATGACATAATTTAAAAAAAATTATTCTTAGGTTCATTTTTGAGTGTATGTATATGTGCCTGATGCTTGAGATCTGAACAGGTGGTCCAGTCCCCTGGAACTAGAGTTACAGGTGGTTGTAAGTCACACATGGGCTAGAACCCAGCCGAGGCCCTCTGCGAGAGCAACACATACTCTTTCCAGTCCTGTTTTTTATTTCATGTGTGTGGATGTCTCACCCGCCTGCCAGTCAATGTACCAGTGTGCATGGCTGGTGCCCAAGGAAGCCAGAAGAGTGTACTGGATCCTCAGGGCAAAAGCACAGGAAACTGGAATGCCAAGCAATGCAGCTGTGTGAACTCCCAAACCCATAGGAGCTCTACCCAGTGAGAACTCAGAAAACCTCAAAGAACTCAAAGCTGCAAAAGAAACGGTCATATTAGAAAGCCTGGCTCATCAAAATAGCAGACTTCTTAACAAAATTTTAAAAGCAGAAAGTTAAGAATGAAGTATGTCAAGGTCTAACAGACAGTGCCTTCCATCTCAGACTACTCTATCGTGTGGTGATCTGAAGGAAAATGACCCCCACAGGCTCATGGGGAATGGCATTATCTGATTAGGATGTGTGGCGTCGTGGAAGTAGATGCAGCCTTATTGGAGAAGGTGTCACTAGGGGTGGGCTTTGAGGTTTAAGAAGCTCAAGTCGGGCCCAGTGGCTCACTCTCTTCCTGCTGCCTTCAGGTCACTTGTCCAGCACCATGTCTGCTTGCCTGCCACCAAGCTTCCCGCCATGTCAATCACAGACTATAAACCTCTGATCTGTAAGCCAGCCCCAATGAATTGGTTTGCTTTCTTTATAAAGGTTGCTGTGGTCATGGTGTCTCTTCGCAGCAAGAGGAACCCAAAGTAAGACTCGAAGCAAACTGCTATTGCTGAAGGGGCCTGGGAGAGTCACGACACTATAGGGACAGACTCAACTTCCCAAGACTGCTGAGTCAGGCTAGCAGAAGATACTGGAAATTATATTTTTGGACTGAAGGAAACACACAAACCCAAGAGGCTATTGGAAAAGATAGATGCTGCAACTGTAGCAAATGAAGATTAGGAACACCAAATATCACAAAGTGACAGGATCAATATGGACCTTCTAGGTAACTGAATAGCAATGCTCCCAAATCCCTAAAGACACATGTGAGGGTCAATGTAAGGAGCGAGTTATTTGTTGCCTTCAAAACATGTGTCACCGTTATAAACAGACGGTACCACGGGATGAAAGGATGGAAAAGGTATTGTAAACCAGTGGAACTATAAACAAGCAAAGTGTCACTGTTCTAACACCCAGCAGAGGCAGTGAAAGGCCTGAGAAGTCATTTTATCTACGGCAACAATCTATCAAGAGGACATTACAACTCTCAATCTCTATGCACCCAGCTGATATGTGTACCTATTTCACAAACAAAAACTGCTAAATGTAAAATCAAAGATCAGACAGAAATAAGGCTGGGCAGAAGTGCTTGCCACAGAAGTAGCAGCACTGGAATATGGAACTCCAGTTCCAACATCCAAGCCAGACAGCTGTGGGGCTTGCTGTGATGCCAGCATTCTGGAGGCAGAGCCAGAATCCCAAGGTAAACCGGCCACAGAGAATTGCTGGTCTTGGTACTCTCAGGCTTCAGAAAGACAACATACCTCAATAAACAAGAATGAGTGACTGAGAAAGACACCATATCAACTTCAGGGTTCAACATGTATGCATAAATGTGTGCAAACTAGCACATATGTGCTCTCCTTACACGAACCACAGGCAAATGAATCTTTTTAAAAATTTAGATTGACTTTTAAAAAAATATTTATTTATTTTATGTATATGTGTATACCGTAGCTGTCTTTAGACATACAGAAAAGGGCATTGGATCCCATTACAGATGGTTGTGAGCCACCAAGTGGTTGCTAGGAATTGAACTCAGGACCCCTGAATGAACAGTCAGTGCTCTTAAGCACTGAGCCATCTATCCAGCTCATAAATGAAAGTTTTAAACCAAATAAAAACTCACATTAATCCCAACAACCAGTGAGTGACTTTAATATTCCATTCACACTAACAAATTCCAACACACAGTGAGTGACTTCAATATTCCATTCGCACAAACATCATCTTGACAAAATGTAAATTCCTCAGCTAAATGACATCATATATCAATAGACTATATAGAAAGTACAGAACAGTCCAACTAAATGCTTCTGAACAGACATTCTCAGCAACCTGCAGAACTGACCATAATAGACCATGCAGTAGGACATAAAGCTTTAACATAGGGAACTTGAAATAACTTCTCTTACTTTGATCACAATGCTAAAAGTCAGTAGCAAGAGGACCTATAGAGGACGCAAACCTGTGGAAATCCAACAGCACAACATTGAATAATGCACAATCAGTGAAGAAATCAAGAAGGTAATAAAAGCTTAGAATCGAAGCAAAGGGAAACATAACATACATATACGATGGGACACTAACAAAAGCAATCCCAAGAGGGAAGTTGTAGGTAAGCATGCCCACATTAAACACAAATAAACAAAACAGAGGTTCTCAATAACAACACACCTTAGAGTCTTGAAGAACTAAGAACAAGTCAGACCCAAAACAGAGGTTGGAGATTATTAAGGTGAAGGCAGAAACTAATGAAACAGAAAATATAGAGTGAGGCTGAGTTGGTTCTTTGGTAAGCTGTGCCCCCCCCCCCTTATCTTTTCAAACTGACTAGCATGCCTGCAGCTCAGAGCTGGGTTCCCAGCAGTTTACTCATAAAATGTATTGTCAGCATCGAGGAAGGAGAGAGAAGAGATTCAGAAATTGAAGGTTACACTCAGATACAGAGCTAATTTGAGACCAGCCTGGGATACATAAGGCCCTGTCCAAAAATAAATATACGGAGGAGGCAACACAGAAGGAGAGGGAAAGGGAAAGGGAAAGGGAGAGGGAATGGAAGAGGGAGAGGAAGAGGGAGAAGGAGGAGAGGGAGAAGGGGAAGGGGACGGGGAGGGAGAGGGAGAGGGACAAGGAGAGGGAGAGGGAGTGGGAGAGAGGAGAGAGGAGAGGAG